>CAWUFW010000609.1:125000-725000 GCA_963921515.1 Calotriton arnoldi | reverse complement strand
TGTTGGTCCCGAGACCGCGGCGATGTCGGGAGGACGTGAGTCCGTCCGCCCGACATTATAATCAGGCCCTAAATAGTTATAAGAAACCCCTTACCAATATTCATATCGCACATCAGCTGGTAATCCTACAGCTTGTTCTTCATACCTCCCACTCCTTCTTTGAAAAGAGCTCTAGATGGTACTAACATTATACAATAAAAGGAAATAAAGAGGCTAATATGTGGGAGAGGCCAAGAGGCACTCACACCAAAGTGAATTGACAAATACCCACTGCTTAGGGCCCTGAAACAAGCACACCCTCTTTACTCTCTGCAGCACTACGTTTTACTACTTTTGTATTATTTTGTAGGCATCTTGATTTAATGCTACTGTCTCCCAGACATGTATATCTCCTTCAAAAACTCTTGTCAACTGCCTCTATATTGATAAATTTGACAAGCACATTTGGATGATTCCTTCACTTACAACGCACCTTTCATCTAACCACTAGTTATATTGGTTATAAGTAATGCACTATCGAGTTTACAAAAGCACTTTCATTGGTTATAAACTGATGAGGTCCGAAGAAGGAACCTACCTGGTCTTTAAGGTTCCTATAGTTTATTATCCATAAACTTAACAAAGGAAATTGCTACCTTTGGATATGCAACACGATACCCCGGTGTCATCACATACAATAACCATAACTCGGTGGTCATAACGTATGATAATCATACCTCGGTGGTCATCACACTCGATAACCATACATCGGTGGTCATAACGTATGATAACCATACCTCGGTGGTCATCACACACGATAACTGCACCTTTGTAGTCATCACCCATGATATGAAAACACTTTCCACATAGGCTCACATCAAAATACTCTTCCAACCACAAATCCTACATGGTGTAGCTTGCTTTCCATGTTAGTAAGCACGTCAGTGTCCCACACAGGTGGGTATAGGCTCGGAATATCAAATCTTGAATATCGACGGGACAGAACATCGTTACAACAATGTCGAGGCACAAAATATCGAAAGGCACGTTTCTAAACATTTTCTATCTAACTCCACATATCCGTACCTTGGTGATATATATCTTCAAAGTACATAGATGTGCAGTTAAAAATAACAATTTATTACCTCCCTCTGTCCTCTTACCTTTGGATACTTTGTCCCTCAATATTGTTGTAATGATATTCTGTCCCGTGGTTATTCGGGATTCGATATTCCCTACTACAAACCCCAGGCATAGCAAGCACTATACAAATGTTACAATACAGTGGAATAAAAACCATGCTTAGTGCTAACTAATAAAAGTTATAGTGCATGTAAGCCCGTTAGTAGAGCTCGTATGATGTCAGAAAGGTGTATGTTGTGATTTGAATGATCACTGCATGTTGAGGAGGTTGCAGGTTTTAGGGTGTGATCGAATGGTAGGGCAATGAGGGGTCATGTGACCCATACTAAGGGGAAGAGGATGTAGCCTTATGGCCAGAGCTGCCAACTTTGGAGCTGAGGAACCAGGTTCGAGTCTCCGTGTCGGATCAGCATCCTGTGATTCTGCGCAAATCACGCAATCTCCCCTGTGCCTACCAAAAATGTATGTGACCTTGTGTAATGTAACTGGTGCTCATGTAAAGCGCTCCAATACCGTCAGGTCGAGTTCGTGCTATATAAATCTGCAAAAAAAATAAAAAATACACTGCAACAATTTTCATGTAGAGGTTTTCCTGGGACTTTAGGCCCAATTCTCCATGCAACAGGGGTCAGACATTCAGATGACAGCCTGGGCGTTTCCAGGTGACAACATGAAGGAGTTGTGTAAATTTAACGTCCACTTTAGGTAACTGTCTTACTGTGCAACCACAAGTGACCAAAAGAAGACACGAACTCTGCAACGAATGGTCTCAAAAATTGCCTTTTGGCAGAGACAAGGAGACCCCACCCAGAAAATTTAATATTTGCCTCTGGCTCCCAAAAATATTGCACCTAAGGAAACTGAGGCAGGCTGGTGTTAAAGCTTAAACAGGTTGTACAAGGCAGGAAGACTCTTGCCAGAGCTAGAAGAATGTGGCCCTAATTTATTTCTACCATATATTTTGTTACCCTTCAATCTTGCCTTCTGTCCTGCTGTGTGCCCCTCTGGTCTGATAGGTCAGTGTGAGGGCCGGTGCCAGAAGGGCTGGTCTGATAGGTCAGTGTGTGGGCCGGTGCCAGAAGGGCTGGTCTGATAGGCCAGTGTGTGGGCCGGAGCCAGAAGGGCTGGGTCAGTGTGTGGGCCGGTGCCAGAAGGACAGGTCTGATAGGTCAGTGTGAGGGCCGGTGCCAGAAGGACAGGTCTGATAGGTCAGTGTGTGGGCTGGTGCCAGAAGGGCTGGTATGATAGGTCAGTGTGTGGGCCGGTGCCAGAAGGGCTGGTCTGATAGGTCAGTGTGTGGGCCGGTGCTAGAAGGGCTGGTCTGATAGGTCAGTGTGTGGGCCAGGGCTGGTCTGATAGGTCAGTGTGTGGGCCGGTGCCCGAAGAACTGGTCTGATAGGTCAGTGTGTGGGCCGGTGCCAGAAGGGCTGATCTGATAGGTCAGTGTGTGGGCCGGTGCTAGAAGGGCTGGTCTGATAGGTCAGTGTGTGAGCCAGGGCTGGTCTGATAGGTCAGTGTGTGAGTCAGTGCCCGAAGGGCTGGTCTGACAGGTCAGTGTGTGGGCCGGTGCCAGAAGGGCTGGTCTGATAGGTCAGTGTGTGGGCCGGTGCTAGAAGGGCTGGTCTGATAGGTCAGTGTGTGGGCCAGGGCTGGTCTGATAGGTCAGTGTGTGGGCCGGTGCCCGAAGAACTGGTCTGATAGGTCAGTGTGTGGGCCAGTGCCAGAAGGGCTGGTCTGATAGGTCAGTGTGTGGGCCGGTGCTAGAAGGGCTGGTCTGATAGGTCAGTGTGTGAGCCAGGGCTGGTCTGATAGGTCAGTGTGTGAGTCAGTGCCCGAAGGGCTGGTCTGACAGGTCAGTGTGTGGGCCAGTGCCTGAAGGGCTGGTCTGATAGGTCAGTGTGTAGACCGGTGCCAGAAGGGCTAGTAGGTCAGTGTGTGGGCTGGTGCCAGAAGGCCTGGTCTGATAGGTCAGTGTGTGGGCCGGTGCCAGAAGGACTGGTCTGATAGGTCAGTGTGTGGGCCAGGGCTGGTCTGACAGGTCAGTGTGTGGGCCAGTGCCTGAAGGGCTGGTCTGATAGGTCAGTGTGTGGACCGGTGCCAGAAGGGCTGGTCTGACAGGTCAGTGTGTGGGCCGGTGCCAGAAGGAGTGGTCTGATAGGTCAGTGTGTGGGCCAGGGCTGGTCTGACAGGTCAGTGTGTGGGCCAGTGCCTGAAGGGCTGGTCTGATAGGTCAGTGTGTGGACCGGTGCCAGAAGGGCTGGTCTGACAGGTCAGTGTGGGGGCCAGTGCCTGAAGGGCTGGTCTGACAGGTCAGTGTGTGGGCCAGTGCCTGAAGGGCTGGTCTGATAGGTCAGTGTGTGGACCGGTGCCAGAAGGGCTGGTCTGATAGGTCAGTGTGTGGGCTGGAGCCAGAAGGGCTGGTCTGATAGGTCAGTGTGTGGACCGGTGCCAGAAGGCCTGGTCTGATAGGTCAGTATGTGGGCTGGTGCCAGAAGGACCGGTCTGATAGGTCAGTGTGTGGGCCAGGGCTGGTCTGACAGGTCAGTGTGTGGGCCAGGGCTGGTCTGATAGGTCAGTGTGTGGGCCGGTGCCAGAAGGGCTGGTCTGATAGGTCAGTGTGTGGACCGGTGCCAGAAGGGCTGGTCTGATAGGTCAGTGTGTGGGCCGTGCCAGAAGGGCTGGTCTGATAGGGCAGTGTGTGGACCGGTGCCAGAAGGGCTGGTCTGATAGGTCAGTGTGTGGGCCGGTGCCAGAAGGGCTGGTCTGATAGGTCAGTGTGTGGGCCGGTGCCAGAAGGGCAGGTCTGATAGGTTAGTGTGTGGGCCGGTGCCAGAAGGGCTGGTCTGATAGGTCAGTGTGTGGGCCGGTGCCAGAAGGGCCGGTCTGATAGGTCAATGTGTGGGCCGGTGCCAGAAGGGCTGGTCTGATAGGCCAGTGTGTGGGCCGGTGCCAGATGGGCTGGTCTAATAGGTCAGTGTGTGGGCCAGAGCCAGAAGGGCTGGGTCAGTGTGTGGGTCGGTGCCAGAAGGACTGGGTCAGTGTGTGGGCCGGTGCCAGAGGGGATGGTCTGATAGGTCAGTGTGAGGGCCGGTGCCAGAAGAGCTGGTCTGATAGGTCAGTGTGTGGGCTGGTGCCAGAAGGGCTGGTCTGATAGGTCAGTGTGTGGGCCGTTGCCAGAAGGGCTGGTCTGATAGGTCAGTGTGTGGGCCGGTGCCAGAGGGGCTGGTCTGATAGGTCAGTGTGTGGGCCAGTGCCAGAAGGCCTGGTCTGATAGGTCAGTGTGTGGGCCGGTGCCAGAAGGGCTGGTCTGATAGGTCAGTGTGTGGGCCGGAGCCAGAAGGGCTGGGTCAGTGTGTGGGCCGGTGCCAGAAGGGCTGGTCTGATAGGTCAGTGTGTGTGCTGGTGCCAGAAGGGCTGCTCTGATAGGTCAGTGTGTGGGCCAGAGTTTGGGTTGTTTGTGTGCCTGTTGTGTGGACTACTGGGACGGTTTTTACTGTTGATTTTTATGATGTTACCCCTAACATTGCCTACAGCAATCACACATGCCTCTCATACCTTGAAATACACCGTCCTTCACAAGTTCAAAATTGCCTGCACTTGCAGAAAGTGGGCCACATTTTTAGCTTTCAGATTCATTAATGGGGGCCACTTTTATTTTGGTGTCCGGGCCTATTTTTGTCCCAGTCCCACCCGGCCTCATTCCCAAACAGTGTTGGTGTTATATGGTGATTTCCTGTCTTCTTTCTTTACACCAATGCTTCCCCTTGTGTTCAGCCTGCATGACTGGAGAATGCTGTATGATGTCATGGAATGTTGGTGTGTGGAGAGGCTGCTCCTGGTGGGGCTGCTATTACCATCTTACTACAATCTACCATCTATCTACTTACCTGGAACTTATTACAATAAACTACATCTTGGAACCTACCACCTTGTCTACATTTGGACTTCTTTTACGTAGTACAGTTGGCTGCTAATCTTTTAAAGTGGTGGGGTGTAAATGTCACCCCGAACTCCTGTAGGCGAGTAGGGAAGCAATCAAAATTCTCCCCTTCACTCCAATATGAAATGTTTGAAGAAAATTGGGCAAAAAAGTGTGTTTGCAGCATAATTTTGACATACATTTGCCAACAAACCACAGGTGCTGAAAGTGCAGTCTTGTAATATTCCAGTACCTGACCGTGGCCAAGGTAGACCATTAAAAACAAATTACTGACTATAGGATCAAACTCTCCATCAATGGACATGAACCAGGTTTCCACACTTTCCGAATCTGCCTTTTTTTAAACAATTTTATTTAGCATTTTGCAATTAGGAAACATGACACACCTTTGACATTCTTCGTGAAAGAAACATGAGAGCAAGATCTTGAGGTGGGACGAGATATACATCTGTGTCGCATATTATGGCTATTGATAAGCGATTAATCTGACAAAGAGGAACATTGCAGTATAGTCTGTTAGAGGGGGCCCTACCTCCACCCCCCTGCTCCTTCGGTAGTCGATGGCAAAGGTCACACACCTCATCATCATCGGGCAGGGCCACCAGCTGGGCAGGAGTGTGCCCCTTTCCCCACATCCCTTCCAGCATTGCTCTGAGCCCCCTTATGGAGGTATCAACGCATAAGGATTTTGTAAGAGTTCTCCTTGAAGCGAAGGCAAGCAGAGGACTTGGAGCCCCTCTGCCATACGGTCCCCCAGGTGTCGTCTGCAAGTTCGGTGTCAAGTTCCCTTTCCCATGACTTTACATAGGCATGTTCTGAATCTGCATTTTTAAAAATGTTGTGAATATAGTGGCAAAATGCTGCAGGAGCCTAAAAAATGTATAGTAAGCCATGGGTGACACAAGCAGTTCAGAAAGAGCAACTAAAGATGGTCTGTCTTTCCAGATAACCTCCTTCTTCACTTCCACATTCTCCATCCTTTCTCCTGCCCCCTCCAAGTCGGTTCTCGATTATATGTGATGAACTTCTTGGAAGTGGCAGGGAGAAAAAACACCACCCAAATATTGTAATTGCAGGAAGTACACAGGAGAGCAAAAGTGATATCACAGGTTCAGGCAGCAGTGATATCGCTCAGGTTACAGATAACTTGCAGGTTCAAACAGCAGGCACGTACTAGTATTCCAGACAAGCCCGAGCAGCAGTGAGAACAACACAATATCAGTTTCAAACATATATTTGAATTTACAATCATTTTGTCTGCTTGTCGGTTTATCAAGACACCTGGGGTCCAATCTTTTGTGCCGTATTAAGGTCAAAAACCCTCTATTACCAGGATTGGACTAGCCTATAGGACATCAAAAAACAAAGTGATGGACAGATTGCTAGAATTAATCTCAGCCACAGGCAATGTCCGAAAGGCTGGTTTGACAGGTCAGTGTGTGGTCAGTTTTCATGGATGTTTGGGGGCTGGTTTTCCTGTTGATTTCTCTGATATTCCCACAAACATTGTCTGCAGTTTGCAGAAATGCATACAGTCTCCCATACCTTGCAAAACACCTACACAGCATGCCATGTCAAGTCCAAACTGCCCGATCTGCAAACGTGAGCCACTTTTTTAGCTTTCTGATTCGCTAAAGAGGGCCACTTTTAATTTGGTGCTAGGGCCTATATTCTGTCACAGTCTGACCCCTGACCCTGGCTATTACTTCAAGGGCTAGATAACTTAGAATAAAGAAATTTTTAAGAAAGAGCCTCCTAACAATAGTTAGATGCCCTTCTGCAAACCCCATAGCCGATGAAAGGGCCTAACAAAGGCCTCTACAGTCTCTGCAGTGCAATTGTCCCCACCCTTTGGGGCCCCCACTCAGCCAAAAGCCTGTGGATATCTGTGAGATATGAAATTCTAGGGGATCCTCATCACATTTGGCAGGCGGCCCCATGATTTTGCATTACATTTCTGGGCACATGGCTCCACGTCGCAGGATCGTGGTGAAATGCTCCATGTAGGATGGAGCTGGACAAGGGCACCCTGGAGGGAGGTGGATCTACTGTCTACAGTAAACAACACTGACAAAGTGTGCGCCATGTTAGAACCTGGAGAGCTGTAGCTAACACCTGTCCACAGCATGGCCTTAGGTGTCACCAACGAGTAGATCGCGAGCTACCAGTAGCTCTCCAGCTACCCGTGAGTAGCTCATCTGTATGCAGCTCCGCCTACTAACATATAAGTCTGTGCTTGGCTGAATTAATATTTGTATGCCAAAATTTAAAAGCATGCATTTGAGATGAAAATGTGTGTATTTTCAGAAGTCATAAGCTAATGTTTGGAGAAAAACGGTTCAGTTTTAAAATAAACCTAAAGCTATTATTATTTGAGTTGGAAAGATTTCTAACTCATATTATTAAATTGGTGCCTGAGGATTGCAGCTGTGGCTGTTATGTATTGCCCATGTAGATGCATTCCAAATTGATAGTGTTTTTTCACTTTACTGCTGGCAACCCTGCCTAATGCACTGATGTGATCACTGCTGCCAGTCTTGGATGGACGATCACATCACTTACAGCAGCTCAGGATCATTTTCATTGAACAAAAGTAGCTCTTATTACAGAAAAGGTTGGAGACCCCTTAACTTATCCACTTCGTGCAATTCATCAATATCCTTGACGTGGATCAATTTATGGATGCTCATGGGTGGATGCAAACCTCCAGCCAACCCGACCAACGACAACCACGGTCTGGGGAGATTGCCAGTCACTGCCAGTCACTTTCCTGCAGATCCTGCCCACCTCCAACCCCTGTGTCTGCAATACTCATATGTTTGCTTGACCCTTGGTGGGCAAGACACTTGCCCCCTTAATGTTGCAGGTGCTGGGGGTGAGAGGGGAAGCAGTTCTGCTTCTTTATGCCTCTGCAGCAAACACCCTGACTTTCATGTACAGGGGCTAACATGACCCCAGAGAATTAACAGGCGAAGACAGCAGAAGTATCAAATGTACCCAGTTTCACTCACTTGGGCACTCCGTGGACAACCCCTCTCACTCATAGGGGGTGGGAGCTTCACTGTTAAACTGCAGAAAAGTGGGGAAGGACCAGGGCTTAATTTGAGTCGGTGGTTTCCGGTGCTCGGCCCGACACCTATTTGTCAACAGTCTGCCACATGGTGGGGCTGTTTGTCTTATTTAGAGAGGAATACAACCACAGTTGTTTATTAATGCAATATGCATTAAAATTAGTAATACATGCCACCCAATCCATTTCATAGCTTTGCAGGGGCTGAAATAGTCTGAATTGTCACACTTGTAGGAGTGTGATGGTTAGTAGTTGTGTTGTTACTATCATTGGCAGCGCTGGCAGGGGCAATGGGTGGTGCAAGCTGCAGTGGCCTCCTGACGAGGGCCCTGGCACTTATTGTTTTTTACAAATTAAGCACTGGAGGGGACAATGCTAGGCAGATTCTGTGGAGTACCCTAGGGGTGTGCAGAGGTGAGACCCAGTGACGTCCCCCAAGGCCTCAGTGCAGGCGCTGCACTCAGTGCTGAGAGGACTGCCTGTCTGTAGAAGGAGGACGCTGACACCAGACAAATGAATGGATCCAGCAGGAAGCAGCACAGGATGCTCTGCATACAGACAGCAATCAGCTCTCTGTTACAGGGAAGGCACCAGGGACTACATGCACCAGAAGAGAAGGGAAGTGGCAGTGACTGGCTCATGGGACCGAGGAGTCAATCTCTACAAAAACGAAGACAATCAAGCACAAGCGAGACACAACAGAACTATCGCTCAAAGCTGAGCACGCAGGAGGAATACAAAGGGAGGCAGCAGCAGGGAAATACGATGAATGTATCAGAGGGCAGACTAGGGGACTGACTAAACAAGAGGACAGACCAGGGGACAGGTAGGGTGCACAGGGCTGTAGATATGGCCTAGAGACAAGTAAACTGTAAAAGCTGAAGTAAGAATCACCAACATAAAGTACAAGAGAAAGAGGAAAAAACGAGGAGAAATAAAGATATTTCTCCTCGTTACGCCTCAACTGGGGATGCGTATCTTTTTGATGCATTCCTATGTTTACAAGGTCTTGTAAATCTGGGAATGTGTGAAAAATCATGGGAGTTGTGTTGGAACACCCACCGCAACGCCCATGGAATGCCTACCCAGGGCAGAGTAATGCAACGCAGCAATTTTCGCTGCTTTGTGTTACTCAAGATTTTTTGAGGCTCTCAAGGCCACGCAAAGTGGCTTTGTGTGGCTTCAAAAATCTGACTTAAGGTTTGTGTCGCTCTTGCGCCACGTTGCTTTGTACAAGAGCGACGCAAACCGGGTCGTGAATATGGCCCTAAGACTTTACAATGAAACCCGGTAAACTGTAAGGTTGAGAATTTTCTGAAATCCACTAATAAGTCAGTGTCCCGTCAAGTCAATCAATTACTCATGCGAAGATCCTAGTCAAAGACATAATCTGGAATCAGTTGCCCCTCATACGAAAAGTTTTTGGCGAGGAGTTAGGGTAATACTATAGTAAGAAAACCCAGAGCTCCATTTCCAAACCTGAGTGTGGGTTTACACAACATCAATCAATGCAAGAAATGCCATAAACAAAAGTAACATCCATCAATTGTGAAAGAGTGCCTTCTGTCATCTACTCTGGTCTGGCATTCTGACCGGTAAGACACTAGGGGGCATATTCTCAAGGAGTTATCGCCGATTTATCGGCACTTTAGCGCCGCAAAAATGGCGATAGACATATCGCCCCATTCACAAGCCGGTGCAAACTGCCGACATCGCCAGTTTTCCTGTGATAGCAACCGCAAAAAACATCGCCACGGATGAGTGCGACAACTAACGCTAATGATATGCAGAGTAGGCGTTCCCGTGCAAAAGCACACGAAAACACCACTTCGCGAGATTCTCAACGACCAGTCAGATCTGCGATGCAAACCAAGAACAGGCGATAAGGCGTGTTAGCAGCAGGGATTTAATACCTGCCTTTTGCTGGTGTTAAGCAGGACGACTACCTGCAGTATGAAAGGGAGCCCAGCCAAGAGCCACATCTGAAGACCAACAGATGCCATGGAGCTACTGATCATGCAGCTCGGAGAACCAAGAGGGCCACAACACCCACCGCCACCACTCCCAGGCCCCCCCCCCCCGGCGCCCCCTCCCCGGATTACCACCTAGGCAGTGCAGGACAGTGGATGACCCTAAAACGCACCAGCCCCAGAGACTCAACGCCAGAGGAAGCCATTGGCCAACACAGGCTCAAAAGGACAACCATCCTCCGCATCCTGACCCACATTGCCCACAGGCTGATGGTACCAACACAGCGGACAACCTACATCCCCCGCAGACAAAGCTGCTGGCTGTACTGCACATGTTGGCCCCTGGTACCTCCCAACCAACAACTGCCAGAGTCGGAGGAGTCTCACAGCCAGCCCCATCAAACTCCCTCACACATGTCATGGATGAATGTCCACAAAAGCAACGGCGGGCCCCTGTATCCGCACCACATGATAGTTCCAATTCGTAGTGTACCTGCGCAACCAACCCCAACGCCAGCCGTGCTAGACGCCTCCGTGCCCCAGACCTAAGATCGTAGTAACCGAAATGTGGGTGCGCCAGGTCATGAAGACCAGTAGTCAACGGTAGTGTAAAAACAGAACTTTATTACAAATACACAAACAAACAAAACGAAAATCTCAGCCAACGCGTTCCATTCCCAACGGGAAACTTCAACAGGGCAACGTGTCTTCAGAAACCTGTGGGAGAAATGGTGACAATGGTCAAACTCCCGTATAGTCACATGCCTAATCTGGTACAGTGTACTGCACTTGGACAAACCGGAATGCTCACAGGCATGATAAATCATGCATGAGAAGATCGTAACAGAAGTTCGTGTGGCCATAACCGTCGTAGGAATGAAGAGGAAGGTAACGACCACACGAACTGCTGATACGGTCACATCATGCAGGACTCATCATACCTGAAAACATCACGGTGTGTCTCAGCTCGATACCCCTGCCCCTCACTCCCCCCACACTGCGCAGTAACATCTTGAGACCACGCAAGGGAACTACGCCATAGCTGGCGTCACGCACGTGTTGGGGTAATTCACAGCACACCTGTACGACTTGTGCCCCCTGCCGACACTGCACACAATCACCGCAACAGCAACCACACGCATGCCATCAATGTGCATACAAAAGTGGACCACCGTGGCCTGTCCACCAATGTCGTCGCAAACTCCCCAGGCAGGGTGCATGATTCCCACATGACCGCAAGTCCGCCACCAACCAGCGCTTTGAGGATGGCCCCTATGGAAATGCACTGCCCATCGGCAAGTACCAACTGAACACACCACACACCTCAACTCCACAATCCCCCAACTCACAACTGTGGGAATGCACACGTCACAAATCCACCACCAAAGTGACTACTGCGTGTGTCTCAGTCTCCGCCACAACCTGTCCATAGGCCTACCCACACGTGGCCGACCACCTTCAATGGGCACATTCACATTGGAGACGAGGTGGCTAAGTCCCAAACCAACCCGCGCACATCACGTCATCGCATGCAGGGTCGTGTAAGCCAGGGCAGCGCCCCCCACCCAGCCACGAGTCCGCCGCCGTGACCGGTGGTGCCTGCGTGATCCTGTGCGCCTGCTGCACCCCAGCCCTGGTCCCCAGACCAGTCCTCTGCCCAGTGATGACTGGCCGCCCCAGCGCACCTAGGCCTCAATGCTCACCTGCCACCACCGGCGTGTCTCCAAGAGGGCCCACCACGTGCTGGTGCATCCTCCTCAGCCGATCGCTGGATTCATCGCCACAGGCCCCCAGCGCACCCTGCGGCACCGCACCGTGGAGGCATGTGTGTGCTGACTGCTGCCTTCGGCGTGCACCACGGTCCAGCATGGCTCACAATTCAAATCGAACCACGATTAGCAGGATGGCTCATCGAGGCCTACGCATCATCGCAGGCTGCACACCCGCTCAGCTCTTCAGGTGCCACTAACCCTGTGCAACGCAAGTCATCGTCACGTGGCGGTAGGCCCCTGCCAGCTGCAGTGCAGCGGGTTCCACTAACCCTGTGCAACGCAAGTCATCGTCATGTGGCGGTAGGCCCCTGCCAGCCGCAGTGCATCGGGTGCCACTAACCCAGTGCGCCACAAGTCATGGACCCTTCATGATTGAGTCTCGTGGTGCGGACGCCATCATGTCATCTCTGGCAGTGGGGAATGTGATGTGCTAGGCCCCTTTTATTGGCAGGGTCACATGTACTGTGACGCCTGTGCTGGATGGGTGTGGTGTGGGTGTTAACCAGCCCTCAGGGAGTGGCTGTGGCATGCTGACAACTAGACCAGTGATCAGCAGATCACTACAGGGAAGACCTGGAACATGTACCTTTGTCGTCCCCCCTCTGAGCGTAAGCGGAGTGGACTGGCCTGGCGTATGGCAGGCCAGCGTAGGGGTGGGAACAATGAGCCCGGGGTTCTGGGCGTGCTTCAGTTCTGGGCTGGACAAGGAAGTAACTTATGCTTGTGTCTCTGTTGTAGTGTCTACGCCACCCGGACCGCAATCGGCAATGTTGCACCCTGTGACTCAAGTCCCACGACATGAGCAACATGGACGTAAGGGGGAATCACTGACCCTACATTCATCCATACTTTCATACTTGAATGATCAACGACATGAAACATCTGTGCGATTCTGAATGTTTAATTCACATCCAGTGGAGTGTTGCAGCTGGAGCAGTACAGGGCCATGCAAACCCCACTTCACATTATTGGCCCGTGGAGGGCCAGCCAGGGTCCTTCAGGGAATGACAAGTACATCGGAAGAGGAAGAGTTCAGTCCGCAGTCTGATCGCTTGTCATTGGTAACCAAGCAGAAAATGGCAGTCCATGTCGATGTCCAAGGTGAGTGTCGTAGAGTGTATCGGGGGACAGTGGAAGGTGATGATGCAAAGGGCAGAACCAAGCAGAAACAGGCCATATGGCGGAGATGAATGCTACTGCCTCCTCCTTACCAGTAAGGTTGATTCACCCGCATCTTCGTCCACTGATGTCACATGTGCCTCACACGTGGGTGGTGGTGGAATGTCGGCCGCACTGTGTGCCACTGACACATCGGGGGCCGGAGGTGGATTGCCTGCCGCACTGTGTGTCACTGACACATCAGGGGCCGGAGGTGGATTGCCTGCCGCACTGTGAGGCACTGACACATCAGGGGGCAGAGATGTGGATGTAGAAGCAGCAGCAGCATTCATCTGCGCAAGGCCTTGAGGCAGCAATGCCATGACGATGTGCTGCAGGGCATGGAAGGTCCCAGCCACAACTCGCTGGTGTGCAGCCGTGGCAGCCATTCTTTCCGCCGTCATCCGCTCCATGTTCTCCATGAGCCCCCGCATCTGTCCCAACTCCCGGCTGACATCGCTGGAGCCACTCTGACTGGACAGTTGTTCTTGTCTCAGTATCATGACTCCAGCGATGACAGCCATGGATCGTTGGAGAGCATGGAGCGGACTGTGGGTGTCCGTTAGGGACTGTAAGTGGTCCCTGATGGGAATCAGACACCCATGTATGGCATCAAGTTTGGCTGCCATGAGGTCAAACCCCACCCGCACCTGATCAGCCATCTTCTCCTGGACCTCTAACACACGGCGTTGGAAGGCCATGTGTTGTTCGTGGGGGTCCTGGGAGACAGCCGGGGTGGTAGGTGCTTCCTGCTGTGTGATCTGTGCAGGGGGTGGGGTCTCCTTGATGCAGCAGGGCTGCCCTGCTCCTGGAGGTGGGGTGATGAAGCTGTCAATGAGGATTTGGAGGGCTTCGGTGTCGATGTTGGGGATGTCCTCATCGTTATTAGTGAAGAGTTGTTGGGGCTGCTCTGCAGGAGGTGTTGATGCTCCCTCTGCAATGTGAAGGGGAGATGCAGTATTACATTGTGTTCACATGTATGTTGACGCATTGTACAAGTTCACATACAGACTGCATGACAATGTACATTGTGACTGTTTAGGAGGAGCTGCCTATTTGATGCGGGACAGTGGACATTTCGACGACATCACGGATATGTGTTTGTACTTTTACATTGACATCTCACATTTCCCTGTTATGCCAAATGTGATTGGCCAGTTTCTAAACACAAGCGGCACCTGTTGTGTCCTCTGTCCTGTTGTAAACGTGTTGCAGTTTGTACCACATTGTTGTCAATGCTGATGTGCTCTGAATGTCATGTGTGTGTGCTGCATTTTTGGAGAGTTGGCCCTGCAGCTCTGATTTTGCTGCCCCATGTCCCTTTCAGGCGGTGTGCCTTTGACTTTTGTGCCCATACAGTACTGAGATGTTGCAGACTTGGGTGAATTTGGGTCTTGGTGGGAGTTGGGACTCTGGGGCATGGTTTGTCCGTAGATGTGTTGTTGACGTCAGGGGTTGTTTGTGCAGGTGGATGTGTCAGAGTGTGACCTGCTCCTTTACGGATGTGGTCCACACTCAGCCACCTCAGTGTGGGGGCGTGCACCATGTCATGATGATCGGACTGCAGCCATGCTAATCATCATGCAGTGTCACTTGCATTGTCAGTGTGGCTCATAGACCCGCAGCTTTGCTGGGTTCAGCCCATGTGCATGGGTTGGTTGTGAGATGAGTGATGCGTGGGCGGGCCTCCTCTGGGCACATAGTCGACGGGGGCCTACGTGCTGTTTTGATGTGTGCTGCAGTGTGCCAAGGGGATCAGGGACATGATCCAGAGTCATTGTGGGTGTGCACTGTGCTCCGCTTGATTGTGCATGTGTGCCATTGTGCCCATCTCCCCCCGTCCCCCCAGTCCCTGGTCGTTACTCACCCTGTTGCTGTTGTGTCAGGTCATGTTGAGCAGTGTCCGGTCCCCCAACTCCTGCCACCGTCTCCCCACTGATGACTGTGGACACCATTTCCTCCATCTCATCCAGCTCCTCCTGTGGCGCTGGACTCCCACCTCCAGTCTGCATTGCTGCCTTCTGGTTGTTGGCGAGTTTCTGCTTGGTCTTGCGCTTCACATCATTCCAGCGCCTATTGAGCTCTTCCATTGTCCTCCTCAGCACTCCGACTGCATTCACCTTGTCCACGATGGACTGCCATGTTGCATTTTTTGTTGCCAATGACACAGTGGAGGTGACGAACAGTTGTTGATGGTGTTCTATCACCTCCGTGATCAGGATCCTGTTTTCCTGCGGACTGAACCGCATCTTCCTCTTCTTGTTGTCCTTGCCCTTCCCTGTCCCCGAGGTTCCAGGCTGGTCCTCCGTGGGGCTTGTGGGGTTCTGGTTGTCCTCTGTACCTGCTCCGGCTGCCTCCATTGTGCTTCGCTGTAGTTTGGTTTTTTTGGTGGTTTTTTTTCCTGCTTTTGTAGTGATTTTTCCCGCCTGACGTGTGTGATTTGCAGGCCTGGCGCTGCTTTGTGCTGATTGTCTTATCGCAGCTGGGCCCATCGCAACTTTTTTCGCGTTCGGGTTTGGATTTTCATCGCCGTCCCGGTAATGTTATCGTGGACATTTGACGCGTTATCGGGAGACTATCGCATGTTACCGACGTGTTGAAAATACGACGTTGACTCAGAGTTATTTTCCCGCGATATGAAAACTTGCGTTAACCTATTTTGGCGATGTTTATCGCACGTTCTTGAGAATATCCCCCTAGGAGTGTCGTGTGCTGCAGACATTTTGTACTTGTTGCCTTTGGTGACCGCCTTAGCTACACCTCATGGCAGCAAGGGTGTTGGTCTGTTGTAGCACTATGTGTAATTCAAAGTTGCTCTTTAGTTGCAAGGTTGATGTACATTGAGGATTGTGCAGGTTTTTCTATCCACTGTGTCTTTTGTGATGATCTAAGAATCATCACTATGCCAACTATAGTAAGATGACACAAGGGAAAAGAGACAAGCAAGCTGTAGCAAGAACCGGAGACACAGCACATATTAGCTAGCAGAATCAAGCCGTGACGACTAGGCCTGTGGATTAACACGAAAAAATGGGCTCCCCATACACAATGTGATGAGAGGGGCCTGAGTCTTCCATATCTCACAGATATTCATTGGGCTGAATAGGGCCCTCTTGATGGGCTTGGGGCCCCCAGGAGGTTAGCACCCCCCCCCCACCCTGCGCCGCAGGGGTTGCAGGGGCTTGTGTTACACCCCTGTACTAGGCAAACTGCAATAACGTGAAGGATATAAATAGAGACAAAACTAACTAAAGCTAGCCAAGGCAAGGGACTGGAGCCAAGGGGATTGTAGCAAAGGACTTGAGAAACGTCATCTATGGCCTTCTGAAGAACAAAAACATGTCTATCTGCAGAAAAAGGATACAATGTGAAATAGACAGCACAAACAGAAGCAAGCTGAAGCAAGAAACAAAGACAAGGGAAATTGACACAATGTGAAATAGACATTACAAACAGAAGCAAGCTGAAGCAAGAAACAAAGACAAGGCAAACTGTTGCAGGTGGCAGTAAATGACTGCAGACAAGCAAGCTGTAGCAAAGGACTAGAGGCAGGATACATATAGCCTGAAGCAGACCAAAGACAAGGACACCAGAAGCAAACTGACAGAGGTTAGAAGACAAGGCAAATATAGCAAGCTACAGCAAGAGATGTGCACACATGAGGCAAACAACAGAAAAGGGCAGAGAGCACAGACTACAATGCAGGGCACACAACTAGAAGCATATGGCAAAAGACACAGACAGAAAAAAGGAAAGCAGGATAAACCTTGGGGACATAGAGACTTAGGAAATAATGTAAGAAAATGTACTTGGGGGTAGGGTGAGCCTACCCTGGCCCCTAGACCCACGCGGGGCTCCAAATAGCAATCATCTGGTAATAAAATGAATATTAAAAACATGATTTTTATCACATGGTTTGCAAATCCAATGCCAGATTCAAAATCCTGGACCCTCTCTGGCTGGTGTGGGCCCTCCAAGGGCCCAGGATTCATGGATTGCTGAAATGAAAGAGGCCACTCCCGGGGTCTGACCACATGTGGTGGGTTGGGAGCTTGGCCTGACCCTGTGGTCAGCTCTTGCTATGCACCGCCAAGCCAAGCGCCGTGTGCAGCAGTTTGTTGCTTATGGTAGAGGTTAGTTGCCAGCAGGTGGTTGGGCACATGGCCTGACCACAGGCCAGTTTATGTCATCAACCCCTCCTGTGCATAATCAAAGGATCTGTGCGTGGTGGTGGCTGCCTGTGGCAGGACTGGCTGCGCACAGCGTGTTGGCTTCAGGGTCTGGATGTAGGTCAGGCACTGTGCCACACCATGCTGCATATGGCCAAAGGCCTTGCACACCAAGGGTTGGCTGTAAACCGACTGTTAGGCCTAAGGAACAGGAAAAAAGCGTAATTTCTCTGGAAAAAAAAAAGATTAAAGTAAATTTGTGGTTTTAAGACTTTAACATACATTTAAAAAACAAAGCCCCACTGCGCACAACCAAAGGGGATATGGCTGCTCAAAATGTTTAGGTGCAGGGCCTGGCTGTAAGCTGTGGGCCAGGGCCTGAGGCTAACCACCGCTGTGAGGGTTGACGACCATGTGCAGAGAGGGTTGGCTGCTCACAATGTTTCAGTAAAGGTCCTGGCTGAAGGCCACATGCCTTACCCCTATTTCACAGACCCCAAGGTTGTGCGCCAGAGAGATTGACTGGCCATGGTGGGTTGAGTGCATGGCATGGCCATAGAGCAGTCGGTATGGCCAACCTCTACTTTGTACAGTCATGGGCCATGAGTAATGGGGTTAGTCACTTGCCAAGGGTTGGGCACAGGATCTGGCCAATGGCTAGGCTCTACGGCCAGCCCTTGATGCATTTGGCTAAAGGCCATGTGCAGTAGCGGTTGGCTACCAGTGGAGGATTTGGTTCAGAGCCCGGCTGTAGGTCAGACCCTGCAGACAGCCCCCATTTTGCACAGCTGAAGGAAATCCCCAGTGGGGTATGGCTGCTTCCTGAGAGTTGGCCTTAGCATCTAGCCAATGCCCTGGGCTAAACCCCCTGCTGTGGCCATTCCCTGCTCTGCACAGTCAAAGGCTGCGAACAGTGTGGCTTGGTTGCTCACAGAGAGTTGTGCACAGAAGTTGTTTCTGTGCATGGCCAAAGGTGGATGCTGCCATCAGTGATGTCTATAATGGGTGCATGAGGGATATCACATGTAAGGTTATAAGAGGCGCATGACAGGGTGTGAACGATGGTTGGTTTACCTACCAAAACAGGTGAAATTGAGTCATTTTTAGGTTTTGTTTTGTAATCAAAACTGTACTTTAACTGTGTTTTTTCAGTACATTTCGGAGTTTTATTTAAAGTCTGTTAAGGGTTAAGGTCTTATGACCAAAGCTAACCACAACTTAACTTTAGTCTTTGATTTTTTAGTAAACATATGTGTGTAAATACATACATTACACGGGCAGTTCTACATCCAGTGTAGTTATAGTTAGGTCTGACTTTCCATAGGAAAGGCATTTTTTTATGTCTTTAAAAACCTTGTTGCCAGTTGATGAATCTGCACAAAACTTAACAAAAAAGTTCACTTGCTTCGTCTCTTTCTTGGAAAATTTCAGGCTGATTCATCAAGCGAAGGCAAAGAAAAAGGGGGGTCCCAAAATATCGATTTTCCATGTTAATTCCCATGGGAAACATTGCTCTCGATACAGAAAAAATTACCGAATGGAAATATACCAAATTTGGCAGAAAGTTAGAACGTTAATCAGAAATCATGCCTTTCATTATTTGGTGTAAATCCGTACAGCAGTTTTCAAGAAAATTGCATTTAAAGGAGCTTTGGGTGGTCATGAAGGGGTAATCACCCAGAAAAATTGGTGATATCTGGACCGTTATGTACCGTGAGACTCCTGCAGAACTTCCACTCTACTGAAAATTTAAAAATACTTGAATCATATTGGTTAAGGGAGTCTTTTTTTTCTTGTCAGGCAATGAGGTACTACGGTAGCTGGGACAGTACAGCTGTACCTTACGTTGTGATTGGCCAACCGCAACAGCTCAAGAAAATGTGAGAGCCATTACAGGGCTCAGGTACTCGGTCCCTGTGTCCTGAAAACGTTTCTAAAAAAGGGCATATGAATGCAGGGTAGGTATATCCAGAAACCCAGGCACTTGTGGTTGGGACCCAGAGTGAACCTCCCAGTGATTAAAATAAAAAGAAATTGGATTATAGGGACCGCAGTACTCTCATGGGACCAAACACGGCCCTTTTGTGAGATATCATAGTGCACTTGCGGTGCCCATCCTGCAAGCTTTCACCCCATGGTATCACAGTGCCATGTAAGCTACTCTGGCGGTACCCCTCCCATAAGGTTCACTGAGGAATCTTGCACAGTACTGCAGTATCATTGAGTGGAAGCTTGCAGGGCAAGCACCGCAAGAGTACAGTAGTATCCCAAAAAATAAAAAAATAAAGGGACAAGGCAATGCAGGTTGGGTGTAGGCAGCGGTGGTTGGCTGCATGTAGGGAAGTTAGGCGCAGGGCCTGGAAGTCTGCGATCAACCCCTGCTGCGCACAACAAAAGGCTGTGAGCAGAGGTGGTTGGCTGCATACAGGAGTTTGGGTGCAGGGCCTGACAAAAGGCCAGGCCCTGCTGCTGAAACCCACCTGCGCACGGCCAAAGGCTGTGTGCAGCAGAGTTTCTGCCTGCAAAAGGTTAGCTGCTGGGCCAGTTGAGAGTATGATCAAAAACCCTGGAAATTCACTGAATAAACCAAGGGTTAAAGTGACGTTATAGTTAGGTTAGGTTCAAAGACATTAACTTATGCTAAACAAAATCAGATATTGACTGAAAAAAACAAAGGCTAAAGAGATGTTATAGGTAAGTGTTGGATGAGACATGAGCTAATGTTAAAAAACACAAAAAACACTGGCATACACCAGTTAGAGTTTAGTTAAAAACCTATAACATCTGCCCCCACCACGCACTGCTTATGATGTCACATATTACATCACTAGTGACATGTTGAATTTAAAGAAAAAAAAGGGAATGAGATTATGGGTTGGGCATTTACGCAGGGATAGGTGGAGGGCCTGGCAAAAGGTCGATGCATGATGGGGGCAGAAGTTTTTTTTTTTTAATAAACTAGTCCTGGTGTATTTCAGTGTTTTTTTAACGCCAGTTCATGTTTTATTCAAACACCTAACTATAATGTCCTTTTAACCTTTGTTTTTTCAGTGAACAACACAGTGCAGTCGTGGTTTAGTGGTGCTCACCACTGTGTAGCTATAATTAGAACCAGGTTTCCGTAGGAAATAGATTTTTTGCTAATAACTATGGTGCAGTTTGACAATTTTTCACAAAACTTCCCTAAAAAGGGTTCATCCACCTCAGCTCCTTACTGGAAACTCTTTTGGTGATCGGCCTTTGGGGCGAAGAAAAAGGGGGGATCCCAAAATGCATTTCCCCATGCAATTTCCCCTAGGAGTTTTGACTGCGCTACACCCAAAACGGCTGAACAAAATTATACCAAATTTAAAAGAAAGCTAGAGCTTGATCCAGGTTCAAAATGTGTAGATTTCTAGCAGAACGGTACTTCTGCTATAATACCATGGAGTATTGTGGTACCGTGAACTCAAAACACAGTACTGCTGTGCTGAAAAAAAAAGGCAGGCATGGGCATTGCAAGACCATGGGGATGGCCAGCAATGGTGTGTGGGTGCCTGTGGGGTGTTGGGTGCAGGGCCTGGTCAGAGACCAGGTCCAGTGGCCAATGCCATGCCGTGCATGGCTGAAGGCCACGTGCAGCAGGTGGTTGTCCCCCCGTGAGGGGTTTAGCACAGGGCCTGCGGCCAATCCCACACTGCGCACGCCGGAAGACCGCGGGTGGCTGGGAGTTGGCTGCCCATGGGGGTTGGGCTCAGGGCCTGGTCACAGGCCAGGTCCTGTGCCCAACATCACACTGCGCACGGCCAAAGCTTGTGCGCAGTGCCCTGCCATAGCAAACAGCAATGTCCCAGGGGTGGGCACCCCGGGACATTGCAGGAGCTGGCCCTGGGGGGTGGCGGTCCCCAGGGCCATCAAGGGCTCCTGGAGGGGGGCCATGCGGCCCCCCTCCCTCAATTTACATAGCCCCGGGGAGGTGGTGGTCCCCAGGGCTTGGGGGGCCTGTGAGCCCCACCCCAATTTACTTTGAAGCCCCAGGGAGGTAGTGGTCCCTGGGGCTTGGGGGGGCCTGCGAGGCCCCCCCTGATAATTATTATAAGCGGGAGCCCGCGCTTCATTTTGTTTTATTTTCTCGGCAGGATTCGCAACCCCAGCGCGAATTCTGCCCATTGTTGTTTTAAAAAAATGCTTTTTTTGGCCCTGGGGGTCCTTGTGGGACCCCCTGATTAGGCCTAGGGGGTCAGGCTGTTTCTAACCTGCCCCCTTTTCTTGTTTTTCATCTTCTTTTTTCTCTTTTCTTGTGACTCGGTTCTACTGAGTCACAAGATGGCTGCCAACACTTCCTGGTTTGGAGTGTTGGCAGCCAATCAGATTGAAGCTCGTGCCCGGGATATCGATATTTTTCTTTTTTTAATTTCTCAAGAACTACTTAACGGATTTACACCATTTAAAAAAAAAGGTCTCTTTCTGAACCAAGGGCTACCTTCTTGCCAAATTTGGTGTAATTCCATTCAGCAGTTCGGGCTGTAGCTTTGTCTAAATTTCCTAAGGAAATTAACATGGGGAAAACGTGTTTTGGGACCCCCCTTTTTTCTCGGCCCCCGCTTGACGAATCACCCCGAAACTTTCAAGACAGGAGCTGACCGGAGCGGGCCATTAGTTTTGAAAATTTTGCGAAGATTCGTCGACGGGCGTCAAAGATACTGGCAAAAGAAAAAACGCTTTTGAATAGAAACGAGGTCCTAACTATAACTACCTACTGGCGACCGCCAGTAGGTAATATATATATATCTGTATTCCATCAATAATTTTCACAGTCACAGGAAATAATCCAGCACTCCATGGGTGGTTACTCCCTCAACTTTATTGTAGTGAGCTAGATGGCATCCACGCGTTCCGGCTGTCTCATGCAGCCTTGTTCACGATGCAGGGTGCCATTTTTTCAAACATTAAATACACATCTATACACATGTGGACATAGACAAAGGACAACCCCAATGCATGTATCAGCCATTTGATTACATTAAAACGGGCGCCATCTTGGAGTGTATAAAATGCATTCTCTAATATATATTCTTACATACAAGTGTATAATTCAAAGCATATAACCAAGTTATTAACACTTTAAATTCATTACTATATACAATTTGTGCAAGTAAAAATTAAATACTTAATAAGTTATTATTTAACATAATGCACTCAAATTCACAGAGATACACTCCATATTTGCCCGTTTTGTACATTGGTACATTTCCATTTTGTATATCAATTCGGCTTTGTTAAGGTGCTAAGTGCTACAGTACTTAGTATAAAATGCAAGTGCTCAATTTTTATAGTTTTGTTGTTTTTCCTATATACTAACTTTTTAAATATTTTTATTTATCTAAAAAAACAATTTTTTATATAAAAACCTAATCTAGTATATTAAAAAATCATTTACTTTCCTATCAAGATTCTTCTTACTTAAAAAAAGTTAGAAAAACTAAAGTGCTAGTGCCTAAATATCTAAGGTGCTTAATACTAAAGTGCATGTGTCCCTTGTCCTTCTCCTCCTTTTCCATTCTAAAAAGTTTTAAAAAATAGTACTAATGAGTATACAGCTTAAACTTCAATTGATATTCTACAGGCATGTAAACAAATCCTCATCAATATTGAGACCGTTAGGTTCTCTACTATCAAGTTCTAGTATGAAATAAGTTTCTAATCTTCGAAGCTCTCTTTCCCTGTTGCCCCCCCTCCTTTATCTAGGGGCTTCCGCTATGCAGCTATATTTCATTTGATTAGGATCACTCTGATGTTCTTTCTCAAAGTGCCTGGCAACAGGGTAGCTTCTGTCCATGCTAATAATAGCTCGTCTATGTTGCAGGATCCTCTGGTGAACCGGCAAGGTGGTACTGCCTATGTACACCTTTCCACAGGGACACTGCAACATATAGACCACAAAGTTTGATTTGCAGGTTAGGTGGCCCTTAATTTTTATGGTTTTATTAAAAGATGTTTTAAAATCAACAATATTCTCTCCATGCTGACAGGCTTAACATTTAAAACACTTTCTGAAACCATCCTAGACTGATAACCACGTTTGTTTCTTCCGTGCTTCCTGATATTCACTGTTAACTAGAGGATCCCTAAAGGATTTTGATTTCCTATAGGTTATCTCAGGGTACTTTCTACTCTCTAGTCCCAATAAAGGATCCCCTTTAATGAGATACCAATGTTTTTTCAGGATTGATCGTATTTCATTATGCTTAGTGTTGTAGGTTGTTACAAATCTGTCGGATATCGAACCTTTTTTCAGTTTTTTCCTATTTTGAGTTCCTGAAGGTTCAAAGAGTATTTTATCCCTATCTAGCTTCCTAGCTTTTTCTGAAGCTGCCTGGATCGCTTCTCGTGGATAACCTCTTTGTATGAAGCGATTAATCATCTCACATTCAATTCTTTCATACTCTTCCAAGTTACTGCATGTTCTCCTCGCTTAGAAAACTCTCCGAAGGGTATACTTCGGATGAGTGGTGTAGGGTGGGCACTCTCTGCGTGTAAGATTGTGTTCCCTGCTGTAGGCTTACGAAAGATAGTAGTTTCCAGCCTATCTGCTTTAACAGTAACTTGCACATCCAGGAAGTCAATAGATGTTCTACTTTGTTGTCCCACAAATCTAAGATTTAAATCATTCATATTCAGATCATTGATGAACATGTCAATATTTTCTCCTGTGCCCTGCCACAGCACAAACATGTCATCTATAAATCTAACCCACAACAAAATGTTGGTCATTCATTGCTCCAGCTCAGGACCATGGAGCACCTGCTCCTCCCACCAGCCTAGATGTAAATTCGCATAACTGGGGGCGAAGCAAGTGCCCATGGCAGTCCCTTGCTCCTGCTGGTATAGATCTGCCCCAAACATAAAAATATTTCTTGTTAAGCACCATTCCATCATTTCTAGATTCATTCTATTATGATGCACAAATCTTATTGGTCTTGACTTTAGGAAGTGCTCCGTGGCCCTCAATCCGTCAGCATGTCTGATACTATTATACAACGTGGTTATATCTAGGGTTAGTAACATCATATCGCTATTCCATTGTACATCATAGATATGTTTTAAAAAATCAGTAGAGTCTTTGATATAAGAAGTAAGAGTTCTGGTGATAGGATTCAAGAAATAATCAATATATCTCGAGGTATTCTCAAATAGGCTGCCACATGAGGAAATGATCGGCCTTCCTGGTGGATTTTCAGTGTTTTTGTGCACTTTAGGCAACATATAAAAGACTGGAATGATGGGATTATCCTGTTTCATGAATTTAAATTCATCCCAACTTAATAACTCTTGTTGCTTCCAACTCTCCAGTCTTTCAAAAAATTGATCTTTCACTGCTTCATATTCTGCTCTTTCAACTTTTTTTGTAGCATTCTCTGTTATTTAGTTGATTCAAGGCCTCTTTGCAGTAAAGATCACGTCCCCAAAGCACTACATTTCCCCCCTTATCAGAGGGCTTTACCAATATCTCATCCTCATTCCTCAATTTAGTTATCACTCTGTGTATTTGGGCTTCTTTGGGATCTAGCTTTTGTTTTTGTTTACCCATTTGATAGTACAGGTGTCTCAAATCCATAATTACATTGTCAGAAAAAACATCCAGATTATCTCTTGGCATTTGTGGAATGTAACGTGACCGTGGACGAAAAGGGGTGTAATCAGTTTTTTCTAGATGTAAATTAACGGAATTTGCATTATCACTTTCCATTGGGTTTTCCATATTCGTAGGTGTTGAATCAGTGCCTTCATTTTGTAACTCCCACAATTCTTCTAGAGTTGGCACATCTGTCACCATTAAATTATTCTGTTCTCTTTGAGGCCCTTCCATTTGAGGTAACACTGGTGTTTCTTTGAGGTTTTTATGTAATTTCGTCAATTTCATTTTACGAACAAATCTATATAGGTCCATACTGCATTCGGCATAATTAAATTCATTTTTGCCGCAATACGAGAGACCCAGTTCCAGCACTGATTTTTCTTCCTCAGTGAAAATCGTATTGCTCAAATTAATCACTGTATTGTTCGTAACTACTTCTTGGATACCTGTTTTGTGTTGGAGCGCATTGATCTGTTTATTTGCTCTCCTACAGTTCCTCCGGTATCCTTCTCCTCCTCTCCTTTGACTCCTCTTCCTCGTGTTCCTCGTCCTCTTGTGTTTCCACGGCCTCTCGTTATTAGATGATCTGTCTTCTGATCCAATTGTAAAAAACGCAGCTCATAAGTGACATTGAGTCTAGTTTTGGATACTCCTCTCCTAGTGGTCTCCTCTTGTTCTACCTCTGACCCCGTGTCTGAGAATTGTTCACTTTGTGATGCATCCTGCCGGAAAGCATTGCCACTTTGTACCTTTTTTCTCCTTTCTGGGTCGAATCTCTTAGCAAATGTATAGATTCGCCCATTTTCATAGTCCAATCGGTCGCGTAAAAATTTGGTTGCTTTTCTGTCTTTAATTCTTTTCTCGTACTTATCAAGAAGATATATATATATATATATATATACACATATTCACAGAAAAAAACAAAGGTTACAGGGACGTTATAGTTAGGAAATAGAATTAAAAAACCTTAGAAATTCACTAAAAAGACAAAGGTTGCAGGAACGTTATAGTTAGGTTCAGATTTTACACACACTAAACCATAGAAATTCAGCAGTAATAGGTTGAGTTATCTCAATAAACTGTAACTCATGCCCAAAGGTAACTATAACTCGGCCCCCGCCATGCACAGTATTCTCATCAATAATTTTACAGCAAATGTTGCATTGATATTATTATTAATGTCATAGAAGATGTCATGAGTGATGTAATATGCGGGGTAATTAGCAGTGCACAGCGAGGGCTCGATTTATAGTTACCTTTAGGGAAACAGTTATAGTCTATTGAGAAAACTCTAACTATAAGTGCTGAATTTCAATGGTTTTGTGTGTGTAAAATCTGAACCTAACTGCATAACTCCGGCCTTATCCCTTTGTCTTTAGGTTTCAGTAGGACTTTTACACAGTGCCAGGACACCTTTGGGTAGCAGTTGTGCTCTATAAATGTCATTAACATTAACAACATAACGTCCCTGTAACATTTGTTTTTAGTGAATTTCTAAGGTTTTTTAATTCCAACCCTCCAAAGGCAGCCAACCCAGGAGGGGGGCACGCAGCGCCCATCCTCAGGCCCCAACATATTTTTTTAGGGAAGGTGTACTTGGCCTGTGGCCAGGCCCTGTGGTCAACCCCCGCACATGCAACTAACCCCACGTGGTGCACCGCCAAAGGCCGTGCACAACGTGGGGTTGGCCGCAGGGTCTGGCCTGTGCCCAACCCCCAAAAGGCAGCCAACCTGGGTGGGGGCATTCAGCCCCCCTCCCCAGGCCATGCCATATTTTTTTAGGGAAGGGGTACATGGGCCCCTCCCCAGGCCGAATTTGGACCCCAAACCCAGGGGTCCATCACTTAATTTATGGGGCAGGGGGGCAGGCAGCCCCCTCCCTGGGAGGATTTAGGCCCCAGGAATCCGTTCTCCTGGGGCCTGGCCATATAATGAAGAGGAAGGGCACACGCAGCCCCCCTCCTCAGGCCAATATTGGCACCGGGGACCCCATCCTCCAGTGCCTGACCAATTAATAATGGAGAGGAGGCCGCATGCCCCCATACCCCATCTCCTGGGGCCTCACCAATAAAAATGGGTGACCTGGAGCCCAATTAAGAAGTTGTGACACGTGGTTTACATGTCCAGGAGTTGCACAGCCCAATGCACATTTGTGAAAAATTAACCACGTACTCAGTATTAAACAAAAGTTCATCCAATTTATTTCAATATTCTGTTCATGTTTTGTCCGTCACGTCATAGAAAATGAAGTTCCAATTTTCACGCATTTTAATCACTCTCGGATTGCCCATCCGGGCCTATCCACAGGCACGTAAGGAAACTCCATTGATCCATTACATTGCTTCACCCAATGCATTTCGGTCTTTATCTCGACCTTCTTCAGGGGTATCTACAATTATTAAAAAATGCATATGTCAACACCATATCATTTATGTGTAACTGTAATTAAAACACCCAAACACATTATACCTACTTCCCCAAATCATAATCCAACATATTTCTAAACAAATAACCACTCCTTACCACCAACCCATTCCCTTGCGTTCAACCTCAATATCCTCCACCTACTTTACGTTCGATGTCTCTACAATCCCTCTCCAGATCCAATGATCCATAACATTGTCATGCAACTGCTCGGTAATACCGCATATCTTACTCTCCCCAACACCCCAGTTTGTACCTGTAATCAATATGCTGTTGTTTCGAACCGTAAAACCGCCTTGTGCAAAACTTCATGTTGAAATCCCTCGCTCTCCCAACCTTTCGGTTTTTAAATCAAACGTTTCTCTCTCACCTGTGCTCACTCCCATCACGTGACTCTCTCTCTCCACCCTCCGAAAATAAACAGTGATGTGATCCCCAGTGCCCCCCTGGAGCCCACCCAGGGTAACTCACTTCATCATTGTTGGGAGCCGCAGGGGAGCCCCTCATTTTACAGCTCGGCATGGACAGCACTGTGCTTGTCCTATGCTTAAAGACTTTGCTGTAGAAATGGCAAAAGACTTTGTCCCTTTCTATCTCAGCGTGGATGGCACTGTGCTAATCCTATGCTTAAAGACGTTGATAGAAAAGCAGACATTTGAGGTGAGCAGATCTAGAGTGCCGCTGGTGTTGAGAGTGCTCTATACATGAGCTGCTTTCCACCTAAACTTGAGAACTACCCAGAGTTCTCTGCTTCTTTTTTGCATAATTTTTGCATCACTCTATGCCTGAAAGGGTATTGTTTTGATATATATATATATATATATATATATATATATATATATATATATATATATATATATATATATATATAATAACAACACCTTCCAACTCCAATTCACATATAATATCAGCAAAATAGAGATAGACTATCTGGATATTCATGTTTACATAAAAGATCAGAAAATCTGTACAACACTCCTCCGAAAAACAGCTGCATGCAATAGCATTTTATCAGCTAACAGTGCTCATCCGAAGTGTTTAAAATGGAGTGTCCCATACGGGGAATTTTTAAGAGCACGAAGGAATTGCTCGGAGGAAGTGGAGTTGCTTTCACAACTTGATGAGATGTATCGGAGATTCCTAATCAGAGGATATCCCGTAACAGTGTTAGATAATGCTAAATCAAGAACTTTACAGAAAAAAAGATAAGCCCTATTACTTCCAAAGAGAACAACCTTGGAACAGGATGAGGATCCAGAGAGGAACAAAATAAGATACATCACGCAATTCAATTCATCCAGCAAAATAATAAGGGACACACTTCAAGATCATTGGAAAATCCTAAGAAAAGATGACGACCTAAAGGAAATGACATCGGGTCATCTTAACATCACATACAAAAAGGCACCCTCCCTGGGAGACATCCTTACACATAGCCACTATCAAAGAACTGACCAAGGTGGAAGCAAAGCACAATGGCTAAGAGCAAAAGGATTTTTCAAATGTCCAAAATGCAAAGCATGCCGTCACGGCATGAATCAACAGAAAACTAACATCATGGCTGGCGAACAAAAAGTAATTAAAGAAAGAATCACCTGTGAAACCACACACGTGGTCTATGCCCTAAAATGTGAATGCGGGAAGGAATACATAGGCAGTACTGTCAACAAACTAAAACTACGCATTTTACAACATCTGAGGGCAATAAAGAACAAAGACTTTGCTTATGCAATCGCCAAACACATTTGGAACGCACATGATGGCAATTTTGACAATCTAAAATATTATGGTGTAGAACACATCCCTCCGAGTATCAGAGGGGGAGACCGTGATCAGCTACTAAGACAAGCAGAATCCAGATGGATCATTATGAAAGGAACGGAGATACCATGGGGCTTGAACGCAGATGCTGACCTGCACAACTTCTTATGATTGACATTCTGGACAAGCCTGGCATTAAAGACCATGATCCTTAGTCAAAAATGCTATCATGTTAAAAGTACAAACCTAGCCTTAACCTATAGTGGTACTGTGATTTAGGCAATAGCCACACCTCACGGGCAATATCAAGCGTCAAACTGAATTATCAAGTTTTTGTGGTGTCCTTACTCAGATGCCCATCTGAAAGATTAGAAATATAGATCAAACCCAGTGTAGATGTGGGGGATTCTCTCATGATTGGTCTATTTGTAGGTGATTTATGTAAATTGTTATATGTTGATCTAGTTAATTCAAGAGGATGTGGAATTTTCAAGAGGAAGTATATTAATAGTGGTATATAGTAGAATTTTGGACACAGTGAGGTACTTCACCGTATGCTTTGATTCTCTTTCCTTAAGGATAGGAAATATACCATGATTTGATAAAATTAAATCCCTACATCTCTCTTCTAATCTGGTACTTTACCGGACTTGGATAACAATTTCACACTTCAAATGTATTGCCAATCTGTTTACAATGGATTGTGTTTTGTTACATCTTTCCGCCTATTCATTGATCTAGTCAATATGGATTATATATATATATACACATTTCTTATGGACATGTCATGAGAGCAACCCAACAGTTGGGCCTACGCAATTGTTTTTGTAATAGGAAATAACTTTCTATGTACATTTAAACTTTTTATGACTCAATAAGATCATCTCACCTTAAGTACTTTACAAGTTCATATATGATGTCATTTAGTTTAAAACCATCAATTCTAATTGAAGGTGATTTATAGAATCTCTGTTCCCTTAATAACATGTTTTTAATTTGGGATTTTGTTTTTTGTAATTGGGGGCGGGCCAAACCAACCCCCTTTTTAAACACCCCACACACGTTACCACATGACCCGGATGAAGGCCTCTGGCCAAAACGCGTAGGTCGTCTTTTTGCTTCCTGATGCACCCTGCACTTTGCATGCTTAAAAATTAATGGAGAAATAATGAAAAATGAAAAAAGAAAAATAAACAAGAGGTGAACAACTTGAACTTGCCTGGGTTTGCTGATGTAAGTGCTGCCTTTCTGTGACCCTCTGGGACTCTTATGTGCATTATCGAGGGTTTGCACGGAAAACTCCTGTCCATATATATATATATATCGACATAGATATATGCCAATATATATATTTATTTATCAAGTTTTATATAGCGCAAACATGACCCATGCTGCGGGTATCAGAGCGCTTCACAGAAGAACAAGGATAACAGAGAGGGAAACAAGTAGGTAATACAACAATCTGAACAGTGTAACACGAGTAAAAAAAGAGTACCGGAGTATTGGAACACCACATAAATACAATAAATGAGCATACGTGTGAGGAGGGATCCTCAGGGGGGAGTAGATACATTACAAGTTCAGAGAGTAAGCATAAGTAGGGCTTTGACTTCTTTTTTGACGTTGAGAGATTCAGTCTGGTTTCCAGGAGGCAAGGCGTTCCAGATTCTAGGGACTCGGTTATAGGTTTTCTTTCTTTGAAATTTCAGCAGCAAAGTGCTAGAACTCCTCAAAGATCTGCAACTACCCGAGAGTTCCAGTTTACGGGCGAGGTACAAAGGAGTGTTAAGGTGAAGGGCCTGTGGATCATGCAAGCAATTTTAACATGAATCCTAGCCTCAAAAGGAAGCCAGTTTAGAGATTTCAAATCTGGCGTGATGTAGTCATTTCTTTTGGATCACGTGATGAGCCTAGCCACCGAGTTCAAAGAGGCTCTAGGCGGTGCCAACTTGTAGCTCGGAAGACCACAGAGAGTTGCACTACCATACTCCGATCTGGAGATGACTAGCGCTTGAACAGAAGACTTGAAGTCTTCTGGAGGAAGGAAGGGTTTTATCTTTCTTAGTACGCTCATTTGGAAGTTCGCCCCTTTGGTTATTCCCGAGAGATTTGGTAGAGTCAATGATGTGTTGAATACAGTTGAGAGCTGTAAGTTGTTTCATGTATTCAACGATAATGGGCTCCTGTTTGGGAGGAGAGATAAGGAGGAATTCCATTTTAATGGAGTTTAGCTTGAGATGGTTGGAAGTCAGCCAGTGTTGGGTTTTGAGTAGTGTTGAATTGAGTGAAATGATATCTTCGGGGAGGAGATTTTCAAGTACAATTGGGTATCGTCAGCATACATGTAATAGAGTATATTGGATGATTTGAGAATTTGCGTTAAGGGCTCCATGAACCAGTTGAAGAGTGTGGGTGAGAGCGAGGACCCTTGTGGGACCCCCAGAGTGATCGGAGTAGAGTTGGAGAGGGAGTGATTGACTTTACTTCTTTGCGATCTGTTGTGAAGAAATGAGGCAACCAGTTTAACACTGATCCTGAAAGACCCATCCTGCGTTCCAGTATGTCGAGGAGGTTGTCATGTTTGACCGTATCAAAAGCCGACGAGAGGTCAAAGAGGATGAGAAGGCAAGCTTCGTGCCGATCCAGCATTTTTAGAGTGTCATCCAATATGTGGGTAATGGCCGTTTCAGTGCTATGATCCTGGCGAAAGCCCGATTGGAATTGATCTAGAAGTTGGAATTGAACAATGTGGCTACAAAGCTGGACATGGACACGTTTCTCTAGCAGCTTCGATAGAGTAGGAATGTTAGTGATTGGCCGGAAGTTGTTAAGGTCGTTTAGCTCAGCAGTAGGTTTTTTAAGAATGGGTGTAACCTGCCTAGACTTTAGACACTCAGGAATCACACCTTGCTGTAGGGAGGCTTTTACAATCTTGGTCCAGATTGGAACTAGGGACCTCTTCATTTCATTGAAGAAACTGGGGTGTAACAGGTCACTGAAGTGATGTGAGGGTTTAAGTGTAGTAAGTATGTTAAGTATGGAGATTTCGTCAAAGGGTGTGAATAGGCTCCAGGAGGTGCTGTTTTTGGGTGTGTACCCTGGAGCAGGAGGTGACTGAGGGGAGAGAGGGGATGAGGGGTAGGTAGGGGATGGGTCTGTCAGCTGGTTCATCGATGTCCGGAGATCAGTTTCAATCTTATCCATCTTTTCAAGGAAGAAGTCAGAAAAATCATCACAATTTGTCTGTATAATGGAGGCCGATGGCGAAAGAATGGGACGATTGTTGGATTGGAGTTTAATGAATTCAAAAAGCTTTTTTGGCCTATTTCTGGCTTTATCTAGTTGGCGTCTGAAGAAGTTCTCTTTAGCACTTCTAATATGTTTATTGTAGGGGCTCCTCTTAGTTCTCAAGAGCATATGGTGTTCAAGAGACGGCGAGCCTCTCCAGGATCGTTCGGCTAGTCTCAGATTGCGTCTATCTGTATTTAACCTATCGTTGAACCAAGGTTTGGAGTCTTTGGTGGACCTTCTTTTAGTTACAAGGGGGCAATAATATCCAGAATGTTCAATATGGAATTGTTGTAATGCTCAGTGAGGTCATGAACCCCAGACATGTGAGTAGGTGGAGGCAAGGTCATGTTGCTATGGGATATCATTTCATTCAGGTTTGCATTTCGGATGGATCGTTTCCAATGCCGAGGTTTCTTAGGTTGTGATTTTAACTTAGTCCAGGGTTCCATGATGCGGAAGGAGATGTAGCGATGATCAGTCCTGTCACACTGGACAATCGAGTCAAGTTGAATGAAGTTGGGTTAAGCGATGATTAGGTCCAGGGTCGAGCCCAAGTTGTGAGTGGGGCTGTCGCATATTTGAATCATGTTAAGGTCAACTAGGAAAGTTTTGAGGCTATTCACTGCAGGGTCATTAACGTCATTCCAGTGAAGACTGAGGTCTCCGAGGAAGATTTGGGGACAGTGATGATCCACATTAGAGGAGACGGTTTCCATAATTTGTTCCACAAAAGGGAAGTTATCACCCGGCGGATGGTAGAATGTGTGCAAGGTGCATAGATACCTGTGGTTGCTTGAGATGTCTATGCACATGTATTCACAAGATGGGAGAGTAGCAGTGAGTAACTGTTTCACAGTAAGACTGTTCAGATATATACAGGCGATCCCTCCACCAGGTTTGACCGATCTATCAAGTCTGATGATGTTATGGCTAGGAGAGACTAGGATGTCAAGGACTGGACCCGAAGACTCCTTTAGCCAGGTTTCCGTAAGTATTAGAAGGTCAAGGTACTGCGCCAAGATAAGATCAGCGATATCCGCGGCGTGTTTCACAACAGATCTACAATTAATAAGTATGCATTTCAAGTGGCTAGTTGAATCGGTTGAGGTAGATTGAGTGATGAGAACTTGTTTGAGGTTGGAGGTGTTTATAGTATTAGGGTTGTGTCTGGGTCTTCTGAGAGGGTTAGGGGGAATCGTCTGAATATGGTCCTGTTTACCCAGATTGACTGTATGAGTGGAGTTGTATGTAAGAAGGAGGGAGTGAATGTCATAATCCCTTAAGGAGATCTTAAATCTACACGGTCTGGAGGCAGCATTCGGGCAGGGAATGGATCTCCACCTTTGGGGGGGAGAAACCACATAGGGAGATAATCCCTTCAATGAAAGGGGAGATGACAGTGCAGTAGTGCAGTAGTTAGTAGCTGGTGCTTGATTATGTCTGTTCTTCCCTAACGACCTGTGGGCAAAAAAGTAATTAGCCAATTCTGAGGTGATGATAGTAAGCTTTTGTAGGTCAGCCCTAAGTAGTTGAAGATCCCAAGAGATATCAGCTAGGCAAGAAGTGGGACGAGGTGATGCTCAGAAGACAAGGTGTGCATCCGGGAGTCCGTTTGTGGGGAGGGAGAGCAGATAGCGGAGTTCGGGAGATGCTGGTCTGGGCGATCCAGAGGAGGGGAGGTTGAGCTGGAAAGATAATTAGGCTTGCCAGGGAGCGATGGAAGACTCCTGAACTGATTACTAAGTGATGCTAGGGTCATGTGAGTACTGATGTAGTTAGTGAGAATGGGCTCAGACTTCAGGGAGGTCACCTTGTGAGCCATGCGATGTGCAGGGGACATATTAGTAGCGAGTAAGCAGGGGCCAGTGCAGAATGTGGGTATAACTGTAGTGGCAGAGGAAGAGCCATTGCTATGACTGCCAAGAAAAGGGAGGGGGTAGGGGAGATGGGAAAGTGGGAAAGTGGGAGCTGCTCGGAGCGAAGGTGCTGAGAGGGGAGTTGGGAGGGGTGAAAAGGTGGGAGGGACTATGTAACGGGATCACTTGGGGGAGCTGTGAGAGGGATGACGGGCTAAGCCACCTATTTGCAGTATCGAGATCGCTGTTAGTTATAGACTTCCTGATGTTGTGAAATGTTTCCTCAAAAGGTCCTAGATGACGGTCAGCAGCTTGGATGAGGATTATCCCATTGTTATATGTGGTGATGGTAGCGTCAGCTTTGAAAATGGGAGAGGGGACTAACAAGAGCCTTAGTCCGTGAGCGAATTTATTGGAGGAAGTGATCATGAGTAGCGAGTGGCATACTTTCCTCCATTTGGCTCTTCTCTTCGAGTAGAAGATGAGATCACTAATTGTAGAACCCTTTTTAAGGCAGAAGTAGGGATCAGAGATTAAGGTTTCTGGATAAGAAGAATTCTGTGTTTGAGGTGTTTAGATGCATTTTTTGTTAGGTTAGGCGGGTATATAATTGTAAAAGCATTGAGGCCCATTGGCTCCAGCTTGGCATCAAGTGACCTCTGTGGGGAGGTAGCCATGATTGAGAGAGACAGAGGAGCTCTGAGTAGGCGCAGATGTAGGTTAGCATAGTTGACCTCGAGCCCAAATTAACCAGATGGGAGTGCGATTACCTACTAAAGGATTGTATCTCAATGCAGAAACATAGCTCTTAGCGAAAAAAGACGCCACATCATATTAGTCACTATCAGTGGTGAAAAAGTGTCCAGGTGGAAACCTCTTTTGGCCAGAGAGGGAGGGACAGAAGTATGGCCATTATAGAGAACGGAGCCAGCCAAGAGCAAAGGCGACAACCAGGCTCCTGCTAATATGGCCACACTGAAGTTCTATTACAGTCAAAAGTGAGCCTGGAGTCCGCCAGAATAGAAAAGAGATGGTCGAGGTGCACTCCTTAGCCATAAAAGATGACCGCCCCTTTATCCTTAAAGATATGGATGCCAGAGAAGCAGTCCTTTTTTAGTTTCTATTGCAGGAAGAGAGACTACATTTGATGAGGTGCCCTCGTGTGTGGAAGGGGTCAAGCAACCATAAGATGGAGGGTAGCTAGATCCACAGTGCCCCTACCATGAAGTCAGACTCAGCACTCTCTCTCGCCGCCAAGGAGCCACATCAAGTGAGCAGCCCCCAACTGCCCCCATCAACAGAACCAGCTCACCTGGAGTAGATTACCACCAGATCGCTCTATGTTCCAGGTCGAGGTGCACTCCATAGCCATTACAAGATGGCTGCCCCTTTATCCATAAAGATCTGGATGACAGAGAAGCAGTTCTACTATAGCTTCTATTGCAGAAAGGGAGACTCCATTTTACCGAGGTGCCCTCGTGTGTTGAAGGGGAGAGGAATCCACAAGATGGAGGGTGGCCAGATCCACAGTGCCCCCACCATGAAGACAGACCCAGCGCTCTCCCACGCCACCCGGAAGACACACCCAGTGAGCAACCCTCAGCTGATCTCACCACAGAACCAGCTCACCTGGAGAAGACTCCTACCAGATTGCTCCCTGCTCCAAGCCGGATCCAGACCACGGAGGGCCGACAAGGAGAGCAAGCAGAGCTAACCGGCAGAGCCCACACCCAGAGCGCTGGTGACGAGACCACGACCTCCGCTGGGACCGGCACACAGGCGGACGAAAGCAACGTGGTCAGCCCTCACACCCAAGATCGATGTGGACAGAGGGAAGCAAAGCAGTGCCCAGGGAGAAGCCCGCTGCACGGATACACGGCCCGTGCATGTGGTGGCCATGGACCTGTGTAGCCTGTAACAACATCGGGGGCCGAATGGACAGAAGCCAGAGGGTCGGCCCCCCTCGAGCACCAGATCTCCCAGATCGCACAGATGGCACTCCAGCCGGCACACCAATGATCTCCCAAAGCATGTCCGTGGGCCTCGAGTTTGAAAGCGAGGCAGGTCAACAGCGGGACAGCCTCCTCCTGAATGCAGTGCCGCAACAGCCTACTGATCAGCGTCGATGTCAGCAAGCAGCATGGAGTCCAAACAGTCCGCAAACCAGCAAGATCATCCGGTCAGCATCAACCATCCATGGCGAGGCCAGACGCGACTCACCAGAATGACCGCAGGATCAGCAAGTAAGTAAAGGGTTCAATCCTTCAATTGTTTCTGTTTCCAGCACGATCCTCAAATGGAAGCAAGCATATGAGTGGGTAGATGGCAGGCACAATCAGGGATATTAAAGAGATTAGATCCCAAGCCCCGGAGCTTGTCTTAGGCACCTCCGGCTCCATCGGCCTTCTTGGCAGATTATATATATGTGTGTGTGTGTGTGTGTGTGTGTGCACGTGCATGCGTGCATGAGTGCATGTGTGTGTGTGTGTGTGTGTGTATATAAAAGACAAAACACTGTCACCTTCAAGAATGTAAACGAGTCACTCCATACCGATGATTTTGGCACAGAATCTTTTATTTCAGCAAGCTCAAGATGCGTTTCGATCCAATCAGGGTCTTGATCACATGCAGCCGCGGTCCGTGCAGGTAACAGCGGTGGGGCCGGGTAAGGGGGTATTTCGAGGGACGATGCTGAGGGAAAATTAAATAAATAATTAATTTTCCCTCTGCATCGTCCCTCGAAATCCCCCCTTACCCAGCCCCACCGCCCCACCGCTGTTACCTGCACGGACCGTGCCTGATCACATGGTATTGCCAAAGGCCAGTTGCTTCATTTAAATAAACGTACATACATAGACGTTGAAGAAAGACTTTCAGTTGGCATTAATATATGGAACCAAAATGATAGTAGTTTAATACATAAAGTAGTCATTGCAAACACCAGTGGGACATTTTATGCTAATGTTTTAATGTCACCAAATAGTTCTTATTGCACATTGTCCACAATACCACTGGTCTAAAGGTAATATCTTGCAAAGAATCAAAACTTCACTTCAGTCCACTAACTACAATGACCATAATCCTTTGCACTGATTAGTTGCCTCCACTGTGTCCTTCATTTACACCATTGGTACTTTATATAATGTTTCATGTCTCATCTTAATTGTTTGACATATACTTTCCAGCCTCTAAAAATCAGTTTTGTGTCTTGCCACCTGACACTCATATTCTGCGCAACTGATGAGATTCCGCTGCAACATAGTCCCTGGTATTTAAGAAACAGACCTTCGCTGAATAATTTGCTTCTGTCAACCAACTCGACAACGTGCTGGGGTCTTTGCCCCTGCAAACCCTGGCTGCAGTGTTGCAATCAATGAATCCAACAAGCACCAGGGGCCGCCCCCAAACAATGGAAGCCTTGTTTTTGTTCTCCATAAAGCAAAGCAGTCGGCGGGCCTTCCTGTATCCATAAATGGAACTCGATATTTAACGCCAAAGAATGCCCTTCACTGAAAAAAACAAAGGTTAAAGTGAGGTTATAGTTAGGTGACAATGTCAGATGCAATATAACATTTTAAACTTAATAAAACACTGAAATTCATTTAATATGACTTGCGCCTTCAAGTAACTATAACTCGCGCCCCACCATGCACAGTGTTGTCATAAATTATTTTATTTCAGATGTCATCAGGGATATTTTTTGTAAAAATTAATTTGTGGGTGCTGTGGTCCCCACCCAGGACACCCACAGTTTTTTCTTTTTGCAGTGGGTGCAGGGGCCGGTCATTGTGGGAAAACTTGTTCAAGGCTACGGGGGGACCCCAATTTCCTCAGTACCCCAGCCGGTTCCCCAGCCAGCACCCATTGTGGGTGCTGATGAGAGTTGCACATTTCTTTTTTGGTGGGTGCCCCAGTGCTCACCCAGGCCATCCACATCGTTAAAATACATTTGGGGCAGCGGGGGGAGCCCCTGCAGCCCCTGCCGTCATGCTGGCAACAAGTATTCTCCCTCCCTGCAGAGCCGATTTTAACTGTGCTCCTGCAGCTGGAGCAAACATTCTTCCGTGCCTGTGCAGAAGGAGCGCCCCATAATTCCCTTCAGAAGGCCCAATTATGGAGGCTCCATGCACACCCCCTTTCCCCAAAACAGAAAAATACAAATCGGCGACACCCCGGGCCCTAGCTCACCTCAGGGAGATTAAAAAGGAAAACACCTTTTCTTTTTTTTACAACTTCGCTGATCCATTGATCCTCCACCGATCCACCTTCTGGGACCTGTCCCACCCCCACCAGGCCTAGGGGTGCAGGGTATATTTACCCTGCCCCTCTATATGATTTTCTTCATTTTTTTAAGGACAGGGGACAGACTCCCTGAGTCCCAAAATGCTTATTGACACATCTTTGTTGATATGGCAGCAGCCAATCAGATCTTATCTTTAAATTTATCAGCTCAGCGGATCCTGTGCAGCATGATATTAGCATACATTTTGAGCCTTCATTTCTCAAAAATTACTACTGAACGGTGTTATACCAAATCATAAAAAGCACACTTTCTGTATCTAGATCTAGCTTTTTTGCCAATTCTGGTGTAATTCCGTTCAGCTGTTTTGACTGTTGCTGTGTCTAATTTTACTATGGAAAATTGCATGGGGAAAATGCATTTTGGGACCCCCCTTTTTCTCGGCCCCTGCTTGATAGGTCAGCCCAAAACTTTCCAGGAAGGAGCTGAGGTAGATGAGACCTTTTATTGTAAAGTTTTGTGAAGATTTGTCAAACGGCACTGTAATGGATTCAACAAGCACAACAGTACTCAAAATATTTGAAGGAAAAGATCTTGTTTATTATTATGTAAATTATAACTATCAGAAAAGCTTTTTATCAAACTTAAACACAGAAGTCTTGATTCTTGATTTAAACTCCCAGTCTTCCGCTGTCATAAGGAAATTTGGATCCCCGAGAGAGAACAGAAAAATACCTTTCTTTTAGTATTTTGGTTTTATTTTTCCCACCATTTCCCACCACCTTCAAGTCCTCACAATGGCTGGTCTGTGCTCAACTTACATCAGTAAGTGATTTGACCAGTGTAGGAGGGAACTTAACCCAACACCATTCTACTCATTACATCATTAATTTGGCCAACGAGAAAAATATGGACGTAGCACTTGCCTAAAACCATGACCTTCCGGGACTTTTCTGTCTCAGACCACCTCGCCTTCACCCCTCAGGCTCCTTGGCATGCACAGTGAGTGTTTGGGTCCTCCATGGTGCCTCTCTACCCAGGTACAGTTCTCCTTCCTTTGGTTGGTCATCAGAGGTCCTGCTCTATCTGAGGTTGCCTCGTCCCTGGTCAGGCTTTCTCACTTATCGCCGTCTCAATGGCTCTCCTTTCTCTCCAACCTTGGGTTCACGTCTCTTCCAGGCGCTTGATCGTTGCTGCACTCTCTTTCTGACATTTCCACCCCCTTTTCTTCTTGTGTCCCTCAAGTTCCTGCCTCTTCCTGCTTGAATCATCTCTTCTCATCAAGTAGACCGGTCACCTTGTCCTTCCCTTGCTGTACTTTGGTGGCCATCTTACAATTTTCTGAGCTTTTGTCCAGCTCCCCGTTACAGACACCAATGTTATTGGCAAACCAAAAGATCAATTGCCTATGGAAACGTGGTTTGAACTATAACTACCCAGTGGCGGTTGTCACTGGGTAGTTATAGTTAGGTCAGTTGTTCCATAGGAAAAGCGTTTATTGTGTAGTTAATAACTTTGGTCCCGTTTGCCGAATCTCCACATAACTTTCTGAAAAGGTGCTACTTTTTGACTAGTTTGCCCATGGAAAGTTTCGGAGTGATCTTTCAAGTAGGGGCAGACAAAATAAGGGGGTCCCAAAACACAAATCCCCATGCATTTTCCATAGACTTCTTTAAGCAGGGCTACAGCAAAAATTGTTGCAGGGCACTAGATCTTGGTCCACAGATTGTTCTTTTTGTGATTTAGGGTAAATCTGTTCAGGAGTCTTTTAGCAATTAAGGGTCAAAAATATTTGTATATCTGGATGGTTGGGTCCGTGAGAGGCTTGAGAGACTCCTGTAGGAACGCCAATTCAAAAATAGAGCATTCTGATTGGCCCAGGGGCTTGAGTTCCCTTGGGCCATCTCGATCCTGCGGGAGTCAGACCCCGCGGGTGCGAGCGCTCTGATTGGCTGCCAGCAACATGAGAAAAATGTTGCTGGAAGCAATTACAGGACTCAGGGACTTAGGGGCACATGCATCAATGTAAAATTTTGCGAATCCTTAATTGCGAATTTTAACGATTCGCAATTAACGAATCGCAAAAACAGATGCAACAAAAAAATTGCGAAAAAATAAAGAATCGCTAAAAATCGCAAACGCTACTGCGAATCCGAAATTTGCGAATTCGCTAATAGCGATTTCGCAAATAGCGAATTCACTATTTGCGAATTCGCAAATAGCGAATTCGCAAATAGCGAAGTCGCATTTGTGATGCATCTTGATGACATCAGAACCAGGAAGTGAGCAGCACAAGCCCCATTCCCAGTGCACAGTCAGAGGGAGAGGAGGGAGCTGGCTCTGGGAGCTAACTAGCAGTGGCATTGAGCAATTGGAAAAACCTGGTAACTGCAAGAAAATGGAAAGCACACAAACAGCAGAGGACAGCCAATCAGGCAGGAAGCGGAAAATGAAATTCTCAGAAAAAGAAAGTGACACACTCATTGAGGGAGTTGTCCACAGCCATGATAAGCTGTTTGGGAAACAATCATTGAAAGTGGCAGAGCAGGAGAAAAGGAAAATATGGATCCGGATCCAGAACCGGGTGAATGCCAGTGGGGTGACACACCGCACCATCGATGACCTGAAGAAAAGATGGTACGACATGCGCAGTCGGGCCAAGGAGCGCATAGCCTCCCGTCTGAAGGAAGCAAGGAAGACAGGAGGGGGAACACCGATAGACACTGGGAACACTACCATGGAGGAAATGGTTGAATCCACTATCCAGCCTGAAGCTGTTGTCGGTGTGACACAGCTAGACACGTCAGGAGCAGCAAACACATCTGAAGGTAAGATGACTGCATGTTACCATTGACCTAAATAATAAAGGTAGTACACCACCCCAGTACAGCACAAGTGCACACTCAGAACATCCAGTACACAATGTATCCATGAAGGGAAGTGCATTATGGGAGATGTAGGCAGGTCAAGCATATACAATGTCAAACACACAAATAGGCTAAGAACAACTCAGAACAGTGAACATATTCCAAATTAAATGCCAAAGTAAAAATATGATCACTGTGACATGACATCCCATACTTAAATTAATGCTGGTTTTGCACTGTTAAATCTCACAGATGCAGAACGTGTATAAGCTGAGGATAGTGACAACCAGGACATACAGGACATCAGCGCAGTTGAGGATATGGACACACCGGTGTTGCCAACAAATCCATCCAGTGCCCCAAACACACGCAGGGCAACTGTCCCACCACTGGTCACCATGGAGTCTGACGATGAGACAAATGCACCACATGAGTCCAGGCATGGCCCAGCCACATCCATCCCAAATCCACAAACACAGGTCCGCAGAAGTAATGTCAGTGTCCGGCGTAGAAGAGCCAGATCACGCAGAACACAGCAGGAGGAGCAACCAAATGATGTCTGGGGTGGTCTTGAGGGATAGATGCTCCGCATGCAGCGCCTGCAGACCAAGAACACACGTTTAGTGCAGTTACAAATTGGGAAGATGGCAGACAACATTGCAGTACTGTGCGATAGTGTGCAGCAAATGACCAAGGTTATGCAGGAGGGACATGCATCACAGAGAAGAAACCATCGGCAACTATTGCAGCACCTCAAAAGCTATGCCAAATCCAACAATAGGCTGGCCACATCAACTGCACTGCTGGCACGTAGGTCTGTGACCTTGCAAACAGAAATGTGCCATTGGAGCGGGGATGTGGCGAAGGCACTGGACCAGGTAACCAATGCAGTGGAACTGCTGAATGCTACCACAATTGGGGCCAACATGTCCACGCAGGAAGAGGGTAGTGAGGGGGCCTCAAGCTTGAGTAGCATAGCTACTGCCAGTTGCCACTGCAGGAAGACGCAACACACGCAGCAGTACCCCCTCAGCTTCCAACATGAGGGATGAGGATGCTGCCTCTGACAGGCGTCTGGGTGTTCGTGGGAGAAAGCGCTAGCCTGCTCTATACAATTGCATACCGATATGGTGACGTAACCATGGATGTGATCGGACCTTTGACTGATTGACAAGTCATTATTTATTTTTAATACACTTATGTCCATTACTTAAGAATCCTGTGCCACTGGCCACATTGAAGGTGTGCTCCGACACTCATGCCATATTTCCTTTGAATAAACCGTTCTGTGATTGTAATATACACTGTTTGTGTCATCATTACTCACCTCAGAAATAGTTTTGTGTGATGTCCAATCTTCTCCTGCGCCCTTCTGCTGCGCTTGCCCCTTGTGCTGCACGGCGCTGTGGCACTTGCTGGTCCTCATCCTCGGAGTCGCTGTCAGACACCTCGATCTCCATTCCACCCTCGTTGCTATATTGTGCAGCATGGCACATGCTGCTACTAGCTTGCAGCATTGTTCAGGGTTGTATTGGAGTGCTCCACCAGTCTTATGGAGGCATCTGAATCGGCCCTTCAGCAGCCCAAATGTGCGCTCTATGATGTTCCTTGTTGATATATGTGCAGCATTGTACCTCTGTTGGTTGGCAGTTGTGGGATTGAGGTAAGGCGTCAGAAGGTAATTACGCAAGGCGTATGCGCTGTCACCTGCATGTGGGTAAGCAAAGGGTCAGTGGCAGTTTGACATTGGCATACGTACAATGACTGTGAGTATCACCTACACATATTTACCAAGCAGATGTGCCTCTCCAAATTCTCCCCTGACCAGACGGGTGTGAATGCCACTTTGCCTGAAAATATATGAATCATGTGCACTCCCAGGAAATTGAGCCACTATATCAGTGATTATGTATTTGGCATTGCAAACAACCTGAATATTAAGGGAGTGATAGCATTTTCTATTTCTGTATATGTATTCCTGTGCTGCAGGGGACATATTGCCACATGTGTGCAATCGATGCAACCTATAACATGTGGGAAGCGAGCTATCTGGTAAAACTCCTGTTTTGTTTTCGCAAGGTCATGCGCGGTGGTGGGGAAATTGATGTGTGAGCCGATCCTGGCCATCATGGCATCAAGGAATGCTTTGAATATTCTTGAAAGTGCGCTTTGCGCCACACCTCCAGCTACTGCAATGACCCCCTGGAAGCTGCCTGACGCCAGTAGGTGTAGGCAACATAGGACCTGCACATGCGTTGGGATAGCATTGGTCCTACGTGTCTGTCGTTGCAGTATGGGATCCAATTCATTGATCAGGTCATGGATCATTGTAGCATTGAGCCTATACTTATCGTATATCTCATCCTCTTGCTGTCCTAGCAAAGTTATGCGGACTCTGAAGATGCGCTCATCACTCGCCTCCGTCTGTGTCCAGCAGCCAGCAGCCTCATCCTCCTCGCCATCAGGTACATCCCTGCCATTGTGAGATGTGGTAGCTAATTCTGGGTGTGTTTCAATGGGTTTAAGTAGAATTTCAGCTGTATCTGATTTGCACTCATGATTACCACCTGGTTGTGATCCTTCTTATTTTGCACTCGCAAAATTGCGAATTTCAGGTAATTCGCAATCTGCGATTTTTCATGCATCTATTTTGCGATTCCTTATTTGCGAATCGCTATTTGGGGCGCAAATAGCGATTCGCTAATACTATTCGCAGAATGTTTTGCGATTCTTTAAATTAGCGAATTGTTGAGTTTTCGCTATTTTGCAGTTGATGCATTGCGAAACGGTATTTTGCGGTCGCAAACGCCATAATTTAGCGATTCGCTAATTTTGTGAATTTTTTAGGCTTGATGCATGTGCCCCTTAGTCCCCTGTCCTGAAATAAATTTGTAAAAAATATATGTGCAAAGGATAGGGATACCCTGCCCCCCTAAGCCCCATGGAGGGGACCCAGAGGAACCAACCTGGCGCCAAAATACAAACAAAATTGGCAATTTTTGCTGTGATCTCGTGGGACTCCAGCGGGATTGAAAAAAACCCCAACAAAATGGCTGCCCCGGCCGCATTGTGTAATTTAGGGGAGGGGGTGCGCGGCCCCCTTCCTGGGTTATTTGTGGACCCAGTGACCCCATCACCCAGGGCCTGATTCATTAATATAAGGAGGGGGAGTGCGCCCTCGCTCCCTGAGCCATATTCGGCCCCGGGGACACCATCACCTGGTGCCCAATTTATTAATTGTGGGGAGGGGTCACGCGACCCTCCTCCCTGAGCTGCATTTAGCCCCGGGGATCCCATCTCCCAGGGCTCATAGTATTTTTGAAGGGGAGGGGGGCCGCACAGTCCCCGGGGTCATAATAGGCTCGGGGAGGGGGGCCATGCAGCCACCCCTCCCCTTTAAAAGATTTACGGCCCTGGGGTATCAGGTCCCCAGGGACTGATGAGGCTCAAGGAGGGGGCCACGTGGCCCTCCTCCCCTTTAAAATACTTAAGGCCCTGGGGGATGGGGTCCCCTGGGCCTAACGAGGCTTGGGGAGGGGAGCTTGTGGCCCCCTTCCTGTTTAAAATACTTAAGTTCCTGGGGTGGGGTCTGCTGCAACACAGGCCCTGCGGCTAACCCCACGCCTCGCACGACCAAGGGCTGTGCACCGAGTTAGGTTGGCTGCCTCTGGGTGACTGCCAGCAGGGAGTTGAATGCAGGGCCTGGCTGCCAGCCAGTCCCTGCAGCCAGCCCAATGCCATGCACGATGACAGGCCGTGCGCAGAGTGAAGTTGGCTGCCTGCAGGGGGGTCAGCTATCTCTGGGTGGGTTGGCACATGCCTTTTTTCCAACCCCCTGATGTGCATGGCTGAAGGCAGACCGCGCAGTGTGTAATTGGCTGCTTGGGGGGGGATTTGCTGTAGGGCTTGGCCGCTAGCTGTGCATGGCGGGGTGTTTGCTTTACGCATGGTAATAAAATATAACTTTATGTTAAAAAAAACCTAGAAATTCAGTGAAAAAAACTAAGGTTAAAGTAGACTGTATGACTGTATTCCACATGAGTTTATCTTGCATGCCTTGGGAACGCGTTCAATAGAATGAATGCATCTTTAGCACGCATTCGTTCATCATGCAAGTCTTTATAACGACTTGCATTAGGGGCGTGCTGGGGTTTGGAATAGTTTCATTTACTATTCTAACTCCAGTCTGTGCAACAGCAGGGAAGGTGTTGGACTTTATTTCCAACACTATTCCACCAATACGCCCCCCTAAAGAAAGTTGTTGTAATGACTTGCGTGCAGAACGAACGCATGCTAAAGACGCGTTCGTTCTGTTGCCGCCACTGTGAAGGCACAGCGTGATTGGAGCTTCGTCCTAAAGGACGTCTCCCATTAAAGTAACGTTATAGTTAGGTGAATATGTCAGTGAAAACATTAATGTTTTGAACAAAAAAAACCACAGAAATTCACCAGCTTTAGTTAGCTTGGCCATGCACTTCTTATGACCACATATATTACATCACTCATAATATGTTCTATGACATCGTTTATGACATCACTGATGACATCTCAAATGACACCTTGTGGTGGTGGATCCACAGTTAGTCGTCAAGTGCTTCCAACTGTTCACTGAGGTCCTCCTGACACTCAGGATCCAGCAAGTTCCTTGGCCGCAGCCTCCATGTAGAAGACTCTACCCCTCTACTGCCCCATTCAAAGCCTACCCTCAGTGGAGAATGGTCTGATATATACCTTGCTAAGTATCGTGCCCTCCGAATCCACGTGAGGAAGTACCCCGTCACCAGCACCCGCTCCACTCTGTCTCAGAGTGGCATGAGTATTCCTTGATTAGTGGGTGAATCTGCGTTCACACATCTGTACTGCCTGTGTTGGCCATAACTTGGTGCAGTGCATTCATCATGTGTGGTATTGTGTTGTGTTTCGGGTGGGGGGGTGTCTCTCTAGTGCCCCATCTAGAATACAGTTGAATTCTCCCGCCCATATTATCGGTACATTGAAGGAGTCGGTCATAAGATCCTACAACTTAAGAAAACAGTCCCTGTTGTCTGTGTTAAGCGCATATAGCTCGAGGATGCTAATCTCTCTCCCATCTAGGGTCCCCTGAATGAGGATACGCTTGCTCTCTAAGTCTGCTTCTGAGTATGCAAGTCTGAAAGGTACCCCTGGAGCCATCCACACGGACACCCCGAGGTTTTAGTACCTGGAGGATCCAATTCTCCAGGAAGTGCTCTGGTGCAGCGTGCTCCACCCCCTCTGTAAAATCTCAGATTGTTACGCCACGAACACCCTTCTGATTCTTCCATTCTGTCCTCTAGTGTCTTTGTCACCGCCCTCATCCTGGACATCTGCTCCTTAAGGGTTTTCACTTCCAGATGTAGGGTTCCTATCGATTTCTCTGCTGTCTTTACCCTATCGACTACCTTATGTAAGTCCATGCGAAGCAGATTTACCTCAATGGAGACCGAGTCTATATTGCCCTCCAGCGCCATCACCGAACCCTGTATGGCTAACATCATGGGTTCTCCCAAAGGGTCCCCTGAGTCATCAGGTGCTGACACCTTCCTGTGGGGTTGTGTGCTAGACTGTGCCCTGGGTATATTGTATGATCATGTTGCCCTGGGTTGCGAGGGCTCTTTTGTCCTTCCCCATGGCTTAGAGCCTGCTTGGAGCCCTTTCTCCTGGGCCCTCTCCTGTGGCTTGCATCAGTCTCCCCCAGGTCCCACCTATATCCCCAGGTTTCGTCTCAATGTCCTTTCAACACCTGGCCAGCAAGAGTGCTTCTACGACTCTAGATGTGATTAATCACCAGGTAAACCCTCTGCGGTGATGTGCAGGCTGAATGTTCTCTGTAGGTATCCCCCGATGGAAGCTATGATGCTGTTGCCACGTTTCAGCCTCAATCCCAGGTCTTTCATGGGGGGCCCGCTCACGTGATCCACCTGATTTCCATCTGGCAGTTGATCCCCACCAACCAAGCACTCTCCTTATTCAGGTCCAGCTCGAGGGCTCTCCTCCCAGCACCTCAGGTTAGTTGAGCCCGGAACAGCCCTCAGGACCACAAGCCCTGCATCTTCATCAATCCTCCAGGCCCCCACTGTGACGCAGGCCCAGAGCCGAGAAAAAGAGCCCCGCAGGTGAAGCAGTCTTTTGTCTCCTTGAGGATGAGTTGAGTGGGGGTTTCCCATGCCCAGGGCCTGTACACTGTTGTTTCACCCCTCATGTTGCCCCCGAAGGACCCGCAGGGATATCTGGCCTCACTTCGCAGGCCGGGCCCCTTACTCACGGAAGCCCAATCCAATATGGCCACCACTGTTCCACCTGAGTACTCGGTGAGCCCCAGGTGCCCGCCAGGGGTGGGGTGTCCCCTCATCCATGGTCCTCCGCTAGGTCAGATCGTCTGTCGTGTTAGCTCTGAAGTGGCTCCTGGGCTGTCTGACGCTAATGAGGGAGCATGATCGATTATGGCCACCGCCTCCTCGCACTGGGCCCGGGGCACCCACGCAGCACGGCTAGGTCTCTCAGGGGGAGCAAAGGCGGCTCGCATACCCCGCAGGCTGCCGCGTGGGCCCACTGCTCACGAGCCCCGAACCAGGCAAGCGCTGTTCCCTCAGAAGGAGACCACCAGGGCCCCCAACAGCGCAGGCACCAGTGCACCGATGGCATCTACGAACCACTCCCCGGCAGCTCCGGCCTTAACTCTGCTCTCCACTGTCCCACAGGTCGCAGTGGCGAAGGTCCCCCTGGCATGAGTGGTGCTTGGGTCAGTTAGGGGCAGCATTCTGGAGGATTTTAATTTAGGGTGATGCAGCTCTCTAGTTGTGCGTCCATTTGGCCATCTATCTTGGCCACGCCCGCATCAGATTTTAACTTTAAAACATAAGCAATACACAAAAAAAGAAATACTTGAGCCAACTATAATCATGAAAAGATTGTCAACACAATATAATACTTATCAGGTCTTATTTTTCCCAAAAATAATATGATATGCATTTTTGATTTGGCGATTTTTGCACACACAAAAAATTTTGGAGGGGGAAATGACATACAAGACTAAACTAGACAGGGACGATGGAATTACATGGCTATGGAAACCCAAATTATGTGGCAAAGGTGATGAAATGATGTGCTAAGAAAAGACACATAATGGGGCTTATTGCGAGACATTCTGTGGCAGTACTACCCTGTTAGGTTGTCCTTTTAACACGCATTCACACTCCCTCAGGAATGATTCTTCGCGCTAATAGGGTCTTTAACACCTGAATACAGTAATCAGTTACTGAAAGGTGGCCAGTCGACGTTACCAAAAGGTCTGCCTCTGGGCATCACCACGCGGCACGCGCGGAGCTTTCTTTCGTATCTTTTGACCCATTTGAGCAAAAAACACATTTATGGTGAACTTTCCAAAGTATGCAGCAGATGGTTGGTTATATAGCAAGGGCAATAAATTCCTAATTATGCAGAAATCGTATAATTGCATAATTCCAGTGATTCTAACTCTTCTGCATTTATCTAATACTCTAGATCAAACTTCAAGTAAATATTTGGTTGCATAGGTTTGAAAGTGAGGCTTTGCCTATATCGCGATAGTTACATGTGATATGAATGTATCGGATGTTGTGTTCGCCCGGTGTAATAATTGACATGCAGTGTTTCATAAACTCCTTACTAAGGCGTTGTGATGGCAAATGATCCTGTGTTCATTGTGTTTGTATTTCTGATCAGTTACTTCCTGTTGTGATGCTGTAGAATGTCTTGTAACAATATTGGTTCTAGGAATTGCTGAACTCTAGAGTCTTAGCTGCAAGTATGTTTACAGTATTTGTTTTTGGTTGCTGTTATTTTCTCAGCCTTGAAAAAGCGATTACATATCGCAAAAAATATGGCTGAGCCTTAAATATAATAAATTAAACTAAACCATATATGGGTGTGTGTGTGTATGTGTGTGCGTGTGTGTGTGTGCACGTGTGTGCATATGAGGTTCAAATTATTATATTAAATATAATTTATATATATATATAGATATGTATATACATATCTATATTTATATATATTCTTTTTTTTCATACTACACCTAACAACTTTGGTGCTTCCCAATAAACGGCGGGCTTAATTTACAAGCCCATTGCGCCGCCGGTGCATCACTGTTTTAGCGCACCGGCGGCGCACTGTGCCTGCCCATATTTACAAGGCCACGTAAAGTCACCCTGTGGGACTTTTCTTGGCCCTGTAAATATGGGCCCCTTTCACGCATTATTCAGCGTGAAAGGGACGTTCTATGGGTGTTGCTGTGGGTGTTCCCATGTAACATCCATGGAACCTGACACTTTCCCAGATATACAATGGTTTGTAAAGCTGGGAATGCGTTAGAATCCTACGCCTCCCCACGGGAGGGGTAGGAGTGGTGCAACGAGGAGAACTACTTTCATTTCTCCTCATTTTTCCTCTTTCTTTGTGTGCTGCATTCTGCAGCATGCATAGAAAGAGGCAAATGCCACCAATTATTGTTTTTATGCAGGAAGGTGTCTCTTCCTGCACAAAAACAACCATCCCTGCAACGCAGGCACCATCAGCGGCTGCTGCCAATCCGATGTGGGGGGGGAAGGGCAGTGCGGATAAAAAAATATATATATAAAATCTTACCTTTCCTGCCGGCTTCTGCAATCTTCTGCTCCAGCGACCCGGCAATTCCCATGAGCACAGGCTCCCAGACCCCACGCAATCCCAGCGCTTCTCTCATGCTATTACTCCCAGCATGAGAGAAGCGCTGGGATTGGGCGGAGCGGGCCGGTTTCGCGCTCCAGCAGAGACTGGGAGCCTGTGCCCCTGAGCACTGCAGATATCTCCAAGGAACAGCCTGGAGATATCCAAATGCGCATGTCGGTTTGGCCATCCTAAGACGGCACGCCAAACCAACATGCGCACTCTCAGTGCCTACCTCCCCTCCTGCCCCTGCTGCGTCATGATCCTGCCCCCACCCTACAGTCCTAACTGGAAGTGAAAAATAAAATGACAATAAACTTGTGTTATTGCCATTTTATTTCTCTTCTGTCTGGTGCATTTCAGCAGTGGGGCGACGCTCCTCCGCCATAGCAGAGGAGCCGCCCCTGGCAGGCAACCTTGCAACATGATGCAAGGGTGCCTGCGCTGGCACATGGCAGCCAATTGCTCACCAGCACAGGGTAAAGCACACGGATGCTTCATGTTATTGTTAATACAACGCATCCCTGTGCTTTTAAAATGATGCAGCTCGGCGAAGCAAAATGGCTTGCGGCGCTGCGTCATTTTGTAGTCAATGAGGCCCATCGACCTTACCAATTACAGGTAATAAAAGGCACACCTCTTTTTTTCTGGACAGCCTAGTTATGCTTCAAAACCCATCAGGGAGACGTCTATTTAAATTGCTTTTATGTTCATTTGGAAACACGAACCAGCCCTGTCTTATGCTGCTGCACAGGCCATATTAATTAAGAGGCTGGCTGGAGGCACGCTCAGCTTCAAGGTATGAGATCTCAAAATCAGAGGCACATGTTTGAAACTTCTACATGTTCAGTGCCTCCTTGAAACAGCTGCTGCGTTGAGGGCAGCCCCACCACATAAAGTAACTCGTAACAACGGTGAAACTATTCATTTTTAGGACAGAATAGATCTTTCCAGTCTGTTAGAGTTACACTTAAGGAAGTGGGGTTGTTCCACCGATTACAAAATCCCTTTACACTTTTACAATCTGGTAAAAAAAATATACAGAAAATACTGTGGCCCTAGAATGGAAGGACCCCAGTGGCCCTGCCTGTCAGGTGCGCAACACAGCCCGACAATATTGACATACAACAGAGACATTTAGGTACTGCTCTAAAATGTACAGACATCTTCACAATGGGGCCTATTCATAAAGGTAAGTTTACATGCGTAAATCCACTCACATGTAGATCTACTCCTAGATCTAGGTGGAATTCTCTACTTTTGTTTTGCTATTTCCTAATTTTGAGTGGAGATTTACACCTAGGTGTACACTCAATGAGAGGTGGAAGCCTCCTGTGAGTAAATTTAAGAGTGTAAAGTTACTACAAGTAACTTTTCACCTGTGGGTGAAGATGTTCGCCACTGACGTGGTGATCTCCTGATGGAAAAGTGTAGAGAAATGTAATATATATATATTTTTTTAATGTAAACTTTAAATGTAAAATATAAATGTAAAATAATTTAAAATACTTAGTATTAGTGTAGAATTATTAAATTACAAAGTTGCAGTGCATCTATTTAATTTGTGATAAACTTGTTTAAAAGTTGTGTATTTAATAATTCAAATATTTTTATATTTTTAAATAGAAGTTAAAAAGTTTAATTTAATTTTTTTGTTAAAATGAAGTTAGTTTAATTCCTTGCCTCCATTGTTTTCTATGGCAGTGTGTTGCAGTACCAGCGGTTGGCCGTGTGTGGCGCTTGACTTAGTCCAAGGCTTGGATGGAGCACATTTAAGCCTGTTTCGATACTATTAGGGCTGTACCAACTTCAGAAGTGTATTTTGTGAATGGGAATAGTCTTACTATTTTGTGGGTGTGTTTTGTGTCAGCCCGTTTCTCCCAGCCCCCTCTTCAGTTTTCCCTTCTACCCACCCATTTTTGAGTAAATTGTCTGCATTTGCCCACCCTCCCACCTTAACTCTACCAAATTTACTACAACATAGAATAGTAACAGGTATAGAGATCTCCGCCACAGGGGTGAGAGGTTTTAACACAGAAAAGATCGGTGGGGGGGGTGGGGAGGGGAGAGATCTCCACCCATTGGGATTGTGAATTGCATCTCATAGTAAATAAAACCAGTGCTTAATTTGTAAAAAACAAAATAAGTGCAAGGACCCTTGTCAGGAGGACACTACCGCTTTCACCACCCTTAGCCCGTGCCAGGACTACAAATGACCATACCAACACAACTACAAACCGTCACACCCCTACAAGTGTGACAATTTGGACAATTCAAGGCGACCAACACTACAAGGAAGGCTTGGGTGGCAGGTATTCGCCCTGTTTAATGTATACTGAATTAATAAACGGCTATTGTTGTGATCATTTCTAAATTAGACAAACAGCGCCACCATGTGGCAGACTGTCATATGTGCTGGTGCTGACCATTATGGGCCGGGGCAGAGCACCGGAAACCACCGGCTCAAATTATGCACTAATTGAAGAACTATTTTATTTGCTGCAAAAAGCAGTTTGTGGATCGGGCCGTGTCTTCATGTAGTATTTTTAAAGAGGCTTAAGTTTGCATCTACCTTTTCAAGTGTGCCTTTCACTACTTTCTAACCGAGTGCTTGCTTTTGTTTTTTGTACAGATCCGTTTCTGTGGAAAACATATGCACAGTCTTCCGGTCTCGCCTCCCTGCGAGTCAAAGGTCACATAAAATGAGATCATTCAGGCAGTAACAACATTGTACCCTCAGCGTTCCTTAGGGCCTCAAAAAACATGACTCGGGTGTTGTTGGTTCAAGTGTTTTTTGCAATGATGCAATTACAGTTCAGAATTGTTCCTGTTTTATGGAAAGCTGCTCAGATACTTGCCCCCTCTTGTCTGTTTAAGTTATTTCATTTTCAACACCATACAAGGTTACTTGCCTCTATGGCAGACCCTGGACTGGTGATTCCCAAATGGCGACTGGAGAATAATAAATAAAAATAAAAATTAAAAAAAGAGAATGCGGGAGGAAAACTCCTCAGCGGTGCCAGCGTAAAACTGCAATCAGCTTCCCTCGTCCAACCACACTAGTCAAATCTGCAAAGATTTAAAACCAGATTGAAACAGCATTTCCTAGCTTTGTCTTCCGTGTCTGCGGCAGTGATTTAATTTGTTAAACTTAGAGCCCTGTCTGGCCACCACTCTCTAGTCTATGCTCTGATCTAAGTCAAGCAGTTTTGGATTTTTTTATATTTATTTATTTATTATATTTTGTATTATTTTTTTTGTCCCGGCATTGAAAGCTGTGTAGTTATCTGGCATGTGAAGTGCGATATGAAATTAATAATTACGAAATATTTTGTTTTTTTTTGTTTGTTGTTGCAGATTTCAGATGGCGGATCTGGTGCGCACAGCAGGTAAGCTTCCGCCGAGGCGCACACCTTTTTTGTGCTCACAACAAAAGAAACAAACAAATCAAAAACAAAATATGGCGACCACGAGGAACGATGCATCTGGGGGACATTTTTAGGGCGAAGGCGTCAGGTGGAAGGGATGAGCGATGAATGCCGGAGTGCATTTGATTGCTCAACGCGTCGCCCAATTTGCCTAAATCTAGTACAAAAAAATGGGGGGGAATGAGACAGGTATATTTCTCCTCCATGAATTAAAAAAATATAATTGAAAAGTGTGTAAATGTGACATATTACCAGCACACAGATGGGTTATTACGGAGCCAGTTCATCGTCACGGTGGTTTCATGGCTGAAAACGGTCCCCTCTGGATGCCCTGATTGTGGCGGATCTACACAATTTCCACGGCGATGTATTTTTACCTTTCTAGCGCTTGCAACCTTCTGCCAGCCCCCCCCCGCCCCCTCCCGCGTTATCTCATTTCAGAAGGTGGTTTGAGGCGAGCTCACCAAGCGAACAATGCGCAGCTGCTGCCGTATACAGATATCTAATCGTCAATATTGCGGAATTTCGACAGCCCCCTTTCTTGGCGCGCGCTCTAATGCCTGGCAAATTGCCAGTCCCTTCTGGGGGGTGGCGGGGGCACGGCGAGGCCAATCGCATTTGACGGTGGCGAGGACTTGGCCACCGCCAGCCCCTCCTGGGCCCTGGCCGCGCGCTAATATTTCGGGCTGGTGGATTGGAGCGCGCGGTATTTACTTGTGCGGGTTTTGGCGACGGTGCCGCACAGACCCTTCTAGGGGAAATCCTGGCTTCAAAGCAGGGGAGCCTGGGAGTCGTTTTGGGGAAATGCTGGAAGCGTTCGCTACAATTATTTATTTCCTTTTTATGTTCCTACCAGCTTTTTGCTGTGTTTTTTTTTTTTTTTTTATAGAATAGTTTGCTGCAGAGCATATGAAGCCACCGAAACAAAACGAAATACAGAGGCCATATCCAGGGGAGCTGTTGAACAACAGTGAGCTGAAGGAAGGGGGAAACATAAAATAATATGGAGAAAAAATATTACAAATATAATGGTCTTGGCATTTTATTGTCTATGGTTATAGTCATAGAGTGTTGTTGTTGTGGACAAATGAGATGTGTCCCACAGCCCCCATCGTGTCTCACAAGTGCATGGCTGCACTTTGTCAACATGAACTGTGACGAGGTGCCTGCCAGGGGCAGGGATGGGTCACATGCTACATATGAGGACGAGATACCATGCACGAGGTGGCCTGCCAGGGGCAGGGATAGGTCACATGCTACATATGAGGACGAGATTCCATGCACGAGCTGATCTGCTAGGGGCAGGGATGGGTCACATGCTACATATGAGGACGAGATTCCATGCACGAGGTGGCCTGCCAGGGGCAGGGATGGGTCACATGCTACATATGAGGACGAGATACCATGCACGAGGTGACCTGCCAGGGGCAGGGATAGGTCACATGCTACATATGAGGACGAGATTCCATGCACGAGGTGGCCGGCCAGGGGCAGGGATGGGTCACATGCTACATATGAGGACGAGATTCCATGCACGAGCTGACCTGCTAGGGGCAGGGATGGGTCACATGCTACATATGAGGACGAGATTCCATGTACGAGCTGACCTGCTAGGGGCAGGGATGGGTCACATGCTACATATGAGGACGAGATTCCATGCACGAGCTGACCTGCTAGGGGCAGGGATAGGTCACATGCTACATATGAGGACGAGATTCCATGCACGAGGTTGCCTGCCAGGGGCAGGGATAGGTCACATGCTACATATGAGGACGAGATTCCATGCACGAGCTGACCTGCTAGGGGCAGGGATGGGTCACATGCTACATATGAGGACGAGATACCATGCACGAGGTGACATGCCAGGGGCAGGGATAGGTCACATGCTACATATGAGGACGAGATTCCATGCACGAGCTGACCTGCTAGGGGCAGGGATGGGTCACATGCTACATATGAGGTCGAGATTCCATGCACGAGCTGACCTGCTAGGGGCAGGGATGGGTCACATGCTACATATGAGGACGAGATACCATGCACGAGGTGGTCTGCCAGGGGCAGGGATGGGTCACATGCTACATATGAGGACGAGGTACCATGCACGAGGTAGCCTGCCAGGGGCAGGGATGGGTCACATGCTACATATGAGGACGAGATACCATGCACGAGGTGGCCTGCCAGGGGCAGGGATAGGTCACATGCTACATATGAGGACGAGATACCATGCACGAGGTGAGCCTGCCAGGGGCAGGGATAGGTCACATGCTACATATGAGGACGAGATTCCATGCACGAGCTGACCTGCTAGGGGCAGGGATGGGTCACATGCTACATATGAGGACGAGGTGACCTGCTAGGGGCAGGGATAGGTCACATGCTACATATGAGGACGAGATTCCATGCACGAGGTGACCTGCTAGGGGCAGGGATGGGTCACATGCTACATATGAGGACGAGGTGACCTGCTAGGGGCAGGGATGGGTCACATGCTACATATGAGGACGAGATTCCATGCACGAGGTGACCTGCTAGGGGCAGGGATGGGTCACATGCTACATATGAGGACGAGATTCCATGCACGAGGTGACCTGCTAGGGGCAGGGATGGGTCACATGCTACATATGAGGACGAGATACCAAGCACGAGGTGGCCTGCCAGGGGCAGGGATAGGTCACATGCTACATATGAGGACGAGATACCATGCACGAGGTGGCCTGCCAGGGGCAGGGATGGGTCACATGCTACATATGAGGACGAGATACCATGCACGAGGTGACCTGCTAGGGGCAGGGATGGGTCACATGCTACATATGAGGACGAGATACCATGCACGAGCTGACCTGCTAAGGGCAGGGATGGGTCACATGCTACATATGAGGACGAGATTCCATGCACGAGCTGACCTGCTAGGGGCAGGGATGGGTCACATGCTACATATGAGGACGAGATACCATGCACGAGGTGGCCTGCCAGGGGCAGGGATAGGTCACATGCTACATATGAGGACGAGATACCATGCACGAGGTGACCTGCCAGGGGCAGGGATAGGTCACATGCTACATATGAGGACGAGATTCCATGCACGAGCTGACCTGCTAGGGGCAGGGATGGGTCACATGCTACATATGAGGACGAGGTGACCTGCTAGGGGCAGGGATAGGTCACATGCTACATATGAGGACGAGATTCCATGCACGAGGTGACCTGCTAGGGGCAGGGATGGGTCACATGCTACATATGAGGACGAGGTGACCTGCTAGGGGCAGGGATGGGTCACATGCTACATATGAGGACGAGATTCCATGCACGAGGTGACCTGCTAGGGGCAGGGATGGGTCACATGCTACATATGAGGACGAGATTCCATGCACGAGGTGACCTGCTAGGGGCAGGGATGGGTCACATGCTACATATGAGGACGAGATACCAAGCACGAGGTGGCCTGCCAGGGGCAGGGATAGGTCACATGCTACATATGAGGACGAGATACCATGCACGAGGTGGCCTGCCAGGGGCAGGGATGGGTCACATGCTACATATGAGGACGAGATACCATGCACGAGGTGACCTGCTAGGGGCAGGGATGGGTCACATGCTACATATGAGGACGAGATACCATGCACGAGCTGACCTGCTAAGGGCAGGGATGGGTCACATGCTACATATGAGGACGAGATTCCATGCACGAGCTGACCTGCTAGGGGCAGGGATGGGTCACATGCTACATATGAGGACGAGATACCATGCACGAGGTGGCCTGCCAGGGGCAGGGATAGGTCACATGCTACATATGAGGGCGAGATACCATGCACGAGGTGGCCTGGCAGGGGCAGGGATAGGTCACATGCTACATATGAGGACGAGATTCCATGCACGAGGTGGCCTGGCAGGGGCAGGGATAGGTCACATGCTACATATGAGGACGAGATTCCATGCACGAGCTGACCTGCTAGGGGGCAGGGATGGGTCACATGCTACATATGAGGACGAGATTCCATGCACGAGCTGACCTGCTAAGGGCAGGGATGGGTCACATGCTACATATGAGGACGAGATTCCATGCACGAGGTGACCTGCTAGGGGCAGGGATGGGTCACATGCTACATATGAGGACGAGATTCCATGCACGAGCTGACCTGCTAGGGGCAGGTTTACGAACTCGTATTCACCTTTAGCGGTGATAATAAGCAGCATGGCTACCTGCAGCACCGGGGCGCTGGCCCCGCGGTCTGGTGTACATTGTGTTCGGTCATTGCACTCAGGGCCGCATTACAGGGAGACTGGCTGTTCGAAGCTGCCGGCCTGTCTTTCACTACAGTTGGGACCCAGCCTCCGTTTGAAAGAGAGGGCAGAGATCCCTTAGCAGGAGGGTGCAGTGAGTGACTCCACCCACTGGTAGGGAGTTTCCTGGCAGGGGTCCCCAGGCCCCCCTTCTCTCCTCACAAACAGGGGGGGGCACACACTGACTGTGCGACACTTCCGTCAGCCATTGCACCTCATGACAGCCTCTTTGCCTCTGCACCTGAGTTTTTAATATGTGGCGCGTACAGAGACAAAGAATTCCTTCCATTGCGTGAAGTCATACCTCCATGCAAATGAGGTCACATTTAGCGCATTCCATACTACAGAAGGGGTCGTGCAAGCATCTGCAGCCTATTCTCTTAAACCATAGCGCCAAGCGGTACAAAAAGTGGGCACAAAACGGCCCGAGGCACTAGATATAATACGGCCCTCTGTTTTTGCCCCATTATTATCCAAGCTATTGCTGTATGTATTGTGCTACTGCAGGCCAGGTTTAAATAGTGTTGTGTGCATGAAGTAGTAACCTGTGGATAATGGAGGGTTTAGGAGTGTCGTGCACCAGCTGGTGGTGGCTCCACTATGTTGCCTCCATTGTGACCCGGACTGTCACTTTGTGCTGAGACAATGCATGATGAGCAGTGCTTAATTTGTGAAAAAATAAGCGCCGGGGCCCTGTCAGGAGGCCACTGTAGTTTGCACCAGCCCATTGCCGCTGTCAGCGCCACCTTTGACAGAACCCACACAACTTCTAACCATGAAACCCTACAGCTGGGACAATTACGACCATTCCAGGCCACCCAAAGCTGTAGGAATGGCTTGGAAGGCAGGGAATAGCCATTTTAAGATATATGGAATTAATAGCCAACTGTTGCTGTGCTTGTCTGAATATAAGACAAACAGCACGATCATATGACAAACTGTCATAAACGCTGATGTTGACACTTGAGTACTGGTGCCGAGCACGGGAAACCACCGGCTCAAATTAAGCACTGAGGAGGAGTGCAGAGCAGATTGAAGGGGAGTCACAGGCCTGCTCCACCAGCGAATCGAGACCTGCACAGTGCAGCACAGAGCTGTCTAAGGGGGCTGAAAACGAGCATTGGGTTTAAAGCAACACAAAACAACATTTATCCGGGGGATTAGCATAAAATGTTGTTAAGCCTTGCCTAAAAACCAAAGGAACCACTATAAGGTGTGGTCTATGTAACTAAGAGAGTGCCCAAACCTATTTCTGTGAATGTCGTGTTTTTTTTTTTAACATTTGCTGATTAAATATTGCCTTCTTAGACAGAGAGTATCAGGAGGAGGAAAGATGCTATGGGCCAAATTTATTAAGGGTTATGCGTCGCCCTGCGGCACGGTAGGAGACGCAGGGTGAGGCAAAACCTAAAATGAGATTTACCAAGCGACGCAAGGCCACCTTGCATGGCCCTGCATGGCTTGGTAAGTCTAGAGTAACGCACGGCAGCGCAAATCACTGCGTTGCGTTACCCTGCGGCAGGGAGGCGTGCCATGAGCGGAAGCGTGGGAGTTCTCATGCATCTGCCTGTGGATTCTGACACATTCCCAGATCTACCAGCACTGGTCGGCCTGGGATTGCGTTAGAATTCTATGCTTCCTCACCAGAGGTGCAACGAGGAGAAATACCTTTATTTCTCCTCGTTGTTTCCTTTTCTATGTGTGCTGCAATGCGCAGCACACGTATAAAATGGAAAATGCCTCTGAGGATTGTTTTTGCGCCAGAAGGTCTCCCTTTCTGCACAAAAACAATCCTGCCTATAACACAGGCAACCTAGGATCATGGTGCAAGGGTGCCTGCGTTGGCGCTAGGCAGCACATTGTGCCCCAGAGCAGGCAGAGAGCAGAAATGGGCTGTATAATGTTAAATGCAGCACATTCCTGCCCTTTCGCGCAGGGCAGCAAGGTGGCTTTCTGAGTTGCACTGCGTGAAAGTTAGACAAATCGGCCCCTATATATTTATTTAAAATATATATTCCACCCTTACAAAGACCATTAGTAAATGATCATGAAACTACTCACAATCATAGTAAACTAAGGGAAAACTGCGAACGTCACACCCCTAAGCTGGCCCCGAGCCAGCACTGCCCTCCGCTAACCATCCGCGTCCACATCATGTGGCCATTCTGCGCACCCCTCTCTGTACATATGTCACTTCCTGAACCGCACCCCTAAAATGTTCATACTTTTAAGGGGGTTCCTCTCCACTGCCATGGAACTACTGGCCGTCGAATTCCAAGCTGAAGTAAATTCAATTGATGGGATACTTTGCCTCGTCATAGCAAGAAAACGTTTTTTTTATTAGATGAGTGTAACACACTGGCGATACTCAGTGTTTCACACTCTGCGTATTAAAAACTCTATTTCCCGCTCAGCCCCTGTATTAAACCATGTGCCCGGTGCTTTTCATGTGTCGAAACAGGGAGATCTGGCGTTCCAAATACAGGAGACTTAAATGAGTGTCAGTGTGGGACTTAAAATGATGTGAAGCGCCTGGATACTCTTATCGGGTGATTAGCAGCGCTTTATAAATCCTGATTGATTGATGTGAAGGTTGCGCCCTTCAAATGTGCTCACATTATCATTATACACTCCCTCTTTACGACTCATCCCCCCACCACTCGCATCCAGCCTGCTGAGGCAGAATGGCTAAAAGGAGGGTGTTCAGAAGTCTGGGTCCCCTCATTCACTCCTCCTACAATGTGGTAGTTCCGTCCAACACCCCGTTCCTTCAACAAGGTGTAGGCTAAGCTCAGGCAGAAACAGGGCAAGGGTTTTAGTACGGGAGCTCCTGATCAGAGAGCACCTTTGCTTAAAGCAAAATTACTAGGGGTGGGCGTAAATCACGTAATTCAGTGTGGTGTAATCACATGGAATGACCTCAAATTCCACGAGATTACGCATAATTACACAAAAGAGTAATTCTGCATTTAGCAATTTTTCTTAACACAAAAAATGCCCCCTCGTGTCGAAAATGGGCACAAGAATGCATTTTACACTAAGAAATGGTGCTAAATGCAACAGAACATGAAAAGCAAGCACGAGCAGCGGCTACTGCTTGCTAAATGTGCTCTTGGGGTAGGATTTTCACCCAATTTACCCCCGGCATTTAGCGCTATTTTCTTATTGCAAAATGTCCCCTCGCGCCCATAATGGGTGCAAGAAGGAATTTTGTGCTCAGAAATAGCGATAAATGTGCTGCTGGGGTAGAATTTTCCTCCCAACTTTCTCCCGGCATCTAGCGCTATTTTCTTAGTGCAAAATGCAGCCTTGCATCCAAAATGAGCCGGAGGATTCATTTTGCATTAAGAAATTGCACTAAATGCAGCAGAAAAGAAATAGAGAGCGTGAGAGGCCACTCGTGCTCTCTAAATGTGCTCTCGAGGTAGGATTCTTTTCCCCTAAATTACTCTTACTTATGCGAGCAGGCGTAATCCGGTTATTATCAGTAATTCCGCGTCAAAGAGTAATGCAGACTTATTGAAATTACTCCGATTATGCCAGCATAATTAAAATTACGCTGGAACCTTGAAAAACACCCGACTTTGAACGCCACTCATGTTAAAAAGGGACAACCTTTTCCAGCTGACCATTTTCAAGCAGGCAGTACGTATTTATTGATGTGTATACACACATGGTCATGCCTGCTTTCATACATTGCGCTTGTTACCCAGTGTTGCTCTTAGCTCTGTAAATATTAGCTATTCTTATCACCCAACTCAATGGTAGCATTTTAGCAAACCTGGATGAAAAGGCGAATTGTCTAAAATTAAACTGTAACCCCCAACCTCGAAGTTTCCCTCAGATCTCCATGGCAGGAACATTAGCCCACAGGATTATCTTAACAGCTACCACAGCTGGTAAGATGTGCTTGTGGTTTGAGGCACCCTCTTTAGATATCTGTGCACATTCAGCAGGATTCGGTATCCAATGTTGGTTAGATAGCTTAGCTGGTTAATGCGTCTGCTGCAATGCAATGCATACATCTGTAGGTAACAGATTTAAACACTAACACAAGAGTCATTGGGTTTGTGCATTTGTTGCAGATATCTAAGATTAATCTCCTGGTCACAAAGTCCAGCCTTTGTCGCGCAGCTCAGTGGGTTATGCACCCGTTGTAAAGAAGACCTGTCTCGTGTGAAGAGTAGAAGTTTGAATCTATGTAGTGCGACCGCAAACTTAAATTCTTCTGAGGGTCATAAATAGATCTGACAGCCATTTTGGAACTATTAACAAAAATAGCACAGCGGGCGCCAAAAAGTGAATATAAAATTTAAATGAAGTGGAAGGGGCTGGAGGGGCGCAAGCAAGAAGGGGTGGAGAAGCAATGAGTGGTAGGAGTAAGGGAGACTATTAAAATAATGAGCAGGACGAGAAGACACGAGTGAAGGAATGGACGATCTGGGAAGGTGGAAGAAATACAGAGAGCGAGGGGGCAAGGGAAAGTGAATATGGGAGTAGCTCATGGGTGAGAGGGCAAGAAAGCATATCCACTCCCATTGAGTTCTAAAAGAAAAAAGGTAGCTCCCTGAATGCAAGCAAATGTCAACAGTGGAAGTAAACTTGCCACCCGACCAGCATTATGTGAGACAAAAATACTCCTGGGGGGGACAAACATAAGAATAGGGAGGAAAGCCATGAAATCAAGAGGAGACAAATGAGACAGACAACAAAGCCATCCAATCATGAGGAAGGGTCTGACCTAAAGAAGAGACAACTGAGACAGCAACAAAGCCATCCAATCATGAAGAAGAGTCTGACCTATAGTGGAGACAACTAAGACAGACAACAAAGCCATCCAATCATGAAGAAGAGTCTGACCTATAGTGGAGACAACTAAGACAGACAACAAAGCCATCCAATCATGAAGAAGAGTCTGACCTATAGTGGAGACAACTAAGACAGACAACAAAGCCATCCAATCATGAGGAACAGTCTGACCTATAGTGGAGACAACTAAGACAGACAACAAAGCCATCCAATCACGAAGAAGAGTCGACCTAGAGCCTGCTTCCCGTGGGCTTTGGGACTCTGCATCAATTCTGTCCAGTATAACAGTAGGTCAGGCCTACAGACATCTAAAAGAGACCTAAGAATCAATATAGGGCATTAAATGGAGCATTATAAAGCACACTTGACCAGTTCCGTTGGTCAAAACAGAATCAGAATAAAAGACTTTGCAGGGAGATGCAGGTCCTGTGTTAAATTACTTCACAGGTCTTTTGAGATAAATATTGCATTTTGGTTGATAGTGGTTAGGTTTTAAGGACGACTTTATGCGCGAGGTGTTTTCCCCAAGGAATTTTAACAAACATTTTGTGGCATCTATGAAATGTAATGCGCGTGCACACTAACTGTGGTCCAAACTGGGAAGCACTTACGGGCAGTTTGACAAAGAGTTCTCTTCTCCTTCCCCAAAGGTAGTTTTAGGAAATGTTGTTCCTAGTAATGCCTTATTAAGCATAATACGAAAATAATATTGGTCAACCAGTACAGAATATATACATTTTAGGAGGGAAAAAGGGGCCTGTGGTTGTACTATATGGAATATTAGCAAACACATAGGCAAATGGTGAAATTTAAAGTTCACAGACACTAACATTTGTCAGTGCCAGAGAGTAATTAAAAAAATTAAAAGAAGTGTGTGGGTTCCCCTCCAAAGAATATGTATACAAAGTGTGTGAATGAGCGAATGTTGAAATATTAAAAATGAGACACACTGGCTAATATTGACAGATGTTCTGACAGGGGTTTGGAGTTCCTCAAGGAAATTCTAGGAAACTGTGGGGACATTAATGCATTTCAAACCAACAGAGGCAATAACTCTTGTCAAAAGTGAATCGGATTGATAGAAATATTAACAGGCATTTTTGGATTCTCTCAAGGAAAGCTTAAGACATGCGTGGCAAAGTGTCCATTTTAAATCTCGCGGAGATGGTGGTGTTGGTCAAACTGGATAGAATTCCTCTTCCATGAATATAGTGCATTTTATTGGTGAACATTGATTTTTTTATGCAAATTGGTTAATAGCATCAGTCGGAGCAGGAGAGGGGTAAACAAGTGTTTACAGCTCACTTTTAAAGAATCAACATTGTCAAAACTAGATGTACAGAGGACATTTCCTTCCCACATTTATTTTTGGAAAACTCTGTGGCAAATGGGGACTCCCGGACCATATTTAGCCAATAAGCCTCAGTGGGGATGTGACAGGGCTCGAATGGTGTTTTATAATGGAATGAAGAGGCAGATAGTGTTTGCAGATGGTACACATTAAATACCTATGTTGGGTCCCTTGTTCAGCGCTAGTGAACACGGATATTAACGACAGAACCACACTGACCAATCAGTGGCAGCTATCCACTGACCCCAAAATCAATGCCCAAACCCCTGAGAGACAAACAGTGCCCCACGTCATCCCCCAAGTAGTCCCTTGTCTGCATGCATTGCCCAGTACTTCATAGCACCAATGTTTGCATATAATCCCTCCATATCAGAAGCAGTGTGTAACCAGGTTGAGGCATCAGCAGGCCACCGGTATCTCCTATTACACGAATAACCTTTTGTTCAGCACTTTTTAAATACCTGCATGCAATAATCTTGCTATTAATGGTTGTACATTATTTTCTGATTATAAATGTCTTCTGGTGTCAGAATGTGCCTGCAGTAAGAAAAACACATAAAAAATAACGTATTACAAGTGAATAGTGATGTCACAGCCCATGTATGTCTGCAGCTGTCAGCTTAAGGCCTCACCTCCTTTGACCTCACCTGTAAGAAGAAGAAATCTTGTACAATCTTCTGCCTACATGGTGTAAGCTGCCCAAACAAGCTGGTATATGGCCAGCGCTCAATCCACAGCCTTAGTCAGAGACTGAGGGCTGGACAAAACTGTTCCAATTGGGCCTCTCAGCACAACTCCTCCAATCTCTCTTAAAGACAGGAGCAAGGAGCAAACTCTTCATGCCGGCACCTGTGACCGAACTGACTCTTGGAGCCTACCTCAAAGCTAGAGGCGTGTAGACCAGTGCTTAATTTGAGTCAGTGGTTTCCGGTACTCGGCACCGGCACTTAATTGTCAACACCGGCACTTGTGACAGTCTGCCACAAGATGGCGCTGTCTGACTAATTTAGAGATGAGCACAACAACAGTTAATAGTGATTTCAATATACCTTAAAATTGACTATTACCTGACGCCCCTGCCATTCTTATAGCTTTGGGGGCCTGAAACAGTCCAAACTGTCTCACTTGTAGGAGTGTGATGGTTAGTAGTTGTGTTGTTACTATCAGTGCAGCATGGCAGGGGCCATGTGTGGTGCAAGCTGCAGCACCCTCCTGGAGAGAGCCCTGGCACTTATTTTTTTTTATTGATTAAGCACTGACGACTGCCCAGCTCAACTGCTGCAGCCTCCTGTGGCTTTGCCAGAGTCAGGCCGGTCACACATTGGCGAATGGCTGCACAGCCCGTATACACTGTTCCTTCTAAGTGACACGATCAGGAGTGCATGGTCTGCCTGCACCACCATTCATTTTCTGCTTCTGCAATTTCCAGTGACAGGGGAGGCTGTGAGCAGAGCTCTGAGGCAGAAGCTCTTGAGGTCCAGCAGACAGGGCATACATTACATGGGGAGCAGAGACAGGCTTGTTAAATTGCATAACATACCTCCAAATGGACATAGAAAAGGATATTGAAAGTTGCTTCGGGTACCATGGCTGTGTAAAGACCTGGGACATTGGCTTTCTATAGGGTCACAGAACGTGTCATTGACTTTCAATGTCCCTGTAATATATTGTTGGGGGTACATTACTGCAAGTAGCAGCAATGTCTGCAAACCCCACAATAACAGGTATTCCTTTTATACATAGCCTTGGAGGTGTGACCCTGAGTGGATGTGCCAGGACTCACCCTGGTGACCCTGGTGGTACTCAGACTCCTCCGAGGAGGTGGTCTTTACAAACACCTACAAGAGGCTGAGAGTTGAGGTAATATTTTAATGGGGGATAATGGGAGCGACCGAGCACCTCTGTGGCAAGGAGAGCTCACCCCATAGGAATGAGTGAGTATGGACTAGAAGGGCCTCATTTATGAGAGACTTGCTTCACTTTTGTACCACATAAAGTGGTACATGCATGACGCAGGGCTCTCATTAAGATTTACAAAGTCACGCAAAGCCACCCTGCATGGATTTGAGTAGCCTCAACAATTGTGAGAAAGGTGACGCAGCGCAAATCACTGCGTCGCCTTATTCTGCGCCCGGGAGGCGTTCTATGTGCGTTGTGGTGGGTTTTCCCACACAGCACCCCTGGATTTTGATGCTGCCCCAGATTTACAGAATCATGTAAACCTGGGGAAGTGTCAAATCTGTACGCCTCCGAAGGTGAGGCGTAACAAGGAGAAATATGTTTATTTCTCCTTGCTCTTTCCTCTTTCCGTGTGTGCATCATTCTGCAGCACACATAGAAAGAGGAAAACACCTCTTTGTATTGGGGACACCTTCCTGCACAAAAACAATCCTGCATGCAACGGTGGCACCCTTGTACCATGGTGCAAGGGTGCCTACGTTGGCGTTACGCTGCCGAAATGGTGCCAGTGCAGGCAGAAAGGACAGGAATGCACCGTATTGCTTAAATACGTTGCATTCCTGCCCTTTCACTTTGGCGTAAGGTGCCTTGCTGCGCTGCCCATAGCGAACATGCCATAAATGAGGCCCTAAGAGTAATGGAATTACCAGTTAGTAATTTGCATATTAAGTCCATTTTTGGAAAAGAGTTAATTTTCTAATTGTGGGAGGGGCACGAGGCCTAAAGCCTGGAGCGGCGGCAGGGTAAACTTGAAGGCCAAGTAGGGACTGTGTGGCAAGACACTTGGGCTGAAGAGGATGTAGGAGGACAGACTATGTGGGCAGACAGGGACAGGCCATGTGAGCAGTCAGGGGCAGACTATGTGGGCAGTCACTTTCAAACACTGCTTCTACTTTTTATAACACACACACACAAGCAGCATGGCCCCCACCCCTTGCAAGCGGGGCCTACCTTGCAAGCCCGCAGATGTTAGTAATGAAAGATTCAATTTGAGAGCTTAAATTACAAATAAATAAAGTATGAAACAGATGCGATATTTAAGGAAGTTCAAATTATCCGAGGAAGAAAGATCTGTGTGTGCATGACAAATGGGCGGCGCATTGTCTTCGGAGCCTGGTGCAGGCAATCTGCTGCGCACAGACACCCCGAGGACAGGCTGGGGCTCCGAACGCACAGGCATCGATGGAGACTGCCATTAAGCAAAAATTGTGTTTAATAAAACTTTATAACCGTGATTAATCCTATGAGGCCCTGAAGGATTTCGTGCTCTTACGATAAACACATTTTCCTTGTTTGCAATGGTAATGATTTTTTTTGTCTCCCCAGAGTTGAATGGAAGTTAAAGGGAGGCAAAAAACATGTAAAAATGAGAGGAAGGAAATGGAGAAGAAAGGATGATTTTTGGGTTACATCGCTAACAGTGGGCAGGTTTGCTGCATTTGACAGTGGGATAGGGCATGCTGGGAGAAAGTGTTAAAATTAAGCCTGGGCGGAGTCTGCGTAGCCGTGCTACGCGAACCTACGCAAAACGGTCAAAAAACTCCGCAACGCTACGTGGAGTTCCGCAAGCATGCAGAGTTGCTTGTCCCGCATGCTCGCGAGACGTTTTCTGACATTCGGCAACGCGGATTGCGTGTTTGGGGGGAAATATCGCGCAAACTTCACCACACGGTCGCCAATGGGCGCGTCCATCTTGTTATTCTACTCTTTGCATGGTTCTGGGGCCTGTATTTCATCCCTCTCCAATCTTTTCAATCCTTTGTTTCTTACACTGTTTTTCTGATCTTTTTTTATTTATTATCTATTCCTCTCTCTCCCTAAGTGTATATTTTGCATTTTATTTCTACTTTTACTGCGGTTTTGTACTGTTTTTCTATTACTTGCTTTTTATATTTTTTTACTTTCCACTTCTTCTCCTGACTTTATTTTTTACTTCAACATTTTTCTTTTCCGCCCCCGCCCCCCAGAACCATGGCTAAGGCTAGCCAGAAGGGGAAGGCCAAGGGTAGTGAGGCCAAGACCCGCCTGCCTTGCTGAAGACGGCGCCCGGAAGGAGTGCAGCCCCGGGCCCTATTCTCCGAGGTGGAGGTGGCCGCCCTTGTTTTTTTGAAAAGCGCCAACTCCCCTTAGCCTTGGCAGCAGGCGGCAGGCCCGGCTCCGGCTACGCTACCTAGGAGCGTCACCGCCAGTGGGCGAGGGTGCGCCGAGCAGTGTTCCGAAGCTCTGAGGTCCGGCGCACCCACAACCAGCTGACTCACCGGTGGTCCGACATCTTGGACCGGGAGTAGGACCTGCTGGACCTGTTAGGTGTTGAGGTCGTGGGGCTTGGTGAGTAGCTAATTATAGTAGTATTGTGTGTTCTGTGTTATTGCGAATATTATTTCTTTTCCCAAATAGCAAGAATGCTGCTGCTTACATGCAGGTAACTTTCGTTTAAAAATCTTATGTGATTGTTATTCTTCTTGAGACTAGACAGGTGCTCGGCGCTACTAATCTTACTTGTTTGTAACTTTGCGCTCGCTTGGGCTGATTATGTAAGAGAGTTTACAGAACTTAAGTTAGGTAATGCTAGAGAGACTCCTTTCCTTTGTCCTGTCACTAAGATAGTGCTGGTAGGTAGGTAGTTTAGTTACTTAGTATTAGTTGGTAATTTTTTAGTGGTTGGTGGCGTGATGCGTCCTCCGTCACGTGCTGCTGACTCCAGTCCTTAGTAGAACCTTTTGTAGTTTGTTAGTGAGTGAGTAATATAGTAACTCATCAGCACATCAGCAGCAACCAACCAACAATTTGGTGTATGAAATATGCATGCGCCCATCTATGCATTTTTGAGGACTAAAATAAATGGAAATGCAGACTTAGTGAACAATTGGCCCATCAAAGGGGGTTGATTCATTGATGATTTGATTTCAAATGAGATTGAAACTTAGAAGAAGCAAATATATTTTTTGGCAATTTAATTAATTTCCAATGTCTCTGGAATAGGCGGGCTAGGCTAGGTGGTACTTACTTACAGGTTTAGGATTCTGGAATCGGAATGGAACACTGGATTAATAAATAATAACTAGACGGTCCGCGATACTACTACTAGTCAATCAGATTAGATAGGTCAATTTTATTGCAGTTGTTGTTTCCTGTCCAAAAATGTTTTTAGAGCGTTTTTTAAAATATTTTATTTGTTTCACACCAATCAATTTTTATCTCTTTATTATATCTTACATGATCAGCATCCAGGGGTAAGAAGACGACGGGGTCGTCTGAGGCTGTACTCGGAGCTGGAGATGCCTCCCAGGGCCAGGATCGCTCCTCTACTGAGGGCTCTGCTGCTGGCCCCAGTAAGTCCTCCTGTTGTTAATATTAATAATTATATTTCCCTAACTTTTAATACACCTTATTTTTTCTGAACTATTATTTCCATTTCCTAATTCTTTTTTTTACCAAATCTTCTTTGATCTATCTGTTTCTAAATACTTGTTATCCCTGCATTACCTACCTACTTAGTTATGTTTTTTTCTAGTGTCTGTTTTTTTTTTTACATCAGTCTGACTGTCTCTGACTCTGTACTACTATTAGTCTGTCTGTAGCTTGCCCAGTTGGCCACTCTTTATTTTTAAAAAGTTTTAAAACTCAGATTCACCAATAGCTCTAGCCACTGAGTCCAGTCCTTTGGGTTGTCCTCTTCTTAATCTTGAGAGGCTTAGTTTTCAACAATTGCCACCAACAAAATGCCCAACCAGATATTTTACTATTTTTGATAGGATAGGACATACTACTGTCTACTCTACTCTATAACCGATTTGTAGTGATGTATGTGGTATATGTATGCATGTATTGTATTTTCTCAATCTTGCTAGTGAAAAAACATAAATAGGTGGAGGCATATATGGCATCTAAAAAATGTGTAATGTTTTTTCTAGGCATACGACCACCAGTGCCGGGGCCAGCGGCGGGGCAGGCGACGCCAGCCAGGAGGGAGCAGATGCGGCAGCTTCTGCAGGGGTGGGTGAGCCAGCAGCAATGGCGGGCGGTGGTAAGTTGTACTTATATTCCTTACTTATTGACAATAGTTACACAGGTGCTTCAAGGGTGTACTGTACTATACTGTTGAGAGAGACTAAGTTGTTGTGGACAACGGTTGAAGAAGACACCCTTTACTTAGCATTAGCAATAGCATTAGCGGCAGGAGTTGAGTAACTAATGGCCTCTTCTATCTGACCCCAACTCAGCTGGGAAAGTTTTATGAAGAAGACTAAGAGTCATACGACCTTGATGGATGGGTTGAACGAAAAGGGAAAGAAGGATGGAAGGAGGAAGGGCGGGCGACATGTAATATTATATATATGACTGGCAGAGAAGGATGCGTGGGGTGCATAGGTGGCTGATAGGAACCGGATGCATGGGTGGTTGAAGGATGGGTGGAAGGCGAAAGTAAGGCTGCCTGCCTGGCTGGGTGAAACTGTATGGGTGATAGGAAGACTCCTCCGGGGGGTTTCATGGGTCAAACTCAAAGGCAAGCAAGGAAGGACGCATGGGTGGTGGTTAAAAAAAATTACAATTGTATGTTGTTGGTGAAAGGTTTGTTGAGAGATTATTTAAGAAGAATGATAGACATGTTTACTTTAAATGGAAGGATGCCTGGATGGTACAATCATCATAGCATAGGTGGAGACTGTCACTGGATGAAGACAATGTAATGAAAAATAAACCGTGGCTCAGTAGCAAAGCCAAGGAGAATAGAATAAGAGATTCGAAGAGCAATGCAATGATAAATGGAAAAATCGCTGGTAAGAGAAACAAGGACTGTTTTTTTCAAAGTTTTTGATTCAAGGTTGTATTTCAGAATACTCCCTTGACTAACAGTAGTTTGCAAGCACAGCATATGTATTGTGTATGTATGTACCCATACCTACCCACCATTATCAAGCGCCTCTCTCCAACTCCGAGGCCCACTCCCTAGTCCCTACCTATGTCATTTTCGACTGTGTCAGCCTGCCATGGGTGGCCTGTCAGCTGCCGTCGTCCCATATATATATATATTTGGATCAGATATCATCTGCCTTGTTGTGGTAGTCAGGGTGAACCTGAAATTGAGCAGTTGCCATTGATGTAACAGAGTATGGCCATAATAGAAAAATAAGATAATTGTGTAGTTGTAGACTACAGCTGCCTCACCTGCAGACAGTAGTAAATAAAATAACGTGAGTCTGTGACATGAGTATGTCTGTCTAGGGCGCAAGCTGACTTAGCTGGCATGCCTAATTGCCTACAAGGTTAATTTAGCTAAACAAGAAAGAGAGAAGAGAAAGACTTGTCTACTCCATAGTGCCTAGTAGTAGTAATGCCTGAAACTCCCACAAATGTTAGAGGCCGAGGAAGTGGGAGGATACCACAAATGTTATGTACTGGGCTTGCTAGTGCTACTGTGCCACTATGTGTATAATTAATTTTGTGCTACAGTTTTGCTAAGAGTATTGGTTACAATTGTCTTTTTTTCTTTCTGGATATAGCTACTCCTTCCCAACCAAACAGGAAGAAGTTAGCAGCCAAGGCCCGGCGCCGGATGCTGGAGGCCATCTGCAGAGAATATCGGTGGCTGGTGGCTCTGGCGGTGGAGGAGGCGGCAGCAGCTGCAGTCTCCTCCACTGCCCCGGGCCCCAACCAGGTTCCCCCAGTGGTGCGGCGTTGCGGTCTGGCAGTCGCCCGCCGCACTTCATCTTCATTCAACACTGCTGCCCCCCCGTGGATGCAAATGTAGAGCATTCAAGCGCTGCATGCTCCTCCGGATGGCGTGCATAGAGGAGCGGGTAAAGGAGGTCCTGGCGATTAACCGGTGACTGCGAGCCCGCTGCTAGAACTCCGTCACCTTGCCCCTTTAAAAAAAAAATTTGGGTGGGTGGTGGGGCGTTGGGGAAAAGTTGGGGTTTATATGGACAATGGATATCTGGAGGTGGCAATCTTTGGACATTGGTTGGGGTTAGGGAGAGGGGTGGGTCAGGTGTTGTGGGTTTTTCCAATAGTTTATTTTGTTAGGGTAATACATTATTTATACTTACTTTACATACGATGTAAATGTTTTGTGGGGTGTTACTCTTTTACTTCACACGGTTTCCTTTGCTGCTGCAGGGCCGCAGCCAGTTTTTGATTGAAATAATAATCTGCGATAGTGTAACACACAGATAGATGCGGTACCCTTACTTGTGACTTGTCCTAATAGTACTGTCAGTCTCTGCTCCTAGTCTATGCAGTCTGTAACTGGACTTGGAAGGGTGTGGGTGTGTGAATTAATGAATTAATTTCCATATTCATTAACTATGCCTCCCCCAAACTTCTTCTCTTACCTGTGATTGATGTTTATTCTTACTTAGGCAAAGCGATGGCTGCATGGTGATGATGGTTTGGTTTCCCAAGATGCCATGGTGGTGGTGGTAGTAGTAGTAGACAGTGACAGTAGCATTTGCAAAAAAAGAAAATGAGACAGTCAGTCGCCTGAGGGAGACTCGGGAACAAGTAGTAAAAGTACAGTACATATGAAGACTGGCAAACAAGAAACCATGATGATGATAAGCAATGCTAAAGTAAAATAAAACATAATGGTGGCGGGGATAGCCTAGTACAAGTTACAAACTGAATTTGACTCGACCTATGAAGTGGACAAGCGTAACCTTTAGTGCTGGAAGGATGATGAATCGATGCCGGCAATTATAATTATGATGGATTATGTCCCTCTGGAAACAAAATTTACTCGTGAATACTGAGCATGGGTGGGCAAGCAGAAGAAGATCCTCGCCCTGCCTTGAGTTAGTGTTGCTTTCACCACATCCGCCCCAGCAAGTGTGTGATCAATTATTGGTGTAAATGTAATTTATTCACACCTCAATATAAATCACACAGCCAGGGGGAAGAGGGTTAGGGTTTGATGAATGGTTGGGAAGGGGTATTTGAGGGAAAGGTTTGAAAAAGACAAACAGTACACATGGACAACACACAATCTTGGCCATCATAAATCTGTTAAGGGAGAAAAAGGAAATGCATGCATGATGATGACTTGATGATGAGTAGTACTAGACTAGTAGTAGTACAGGGCAGCAGTATATATTATTAATTATTATGCAATTGCCTTGCCTTGCCTGTCTGCCCCCAGAGAGACCCAAGTTACATACATTTTATGTTCTGTTGTACCGGGCTTCCTTTTAAAGGTAGAAAAGAAATTTAAAAAATATCTGTAGGAGTCAAATATAAGCAAACATAATAACAACAACACACACAGTCGTAATGATTGAAGAGAAAAATGAATCAAATGAAAAGAATATGATACTATAACTATGTTATGGTCAAATTGGAGTTGCATCTCGGCAGTCGGCATTCCTCTTGGTCCTTCCTTCCATGGACGCTCCCTCCGTCAATCTTGGGTGCCTGCCTGGTGGATGCAGATTGGTAAGGAAGTCTGAGTTGTTTTTCCCAGTATAGCAGAGGGACAAAGGGTAAAGGCCGGTCTGTAAGTGTAGATGGAAAAACAAAAGGGATATTGAAAAATCAAGGAGAAAAGTAAAGTTAAACTGCATAAATTAAGGAGGAGTGCAACAAGAAAAATTTCAGAGGCGGCATGGCTAAATCATGCCTACTCTGACTGTTTCCAGCATCTACAACAACAACAGGAACAGGCCCGTGGCGCCCACCCAACCTCCACTTAGCTTAGATTTTGAGCCAGACAGCACTGACCACACAAATACACAGCAACATAGCATTTTCCAAATTAAGTAACTAAATCAATGCACAGCTGTCAGTCATACCACTACACTCGCCTCCACCACTACACAGACATGAGGATCTGGTGTTGTTGTTGACTTGTTTACCTTTTAGGCCACTTCATGAAATGCCCAAGTTATTTCATCAATCATCTCCGATCCTACTGACTGACTGCGAATGTGGTATGGTCATCATGGTGTCCAACTCTGTAGTGTACCAAGTGTGTCTCCAGAATCGAAAATGCAATGGATCGGCCTGCAGTAGTACAATTTTGGTATTGAACAACAAGAAGGGAAACATTGACTTGTCACTTTTTTGTGTGTAGATTAATACTAGTAGACATCATGCACAACAACAACACAAACACCAATCACTCAGTGTCAGCGTCCAATTCATGCCATCAGACTTTTACCTGTTCTTACGGGGCAGTCCCTCTAGGCTCGGAAAGGAGGATAGCTATATTCAGTTTTTTTGGAGGGACTCGACGAGGCAGGCACACATTTCACATTTCTTGTACTATTCTCCATCCAATGTCTGGCTTGAGGGAAATGGATTTAGGGCGAGTCAGGACTGGAGTAGGACTCGGAGGAGTGGACTTACTTCTTCACTGACTGCACACAGTTGCAACTCTGATCCGGCAATAAAAAGAGTAAGAAGGTGGGGATGGATTTGTGAACCAGAAAGACAGTGACACACACAAATAATAAAGTAAATAATGTTACTTAGCTATATCTTTTTTTTTTTTTTGGGGGGGCGTCAAAGAAATAAAGAAAGTAACTGGAAATTGACAGAGCCTAGTTGTCAGGGAAGTAGAGCTCGTCCTCAAACTCTGGTGGTTCACCCAGAAGTAGGTCATCTAACACACTACTTCCATGACCTAAGTCGCCGTCATCATCTTCCTGCTGTGCTACTTCAGGTATGGTGTAATCCGGTGGTATAAAGTGCTGATTCATTTTGATCATGGTTAACCTCTCCATGTTTTGGGGCGAGAGACTGGTCCTTCTCACTGTCAGAACAGCAGCACTGAAAACACGCTCAGAAGAGACACTTGCGACAGGGCAAGCCAGATAGTTTATCGCCAGCCTGCTGAGCACTGGCCATTGGTGCCTTTTCCCATACCAATACAGCAATTGGTTTTGATCAATGAAGACCTCTGTTGGGTCATCCAGATAGGACTGGACCATCCGCTCAATGCTCAGGGGTGCTCCCCTTTGCTTGGCCTCTTTTGCCTTTGCCTCAGTACTGGACCTAACAAGCCCTTGCTGTAGAAACCATTCTGACAATTTTGGTGAGGCTGATGCTCTTGTTCTTGTTGATGTTGGTGGTTTTGACTGCTGTGAGCCAACCACACTGCCCTCAGGTTCTGAAGTTGAACTTGACGCCGGCTGCCTTGCAGTACTTGTTGTGGCCTGGAGTAGCAGGCCTCTAATTCCCAGCCGTTCTTTTTCTAAGCGACTGGCTTCCGCAGCTATCTAAGTTTTGTACTTGGCAACATCCCCTTCTAAAAAAGGAATCAATGTGTTCAGTACTTGTTTACACCGTGGATCCAGAATTGTGGCACAAATGTAATGGTTGGATGACACAATGACTCTTTGCACCCTTGTATTTTCAGATAAGCGAAGGGTTAAGCTCTCCACCAACTCATATGCTTCTTCTTTTTTCCTCCACACTTCGTACATTGCAGACACCCCCTTCAGCTGTTACTGTAGCATGTGCAACAATGGGATAGCTTGGCCCATAGTACAGTCCTCCTTGCTGACTTCACGTGTGAAGAGCTCGAAAGGAGGTAACATCTCTGTCAGGCATTTAACTAGGGCCCATTGGTCCATCTCAATGATCATGCCTTTCACAGTAACATCCCCTCTTTGCATGACATATTCATTGATTGGTCTGTACTGCTCAAACAGACGTTCAAGCATGTAATAAGTTGAGTTCCAACGTGTTGGCACCTCCTGGATGAGTGCTTTAACTGGCATTCTATGCTCACGTTGAATGATCCTCAGCTGCTTCCGGGCTTTAAAAGAATGGCTCAAATGTGTGCAGATTCTTCTGCAGGTGGTCAGTAAGTTGCTGACTCTGTCTTTTTTCAGAAAGTATTGAACAATGATGTTAATGCAGTGCGCCAAACACAGGACCCTGAAATAGCCACCATCGAATATGGCCTTAACTGTATTCCTACCATTGTCCGTGGCAACAAAACCAATGTTAAGCCCTCTTGGGTGCAGCCATTCAAAGACCTTGTTGTCAAAGTCTTCCGAAATGTTTGCAGCAGTATGAGATTTCTCCATGGCGAACATGGCTACCATTGCATGTTTCCGAGTGGCATTAAAAATCTCAGCAGTGTCAACAACACCTGCTGCAGATATCTTTTCTCTAACCCCCACAAAAGAGATCCAGTGTGCAGTGATGCACATGTAATCAGTGGCTTGGCAACTGGTCCACATGTCTGTTGTCAGGTGGATAGTGTGAACAGCACTCTGCTGCAAAGCTTGTCCAAGCAATTCCAGCACGTCGTGATGTAGTGCTGGAACAGCAACTCTGGCGAAATAGGACCGGCTGGGAACCTTCCATTTTGGGCAGATGGCTGTCACAAATTCAAGAAAACCAACCCCTTCAACAAAAGAAAAAGGGAGGAGGTCCAGCGCTAACATTTTAGCCAGCTTCGCATTGTACAAACGTGCCGTTGGGTGGTTGCGTTCGTACTGCCCCACCGACCTAAACATGCTGAGAATGGTAGGCTGGATTTTTTTCTTTTCTGGTGCCACTGATGCAGGTGACTTCTTGACGCCAGATGTTGTTAGGCTCAACGCATGTTTTTTTGTTGCGGCACTCTCTTGCCTGGGACCCCTTGGTGTCTCAGCCTGTGCCACTGCGATGTTGCTGATGAGGATGTGGGCGGGACCACTGCACTGCTGGGGATAGGGCTACTTTGTGTACCAGAGAAAATGTCTCCCTCTTGTTCACCTTCCACCGCTATCGTATCTTCTACTTCTTCATCCCCACCAACAGCAATGGGTGCAGTTTTTGGGCCACTAAGGTGCGCCTCCCACTGGATCAAGTGGTGTTTTTTCAGATGGGTTGTTTGGTCTCCGGTACCATAGTTTGTACCAAGCTTACCCCGACTAACACCTTGTCCACAAATGGAGCATATAGCAATGTTCACCTCCTTCGTGCTAACCGAAAAGAAGTCCCAAACTGGGGAGGTCAACTTTCTGGTGCTGCTGCTGGTGCCACTTGCAATGGCGGATGAACTGGTAGGTGGGCGTGAAGTTTGACTCTCTGCAGTACCTACTTCTACTGAGGTGGTACTTGTGGTGGATGTACTTGGCTGCCGGCGAAATATGGAAGTTGGAGGTGGTGTTGGTGGTATGATCTGTGTTGGTGGCATCCGTACCACATCCTTCCCAGCAATTTGGGATAGGGTAATGTCAGTCTCCACTGAGACGGGACTAATGTCCATGATGATGATTGGCTCGTCATCATTCTCCTCTTCTACATCTACCTCCATAACTCTAAGGCTTTCTGGAACCTTCCTTTTCCCTATTTATTTATAAGGTTTTATTTAGCGCGAACGTGACCCACGAGGGTATCAGAGCGCTTTACAATATACAGTTATTGATGACTGGAGGTCAGCATAGAATTAAAGTCTTAGGATGCGAATCTGTTCATTAGCAACGTTTTTACTTTGTTTTTGAAGGAGGTAAAGGAGGAGATTCCACGTACCACTTGAGGTAGGGAGTTCCATATCTTCGGTGCAATCCCTGCGAATGCTCTGCAACCAATTGTTGTCTCATGGCGTGTCTCACTCTCAGACTGAGGTGGTGGGATCCAAGGGGCATCTAGATCGTCAGAAGGGGGGCTTGGAGAAGAAGTTGATGGACTAACCCTTCTTTTCCTTGCTGGGGATCTGGAAGACAATGGATCTTCTGAAAGAGTGGCTTGCTCTTCTTCCTCTGCAGGAAGCTCTATCTCCTGAACTTCCCCTACTTCGGGAGGAACAACTACTATTGGGGGCGGTTGCGGCTGTTGTTGCCCACTTATCTCAGTTCCCTGCATTGATTGGGTACTACTTTGCGATAACGATAAGTCAATTTCAACATCACTGCTCGTCGACGTTGTCGTGATTAGACTGGCTGCCTCTGCGACAGACATGGGCTTGGGTCTAGGTTGGTGGGGTGGGTCCACTGATGCAGGTGTGCTGCTCCCAGCTTGCTCCCCGGACACCGCTGCTGCAGGCGCAATTTTTGGTTTCCCAAAAAAGATGTTGGCAGCACACCAGTCTTGGTAAATGGCAGTTCCTTCTTCTCACTGGCAACTTTCTTGTTACTGGAGGACCTGGTACCTTTCTTTGGGGCCATCTTCTTCAGATGTCAGCAGCACGCAGTGGCACAAGTTGAAGAGATGTCTGTGGTCACACGTCACGTGACGTCGTGCGCTGCAGGACTTCTGTCTGGCAGTACAATGGGTGATGACGCCTCCTCCTCTTTTGTGCACCTAAATGCAAAGAAGCAAGAAGAACATCAGTGAAACATGGCATTCATTGTTGTGGTTCAATTACTACTAGTACAAACAAACAAATATAATATAACTTTGTGTGTGGTCACACTTATTAATATTATTATTAAATGTATTACCTCAGTTATTAAAAAACATAACAATACAGTATAGACATTTGTGAGACTTACAAAAACAAGGGCTTTCATGGTTGGAGTACTAGTGTGTACAGTACACTGAGGAAGACAGACAGATATCAAGTAAAGCTCTTGATTTCCAAATAAGCTGGTCTGCCTCTGAAAGTGCGGGTATTCACATAGCTCTACAGCGCATTGCATATATTGTGCATTCAGGAAACATCTTATTTTCATTGCCTGCACTGAAGACAGATTGGAGCGCATTTTTGACCAATTGCTGCCGTTGCGCTTTCTTATTCAATACACATTTTGTCCACCTTGAGTACATGATGGGAGGGGTGTGACTGCATTCACCTGTGCCCCAGTCTCTCTGGCCTATCAAACCTGTGCCCAGCCAGGACTCTTAACCCAAGAGAAGAGGAGTTGGCGTTGATTTCTCCCTGTGGCTTTGGGATGGGGATCCGGGGCGGGCATCTGGTAGAGCCTGATGAAGTTTCATTAAATCTTAAGGTGAAGTTGTTTGGCCGCCACATTTTTCAGTGATGGGCTTCAATTTCCCGAATGTACTTTTATTGGTTTATTCCGAACACATTTGAGGGAGGACTTGATTGAGCCCTTTGTTTGTCAATGGTGCATCATAAGTCCACTATCCAATCGATCAAGGAGTTATTGGTTCCAAATACATTATAACAAGGATTTATTTGTTTCCAGTAGTTTTCAAGTCAGAGGATTTTATTCCCAGTTCATTCTAACTGGGATGTATTTGTTCACAGTATTTTCTAAGAAGGAGTAATGTGTTCCCAGTACATTCTACCAGGGAGTTAGGTGTTCCAAATACATTCTAAAAAGGAGTTACTTGTTCCTAGTGCATTATAACATGGGTTATTTATATCTAATACATTCTAACAGGGAGTTATATCCTGCTAATACATTCAGTTGGGGTGTTATTTGCTCCAGTGCATCCTAACAAGGAGGTAATCATGTCCAACATGTTATATGTACCATAACGTTTCTAATATTTAGGCATTTGTCCCAAATACATTTTATTAGGGAGATATAAGCTCTTTTTATATTCCTGTAGAGAGGTTTTTGTTCCCGTCCGTTCTAACTGGGTGTTTTGTGATACTAGTCCATCTAACAGGGAGTTTATCGTCCCAAGAACAGGGCGTTGAGGAGCCCATTGCTCTTGATACATGCATTTCCCATCCCTGCCCCACTTCTGCTTCACGGGAGCAGCCGCCACTGGCAGATAGCTTATCACAGCAGATAGCTTATCACAGCAGATAGTTTATCACAGACTATCACAGCAGATAGGTTATCACAGACTATCACAGCAGATAGTTTATCACAGACTATCGCAGCAGATAGTTTATCACAGACTATCACAGCGGATAGTTTATCACAGACTATCACAGCGGATAGTTTATCACAGACTATCACAGCGGATAGTTTATCACAGACTATCACAGCGGATAGTTTATCACAGACTATCACAGCGGATAGTTTATCACAGACTATCACAGCGGATAGTTTATCACAGACTATTGCAGCAGATAGTTTATCACAGACTATCACAGCGGATAGTTTATCACAGACTATCGCAGCGGATAGTTTATCACAGACTATCACAGCAGATAGTTTATCACAGACTATCGCAGCAGATAGTTTATCACAGACTATCACAGCAGATAGTTTATCACAGACTATCACAGCGGATAGTTTATCACAGACTATCACAGCGGATAGTTTATCACAGACTATCACAGCGGATAGTTTATCACAGACTATCACAGCGGATAGTTTATCACAGACTATCACAGCGGATAGTTTATCACAGACTATCACAGCGGATAGTTTATCACAGACTATCACAGCGGATAGTTTATCACAGACTATCACAGCGGATAGTTTATCACAGACTATCACAGCAGATAGTTTATCACAGACTATCACAGCAGATAGTTTATCACAGACTATCACAGCAGATAGTTTATCACAGCAGATAGTTTATCACAGCAGATAGTTTTGGACAAGGATAAGGGTAGCAAATGCGTCAGGTCCACTCAGCAGGAGTAAAGCAGGGTTGTAGTATGTGTCCAGTGGTTCATTTTGAAGCACGTGGTCTAAAATAGATGACTAAAGCATGGTGTGGCAAGGCTCCGCCATGTGCAGAGAGCAGATTTCCATTGAAATGTCCTCTTGAAATGGCCATTAAATGTGCATCAAGCATGCAGCTTCACTGCTAACTCTATATAGTGCACATACAATAACTTCTCGAAATTCGATTTCTGTGCATATTTATCAAACAAGTAAACGATCTCGGTTTGGTCCTAATAAAATCTTTGCATCTGAATTCAAAATTAGAAAAGACAGTATGCCTAATTTGCTCTTTACTTGCTTCTGACATACTTTGAAATATTTTTAAAGTTATTTTGCAAGTATTTCAGTTTTGTTGTACATTAGAAAACATTTGACATACAACAGCCTTCTCCTTTCATGCTCTCTGTACCCCAGGGGGTGTCACTTGGATGCAAAATCCACTCACTTTGCAGTAAGAGAAGGGAAATGAGACACTCATCTCCAAGTTATAAAAGAATGAGAGCAAATTTTCAGAAGACAATGCCTGACATTTGACCTCTGTCTTTGAATGCTAGAAGATAAAAACAAAACTGATGGGTCTCTTATTGATCATTCTCCTCTTGAACTCCTGCAAGGTTATTCTGGGGGTGCTCCAGCGCCTGCTGCACCCTTTCTTCCAGCGCCTCTGCCTGACAGCACCTCATGAAATATAAAAATATACAAAGCATGCAGAGATATTATTTAGTGAGAAAGGCTGCTCTGGCAGCCAGTGAGTGAGAGGTAAAGACCGACCCGTATCCTTGGGGGAGGAGCTGGTGGAGGCAGCTCCTGTTGCACATGTGCGTGCATTCATAGGACCCACCCTATTTCCACGTGTGCATTGCACAACTTTGGTGCTAGTGCAAGAACCTATCTTTGCACCGTGACTGGGTTTCATCATAAGTTCACTGCAAACTCTGATGATTGGAGGTCAAAGGGAGAGCACCACCCACCGGCGCTGCCCCTACATCATCCAGGAGCACAGGTCTGAGGACAGTCGGCCCTCGCGGGGCAACACCTACAGCACGTGCTGCACCATTTCAAGTCAGGGTCACAGGATAGCGCTCGGGAACAGGGCACCAGCACACTGTTTTTCCTCTCATAGTGTCTCTGCTTCTAGCAGTGCTTAATTTGTAAAACAATAAGGGCCAGGGCCCTAGGCGGAGGACGCTGCAGCTTGCACCATCCAATGCCTCTGCCACTCACAGCATCAACACAACTACAAACCGTCACCTGCGTACAAGTGTGAAAATTCATATTATTCCAGACCCCCAAAGCTATCAGAATGGCTTGGGTGGTAGGTATCCGTCATTGTTAACTGCTTAACCGCGGTGCGAATTCCGCCGCGGTTTAATTAAGTGGGCGGGGCCGCGTCGGCCAACGGACGTGCACGGCACTACGGAGGTAGTGCTCACGACGGCCGTTGGCCGACAGAAGCAGCGAAGGGGTTAATGTATATTGAATTAATGAACAGCTATTGCTGTGCTCATACCTAAATTAGGCAGGCAGTGCCACCATGTGGCAGACTGTCATAAGCGCCGATGCTGACAATTAAGTGCCAGTACCGAGAACTGGAAAACACTGGCTCAAATTAAGCACTGGCTACTAGCATTGTTCTGGGAAACGTGTTTTTAGCATATTGCTTATTCCTAATGATTGTTAACATTAGTGCTTTAGCAGTGAGAACCCAATGTCTGCTGCCCCATGGGACTTTGCGTCCAGCAGCCTTTTAAAAAGACTGGAATTTCCAGTCCAGAGCCTGAACTGCAGGTACACACATCAAAAAACCAGCCACACATTTGTGACCTCCAGCATTGCCAATTGTGCTTATGTCATCAGGGGCATTTTTACCCGATGCAGGGTGGGCTTCTTAGCCAGCGACACTTTGAATGCTGGCACTAGTCCCATCATGCAAATGGCTGCTGGATTCAAGGTCAGCAGTGGATACAGTGCTGCTGGTGCCATAGGGGTGGTGGGCAGCTTTGGAATACATTCACTCACCCTGTTGGTAGCACAGGGCACCCCAGTGAGTTCAGCTCAGTATGAACTAGACTTGCAGAGGCGTGGCCGTCATTAGTACAGCAGGTGCAGTGATGCCAGGGCCCAGGGGAGCGAGTTTCCGACTGCACTCCAAATATGGCTGTCTTTTACTAACTAACTGGGGAGCAAAGGGACACATTTTCCTTGCTTGCATTAGGCCCCATGGTACCTTTGCTCGAGTCTGCATTCACAGTCGGAAATTCAGAGGACAAAACAGGCTGGAAAAAACCTTTCCGGGTCTTCCTGGGCGTGAAGGCTGCCAAGCGGATCTACGTCCTGGGTGATATTTTCAGCCAGCCCTACCTTTTCAGAGTTTTTAGCCAACACAGGTGTGCCATGTCACCAGGACATCCCCTAGGAGTTGGGTTTTTTCAGTACAAGTGAAACAACTCCGCTTACACATCTGAAAACAAATATTTATAAAAAAAGAAAGTCTAGAGCTGGAAAACTTCTGTCCCACTGACATTTAAGTGCTGGGGTGTTTAGAGTTCAAAATAGTTTATTGTATTTTAAAGCACACTAAAATATGAGACACAAGGTGCCAATAGAATGAGAAACAGCCTTTACAACGAGGTTTTTACCACATTCTACCTATACCACACATTTTTTACCATGCATGTTTTTAGAACGCATACGCTTTACAACGTATGCCTTCACAACACATGAACCAGACATAAAACATAGAAATACCACAGTAAATGTCATGACGTCAGTATAAACCTGAAAGGATAAAATAATAGTTAGAAATCCAAGAACCAAGCATCACACAATGTTACAGGTAAACACCCCGTGCTAGAAACGAATGATACATTCTAATAAAAATTTAACAGTGTTTAAATCCATGCTTACAGTATTAGAGATGAAACTACGAGCCAGAATGTAATGCGTTGTGGGCTCAAAAGCAAAGATTGGGTGAATATGTCACACATGACATTAGTCAGTTGCCAGTTGTGCAGGTCTTACTCTACACTGACCTTTCACACTGCACCCACACACTGAGCTCCCTCCTGGTGCTCAATGACAGGCCTTTTTACCAGACTCATTTTATCTTTTGCTGGAGGGTGAAAGGCTGAGTTGTCCCTCCTAGGATTCAAAGCTCTGACCTTTAGGTTACATACATATCTCTGTTGCAGGTGCATTTACCCTGTGTGCTATCTTCAATACTCATCTACACATGTCTAATGAAGGCAGTAAAAGTACTTCTTGCTCCAGTCACCAGACAAGTTTGTGTCTACGCAGGGCTATGCAGGACACCATGTTTCTAGCTCTGGACTTTCATTTAATAACTTAACATTGTTGTGGTCCTCCCAGCTCTCTCCTCATCCATCACTACATTGTAGCCATCTCCTACACGTAGAGTTTCCTCAGGTATCTCATTGTCAAAGCTCCCATTCCGGGGGGGCGTGGCCAGGCGATCCGACATGGCGGACTTGAGCTATGCGAGCCCTGCTAGCCCCGGCCCTTATCCTGCCATTATCCTACCTAATCCTAGCCCGCAAAGAAAGCCGAGTTCCCGTCACCATTGCGGCAACACTACTTTGCAGTTGCTGAGTGGAATTAAGGTACCGCTCCAGGGCCCCGCCTGCCGAAAGCCGCGGTGGCTGAGGGGAGACGGCCCGCGAGCCTATAGATTGGAGTGACATCACGAGGCTGGTGAGTGACTGGCTCTGCGCCTGTGCCCCCACGTCTGCTGGGATGTCCCGATGTGCCTCGCTGACCTAGGGGGGCCCCCGGGGCAGATCAGTGCTCGGGGCCTTCTCGGTGGGCCGGGGGCCTGCACTGGGGCTCAGGCCTGCACTGGGGCTCACCTGTGTGAGGGTTGGGCCTGGCGGGTGCGCTCCCGAGCTACTGAGCCCCGCTTGGTGTCGCACGGTGGGCCAGTGGGTCATCGGCCGGCCGGACCAGGCCCGGAGGTGAGGGACGGACCGCCGTTGCAGCGGCGTGGCTGAGCTGGAGACGCCCGGGCCCACACAAGAGACGCGCTGGTGGCGATGCGCCCTAGGCCTAGAGATATCCCGGACTACACCGGATTTGAAGCCGCAACATGTGGCTTGGACCATGTGAGGGGGGGAGAGACGTGCCCACGGAGCTGACCTGACTGCTCGATAAGGCTTTCTTAGTGAGTTACTCCCGGCGGTGACGGTGCCCGGTGAGACATACCTTCGTCGCAATCATAATAATACTCCCTCCCGGGCCTAGAGTCGGATGTCAGGAGAGACGCCAAAGGACTCTTTCGCACAGTCTTCCAGGGAGCCTCGGGCCGTGGTGGTGAATGCCAGGCAGCTCGAAAGGTGTGGGGGCGGCCCAAGGGGCCTGGCTACTGGGCACTGTGTAGATTGGAGAGCAGGGATACTTGCTGGACAGCCCCCCACGATAACCTGGTGCCTGAGGTGTGACTGCCAGCCTCGCGGTTTGCTGATGAACCAGATATATCGGGAGTATCTACCACCGACAGCCACAACAGCGGAGGCCCGAGGGTGAGATACCCACAAGGGGGGGTGGGGGCATCCCTGCCTGCAGAGGCGGACGGGCCAGGCCCTAATGTGGCTTGTGGGTGGTGGATCCCCTGCCCGACGCTCCCCTCGACACCCGGCCCGGGAGATTGACCAGTACACAACTTGACTGGGGCCCACCAGGCGCTGAAAGCAGATAAACGCTCAACACTACCCATTGGATGCCATACGGTCTGGCTTCCGGACGTCCCTACTCCCCTAAAGCGCAGGATACAGACGGTGCCGCATAACCTCCCATTATGACTCAGGACAAACCTGGGAGTGGAGCCTCAAAACAGAGTAACATTGACCCATACACTGAGTCCGGGGCCCCAGCTGCGGAGTCACGGGATTCACCTACCACTACACCAGATAACGCAGCATTACTGCCCGCCATCACTCAATCCAGAGACATGTCGGATGCCAAGATTGGCGTGGTGGGGTCGGATGTCATGCTCCTACAGCAGGACCTCAGAAGTGCAATGGACAGACTTACTGCAGCCGAAACGCAGGTCTCAAACGTCGAGCAGTCAGCGGCCACTCTCCCAAAAAAGTCTCCTCCCTCGAGACACTGACAAAAGGCCTTGCAACACGGGTGGAGGACACGGAGGAGAGAGCACTCCGCAATAATCTTCGCTTTGTGGGCTTGGCTGAGGGATGTGAGGGAGAGAATGCCAGGTAATTCCTCACTACTTGGCTGCTGAGCTCGCTACCGGCTGACTCCCTCTCCCCTGTTTCATTATAGAGTGGGCACACAGGGCCCTCATTTGAAAACCTCCCCCGGCGCCAGGCCCAGACCAATCATTGCCAGAATACTAAATTTCTACGACAGGGACAACATCCTTCGTCAGGCCAGGTTGTGAGACACTCTCAAGCACGAATCACAGCTCATTATGATCTTTCCAGACTATACTAAACTCGTTCAGCAAAAATGGCAGTCATTTATAGAGGCAAAGGCACGGCTCCACGGTCTCAAAATTTCATATGCCCTGCTGTTCCTGGCTCACCTGAGAGTGATCTACAAATCTCGCACTGTGTTCTTCCACACTCCTGAGGAGGTCTTCGCTTGGACCAATGAATAAATCAACGTGAAATCCCGCACCCCACCACTCCTCGAATCGAACTCTTCCGCTGGAGACAGCACACGCCGACAACCCAAGCCCAAAGGGAGGCAGCGACACAGGTCTGGATCCTCTTGGCGCTCATGGGCGAACAGCAATGATCAAACCATGCCTTCTTGATCACTTTCAATGGACTCGGTGAGCGAGACATGCGGTGGTGGATCCACGAGAGATGGAACTTGATATTCCCCTATATGTGTTGTTTTGGTTTTGCTCTCTTGCAGGTTACAATAGGACTTGTATATCGAGGCTACGGCCCCAGATGGGACATCACATGACAATCAGGAAACAGTTATGTTTGTGTGTTGGTTCCTGGGGATCCATTGGAAGGGTACGGTCACCGACCCCCGTTGGAGTTGGCCAGACCTGCTCGCCGCGACAGGTACTTCAATGTTTCTGAAGTATAGGGGTTTGGAGGGGGGGTACAGGGACTGTTTATTAGTTCTACATGCTATGCTCCACACGAGCTACACAATAGCCCAATTAGAGGCGATAGTGCACCGCCTGCAGGGTCCCACATACACACAACATCCCAATTATGGAAGATAAATCTATCACCTCACAGGGCTAGCTTCATATAATCAGCTGTAATATTCGAGGCGTCCTAGATAAACTCAAAAGGGGGGCAGTTCTCCGACAGGCCAAGCGCCTGGGAGCAGATGTCCTAATGCTCCAGGAAACACACCTTATGGGAATGAAAACCCCATGTCTCTCCAGATTCTGCTACGACCTGGTCTATCACTCAGGCGTCGTCAGGAGCTCCAGAGGCACAGCTCTCCTGATACACCGCCAAGTTCCATTCAATGCTACCCAAACCTGGTTAGACAAACATGGCAGATATGTCTTCGAGGCGGACACTCTGTATGGTGAGAGGGTGGTGTTGGGCAGTGTCTATGCCCCCCCGCCCTTGACCCAGACCTTTATAGAACAGCTAATAGCCACATGGCTTTATCTTCCAGAAGGATTCATGGCCATTGGGGGAGACTGGAATGATGTAATGCATTCACACTTAGACAGATGGCGACCCTCGGGGTGACCCGGGAACACACGAGAATCATACCTACTTCGCTTGTCCAAAGGCATGGGATGAACTGACACATGGCGCATGCTCCACCCAATAGAACAAGGCTACACATACTAATCGCAGGTGCACCAGACATTTGCCCGCATTGATTATATATTCGTTCCCGCTAGCTACACACATCGTGTTGCTGGCACAGAGAGTTTGCCTAGGAGCCTCTCAGATCATGCACCACTATCACTTAGCCTCCGGATGGGTCCGGGTGGGCCCCTTTTTCGTTGGCGTATGTCCCCGTGGCACCTCCATGACCAACAATATCGTACACACATATACCAGGCCATACACGACTACATTGACTCAAACACAGGAATTGTGGCATCAGCTGGGACCATATGGGAGGCCATGAAACCGACCTTGCGCGGTGTCTATATCTCCCTCCGCACGCACAAACAACAGTGTGAAAAGCTCATACAAATCGAAGCCCAATTGTTGACTCTGGAAAGGCAAGGGCGAGGTGGGGAGGGGGCGCCGGCACGTCAGCAAATGGTCCAGATACAGCAAACATATCAAGACGAGCTAATGGAAGAAGCTAAGACAATATGGTTAGCTTCCAGAAGCCGCATATACCAATGGGGAGACAAATCTAGCAAGCTATTGCACAGTTTATGGCAGCAAGCCACACGGTCAACTCACATACCTGCATCAGGAGCCCAGTTGGGGATGTCCTGACAGATCCGCTCTTGATCGCTAATTACTATAGAGAGCTATTTGCAGAGCAAGATATCTTGCCAGCAGATATTATCCAAAAATTCATAGATGACCTCCCCCCGAGAGCCCTCTCTGATGTCGCCAAGACACAGCTGGACAATCCAATCACAATCAAAGAACTCACGGCAGCCGAAGCCGAACTGCAACCTGGCAAAGCCCCGAGCCCCAATGGACTTCCCTGCAAATTTTTAAAGATATATATGTCACAATTGGGGCCCCCCTACTTGGCGACACTCCAGGCCGCAATACGGGAGGGCAAACTCCCATCGGACTGGAGACAGGCTGAGGTGGTGATGTTCCTGCAACCGGGTCATCCCCCGGAGCTCCACTCCTCGTACTGCCCATTCTCCCTTCTCAACCTAGAGGCTAAGTTGCTTGCCAAGGTGCTGGCTAATAGACTCTTGCCTTACATAACAGATCTGGTTCATGCAGATCAAGCTGGCTTCATGCCACGACATGCTACTCACTACAACATCAGACGAGCACATAATGCCATAGAGGCCGTTGATTGTTTGAGTGCCCCAGCTTCATTACTATTGGCTAATATGGATAAGGCCTTCGACTTTGTCTGTACATCTTCGCGCTTTTTCGAAAGCTACATTTCGGCAAGTGGTTCCTAACGTATATAAACCTACTATACACCGACCTCACAGCTGTGGTGCGTGTGGCGGGCTCAGTTTCCTCACGATTCCCTATTCACAGGGGCTCCCGTCAGGGGTGCCCGCTATCGCCTTATTTGTTTGCGATGGCGATGGAGCTGCTGGCGACATGGATGAGAATGGATGCACAATTGCGGGGGTTCGAATGGTCTCGGGAGGTGTCAGACCGAATTGCACTGTATGCAGACAATGTATTATTCTTTATCACCGATCCCCATAGATCCGGCCCCAGGCTCCTCCGCATAATGGAGATGTTTGGCGAGACCTCCGGCCTCTATATGAACACGGCCAAGTCTGTTCTTTGGCCACTAGTGGATATGCAGGAGATTGGTGCTTGGGCACAGGGACTTACTATGGCCTCAGATGGTATGTGCTATATAGGCGCCTTCTTGACAGCCTCATGGCCCATAGCTTGGCAGCACAAATTGGCTCCACTAACGGAACAAGTACAGGCAGACGTTCGGTCATGGTCTAATCTATCACTTAACCTCTTTGGCCGCTCTGCTATTTTTAAGATGGTTTCTCTGCCCCGCCTGCTATACCAGCTACAAAATCCTTCATACCCGATCCCAGCTGCATGGTTTCGGCAAATCAATGCTATCCTAAGCCAGTTCATGTGGGGGGTGCCAGTCGAGTGGTGCTGCGCACATGCTATCAGTCTACATATTGCGGCGGTATTGCAGCAGCAGACATACAGTCATATCACGCGGCTGCAGAATTACAAATACTAAATGAATGGTGGTACGGGGATCAAAGTGATCCAGCCTACGCAGTCGAACGCCTGCTCATGGGACACACCCTGATACACACCTACCTGCATAGAGAGTCAGAGGTCAGGGGCATGCCGCCCGCAGTGGGGGTGGTCTTTCTGGTGTGGCATTCTCTGAAATGCATGGGATGGTGAGGCAAGCTTACACGGGAGACACCCCTGTGGTGTGGCAGCCTCCTTCCACAGATGGGCACGCTACAGGGCTTTCGACACTGGGATGATATAGGCATATCTACACTAGGGACAGTCGTGCATGGGACGACACTTAAATCCTCCCAAGAACTGCAAATTGAATTCCACATGCACAATTTTACAAGTACTTGCAGTTCCGACACACATTGAATCCTTATATTAGAAATCTATCGACACTCCCTGAATTCAATCCTTTGGAAGGCAAACTCCTCATGGGCGAACTGGGTGACCATAAGATTACAAAAATGTGTCAAACCCTCATCAAAAATAGTCACAACTCATTGACACACCTACGAGAGACATGGCATGCTGAAGTTGGCCCCCTTGATGATGACGGTTGGAATAAGACCCTAGAGTCTTCTCGCAGTGCAGCCATCTCCTCCCACCTAAGACTAATCCAATTTAAATACCTACAAAGGGCATATTTCACATGATTCAAACTATGGTGGTCTGGCTTTGTGCCCTCACCTACATGTTTGCGTTGCGAAACAGCGGACGGCACCTTCCTACACACGGTCTGGTCATGCAGCAAACTGGTCGGGTTCTGGCAGACCGTGCTTACATGCTTCTCCGAGGTCCTAGGTTGGGAGCTCCTTACATCCCCCAAACTCGCCCTCCTACATATAGCTGATGAAATTGGGGGTAATAAATATAAACGCCATCTTTTGTTTCTGGGTCTCACCATAGCGAAGAGACACATAGCTCGGCTATTGAAGGCGACCACTCCTCCACTGATAGTGATATGGAAGCAAGGCCTCGACTTCTGTTTGGGCCTGGAACGCCCGGTGTATGTTGCCTGAGGTTGCCCACAAAAACATGTCAAAAAAATATGGCAGCGCTGGACAGATTACCATGGTATTCTACTGCCCCCCCCCCACTTCGACCAGATACACAGGATATGCCCTAATTGAGGTATAGATATCTAATATAGGTTATATTCCATATACAAGTCAGTTAATCAGATGTCACTGGGAACCTGCAGGGTTATGCAATGGGGCTATGGCATGCGATTGTACTGTTGTTTGGCTTTGCTAGTTACTGATGTATCCATTATAAAACCTATGCCATAAACATGCATTCTACTGATATGCTTCTGTATAATGGGCCCAACTGGTCAACCATGGCTACAAATACAAATAAAATATGTTGTTGGAAAAAAAAAGCTCCCATTCCAACTAATGCTTCCTGCTGGAGTCCAGGCGTCAGGTATGTTGTTATGACTATTATGGTTTCGATTCCCCATATTCAGGACATAGCCGCAGAAAAGCCCAGTGTTTCAACCAGTGCTTCATTTGAGCCGATGGGGGCCACCGGCACTCATTTTTGGGGACTGGCACTTATTTTCCGAATATGACATTTTTGAGAGCAAAAGAGGGCAAAACAGGCAAAGAGGAAAGAAGGAGGAAAAAAAATACAGAAAAAACGTCTCGAAAGGAGAAAGCAGAAACCTGCAAGAGTGAGATAGAGGGGCCATGGAGTGTCAGGAAGTGGATTAGAAAGGCACGAGGTGGACTGAAGACAGCGAGGCCTTAGTAATCAGCACGCTGACATTTAATAGTGCCGACCGCGGACTTCTGAGCAGAGTTTTGGGCACCTACACTTATAGTTTTACAAATTAAGCACTGCTGTCGACCCACCTCATGGACGCGAACTGTTCTGACGGAGGGGTACCCCTGCTGGGACTACCTTGATATCTCCAAACTAGGCGACATGACTGAAGGGGGTACCATTAAGTCCTTTGAACAGCTAGAGAAGGAATACTGGTTCTTACACACACAGCACTATAAACATAACCAACTCAAGCATGGCCTACAAGCAGGGGCCATTGAAATGATCAGAGGACATTGAAACAACCAGAGGCCATTGACATGAGCATAGGCCATTCAAACGAGCAGAGGCCATTGAAACGAGCATCGGCCACTGAAACTAGCAGAGGCCATTGAAACGAGCAGAGGCCATTGAAACGAGCAGAGGCCACTGAAACTAGCAGAGGCCATTGAAATTAGCAGAAGGCACTGAAACGAGCAGAGGCCATTGAAACGAGCATTGGCCACTGAAACTAGCAGAGGCCATTGAAACGAGCAGAGGCCATTGATATTAGCAGAAGGCACTGAAACGAGCAGAGGCCATTGAAATGAGCATCGACCACTGAAACTAGCAGAGGCCATTGAAACGAGCAGAGGCCATTGAAATTAGCAGAAGGCACTGAAACGAGCAGAGGCCATTGAAACGAGCAGAGGCCATTGAAACAAGCAGAGGCCATTGAAATGAGCAGAGGCCATTGACTGGGAAGATCCATCAGAGTCTGCTCCACTTGAGTGTCATGTACTGCAGGGCCTGCTGGGGAAGCAGGCAGTCTCCTCAATATATAAAATAATAATAAATAATACTCTTGCCTGGCAAATTGAAAGTCCTACAATATTGATAGGAAAATGATGTCGGGACCCTTAAAGATGTGGACCGGGATGCACTTTGATGCATCCCTGTGAAATGACCATCAGTGAACTGCTCAGGTTAATTCAATATAAAGTCCTCCACAGAACGTACATAGAAAGGGTAAAGTTATTCAAAATAGGGAAAGCCCCAAAACACGAGTGCTTGAGATGCAACAATATTCACTATTCCGACAGCAAGCATGGCATTCACAATTGCTTCCCTTTTGTTCCCCCATTCACAGAGAAACGTTAGCACTCTAGTTCTCCACTAAAACTCAGTTTGAGACTCCTTAAATCACATTGATCCAATGAGCTGTGATGTAGTTGGAGTCTTTCTTCAGTCTCTATGGTCGTTATCAGTAATGGTTTGTGTAGCAAAACATAACGTCCGTCCGGTGCACTTTCGGTGGGTCTGCACTACAGTTGTGCTGACTGCCTAAGTATTCGATTCTCCAGGAAACTCTGATCAAAAGAGTGCACGCTTTCGACCAGACCTCTTTGGAGCAGGAGGGGAATTTGTGCTTTTCAGAGATAGCATCCGAGGTGTACTTTTCTGTGTGGCAAACAGTGTTGACAAATTGGGCTATTTCCCCCACAAATGGGCGACATTTTTCCCATTTGTTCAGAAAAAAACTCACTTAGCGGGTGACCAATTTTTGGGCAGGGCTGTGCCCCATGTACATCTTTTTACCAGATGAGGCGGCGCCTCATCGATGTCTCTGGTTGCACAGTGGTGGCATGCAAGCCCTGGGCACACCTGATCCATGGCATGACAGCTCTGTGAACCGCCGTCACCTGTGATTTTGTGCCCTTCACTTTCCTGCCCTTGTTGTCCATTCTCCAACATGCACCGACCGCTGACTCAGCAGCAACTGTACACCAGCAGAATCACCACCATGCCTGACTCAATGGGTGAGTGCAGCATTAGCAGGACGTGGCTGAGAGCCGGTGTTAGACCTGCCATCTTTTAGCCTGTTTCTCCTGTCTTTTTTGCTTTCTGACCTCCTGTTTTTGATGGTATGCAGGACTTCGTTTTTGCTGGTTTAGTGTCTCTGTGCACTTTTCACTGCTATTCAGTGCTAAAGTGCAAGTGCTCCTACTGTAAATTGTGTTATGATTGGTTTTCCATGATTGGCAAATTTGATTTACTAGTAAGTCCCTAGTACAGTGCACTGTGTGTGTCCAAGGCCTGTAAATCACCTGCAGCACTGGTTGTGCCACCCACACAAGTAGCCTTTCAAAGGTGTCTCAGACCCGCCAGTGCAGGGTCTTCGCGCAGTTTTTATTGCCATGTCGACCTGGCAAGTGCACCCACTTGCCAGGCCCTAACCTTTCCTTTTCTTACATGTAAGTCACCCCTAGGGTAGGCCCAAGGTAGCCCCTTTGGCAGGGTGCAGTGTTTCTAAAAGGTAGGACATGTAGTAGTGTGTTTTAAATGTCCTAATAGTGAAATACTGCAAATTTCGTTTTACCATGGAAAGTCTGTTTTTCCCATAGGTGATCATTGGAGCTGCCTTGTAACATTTTACAAGTGTAACTTTCAATTGGGAAAAGACAGAGAAATGGAGTATAGGCTCCCTGAGCTCAAGATTTAAAAACACATCTTTTAGTAAAGGTGGTTTTTAAATTGTGTGTTTGTAAGTGCCACTTTTAGAAAGTGGGCATTTTCTTGCTTAACCATCCTGTGTGCCTTTGCCTGCTTGTGGATTCACCGTCTGGTTTTAGACTGACAGGGGCTGTTTGTGTATTAACTCCAGACACTCACAGAAAGGGAGTTGAGGTGTGCCCTGCATATGCTGATGGGAAGAGTTGTCACTGACACCTGAATAGGCTGTGGATGCTGTGTACAATGCTGTCTCCACCTCCTGTAGTGAAGCTGGATTAGGGAGGACAGAACTGATTTATTCTGAGCAACAGGGATGCTTAAAACTTCAAAGGGAAAAATAGTATAAATTTTGGGGTCCTGACCCCAGAACTTTAGAACACATTTGGACTAAGGTTCCTGCCAAGAAGAAGAGCTGGAAGAGCTGCCAGGAGGAGTAATGCCCCTTTGCTGTTTGTTGCTTTGTTGGGTTGGACTGCAGTTGCTGCTTCTGTCTTGGGCAGTGAAATGACTGGAGTGAACTTTCTTGAATCCTGCTGTTAAGGGCTTGAAGTAGAGCTTGCCTCCTGTTGGAAGTCTCAGGCACACCAAAGACTTCACTATCCTCTGGGTACCCACATCTGGAACTGCGTGCTTCAGCTTCCACAGAGGAAAAAGCAAACCAACGCCATCAACAATGCCACTGCCGGCTCTTTGACCTGTTGGCACCATAATGAGCACTGCCATACTTCGCACCGCAACCCAGGTCCCACCAACGCCGTCCTACGCCATCCCTGAGCCACTGCTTGCACCGTGACCTGTGGGCGCAGCATGCCGCACCGTCTCACTTCACACCGCTGCCCTGGTTTCACCGATGACAACACTCCAAGCTGACATTGAAGCCGCTGCCTGCACCGTGGCCTGGGGTCACCCCTCGTAAGGCATAAAGAGCACTGCCCTGCCCCACACCGCAGCTTTGGTCCACTGACAGCAGCACCATCGACTCCAGATTGTCAAACGACGATGCTGCTTGCACCACGACCTGTGGGCCTTGCACACCACATTGCCACCTGCGCACCGCAGCCTTGGGTCTACCAACGACAGCGCTTCAGCACCAATGGCGCCGCTGCTTGCACCGTGATCTGCCAGCACTGCAATGAGTACCGTCCCACTTCGTACCACAGCCCTGTTTTCACCAATGCTGCTGTGCGCCGTTACTAAGCCGATGTCTGCACCGCGACCTGAGGGAACCACACGCCACACCGCTCCACTTCGCAATGCATTCCCGACTCCGCCGCTTCTGACTTCAGCTTCACAGAGTTCGATTTGCAGCGCATGTGACTTCATGGCCCTGATGACTCCTGCACTAACTTCCAGGACCGACGCCTACCGACGCTACCTAGTCAGAGCTCATCGCAAGGTCCACAACGCCCTGCATTTCCAAGGTACTGTTTGCTGGTCTTCCCGACACCGTAGCTGGCCCGCGACCTCGCAGTCAGCCTGAACTGTTGGATTTGTTTGTTCACAACGCCTGATAGCACGGGACGGAGCTATCGACTTTAATGAACTCTATTTTAAGTTGATTCTAGCTAAATTCATATCCTTATTACTGTACGTTGGATTTTTATCATTTTGGTCTTGTTTTACACAGATAAATATTGGCCTTTTTTTTTTTTTTTAAACTGGTGTAGTGTCCTTTTGTAGTGTTTTCACTGTATTACTGTGGGTTATGTGCAAATGATTTACACATTCCCTATGAGATAAGCTTAACTGCTCATATCAAGCTCTCAAGAGGCTGAGCAGGGGTTATTTTAGAAATGTAATCCCCTAATCCTGAGTAGAAGGAAGGGTTCCCACTTGGACAAGGTGGATACCTCTGCCAACTAGAGACCCCCATTTCTAACAGCCGGGGTATAAGTACACTTACCACAGCCCCATGGGATCTCACGCATTCACCACAAGATGCCATTCACATGCACATTATCCCCACTACGGTTGTATGACTGAGGCATGCATGGCTAAACCACGCATACCTCTATTACGCAGCCCCAACAACGAATGCATCTGAACAACGCATTGCTTTACCACGCATGCTTTTACCATGCAATTTCATGGTAAAGGCATAACTGGTAAAGGGATGTGTGGTAAATATCACACCCCCACCCTGAGTCCTAAAAACTACCCCGCCTCCTACCCCCGAACCCTAAATTCTACCCCTTCCCCCATAAGCCCTAAACACTACCCCGACCCCGAGACCTAAACACTACCCCGAACCCCAGAGCCCTAAACACTATCCCGACGCCCCGAGCCCTAAACAATACCCCGACCCGCTGAGCCCTAAACACTACCTTGACACCCCTGAGCCCTAAACACTACCCGACCCCGAGCCTTAAACACTACCCCGAGCCCCCCTGAGCGCTGAACACTACCATGACCCCGAGCCCTAAACACTACCCTCACCCCCTGAGCCCTAAACACTTACCCGACCCCCCCCCCCGAGCCACCTGACCCTAAACACTGCCCCGGCCGCCCTGAGCCCTAAACACTACCCCAACTCCCCTGAGTCCTGAACACTACACGACCCCTCTGAGCCCTAAAAACTACCCGACCCCTAAAAACTACCCTGACCCCCCTCAGCCCTAAAAACTACCCCCCAACCCTTAAAAACTACCCGTACCCCCAAAACCCGGTCCAAGCCCCACTTACCTCACCGCGTCCTCTCCCGATCCCTCCTGTTCCTGGCCAGCCCATCCCAGCATCTAGACCACGCACTGCCTTAACCACGCACATGCGTGGTTAAGGCATATGTGTGGTTAAGGCATGTGTGGTTGAGCTTGCGGGGAAACGGCACGTGTGGCTCTGCCATCATTGGAAAGGCAATTTCCTTCCCCACTACTCATTTGTTTACACTCACTGTGTGTCCCCTCTGCCCCGGCTGTCACTGTCTCCCCCCTGTGCAACATGGAGAAGTGTGACTGACACCTGCCTCACGAGACCCCGTGCACAGACAGGTGTCCTGTCCCACATGTAAGCACAGTTCTGACCCCTTTCTGCCCCTCTCGCCCACCCTAACTCTTAAAGCTCCCTGACGCCCTATGGAGGGGTGTGATTGACAACCAGAATAGCATATGTGCTTTAAGGGATCTCGTGGAGAGGCAGGTGCCCTGTGCCATACATATGCCATGCATATGCAGCTGCCCATGGTGTTGGCATGTTTTATCCTCCAGTGCAAGCACTGCCAGTCGGTGCAGCATTAGGGATGCGACTGAGTCTGTATCATTCTGCAGGGATGCGACTGAGTCTGTATCATTCTGCAGGGATGCGACTGAGTCTGTATCATTCTGCATTCGTGCCTTCTGCATTCAGATGTCTGTGTGCACACCTCTTCCGACCACTGACCCCTCTCTGTTTATACTATGTGTTCACTGGTGCAGTTTGCTCAGGTGACTGAGAACTGAGGCCAGCACTGTTCTCCACCTGTGCCATAGAGGTATGATGCCCATGCTGTATGCATGCAAGGCTGTCCCCGCTACTGACCTGTCTGTTTACAGCAGGTGCAGCCGGGCACAACATGGGCAGGTGGGACTAAGAATGAGAGCATCCATAGGAGATCTAATGCACAGCCAGGCCCCCGTGCCATGTCAATGGAGCCTTCTTCCTCCCAGCCACCATTGTCTGTCTGCACCTGTGTCCTCCAGGACAAGCACTGTCAGTCAGTGCAGCATAGAGGGGGGTCGCCATGTGTACTTCAGTAACTTATTTAATTTACACCAGGTTTTTATAATTTTGGTGATTTACCACAAGTTTGTCATGCCAACATGTGTTTCTCAACATTTGTGCCAGTACTTGAGGGTAGAACTACAGTGTTCGAGGTGATTCACTCACTTCCTGTTTTTCTTGCTGCACTTTGTGTTTAAATATGGCTAAGAAAAAAGTACTGAGGTACTATCAGGGACACTTCAATTGTGCGGCTGCGGCGAGTTTTGCATAATTATAGATTTGCGGCATTTGCCACTTCATATGCAGATTTTAACAAAAAAAAAATGTTTCTAGCTCAAATGGTTCAAAAGTTACTAAAAATGCAGCAGCACATGTTGCGGAGCAGTGTAAGGACCTTTGCAAAGCCGGACTGGCCACGTTTCTGTTGCTTATTGCTTGGGTGTTAACCTGGGACTAATGAGGTGCACCCAATGCTCATACAGTGCTACCAAGTGTAAAAAATGCCGAAATAATGTGTAATACAATGACAAAATGTGCCACAGTATGCCGCATAACTGGGCTTTTCTTGCCACATAATTTACTCAACCCTGCCGGATAATTCCAGTGGCCCTGGGTACTATAGAGGCCATTCTATGTCTTAATGAAGCATTTGTTCTTCCCCGGGTTTGCAATCATTTTAGAGCCGGTCATCACACCGAAGCTATTTCTCATTTAATTGCATTATGGGGAGGGTTACGGAAAAGACTTGGTGGAAGGGTAAGCATCTGGTGTGCAGTTAAACGTTCAATTGGATGTATTGCATTGTGACATTTATATAGCACTAACCACCCTGTAATCAGTGTACTAAAAGTAAAAAGGCTGTATCCTGATGTCAAGTTTATTTTACCATTTATTTCTGATCACTTGGATTTTCTAGGTGCCTCTTTTGCCACCAGAACTATTAAATAAACAAAACATTCTTCTATTAAACGTTGAAAGTGGTGCTAAGGCACAGGGTTGTGTTTCTGAGCCTAATGTTTGCAGGTGGATATGCTTTGAAAAAGAAAAAATATAGAGGCTTTGAAACTACCCCTCACTTTTATGTAACTATTGTTCAACGCCATTAATTTCCTAGAGCCGAGAGATCAAAGCTCCTCTGCTCCATTACTGGTCTTCAACACAGGACCAAGTGACAGCTTTGTCAACTTTCAGTACTCTGACGGTGAGCAATTCTGTATGAGTGAAGCATGTATACCCTTGATGGCGTCATATATCTATGTGTGTTAGTGAAGCACTTAGAACTTTTTCACTTTCCAAAGCCATATTTTCATGTTTAGCAGACTAGACCTTTTTTGTTACTGTTTTTAGGTTTCCCCTGCACAGCGTTTGTGCTGTACTTGTTAGGTTTCGCCTGCACAGCTGTTGCATTGTGCTTAAAAAATCTTTTGAATTACAAAAACAATCTAAAAATGGGCTTAAAGATTGCCCATTACTTACCATTGGTAGGCTTTGCCAGTCACTCTCGTTTTCTTCCTTCTCACTGGTCAGCAGCAGCGTCTCATGTCATCAGGTTGCACTTCCTCTCTTTCCACAGCTTTGGCTGCTGTTCTGTGGAGCTTGGACCAAGTACTCTTTCTGGTTGTCGGTCAATGGCTGGCTGCCAGTGTCCTTCCACTGGAAGCACGCTTCCAAAGTACTTTTTTTAGATTTCATCCCGCACTCCATACAAGTGCATGTGTTCCGTCTTTCTACACACAGCGCAAGAGCATACACCATAAGAGTGAAACAGAGACCATGGCATCAGAATAAAAGGTAAAATAAGGTGGGAGAATAAAAGATTTGAAGCTAACATTATTCAAGCATTTTTTGCATTACTTTATGCCATGTTGCATAGCATATACAACATTTAAAAGAAGATTGTTTTTTTCTTTGTCCTCCGCCCTTTACCTAATGCTCCCCACTTTATAGTACCGCCAGTAACAGCACAAAATATTGCCTTTCTCAATAAACAAGTCATAACACTTTCACAGAGTTTCAGTAACTTATATTGCACAACTGCTCACCAAGCTACAACTTACAACAAAAAAACAGCTTATTATTAATCACATTGGCGAAACCTATCGCATTTACTAAGGCTTGTTGCAATTGTCGTCATTTTCTATCACCACCTCGGGTACCCGCACTGGGTCATGTTCTTTTGGATTTTTTGTCTTGTTTTCAGTTTCCCAGGAGTTTATCTACAGTTCCTTAATCTCTTCTTTCTTACTTAAATCTCCTTAACGACCCCCGTCTCCCATGCCTAGCATCAATGCTTAATTTGTAAAAGAATAAGTGCTAGAGCCCGAAGTTTTGCTCAGAAGCCCACGGCCGGTGCTAGTGAATGGCAAAGATGCCAAAACCAAGGCTGTGTAGTCTTGATTCCACCTCATGACTCTTTGAACCACCACCAGACACTCCTTGCCCCTTTATCTCCCTCATGTGGGTTATTTCTCATCTCTACTTTCTCCCTTTGTCATGTCTTTTCTGTCTTTCTCTTCCTCCGTCCTTCCCCCCTGAGTGTTTTTCCATCTCTTGCACTCTGGCTCAAATTCTGATGAGGAAACATAAGTGCTGGTCCCCAAAAATGAGCGCTGGTGGGCCCCCTCTGCAGCCACCGGCTCAAATTAAGCACTCTCTTGCATAAGCCATCCATCCAGCCAGTCTCATGCTTCTTTGACTTTAAAAAGTGCCATGTTTATTTTGATGCCACAACCCTCAATATATATAAAAAAAAGCATCATGTACTTGAGATTTGCACTATGAAGTCTCTTTTCACTCCAATGAGAGGGCGTGTGTTTGCTTCTGAACTGCCTGTGTGAATACAGGGAACAATACTTTTCAGTTTTCACATGATATGTGCATTCATGTTCTAGAACTAGTCAAACTGAATTGCATTCACCACCCCCTTAGGGTCTATCACAGAAACATGGCGCTGGTCATATATGGACTGGATTGGCTTTGTTACTTAGGACCAGCGCCAAGTTTCTGTGATAGGGCCTGAGGCGCTGTGCTGCCATGAAGTCAAATGCCACTCTGCTCCCAAAATGTGATAGAGAGGTGTGGGAGACAGACAGCGGCACCTTACCCATAATCCCCCTGCACGCGCGGCGAAGACATTTGCATACATTAGCGGGCTCATAAAGCCCCATTCATTCTGCTGTCACCCAGAACCCGAATTGTTTACCAGCCTTGATTGGTACACTGGGGCGGGCTCCGGGGCGGAGGGGTGGGTGCATGAGTTTAGCATACATTTCCAGCCCATCTCTGCTGTCCCAAGTATGTGTGTCGGGGCGCGGCTGCAGTTCCCCCAGGCTGGCCTGCACCTGGCAAACCCTCCTCCAAAAATCAAAGTTTAATCAGCTTTTGTCCTGTACTCCTTGCTTCTATTAGATATCACGATGAACTCAGCAGCTGATGAAAGGTGTCATTTAAAAAAAAAAAAAAAGTAAGCCATGCGCTCATTTTTTTTTTAAGTAAACCAACGAAGACGTCAAGTTTCCCATTGCACATGCTAATTTATCAAGCTAATTAACAACAAAATGCAGCTAAATTGCTGATAATTTTGAGCCTGATTAATTTAGCAAGCTTTGGCTGCTCGCGCGACGACAAAGCCGGAGCCGTCTCCGTGGCAGCGAGATCCCCCTTGGCCTGCCCCGGATCTGGGGGCATTTCTTCCACCTGGGCCCTGTTTCGGCCTGGTGACCTTTCCTTTTACAAGTCGTCATCAGGCGCTTTAGTCAGATTGGTTTGAGTCAAGCAAACAAAGACTACATCTCCCAGAGTGCTCTGGTCTGGATAAGTGGTGCCATCGAGTGATCTGGCAACTTCTGCTGCCCCTTTATGACTTGTGTGATCCTGGCAGCATCACTTCGTCTCCCTGGGCCTCAGTTCCCTTGACTCCTGGAACAGCAGACACAGGCTAAGCACCACTTTTAGTGATATCTTATAAAGATGACATCCCTTCTTTCCTCCAGGAAGGTTTGGGAGCTGCTCAGAGACTGAAAATGTTCTTTCTTTCGACAGAGCAAAGTCACGCGCACAAAGCTGCAGCTGCTGGAGGTGGATTCCAGAGTGACCTTGGTGGAGATTGGGAGGGGGGATGCCCCCTCCGTCAGTATTTTCATGTCCTTCTTTGTAGCCATTTGAAAGGCACACTAATTGCTCGAGCGCCTAAAAATGGCCAAGAAACAAGAGAAGTGCTATTTAAAGACTTTTTGAAAAAGCAAGGTTTGTGAATGAATCGCAGCTCTTAGCTGACGCACAGGTGTGATCTCATCCTGCCCAGAGACCTCCTGCTGACTCTTATTTCTTGTAGTAATTTGCCCAGTGGGATACCTCAAAATATCTAAAGTTTCCCACATCCGTGCTCGAGCAGCTCGTTCAAGTTGCCTCTGTGCATTCTGGTACTTGTAGTCCTTAATTTACATTAGGAGAAAGAGAACTTAAATCGCTCAATCAGTATTTGTATAGCGCAGCACAGCCACCTCAGGGGTATTTGGGCGCTCAGTGTGCCCTGTCTCCATCGAAAAGCCAGATCTTGAGTTTCTTCCTGAACTCCGCCAGGGAGGGTGCTGTTCGGAGGGGGAGGGGGAGGGGCAGATTGTTACAAGTCTTGGCGGCGATGTAGGAGAAGGAGCGGCCCGCTGCGGCTGCGACAGATGTGTGGGGTGGGGGGGTCTGCACGGGCACGTGAGGAGGTAGGATGGTCCATGATCGTGTAGACCCTTGTAGGCGTGCGTGAGGATCTTGAACTGGCATCTCTTCTGGATACGGAGCCAGTGGAGGTTTCTGAGCTGGAGGTGATGTGGGTCCGTTTAGGGAGGTCCAACTTGACATGCCCACCGCTCAAATTAACAACTTATATTTCCCTACACTAATTCACCACTAATCCTGTGGGTACCAGAGCAGCGTGCTACTCGTCGAAAAGTGCTTCAACGCCTCGTCAGGTGTAGTGTGTGCTATATAAATACAATTACAACTTGAAATACTAGCATGCAAAGAGGAAACCTGAGTGTATGAGCTTCTCACACATGGGCCGAGAAACTTGAGAGCTCACACTGTCCCATGTCAGGTGTGAGTAGTTCACCAAGCCCAGAGTTCTCACTGTCCCAGGTCATGTGTGAGTAGTTCTTCACATCCAGAGATCTCGCTGCCTTGTGTCAGGTTTGAGTAGGTCACCAAGTCCCAAGGTCTCACAGTGTCCCAGGTCAGGTGTGAGTAGGTCACCAAGTCCTGAGATCTCACACTGTCTCATGTCAGGCGTGAGTAGTTCACCAAGGCCAGAGTTCTCACTGTCCCAGGCCATGTGTGAATAGTTCACCAAGTCCCGAGATCTCACCCTGACTCATGTCAGGAGTGAGTAGTTCACCAATCCCAGAGATCTCACTGTCCCATGACAGGCGTGAGTAGTTAACCAAACCCAGCATTCTCACTGTCCCAGGCGATGTGTGAGTAGTTCACCAAGTCCTGAGATCTCACACTGTCCCAGGTCAGGTGTGAGTAGTTCACCAATCCCAGAGATCTCACTGTCCCACAGTAGTTCACCAATCCCAGAGATCTCACTGTCCCATGTCAGGCGTGAGTAGTTCACCAAGCCCAGAGTTCCCACTGTCCCAAGCCATGTGTGAGTAGTTCACCAAGTCCTGAGATCTCACTCTGTCTCATGTCAGGCGTGAGTAGTTCACCAATCCCAGAGATCTCACTGTCTCACAGTAGTTCACCAATCCCAGAGATCTCACTGTCCCATGTCAGGCGTGAGTAGTTCAACACGCCCAGAGATCTCACACTGTCTCATGCATGGACAGCTCACACCTGACGTGGGCAACCTAAGATTTCTGTCCTGGGTGAGCTGCTCACACTTGAAAAGGGTGGCTTGAGAGGTCTGGACTGAGTGAGATACTCACCTCTCATTGAACAGCTCCAGATCTCAGGACTTGGTGAACTACTTACACCTGACATGGGACAACCTGAGATCTGTACACTTGGTAACCCACTCACTCCTGACAAGGACAGTTTGAGATTTCTGGATGGGGGAACAATTTACATCTGCAGTAGGATAGTTTGAGATCTAGAAATGACCACTACTCAGTCGTGACTTTACGCCTTGAAGTTTGCTTCCAATTATTTCTGCAAATTCTCCAATACCCTCATCACTCTCACCTCTCACAGCCTACTCTCTGGCCCACGTCCAACTTTTCTATCTTTTCTACCTCGCTACACCCCACTCACAAGAACCCACAATCCCAGCTGAGTCAGATGGCTAGCCCGTCCTGTGACCTTCTGACGCTTTCAGTCCTTAGTCAATCACCGTGTCTGATGCCCCTGAGTTCTCCTATGCTGGACCTCTTTGTTTGACGCTTCCTCCTCCTCTTTCGACTTCTACCCACAAGCTTTGAAAACCATGGCTTACTTCTCAGAAAGCTGACCCTTTCAGTCTTCCTCCTGGTCCCCCTTCCGATGTGTTTCTCACTCCCCCATCTTCACAAAAACCCTTTCGCATTTCATCTTCAGCCAACTCACACACCATGTCTCAAAAAATAAACATTTTCTTTCCTGCCCTCTCCAATGTGTCACACTGTGTCCCTTCAAAACAACACAACACAGCCACCGATTGGCTCTTCTCATGCGGAGGACAACTTGGCTGCACGTGACACCATCATCTGCTCACAACACACGTGCCACTGGGCCTTCCAGGCTAGGCGCTGGTCTGTTCCTCTTGGATCTTTCTTAGTCTCATGGTGCTCCTCATGCTCCTCACGCCCCTCACGCCCCTCACGCCCCTCACGCTCCTCACGCTCCTCACACACCCCACCAGCTCCTCTCCTGCTGGTGTCTGTGCGGGGACTTCCGTCATTCCTCCTGGACACCACCCCTGGAAGCGCCATAGGATTCTCCTCAGGCCTATCCCATCATCTCTATGCAGATGACACTCAATTTGTTTTCTCATTTTCAGTTTTGTCCATGCTCCTCTACATCCATCTGAGACTCTTTGCAATTTGTCACATTACAAAAACATACACAGCGTGGCCAATTCTGAGTTCCTTGTCTGTCCCTCTCTCATTTCTCTAGACACTCTTGAGTTCTCTCCTTTGCCAGAAATTGTGGGTTCCTTCTGAACACCAACATGCGCCTAGAAGCCTTCAGCTCCACCACAGCCATGATTGGCAGAAAACAGATCCTTAACATCCACAATAGCCAGGCCCAACCTTCCTCGCCTCAGGCAAAGTCTTAATCCATACACTCAGTACAACCAGAATTATTACTACAGCCTTCTGGTTGGCAGAAACCATAGGCATTGTCTCCCCTAGACAGGGATACAACTTTGCAGCGTGTGCTCTTCTTAACATCCTCGGACAACAGCCTCCCTTTACCGGCAGCATTTTGGTTGTCTGTCTGTCCCCTATCAACTGTTAACCTTGCAATCAAGACGCTCCCCAGTGTACCTCACGGAAAACCCTTCTAGCTACTCTCCCAAGAGCAGTTGGTGGTCTGTACCTGCACCCGTCTACACAGCTCAGACTCCACCGTTTCCATTCCGTCAGCTTCCAGGAGATCCACCACTGGACCCCCTCTCTGTGCTTACCACCCCCCTGCTGTTCCACACTGCTTTCAGAACCCACCTCCTCTGATTGGAGCAACACAGAGACTGATGGTCTTCTGCCTGAGACCTCCCACTCTCTGTCCATACACCCGGGGGCACGTAGGCATCTATTTAAGACACAAATAACTTCTAGTGTCACCTCTACTGTTGCAGATATCATGAGATTGGATGTAGACACCTCACCCACTGATACTCGTGGCATGCTTCATCATTGGTGCGCACCTCACACTCAGGAAGGTGCATACCACCCGAGTGGACTTCACCGTGGTAGTTAGTTCAAAGATATTCACTGACTGGATAAACACAGGGTTGCAGATTGACTAATAATTTCTTAGGGTATAACCCAAAAGAATATCTTTGTATTGAGTGGGTTCCCATGACATGATTAAAAACATACGGTCTCAGATAACTATTTAAAGTAATACCCTACATGTTTCAGCCTTAAGTTTGCCCAAAAGGGTCAACAGCCTTCTTCAGGGCTTTTGGATCCATAACTCCATTTCCCTAGGGTGCATCCCATCTCTTAGCATGCAACACAATTGTGGAGGAGAAGAACTCTCCTACCTGGCCCATTTGACCGGTTTGTTAGTACCCTATTTGGGGTGTAATTAGGCTCCCCTTGGCAGAGGAGGAGAGGACATTTCCCTGTAGTCACACATTCTTCAAGGGTTCATGCCAGCACTTTCACCAAAATGTTCTCTCCCTGTGGTTTCTATTGAGCGGGCACTAGAGGTGACACTAGAAGTCGTTTGTGTTCTTAATAAGTGCCTGCGCGCCCTGGGTGTAGGGTTGTTTAGGTATAGGGAGGACTGTGCGTAGGTAGTTTGAATACCTCTCAGTCTCCTTTGATGTCACAGTGACCTCCCACACTCTGACCTGCCTCTGGTTCTAAGTGACCAGGGCCCATTATGCACATAAAGTATGTGTTTGATGTTTGTGATGTCATTATATTTGTTGCTGATCATAACCCAGGACGTAACACAGGCCCCTGCATCCCCTGTGGTGGGAGGGGCCTACTCTTGAGGGCCCCCATTCAGCTTAATGAATATCTGTGAGATATGGGGGTCTCAGGGGCCCCTCGCGACATTCTGCAGTGAAGCCATATGTTATGTTACGCCACTGACTACCACCTCCCATGCACCTACCCAATCTGATTCTATCCCTTCGTACTGAATCCGTTACAATGTACATATCTTTTTACACATAGTGTGTTGTAGAAATGCTATGACCCTTCTATACGCATGATTACTAGCAGTTTAAATGTTGACACTGACATGGGGCAGCTTCAGAATACTGGGTTGGGAGAGTGCTAGTTCAACTTGGTAGAAACAACATTTTGCATAGAGCGATAGGTTTACATAAATCCATGAAAATATGTTGTTCTCTTTCGATTTGTGTGGTAAACATTTAAAGACCTCTCGCCAAGCACCTATAGCCAATGGCAAACCCTTTCATAAAGGAAAGAAAACTATATTTTACTTAAATAAAACTTGTCTTCATATTGACATGGTGCTATAAGGCTGCTGGTATAAACAACGTCATCTGTGAACTTTTCTCTATTTCCTGCATGAAGATTCTCGCCATATTCCATTTAAATCTGCATCATAGGAACACGCGTTTGGGGTCCTTCCTGCACCCTAGTTTATGTGCCTTTTTTGGTCTTCGTAGAAAGTACAGAGTACCACAGCCCAGCATCTTCACGGCGGCTCCCAGTAAGAGCAAGGGCGGATTCTAGCATTCGAATCCTGGTGCATAAATGTCACTATGGCCAAGAGACAAAATACATGGCCAATAAGCAGAGTCACTGGAATTATGCGGTAGGGGAGAGCCAAATTATGCAACAGGGTTGAATAAATTATGCGGCAAGAAAAAGCAAATTATGTGGTGTAATGTGGCACATTTTGTAATAGTATTTTGTCATTTTTACACTTGTTAATCTCTGTCTGGGCAATGGTTGCACCTCATTAGTACCTATTGAATATTCAATTTCAAATACAGACATAAGCAACAGAAAGGTGAGAAGTCAAGTTTTGCAAAGGATCTTCCGCTGCACAGCGACATTTGCCACTGTACTTTTAGTAACTTTTGAACCGTTTGAGCTAGAAACAATTTGTTTTGCTTAAATCTGCAGATTATACAGCAGATGATGGATTATGTATCAAATGCGGCAAATCCATTATAATGTGAAAATCGCTGCGGCCGCCCAATTGCATAATTCCAGTGGCCATGCAAATAAGTTCTCCTGGTGCTGTGCCAGCTGAGCACTTCAGTCCGGAGATCTTTTGCTCCTCTCTGTAACGTGAGCTGTGTAAAGGGTTTGCGGGGTCTGTCGCTCTTCTGTTCTGGTTCTCTTCTGTTCCTTGTAACACCAGAGTTGTCCCCCTCCAGTTGTGGTGCCAGCTTCACCCACTACATCCCAGATTTCAGGTTCTCTCCCCACTGTTGCTGTCTCAGAGTACTCTTTTTTACTTTTGTAAGGCCAGGGTCACTCCTTTCCCCTTCTAGTGCCAAGACCTCTCCTCCTTCCCTAGTGGTACAATTGTCTCTCTCCTCTCCCTTGCCATGCTATGCTCGCCTCACCGTTCTTTCTAGGGCCAAGGGCATCCATTGATGGCAGGGTCTCTCCTACTCTCCTTGCAGTTCCAAGGTGTCCCCCTTTCCTGGTAATGTCATGGTCTCCCCCTCCACTCCAAGGGCCCTCGCCACACTCAGAGCTGTACTTGGGTCCCTCTGCTTGTCCCGTGAAAAAGTCTCTCTCAGTGCAATACCTGGTGGTTTCATTTGTTTGCAGTGTTGGGTGGAGTGGGAGGGCAGTGGGGGCTTGTTTCTCCACCTCTCGTGCAGTGCCAGGACTCTATCCGCCCTTGTTGATCCAAATATCTCCCCATTTCTTTTTTATACTAAAGCCCCTCTTCTCATTGTATGTCAAGGTGAATCTCTCTCTTTGTTTCTCTCTCTCTCTCCCACTCTATCAGTGCTTGATTTGGTAAAAAATAAGCGCTCGGGCCCTCGTCAGGAGGCCACTGCAGCTTGCACCAGCCCATTGCTCCTGCCAGCGCCTCCAATAACAGAACCAACACAACTGCTAACCAACAAACCCAACAAGTGTGTCAATTCAGACTATTCCAAGCCCCCAAAGCTGCAGGAATGGCTTGGAAGGCAGGTAATAGATATTTTAAGCTATTTTGAATTAATAAACAACTGTTGTTGTGCTGATACCGATATATATGACAAACAGCGCCATCATCTGACAGACAGTCGTAAGAGCTGGTGTTGACAATTAAGTGCTGATGCTGAGGACTGGAAATCACTGGCTCAACTTAAGCACTGCTCTCTCTTCACTTTGCAGTGTCAGGGTCTCCTACTTCACTTAGAGGGGCCTGGGTCTCTACTACACTCAGTGAAGCTAGAGGTTCTCTCCCTTCTTTGTGAAGCAATGCTTTCCTTCTCCTTGTATACAAGGGACTCACCCTTTCCCCTGGAGCACCAGGGTGTCACCCCTTTGCCTCTAATGCCAATGTCTTTCTCCTATCTTTGTAAAACCAGGATTGCTCTCCCTCTCCATGAATTACAAGAGTCTCTGCCCCTCTCCTTGAATTACACGAGTCTCTACCCCTCTCCCCGCATTACCAAGATTTCTGCCTGTCTCTCCTTGCATTACCGGGGTCTCTGCCTGTCTCCCTTTGCAATATTAGCGTCTCTGCCCCTCTCCTTGCATTACCCGGGTGCTTTCTCCTCTCCTTGAATTGCTAGGGTCTCTGCCCATCTCTTTACATTACCAGGGTCTCTGCCCCTCTCTTTGTATTACCAGGGTCTCTGCCGGTCTCTCTTTGCATTACCAGGGTCTCAACCCCTCTCCTTGCTTTACCAGAGTCTCTTCCCCTCTCCTTGCATTACCAGGGTCTCTTCCCCTCTCCTTGCATTACCAGGGTCTCTGCCCCTCTCTTTGGATTACCAACATGTCTGCCTGTCTTCCTTTGCAATGCCAGAGTCTTTTCCCTTATCCTTGTATTTCCAGGGTCTCTTCCCTTCTCCTAGCATTACCATGGTCTCTTCCCTTCTCCTTGCATTACCAAGGTCTCTTCACTTCTCCTTGTATTTCCAGGGTATCTTCCCTTCTCCTTGCATTACCAGAGTCCCTTCCCTTCTCCTTGTATTTCCATGGTCTCTTCCCTTCTCTTTGTATTTCTGGGGCCTCTGCCCCCTCCTTGCATTACCGGTGTCTCTGCTCTTCTCCTTGCATTACCAAGGGCTTTACCCCTCTCCTCTCCTTGCATTACCAGGGACTCTGCTCCTCTCCTTACATACTAGGGACACTGCCCCTCACCATGTATTACTAGGATCTTTGTCCCTCTTCTTTCATACTGGGGGCTCTTCCCCAGTCCTTGCACTACCAAAGTCTCTTCCCTTTCCCCCCTGCATTGCCACAATCCCGGCTCATCTCTTTGCGTTGCCAGGGTCACTTACCCTCTACTTGCATTGCCAGGGTCCCTTCCCTTCTCCTTGTATTTCCAGGGTCTCTTACCTTATCCCTTGTACTACCACGGTCTCTTCCCTTCTCCTTGTATAACCAGGGTTTCTTCCCTTCTTCTTGCACTACCATGGTCTCTTTCCTCCTTAAACATTCTCTGGGTGGGTGGACCCCGTAGGAAGCACTTTTTGGCATCAAGATGTATGTTCCAGACCTTGATGGTCCAGACATTGTGGCAGCTGCTGCGTCCTTTGACGTAGATAACCATTGTGCTGTCTTACAGGACCTATAAAAGTTCTGTGATGCTCAATTAAGCAAATACTTCCTGTGTCTCTCTCCGAGTGCAGAAGTACAAATGACAGTATCTGGCTGGCCTCCAAAAGTTGGAGATCTGGTTTGAGAGAAGGTGGTGATTAAAAGGAGTTTGGTCCATCCTACCATGCTCCTGTCCCGGTTCTTGGCTTACAAAGAACAAGAACTGTGATTTTGCCACCCCTTCCTGGTTCTAAGGACAAACGCTTTGTCTCCATCGAACATGTCAAACTAGACCACAAGACTTTCCTTTGCAGACCATGGGGGTGTGCTGAGTCCTCTGCCGACAACATGACTGAAAGGATAACTGTTTCTATTATTGCGTCTTCTACAGGGGATGTTATTTATACTGATCCACCATTGGTGAACCCCTCTGTGTTGCATTTTCTGAGTCCTACTACAGAATTCCAGCCCCCAGTTTTTCATCTAAGTACCTCTGGGTACTATATGAATCAAGATGATTTTTCTTCAGACTGTTTTGCATCCGCCTCCAGCATGGATTTGTGTTTTTATTGCATGGTTGAAACTTACTTATCTAGTCTCCCCTTGGATATATATCTGGATCATACTCTCCTTGGTTTTTTTGATCATGTGGATTAGATTTGTGACTGTTTTTTTCCTATTGATTAATGGTCACTACCTCCCAGAACGTTCTGGTATGGAACTGGTCAACGGGGTGTCATTCTTCTTCGAATAAACTGAAGAGACTTGTCCTCGTCAACATTTCAGCAGTTCCAGTGACTGATGGGATTGTTTGGGATAAGGTTCCTTTCGATATATTCGGTCCTACAGAGATCCTGCAGATACCATATGTGTTCAAAGTTTCTATGGGTGATGTAATGGTACCTGGGTTACATTCAGACGATTGGAATGTTGAAACGGAAACTTCTATGCTTACAGAATTGGAATAATATACTGTTTTTGAATCAGAAGACCTATACCTTAATTATACTAACTAAGCTGATATGTTCTGTTATCACCATTATGAACATCACTTCCTACACAGACCCAGTACTCAACGTCCACATTTTAATTAAACACAAGGGAGACGTTGTCCGACTCCCCCACAAGGCAGTTCCAAAATGGATAGAGACAAGTTCACACAGTTTACAAGATATGACACTTCAGACCCTACGTCATATTATTTCAAATTAGTTCCTACCCCACCAAAATAATATATGCTTACACAGACCAAGCACATTTCTACAGCTTCGTTTGTTAAACAGTTAGCCCTTAAAGGCTATGATTACTGGAAAAAAACAATTGATTTGAAATCAATTTGGGGAACAAAATCTTGGCAGGTTCAGGAACGGAAAGCTTATTTCGAGCCTGCTTAATTCTCACACAAATGATCTTCTTGAATGACACCATCCAGCAGACTTTGTGTCTGGGCTTGGCAAAAACTAAAGAAATGAATGCCACAATTCCCTCTATTGCTCATTGGCAAAGTTTGGCGTATTACACCGAACAACAACCAAATAGCATAGTGCAAAATAGTACATTTAATTCCACATTTTCAGGTCCTAACGGGTGGTTCTTGTGGCCAGTAGACACTAATGGGTCTCATGCTCGTTTTCTTAACTCCACACTTGGGTTAAAATCAAACAGACCTGATCCCCGATACTCTCAATCACCACATTCTGGTATTATCACCACCTATTCAGCGGGAAAGTTGTGTCAACAATAGTTGGAACGCTCCACATCTTGCTCTCCTGTCCAAAGACATGAATTTATAAGATTTTATTTGGGTCCCAAATCTCCATGCTCTAAAAGATTTATTTATGCTCCCTATTATAAAACTTGGAAATTGTCTCAGATGGAAGCTGCTGCACGTTTAAGACACATTGACCAAGATAATTTGGATAAAGTGCTTTGCTTGCAGTTGGTGATAATAGTATTTAATCATTGTCTTCTCGTATTTACAATTTATTATTATTATTATAACATTTGTAGAGCGCTACTGTTACCCGTAGGTGTCCTGGCGCTATGTGAAATCTTACCCGAGGATTGAACCAGAGTCATTCTAATCAGTGAACAGCCAGATTTTTAAAGCTTTTCGAAAGGCCAAAAGGCTTGATATACCTCTAAGATATAGGGGAAGCTTATTCCACGCTTTGGCTGCATTAGCTACAAAGCTTTTTCCACCCCAGTTGGCCTTTTTTACAAATGGCACATAAACCAGTTTGGCATCAGATGAGTGCAGTAGTCTGTTTGGCGTATACCAGTACAGCCGCTCTTTTAAATAGGCCGGCCCGGCTCCATACAGTGCCTTATGAACCAGACACATTGCCTTGAACATAGTACGCTTCCTTACCGGCAACCAATGCAATTTCCGAATTTCCTTCGCTATTGAAGCGTATTTTGGGATGCCCGACACCAGTCTAGCAGCCGCATTCTGAAGGAATTGCAACTTCTGCAGAGAGCCTTCCTGAATATTAAAGTACAGACTATTACAGTAATCCAGTCTCGACATAGTGAGAGCTGTGATAACTGTTTTACGACATTCTGTAGGTAACAGTGGCAGAATTTTCTTGCATGACCTCAGAGCGAAAGACGTAGCAGAGACCACCGAGTTAACCTGGTCTTTAAAATTGAGCTTCTGGTCCACCCACACACCTAGGTTTTTAACCTTCCTGTTGGGTGCGGGAAGGGGGCCCAGGGAATCTGGCCACCAATCTAGAGTCCAAAAATTAGGATCATTCCCAAAACATACCACCTCCGTCTTACTGGAGTTTAGCTTAAGGCAGTTTTGGGCCATCCAGATCCCTACGGCATTCATGCACTCTTTAAAACGAACTGCCGTACTCTTTGACTCAGCTGGTAGAAGAGACACCACAATTTGAGTGTCATCCGCATAAGTGGTTAGACTAAACCCAAATGACTGAATAAGGGGCGCCAAAGAGGACACATATATATTAAATAGTGTCGGACTCAGTGAGGAGCCTTGCGGGACCCCACATGGTAGTGAAAAAGGTTTAGATACAAATTCCCCCAACATTACCCGCTGACTCCGGTTTGTCAAAAATGATTTTAGGAGTCTCCAGGCCGAACCCTGTACCCCAATCTCCTGCAGCCGGTCCATCAGCAAATCGTGATGGACCGTATCAAATGCTGCAGAAAGATCTAACAGGATCAGAGCAGCCTTGCCACCTTGATCTAAAATGGTCCGTATCTCTTCAGTAGATTTCAGGAGGGCAGCTTCGGTGCTGTGGCCCCTCGAAAACCATACTGAGTTTGGTCCAATGCTTGGGTAGACTCAAGAAATTGGCTAAGTTGCGTATTTAAATTTCTCTCGATGATTTTAGCAGGTACTGGAAGTCTGGATATTGGTCTAAAATTGTTAGGGTCTTTTGTATCAAGATTCGGTTTCTTCAGAAGGGGGAGAATAGAGGTTTTTTTCCAGTCTAGCGGAAAATGTCCCTCTGAGTACGCCAAATTAAAAATGGGTGTCAAAACTTGAGAGACTGGCTCTACCGCTAACTTTAATATCGCTATCGGGCAAGGGTCCGAAGGGGATCCAGATTTCACCTGCATAATAAGATGACCAGTTTCTGTAACTGTAAGCTGGGCGAATTTGTTCAGTAGCACTTTCTTTTCCAGAAAAGGGTCAGCCATTCGGCCCACCGTATTCTTAGGGGTAACTTTAGAGAAAGTGGAGAAAATGGCATCCACTTTCTCATAGAAGAAACTGGCCAATTTTTCGCAAAGATCTTGACTAGGCGTAGATGTACTCGCCACTGGATTGGCCAGGCTGGTGACTGTATTAAATAGTTCCCTAGCTGAATTATTTGCTCTGTTAATCTTCATGGAAAAGAATAAAAGCTTTGCCTGGTGAGTCTGCTGTTTGTATATAGCAAGACCCCGTTTATACTCCTCCTTATCAGTATCCTTGTACTCTGTTCTCCATCTTCTCTCCAAGTGTTTACAAATCAATTTTCTTTCCCTGAGTTCTTGTGAATACCAGGGAGCGGAGGGCAGCCGTCTGGTGGGATAGAACATTTTTCTAGGAGCAAGCATGTTCCCTGCTGTTTCTAGCCAGCTAGTGTAGGAACGTGTTGCCTCTTCTAAATTTGAGGGAGACATAACTGCAGTCTTATTGAGAATATCACACAAATCCTCCGCCACTACTTTATTCCATGCACTTTTCACCAGTTTTTTTTTAACTGGCTTTTGAAATTGGCGCTCGGGAATGGAGAGATTAAATAGAACTGCTCTATGGTCTGACCATGGAAGCGGAATGATATTGGTGACTAGTAGCTGAGGATTATTAGAAAAAATACCATCCAATATATGGCCAGCCTGATGAGTCACATCCATCACCAGTTGCTCTAAATTACTACACTTCATTAAATCTAACAATTTGGCTGTGTCTGGGTCGAAGAAAGTTTCCAAGTGGAAATTAAAATCGCCTAGAATAGTATAGGAGCTAGCCAAAATACCCACTTCAATGAGTTTGCCCACCTGCTCAATGAAGCGGCCTCTAGGGCCTGGAGGTCTATAAACAAGTGAACCTTGAAAAGTAGAGTGGGGGGACATGCGGAAGGAGAAATCTAGCACCTCACAACCTTCCACCTCTCCCGGGCTAAAAGAAGCGATAAGGGAGGAATGATAAATGACTGCTAATCCGCCTCCTCTTCCCTTAGGCCTGTTCAAAGTATAACAAACATAATTAGGAGGCGTCGCTTTAACCAGGTCTGGGCCGGAAGCATTATCCGTCCAGGATTCTGTAATAAAAGCTATTTTAATGTTTTCAGCTTCCATAAATAAAGCACACTCTGTGCTGTGTTTAATCAGTGATCTGACATTCATCAAGGCCAATATCCAAGTTAAAGTCCCCATGTCTTTCTCGATCTTTCCTGCGTGAGTTCTAGACCTCTCTAAGGTGTCAAACAATAACTTTGGAATTATAGTCCCACACCCTGGACAAACATTAACGGGCTCCAGTGGCTGCACATCAGGACTAATACAATGGCATAAGTGAGTTTTAGTGTTAGTATTGAGGCTTTTTAATATAGAACCATCATAATGCAATTTAAAATGTTTACCTCCACATCCCTAGGCAGAGGGGCTGGCGCTGAGCGCGATACGATCGCGGACGGGCGCAGACGGGCTTGTCTTTAGCGCGCCTTTGGCGCGCCGCCGGCACGCCCGCTGCGCGCTCGCGTCATACTGCATTTAAATGTCATTTGGGACCAGAAAGCATAGCCCGCTGACCCCACGACCAACTCAAGATGGCGGACCCGCAATCTAACCGCCGGCCAACCTGCACCGGAGATCGGGATTAGGGGCTAATAAAAGTGGGGTGCAGGTAACAGGAATCAGGTAATAGCTTAAAACCGATTTGTTTTAAAAACAAGCAAGTTAAAATCGTATTTTTCAAAGTTTAAAAAACAGAGTGCAAATATCGCAATACTAGCAGCAACAAGCATGTACTCCCGGCTGAGCCTCAGGAGAAATCACATAAGGCGCGCTCGCGTCATACTGCATTTAAATGTCATTTGGGACCAGAAAGCATAGCCCGCTGACCCCACGACCAACTCAAGATGGCGGACCCGCAATCTAACCGCCGGCCAACCTGCACCGGAGATCGGGATTAGGGGCTAATAAAAGTGGGGTGCAGGTAACAGGAATCAGGTAATAGCTTAAAACCGATTTGTTTTAAAAACAAGCAAGTTAAAATCGTATTTTTCAAAGTTTAAAAAACAGAGTGCAAATATCGCAATACTAGCAGCAACAAGCATGTACTCCCGGCTGAGCCTCAGGAGAAATCACACATTTAAATAACACTGTGTCATCTGTTATTGATATTATACAAAATGACATGTTAACATTGTATCATGGGCAAAGTCAGCTTAGATCTGGACGCTTCAAACACTCAAAAATGGGCGCGTTCCGTGGCATTACTTGAATTGCAGTGATTTGTTTCTGCCTTTTAATTTCGCACGCAAACAACAATTGATGGCCATGAAAGATGCGACCTACACAATGCTTCATTTAGAGAAATTGGAACAACTTCCATTCACTATAGCTGAAACACCTTTGGCTGTGTGGTTGATACATGGCGTTATTTCTTTACCTATCTCAACATTTCAATTTACAGCTTGCATGAAACATTTTCCTGTTGGTAGATATGAACCCCTCGGAGGCAGTTTCATTCATGAGTTATGGTTACTTCCCTTCTCCTATCATTGTAAACCGGCCAATAAGGGCATTTTCCTTACTGGAGAGGAATGCAACTCTTCTGTCGGACATTCACTCATTTGCAAACACATTAAAATCTACGGCACATGTAATACTTCGGTGTTAAATTTGGCTTGTTATTTAAGAGGAATTCCAGTCCCTGAAATTCTTCCCCTTATTATGGTCCTTTCAAATGGGAGTTATTTAATGCTTAGCGATCAAGATCGCTGCAGAACGGGAGCTGGAGTCCCCTACATTTTGTCCGTTTCCCAGCTCGTCACTTGTTGCACGACGTCTTATTTCCCCCTTCGCATGGGATTGTAGATAGCTCGTTGTGGCCTACCATTCTAACTTTATAGGTAGACTTCAACAAGCTAAGCAGACTCAAATCATTATCATATCAAAATGAGGTAGCTCTCACATCTGCTTGCGAAACCCACGAAGTGGAAGAGGTGTGGTGCAGCGACCAGGGCAGCTGACTCCGGAAAACGGGGGCTCACGGTTCGATTGCCGGCAGCAGGTTAGCCCAGCACCATGTGACTCTGGGCAATAGCTCACTTAATCTTCCCAGCGCCTTGACACCCTTAGGGGTAAATGTTCGCGCTTTACAGACACCAGATTATTTGCAGGTGGCTAGAACTTCTAGTAAAATACAGTCATTTTTAAATATAAACCTTCACCTGCATTTCAGTAAATTAGTGCATCAAATTTTTAATGCCTCTAATACGGCAGGTCTCGCACACTTTTTTTTAAAGTTGTAGGCTCCAGCCTCGCCAGTTCATTCCAAACTGTCTTTGGAATAATACTGCCTTTTTTTCATTCTATTTTTTCCAGTGTATTTGGAGGTTTTCTGCTGCTGTTATTCCTAATTTGCGGCATTCTCATCCTATTTCTGCTCCTCTGCAATGAATGTTCCTTTAGTGGGCCCTCTGGAACTACATCATGAGCGTATGCTTCAGATTTTCGGAATATTGCTACTGCAAGAGCTGGATCTTGACTGGTCCTTAACATTCCGTCCTGCCTGGTTTACCTGCGTACAAACGTGTTCCACTACCACTGGTGCCCCTTTGACTGGACACTGGATATTTGCCTGGCTGCGCAGACATCCGTTGCCTTAGACATTGACCTACTAATGAGTCCCTTAGCTACCCATTTTTAGGACTGTCCCTTGGGTTTGCGACTTCTCCTCATTGGAAGATTTGAACTGCTCACTTTAGAGGAGTTATGCGCATTGACACATGGATCACGGAATACAGGCTCTACAAACACGGACTCAGGTTGCCCAGTATTTATTCCAGCATTGGCTGGTGACAAGGATCATGTCTGTTCTTTAAAACTTGTGACATTTTTTGCTGAATCAGACTCCTTTATAGAGCCCCTGCCCTTGAATTGGCGAGTCACACAATGGATTCCTCCGAAACACCATGATTCGATTATTTTTCCAAATTGACAAATCTTTTTTCTTAGTTTTCAGAATATGACTTTTACAAGCTGTGCTTTGAGTTTGTTTATCTTTTAATTACCTTTATCTCTTTTAGTGCTTTTTATCGTGCTTTTATCCTGACCAGAGGGAGGGTGTTGTGTGTTTCTTGCATGGCCCATTGTCGTTTTCGCAATGTTAACCTAACTGTGCACATTGCAGACCGCTTTTATTTTGTGCATCTTTGTACATAACATGCTTGCCTTTGTGCCACATTGTATTTTTTACACAGAACCTGCACATGTTTTTGCATTCTGTTCTTTTCCTGGGATTTAGTCTGAACACCCTAGACAAGGTCAAGCAACAATGCCCCTTGTTATTCTCTCTGGACTGACACTACCACCGACACATAACACGAGAATGCTGCTGTTGCTTGTGAGCACACATCTTGTCATATAACTGAGGACAGGGACTCTGAAAAAACACACACTGAGCGAAGTTCCTGAAGCAAGAGTGCTGCATCAGCCGAGATGCAGAGCATTCACCTCTGTAAGCTAAAGTACGGGGTCCACCACTAATCCCAGAGATCTCTAATATATAATCATTTCGCTTCAGTAGAAAAAGGGGGGGGGAATTAGGCTTCAGCCCCGTCCCCGCGGACCGGGCTGAAGGAGGAGCGGCCGATCTCTGCACCGGAGCATAATGACCACCAGAAGGATCGCATCTCCCTGATTCCGGCTACGGCATCGATCCCGTGAGTGCTGCTGAGACCGGGGCTGCATGGATGGGCTCGGTGACGGGCGGGGAAGCGCTACACTACAACGCGCGATGGATGCCCAAATGCGAGACTGTGGCGGCGCGACTTGGCATGTTTCCCTAATGCAGAGGCTAGGTGTGAGGAATGAACTTGGCCCGCGGTGACTGCCCCTGTTGTTCGGCGCACATTGGAGATTGCGCACATTGATGCTCCGTGTCTAACCCTCGCTCCGTTTACCGGTGCGGCGTCCCGCCGCATTGTGATCCTACTCAACCCAAGGATCCCTCTGCTTGAACACTTGCTGACTCCAAGAAACTGAACTGCGCCCTTCTCGGTCCTTGCTTCGCGGCGATACGAGCCGCGACATCCTGGCCTTCCTATCCTCCTTGATGGCACCCGGGGAACTGCGAGACCGTGCACGGTGCCGAAGGAGGTGTTCCACGTAGCCGCCTGACCGCCATTCCCCGGTTCTCCATTCCACACAGGAGACGGGATTGAGCTTGCACTCGGGACGGGGAATCGAGTATCCCGAACCGAGCCCCAGGGAGCGGACGCACTAGACAAGATGGCGCCTCGGGACTCCGGTGACCTCCTTCGAGACAACGGTGAGTGGGGATTCCGTGTAATTACCCAATCGGCCCATAACTATCTCTGGTGGTGGACTGGACTTGCCCCTGTTACCATAGGGCTTTCTCCTTTCTCGAAACAATTACTGATTCCCGGCCGCGCCTGACCCCAACATGGCGCCCAGGCTGCTTTTGCTTAGGGCAGGACCTTTCGGCTTTCTCCAACTGGTGACCTTCGCCCTGGATCATCTTGTAGTCTCCTGGTCAACCATAATCTCTATCCAGGGAACTGGCCTGTCTTTTAACAACAAGGGACTCGAACAACACTCAGCACCTGACCCTAAAATGGCTGCCACTGATCTCACATGGACAAGCCTCGTGGCTGAAAACCCCCAGCCTCAGAGCCACAGTGATCAACAACCTCGACCTACCCCTGTTCATCACCCTATGCCGGCAGAGTCCGAACCGCATGGCCGATCCCCGGTGGAGCTGCTCCGACAGCTATAGGGGAGACTGGCTCTGGCACACCGCTTTGGCCGTCACCTACCCAGCCGGTCTTCGGACATTTGTCTCGTCTTCTCCTCCGCTGCTGTCTCCTTCCTTTTGACTCCCAACTCTCCCTGATCTGTTTGGATCCTGCTTCTCGTTTTCGCTAATAACTCCTGTACTGAATAAAATTTTTTAAAAAGCTAGGAGACCTAGCTTTTTGACCGATGCCCGGTGGAGCTACTTGATAGCTAAAGAGAAGATGGGCTGTGGACTACCCCATCAGCCGTCACCTACCCAGCCGGTCTTTGGACAGAACTGACTTCGTCTCTCCGTTGTATTCTCCCTCCTACCCCTTTACTCCACCCCCTTTCTCCTTTATGCTCCATTTATCCCTCCTCCTTGCTCTTTAACTGTTTTCCCGTTGAGACCTAGCTGTTTGGCTGATGCTCGGTGGAGCTACCCGATAGCTAAAGAGGAGATGGGCTGTAGACTTCCTCCTCGGCCGTCACCTACCCAGCCGGACTTTGGGCAGACTCTCCTTCGTCTCTCCATCCTATCTACCTCCTACCCCTTTACCCCACCCCCTTACCCTTCTAAGCTCCATTTATTTCGTCTTCTACTCTCTTGAAATGTTTTTCTAGTAACTGATGTAACGTGTAACTGATGTAATTTTGCAATTTCTGTGGAACCTTATGTAAAGCGCTCTGATACCTCCGGGTCTAGCCAGCGCTACATAAAACTCTCAAAATAAAAATAAAAATAAATAGGCTGATCTGTCTTATAACATGACAGGGCTTTTTATGGTATATGGTTTGTTAACCATACTAATGATATTTTTGGCATGCATTTGTTGTCTAATTGTGACTCAGTTACTGCGTCTTAGAGCACGATAGCTTATTAAATATAAGCCTCCTTCATGTCTCTTGTTTATCTTATTGTGGACAAGTACGAGTAAGAGAGAGGGTGTGTCCTGTTACCACGATCCCTGAGAGGGTCGAGAGTGTTGTGTTCTGGGGTGCCAACTCATTTGTCTCTCTGGAAAGGTTAGGAGGGCAAGTGAGGCACTATTTCTAGTCAGCCTCGGGCTCATGGTACTGAGGCGGTACGTTGACTCAGTAGCTAAATACTGATGCTTTATGGTTCCAAGCATAGTTCTCCTCCTGAGCAGAATCCCTGCAATAGCATTACCAGGGTCTCTGTCCTTCTCCTTGCATTACCACAGTCTCTTTCCCTCCCCTTGTATTTCCAGGGTCTCTTCCCTTCTCCTTACATTACAGGGTCTCTTCTCTTCACCCTGCATTATCAGGGTCTCTGCCCTTCTCCTTGTATTTCCAGGGTCTCTTTGCCTCCCCTTGTATTTCCAGGGTCTCTCCCCTTCTCCTTACATTACAGGGTCTCTTCTCTTCACCCTGCATTATATGGGTCTCTGCCCTTCTCCTTGTATTTCCAGGGTCTCTTTCCCTCCCCTTGTATTTCCAGGGTCTCTCCCCTTCTCCTTACATTACAGGGTCTTTTCTCTTCACCTTGCATTATCAGGGTCTCTGCCCTTCTCCTTGTATTTCCAGGGTCTCTTCCCTTCTCCTTGTATTTCTAGGGTCTCTGCCCTTCTCCTTGTATTTCCAGGGTCTCTTCCCCTCTCCTTGTATTTCCAGGGTCTCTGCCCTTCTCCTTGTATTTCCAGGGTCTCTTCCCCTCTCCTTGTATTGCCAGGGTCTCTTCCCCTCTCCTTGTATTTCCAGGGTCTGTTCCCTTCTCCTTGTAATTCCAGGGTCTCTTCCTTTCTCCTTGCATTTCCAGGGTCTCTTCCCTTCTCCCTTGCACTACCAGGGTCTCTTCTCTTCTCCTTGTATTTCCAGGGTCTCTTCCCTTCTCCTTGTATTTCCAGGTTCTCCCCTTCTCCTTGTATTTCCAGGGTCTCCTCTCTTCTTCTTGAATTTCCAGGGTCTCTTCCCCTCTCCTTGTATTTCCAGGTTCTCTTCTCTTCTTCTTGAATTACCGGAGTCTCTTCCCTTCTCCTTGTATTACCTGGGTCTCTTCCCATCTCCTTGCATTACCGGGGTCTCTTCCCTTCTCCTTACATTATCGGGGTCTCTACCCCTCTCCCTGTGTTTCCAGGGTCTCTTCCTTTCTTCCTGAATTACCTGAGTCTCTTCCCTTCTCCTTGTATTTCCAGGGTCTCTTCTCTTCTCCTTGTATTTCCAGGGTGTTTTCTCTTGCCCTTGTATTTCCAGGGTCTATTCTCCTCTCCTTGTATTTCCAGGGTCTCTTCCCTTCTTCTTGAATTACCGGAGCCTCTTCCCTTCTCCTTGTATTACCAGGTTCTCTTCCCCTTCCTTGCATTACCGGGGTCTCTTCCCTTCTCCTTGTGTTTCCGGGGTCTCTTCCCTTCTCCTTGTATTACCGTGTTCTCTGCCCTTCTCATTGGGTTTCCAGGGTCTCTTGTGTCTCCTTACATTACAGGGTCTTTTCCATTCTCCTTGTATTTCTGGGGTCTCTTCCCTTCTCCTTGTATTTCCAGGGTCTCTTCCCTTCTTCTTGAATTACCGGAGCCTCTTCCCTTCTCCTTGTATTACCAGGTTCTCTTCCCCTTCCTTGCATTACCGGGGTCTCTTCCCTTCTCCTTGTGTTTCCGGGGTCTCTTCCCTTCTCCTTGTATTACCGGGTTCTCTGCCCTTCTCATTGGGTTTCCAGGGTCTCTTGTGTCTCCTTACATTACAGGGTCTTTTCCATTCTCCTTGTATTTCTGGGGTCTCTTCCCTTCTCCTTGTATTTCCAGGTTCTCTTCCTGTCTCCTTATATTTCTGGGGTCTCTCTTAATATTAATGGGGTCTCTGCCCTTCTCCTTGTATTTCCATGGTCTCTGCGCTTCTCCTTGTATTTCTGGGGTCTCTTCCCTTTTCCTTGCATTACCGGCGTCTCTTCCTTTCTCCTTGCATTACTGGGGTCTCTGCGCTTCTCCTTGTATTTCCACGGCCTCGTCCCTTCCCTTATCCTTGATTTCCAAGGTCTCTTGCCTTCTCCTTGTATTTCCAGGGTCTCTTCCCTTCTCCTTTATTTCCAGGGTATTTTCCCTTCTCCTTGCATTACCAGAGTATCTTCCCGCCTTCTTGCATCACCGGGGTCTCTTCCTTTTTCCTTACATTACCGGGGTCTCTGCCCTTCTCCTTGTATTTCCAGGTCTCTTCCCTTCTCCTTGTATTTCCGGGGTCTCTTCTCTTCTTGTTGTATTACCGGAGTCTCTTTCCTCTCCTTGTATTTCCGGGGTCTCTTCCCATCTCCTTGCATTACCGGGGTACCTTCCCTCCTTCTTGCATTACCGGGGTCTCTTCCCTTCTCCTTACATTATCGGGGTCTCTACCCCTCTCCCTGTGTTTCCAGGGTCTCTTCCTTTCTTCCTGAATTACCTGAGTCTCTTCCCTTCTCCTTGTATTTCGAGGGTCTCTTCTCTTCTCCTTGTATTTCCAGGGTGTTTTCTCTTGCCCTTGTATTTCCAGGGTCTCTTCCCTTCTCCTTGTATTTCCAGGGTCTCTTCCCTTCTCCTTGTATTTCCAGGTTCTCCCCTTCTCCTTGTATTTCCAGGGTCTCCTCTCTTCTTCTTGAATTTCCAGGGTCTCTTCCCTTCTCCTTGTATTTCCGGGGTCTCTTCTCTTCTTGTTGTATTACCGGAGTCTCTTTCCTCTCCTTGTATTTCCGGGGTCTCTTCCCATCTCCTTGCATTACCGGGGTACCTTCCCTCCTTCTTGCATTACCGGGGTCTCTTCCCTTCTCCTTACATTATCGGGGTCTCTACCCCTCTCCCTGTGTTTCCAGGGTCTCTTCCTTTCTTCCTGAATTACCTGAGTCTCTTCCCTTCTCCTTGTATTTCCAGGGTCTCTTCTCTTCTCCTTGTATTTCCAGGGTGTTTTCTCTTGCCCTTGTATTTCCAGGGTCTATTCTCCTCTCCTTGTATTTCCAGGGTCTCTTCCCTTCTTCTTGAATTACCGGAGCCTCTTCCCTTCTCCTTGTATTACCAGGTTCTCTTCCCCTTCCTTGCATTACCGGGGTCTCTTCCCTTCTCCTTGTGTTTCCGGGGTCTCTTCCCTTCTCCTTGTATTACCGGGTTCTCTGCCCTTCTCATTGGGTTTCCAGGGTCTCTTGTGTCTCCTTACATTACAGGGTCTTTTCCATTCTCCTTGTATTTCTGGGGTCTCTTCCCTTCTCCTTGTATTTCCAGGTTCTCTTCCCGTCTCCTTATATTTCTGGGGTCTCTCCTCCTCTCTTAATATTAATGGGGTCTCTGCCCTTCTCCTTGTATTTCCATGGTCTCTGCGCTTCTCCTTGTATTTCCAGGGTCTCTTCCCTTCTCCTTGTGTTTCTGGGGTCTCTTCCCTTCTCCTTGCATTACCGGCGTCTCTTCCTTTCTCCTTGCATTACTGGGGTCTCTGCGCTTCTCCTTGTATTTCCACGGCCTCGTCCCTTCCCTTATCCTTGATTTCCAAGGTCTCTTGCCTTCTCCTTGTATTTCCAGGGTCTCTTCCCTTCTCCTTTATTTCCAGGGTATTTTCCCTTCTCCTTGCATTACCAGAGTATCTTCCCGCCTTCTTGCATCACCGGGGTCTCTTCCTTTTTCCTTACATTACCGGGGTCTCTGCCCTTCTCCTTGTATTTCCGGGGTCTCTTCTCTTCTTGTTGAATTACCGGAGTCTCTTTCCTCTCCTTGTATTTCCGGGGTCTCTTCCCTTCTCCTTGTATTTCCAGGGTCTCTTCCCTTCTCCTTATATTTCCGGGGTCTCTTCTCTTCTCCTTGTATTTCCGGGGTCTCTTCCCTTCTCCTTACAGGGTCTCTTCCCTTCTCCTTGTATTTCCAGGGTCTCTTCCCTTCTCCTTATATTTCCAGGGTCTCTTCTCCTTGTATTTCCAGGGTCTCTTCCCTTCTCCTTGCATTACCAAGGTCTCTTCCCTTCTCCTTATATTTCCGGGGTCTCTTCTCTTCTCCTTGTATTTCCAGGGTCTCTTCCCTTCTCCTTGTATTTCCAGGGTCTCTTCCCTTCTCCTTATATTTCCGGGGTCTCTTCTCTTCTCCTTGGATTTCCAGGGTCTCGTCCCTTCTCCTTGAATTACCGGGGTCTCTTCCCCTCTCCTTGCAATCCCGGGGTCTCTGCCCTTCTCCTTGCATTTCCAAGGTCTCTCCCCTTCTCCTTGTGTTTCCAGGGTCTCTTCCCTTCTCCTTGCATTACAGGGTCTCTTTCCTTCTCCTTGCATTTCCAGGGTCTCTTCCCTTCTTGTATTTCCAGGGTCTCTTCCCTTGTCCTTGTATTTCCAGGGTCTCTTCCCTTCTCCTTGCATTACCGGAGTTGCTTCCCTTCTCCTTGTATTACCGGGGTCTCTGCCCTTCTCCTTGCATTTCCAAGGTCTCGCCCCTTCTCCTTGTCTTTCCAGGGTCTCTTCCCTTCTCCTTGCATTACAGGGTCTCTTCCCTTCTCCTTACATTATCGGGTCTCTGCCCTTCTCCTTGTATTTCCAGGGTCTCTTCCCTTGTCATTGGGTTTCCAGGGTCTCTTGCCTTCTCCTTGTATTTCTGGGGTCTCTTCCCTTCTCCTGGTATTTCAGGGTCTCCTATCTTCTCCTTATATTTCTGGGGTTTCTGCTCCTCTCCTAGTATTAACGGGGTCTCTGCCCTTCTCCTTGTATTTCCATGGTCTCTGCGCTTCTCCTTGTATTTCCATTGTCTCTTCCCTTCTCCTTGCAGTACCGGGGTCTCTTCCTTTCTCCTTGCATTACCGGGGTCTCTTCCCTTATCCTTGTGTTTCCAGGGTCTCTTCCCTTCTCCTTGTATTTCCAGGGTCTCTTCCCTTATCCTTGTGTTTCCAGGGTCTCTTCCCTTAACTTGTGTTTCCAGGGTCTCTTCCCTTAACTTGTGTTTCCAGGGTCTCTTCCCTTCTCCTTGTGTTTCCAGGGTCTTTTCCTTTATCCTTGTGTTTCCAGGGTCTTTTCCTTTCTCCTTGTGTTTCTAGGGTCTCCTCCCTTCTCCTTGTACTTCCAGGGTCTCTTCCCTTCTCCTTTTTTTAACAGGGTTGTATCGTTATCATTTTAGTTTTCAGTGACTCTCGGGGTGGAGCAGGCCTGGCCAGAGCAGGGAGAGGAGTGGTTTGCACTCCTTAAGTGTGCAGGACTGCTCGGGCCCAAACAGTCCTTCACACTGTGCATCTTCCCCACCAGGCTGCATTACACAGCCTGAGGGGGAACATGCAAAGGCTCCCTGTCCCCGTCTGAGCGCCGATCCACAGCGCTCAGACCAATCACAACTCTGCATTGCAGCGTTGTGATTGGCTCAGGGGAGCCTGGGAGCCCAGGTGCTTCCTCCTGCTTCCTGGTGCCGGACGTAGAGAGGAAGAAGATGACGAAGGAGAGGCGACACACGGCCATCAAAGGTAAGTGGTTTTTTAAATATTATTTTCATCCCCCCGCCTGCTCCACCACCCGGGTCCAGTAGCAGCCGCTACTGCTTCTCCTTACATTACAGGGTCTCTTCCCTTCTCCTTACATTACCGGGGTCTCGTCCCTTCTCCTTGTATTTCCGGGGTCTCTTCCCTTCTCCTTGTATTTCCGGGGTCTCTTCCCTTCTCCTTGCATTACCAGGGTCTCTTCCTTTGTCCTTGTATTTCCAGGGTTTCTTCCCTTCTCCTTGTATTTCCGGGGTCTCTTCCCTTCTCCTTGCATTACCAGGGTCTCTTCCTTTCTCCTTGTATTTCCAGGGTCTCTTCCGTTCTCCTTGCATTACCGGAGTCGCTTCCCTTCTCCTTGTATTACCGGGTTTTCTGCCCTTTTCATTGGGTTTCCAGGGTCTCTTGCCTTCTCCTTACATTATAGGGTCTCTTCCCTTCTCCTTGTATTTCCAGGGTCTCGTCCCTTCTCCTTGTATTTCCGGAGCCTCTTTCCTTCTCCTTGAATTTCCGGGGTCTCTTCTCTTCTCCTTGCATTACCGGAGTCGCTTCCCTTCTCCTTGTATTTCCAGTGTCTCTGCCCTTCTTCTTGTGTTTCCGGGGTGTCTTCACTTCTCCTTGTATTTACAGGGTCTCTTCCACTCTCCTTGTATTTCCAGGGTCACTTCCCTTCTTCTTGCATTACCAGGGTTTCTTCCCTTCTCCTGGTATTTCCAGGGTCTCTACCCCTCTTTTGCACACTAGATTCCGTGGCCTTCATGTAGTAGTGCCGGGATCTGTTTCCGCAGTAGTGCCAGTCGCTCCCTTGCCTGTTGTAGTACCAGGGTCTCACACTCATGGTAGTAGGTGCCTCTCTCGCGTCTTCTACCCCAGGGTCTCTCATTCACTAGTGTAATTGTGGGATCTCTCTCCGAAGAATGTCGTGCCAGGGTCTCCCTCTTTTGTAGCGCCAACATCTGGACTGACTCTCCCTTAGAATATCACTTGGTAGAAAGCAGGGGAGGCATTGGGAAAACGCAAAATGATCCCTCCCCCTCCAGAATGTGATGCAGGACCCCCGTGCTCAATTTGTAAAAAAACATAAGTGCCAGGGCCCTGCCAGGAGTCCACTTCCGCTTGCAGCGCCCATTGCCGCTGTTAGCACTGCCAATTACAGTTTTAACACAACTACTAACCCTTGCACTCCTACAAGTGTGACAGGTTTGATTATTCCAGACCCCCAAAGCTATAAGAATGGCTTTGGTAGCTGGAATTAGTCATGTTTAATGTACATTGAATTAATAAACAACTGTTGCCATGTTTGGCTCTAAATTAGACAAACAGCGCCACCATGTGGCAGCCTGTCATAAGTGACGGAGTTGACAATTAAGTGCCCGTGCAGAGCACTAGAAACCACCGGCTCAAATTAAGCACTGAACCCCTCAGTCTTCCATAGGGTGACCAACCGTCCGTAAATTTCACGGACCGTCCGTAATTTGGATCTCACGTCCGTTGTCCATGACGATCCCTTTTACGGACGCCTTTTGTCCGTAATTTGTGGCATTGGGGAACATCACTGCTCCCCTGCGAGAAGCCTCAGCTCCCTGATGGGGCCGCCTCACACTCCTCTGAGCACAAGAGCAGCCCCACCCCGCCCATTGTCATTCTGTCTGCGGCTGATTACCACATACAGAATGACAATGGGCCAGTCTGGGCTCTTGCTGCATGTGGTGGGCCTCCTCCTGCCTTGGTCTAGGGCAGGACGTTCAGTCAGGGGGAAGAAATGAACGAAAATGCCCATGCTGCTAGGTGAGAATCCAGTTCATGAAAAGGTGGGGAAACAAGTTTTAAAAAAAAGGGTTATGGGTCTTTCACTGTCTAATCATTTTAAAACTGACGCATTTTCAATGTTATATTCAACTAAGCCATGGTTGCTGCTTTTTTATTTTATGCAACTAGCAACCATTGACAAAGCCAATAGTTCTGGCTTGTAGGTGTAACACTACTTGTTGTGTTATATATCTGAATGCAACGACAGAAGCAGAAAATTACCAGTCGGGCGGCACACTATGCTAAGCACAGATTTTTAGTTTAGGTGTTTTAAGCCATGCCCTTAATTACATCGAACACCCCCTTTGGAGAGACCCCCCCAGTTTTTTCCTTCCACTTAAAGCCCTGGAAACAACACCATGTCACAGTGGCACTGTGCATCATGCATGACTCATGACTTCCACTTTTTCGGATTGTCTGTACAGGTGCATAGTGAGCCCCCCCCCCGCCCCACCCCTTGCTTTAGGAACTACAGCTAGAGTGGAGTTCTTGATGGGTCTCTTCTGTCTGCAACTCTGCAGAAAAAGGCTCAGCTCATAATTAATGTGAAAAGGTGGGTGAGTGAGTAAGTGAAGGGATGGGCAGATGGCTGGATGGATTAGTGAAAGGATGAATGGATGAATGAAAGGTTGAATGGATGGATAATGAGAGAAAGGATGGATGATGGATGAGTGAGTGGAAGGATGGATGAGAGAAAAGGTAAATAGATGGATGTATGGGTGGAAGGGTAGATGGACGGGTAAAAGGATGGATGGATGAGTGAAAGGATGGATGGATGAGTGAAAGGATGGATGGATGAGTGAAAGGGTGGATGACAGGCGAGTGAATGGGTGGATGGATGAGTGAACCGATGGATGGATTGATGAATTGATAAGTGAAAGGGTGAATGGATGGATGGATGAGTGAAAGGGTGAATGTGAGGCTGGATGAGTGAGTGAAAGGGAGGGTGGATGGACAGAAGGGTGGATAGATGAATGAAGGAGTGAAAGGGTGGATGGATGAGAGAAAGGATGGATGGATGAATGAAGGAGTGAAAGGGTGGATGGATGAGAGAAAGAATGGATGGATGAATGAAGGAGTGAAAGGGTGGATGGATGAGAGAAAGAATGGATGGATGGATGAATGAAGGAGTGAAAGGGTGGATGGATGAGAGAAAGGATGGATGGATGAGTGAAGGAGTGAAAGGGTGGATGGATGAGAGAAAGGATGGATGGATGAGTGAAAGGATGGTTGAGTGATAGGGTCAATTGATGGATTCGTGAATTGATGAGTAGATGGATGGGTGGATGGAAGGATGGATGGCTAAATGAAAGAGGGATGGAGAGAGAAAGGGAGGATGGATGGGTGGATGACTGAAAGGGTGAATGGGTGGAAGGATGAGTGACTCGGTGGATGAATGAGTAAGTGAAAGGATGGTTGGATGGGTGAAAGGGTAAATGGCTGGATGGATGAGTGAATGGATGGATGGAGGGATGGATGAGTGGAATCATGGATGGATGGAAGGATAGATGATGGAAAGGTTTGCAAATGGTTGAATATTGATATGGATGGGCACACAGATGGAAGGACAGAATGAATGGTGAAAGACTGAATGATGGATGAAAGAATGATTACACCTTGTAACCCCCATTATCTTAAGTACATTTCCTATAGATTGACTTTCACATTTATATGAGTCATTGTCTCTATATAATATGTGTGTGATGTAACGCACTCCGACACCCTGTCCTACTTACTTGGGATGAGTAGCACTATAAAAGAAATTAAATACACATGAGAGAGGGTCTATGTGAAGAGGAGGGTCACCATTGGAGGGTGGTAGCAAGGCCGGACTGGCCGGACCGGGCATAGGGTGTTTCCCTGGGAGGCTGGAAAGGTGGGGGGGCGGTTTTGTTACCACAAAAAGACCTGCACATTTGCTCAAAGCTGCGCGCATAATGAAAAACCATGAAGTGCCCAATTGTCTCAACCTAATATAAACTTCTTTTCACTTGTACTTAAGTGGTTGTCTATTTACTTACTTATGTACTATTGCGCAACCTCCTCTGATGTGTCTGTAAAACGTACCTTTTGTCCTGACTTTTGACCTCCTGTCCTGCATTTTTGTCCTGAATTTTGACCCTTTGTCCTGAATTTTTACACTCACCGTCCTGAATTTGCACCCATGCCAGTTGATCACCCTAGTCTTCCATATTTCACAGATATTCACTGCACTGGGGTGAAAGGAGGGGAAGGGGCACTTGAGGGGTTGGGAACCCCCTGCGTCACAGGGGCTACAGGGGCTTCGTTACAGAATTTATTAAAATAGCTATATAATTCCTCCTACAGCACTTCCAAACATTTTCAATGATTTTTCTTTTATTTTGCTGGCCAAGGGCGCATGCGCATTACAATTTTTGGGAAATGCTCTTGAAACCTCTCCGAGTTCTCTATAAGTTTGATTGAACGGTAAAATAACACTACAGTAGGTGTGAAGAGGGCACCATCACTTCAGGGGTCACCCCTAACTCTGACCAAATGACCCCACAGTCAACACGAATGATCTAGGTAGCGGCTCTTGCAGGTGAGCCCGCTTGCCATGCGCCAAGCTGAGCACTTACTCATCCCCCCTAGCGCCATGCAAGGGTTAATGCGCCTCCGCGCGCTGAATACCACAAAATGAGCTGTAAATAATGCAATGATTTGCATTGTTAGGCTGTGTACGCGGTGCCAGGTGCGCGCACACCCACCCCTTCCTCCGGAGGCCGCCATCCCGGGGAGTCATCACAAGCGCCCCCGCCCTGCCGGGATCCCGTTCCCAAATGCAGCAAGAAATTAATGTATTAATGATTGAATTAAATAAATAAACGAATTCATGAAATAACGTAAAGAGCATAGTAAAAAAAAGATTATTGAGAATTTAATTGTTGAACAAAAATGCAGTTTAATGTGGAATCTTCCCTGATTAAAATAAATCTGAATTATGTCTCTCACCACAGCCTTCCAAATGCGCTTCTCATGGTATGGGTTTCATCTCAAACGAGGGATGATTTGTGGAAGCTTCTGTGCCAGCAAACATGACCATTGCAAGTCTAATGGGGGGTTCTTCCCCGGTGCTCTTTCACCCCATTATTAGCATTCTGGTTAAGGGTGGGGTCCGCAAAGGCTTATGGTAAAGGTTAGGGTGAGTGGTCGATGTAGAGCCTTGGTTAGCAACACTTTGTTTAGGGTGGGTGTTAGGGAAGGGGCTAGGGTACGGGATACAATTATGTTATGGTTACTAGTACGGTTCATTCAATCAATCAATCAATCAATCACGGCATTTATAGAGCGCGCTACTCACCCGGGAGGGTCTCAAGGCGCTGCATTCTGTGGTTAGGATTAGTTGTATGTTTATGGTAAAGCTTAGGGTGAGTGTTCGATGTAGAGCCTTGGTTAGTAACACTTTCTTTAGGGTGGGTGTTAGGGAAGGGGCTAGGGTACGGGATACAATTATGTTATGGTTAATAGTGGGGTTAATTCTGTGGTTAGGAATGGTTGTATGTTTATGGTAAAGGTTAGGATTAGTGTTAGGTTTAGTGCTTTCGTTTGCACTGTGGTTAGTGTAAATGGTACTGAAGGGACTAAGGTAAAGGATAGAGTCAAAGTTATGGTTAGCGGAAGCGTTCATTTTACGGTTAGGGTGAGACATATCAACAAACATGCTTAGGGTAAAGCTAGAGGTGCGGTTGGGGGAGGTATATGGCGGCTGTTGTGATGGCAAGAGTTAGGGGCATGTTTAGGGGTAGGTTTAGATTTAGCATTAGTGGTAGGGTTGGAACTATGGTTGGGCCAGGCATATGGTTGGCCTGGAGTTAGTATTAGGTTACTAGTATGGGTAGCTCTATGGTTAGTGTAAGTACACGGTACAGGTTTAGGGTGTTGGGGTAGGGTTATGATTAAAACGATGGTTAGATTAATTGTTAGGGGTACAGTACAGGGTTTCCTAGGTGTGATATAATATAATGTTTTAAGTTTAGACATCACGCCTTGGCTTCAAAGCAACGGAGCTCTGTACAATAGTGAGTGTGAATGGGGCAGGCACGAGGCGAGCAGCACAGGAGGGGAGCTGTGGGCACCAGATCACCCAGGTTTGCCAGATTACTCCTTATTGGCAGGACACAATTTTTTCCAGGCCTCTTTTCGTTTAGCTAGTTGGTGGATTGTGAGAGATGAAGTCTTCATTTTCTTCCACTACACCAAGTGTCTTAACCCACCTGACTACAGTGGTTAATTAAAGGAACTCAAAGGACAGGCCCGTGGTGTTCCCTAGCACAGAGAGGTCTGGCCAGACTGGATTTCCCACACTAATGGATGGGGGTGAGGGGGGAAGGGGTGGGGGCAGCTGTAGAAGGTACAAGAGCTTGCCCAGATACTGGAAACATATATAAAGAAATTGAAAAAATGCAACAGTTTTTACTTTTGGTTGTGTGGCTCAGTGAGTTGAATGCTCACCATTAAAACATGCGGTGACCTGTGACTTCGCACAATGATGGTCGTTAGTAGTGCGCACAATGATGACTTTTAGTAGTGCGCACGATGATGATGTTTAGTAGTGCGCACAATGATGACAGTTAGTAGCGCGCACAATGATGACGTTTATTAGTGCGCACAATGATGACGTTTAGTGGCGCACATTGATGACGTTTAGCAGTGCGCACAATGATGACATTTAGTAGTGCACACAATGATGGTCTTTAGTAGTGCGCAGGATGATGACATTTAGTAGTGCGCCCAATTGATGACGTTTAGTAGCACGCACAATGATGACGCTTAGTAGTGCGCACAATGATGACGTTTAGTAGCGCACAATGATGATGTTTACTAGTGTGCACAATGATGGGCTTTAGTAGAGCGCACAATGATGACGTTTAGTAGTTTGCACAATGATGACGTTCAGTAGTGCGCACAATTTTGATGTTTATTAGTGCGCACAATGATGACGTTTAGCAGTGCGCACAATTATGATGTTTAATAGCGCACACAATGATGACGCTTAGTAGTGTGCACAATGATGACAGTTAATAGCGCATACAATGATGACATTTAGCAGTGCGCACAATAATGATGTTTAGTAGTGCGCACAATTATGATGTTTATTAGTGCGCCAATTATGATGTTTAGCAGTGCGCACAATGATGACGTTTAGTAGTGGGCACAATTTTGATATTTATTAGTGCACACAATGGTGACGTTTAGTAGTTTGCACAATTATGACGTTTGGTAGTGCGCAAAATTAGATGTTTATTAGTGCGCACAATGATGACGTTTAGCAGTGCGCACAATGATGATGTTTAGTAGCGCGCACAATGATGACCTATAGTAGTGCGCACAATGATGATCTTTAGTAGTGCACACAATTATAATATTTAGTAGTGTGCACAATGATGATGTTTAGTAGTGCGCACAATTATGAAGTTTAGTTGTGCGCACAATGATGACGTTTAGTAGTGCGCATATTGATGATGCTTAGTACTGCGCACAATGTGCATAATGATGGGCTTTAGTAGAGCGCACAATGATGACGTTTATAGTTTGCACAATGATGACGTTTAGCAGTGCGCACAATTTTGATGCTTATTAGTGCGCACAATGATGACGTTTAGCAGTGCGCACAATGATGATGTTTAATAGCGCGCACAATGATGACGCTTAGTAGTGTGCACAATGATGACAGTTAGAAGCGCACACAATGATGACGTTTAGCAGTGCGCACAATGATGGCGTTTAGTAGTAAGCACAATTATGATGTTTATTAGTGCGCCAATGATGACGTTTAGCAGTGCGCACAATGATGACGTTTAGCAGTGCGCACAATGATGACGTTTAGCAGTGCCCACAATGATGACGTTTAGTAGTACACACAATGATGGTCTTTAGTAGTGAGCAGGATGATGACGTTTAGTAGTGCGCCCAATTGATGACGTTTAGTAGCACGCACAGTGATGACGCTTAGTAGTGCGCACAATGATGAAGTTTAGTAGCACACATTGATGACGTTTAGCAGTGCGCACAATGATGACATTTAGTAGCGCGCATAATGATGACGTTTAGTAGTGCGCACAATGATAACGTTTAGTGGCGCACATTGATGACATTTAGCAGTGCGCACAATGATGACGTTTAGTAGTGCGCACAATGATAACGTATAGTGGCGCACATTGATGACATTTAGCAGTGCGCACAATGATGACGTTTAGTAGTGTGCACAATGATAACGTTTAGTGGCGCACATTGATGACATTTAGCAGTGCGCACAATGATGACATTTAGTAGTACACACAATGATGGCCTTTAGTAGTGAGCAGGATGATAATGTTTAGTAGTGTGCCCAATTGATGACGTTTAGTAGTACACACAGTGATGACGCTTAGTAGTGCGCACAATGATAACGTTTAGTGGCGCACATTGATGACATTTAGTAGTACACACAATGATGGCCTTTAGTAGTGAGCAGGATGATAATGTTTAGTAGTGCGCCCAATTGATGACGTTTAGTAGTACACACAGTGATGACGCTTAGTAGTGCGCACAATGATGACATTTAGTAGCACACATTGATGACATTTAGTAGTACACACAATGATGGCCTTTAGTAGTGAGCAGGATGATAATGTTTAGTAGTGCGCCCAATTGATGACGCTTAGTAGCGCGCATAATGATGATGTTTAGTAGTGCGCACAATGATAACATTTAGTGGCGCACATTGATGACATTTAGTAGTACACACAATGATGGCCTTTAGTAGTGAGCAGGATGATAATGTTTAGTAGTGCGCCCAATTGATGACGTTTAGTAGTACACACAGTGATGACGCTTAGTAGTGCGCACAATGATGACATTTAGTAGCACACATTGATGACATTTAGTAGTACACACAATGATGGCCTTTAGTAGTGAGCAGGATGATAATGTTTAGTAGTGCGCCCAATTGATGACGCTTAGTAGCGCGCATAATGATGATGTTTAGTAGTGCGCACAATGATAACATTTAGTGGCGCACATTGATGACATTTAGTAGTACACACAATGATGGCCTTTAGTAGTGAGCAGGATGATAATGTTTAGTAGTGCGCCCAATTGATGATGTTTAGTAGTACACACAGTGATGACGCTTAGTAGTGCGCACAATGATGACATTTAGTAGCACACATTGATGACGTTTAGCAGTGCGCAAAAAAACCAAAAAAAACAGCCCCCCAAGGGTCCAAAACCGGCCCCCACCGTGGTGGCCCACCAGGGAAACGCCCGGTGCCTGCTACGGCCAGTCCGGCCCTGCATGGCAGGAAGTGCCAAAATCAGGCACATACCTTCCAAATTCGCAAAAGATTACACCTCAAATGTTACCTTTACATACATTTCTGTAACGCCATAATGTTGTCTCAAACATCAGCTTTCTTCTTTCTGAAAATCCACACGTTTCATAATGAAATGAAAGAACTAGTTTTGTATAAATAAATTACATTTCTTCAGACGCTTGTCATTTTCTTTAAAAAAATAAACTATGTCTGTTTCGAAATGACAGATTATCATGTAAATAAATAAAGTTTTTATCCTCAAACACCATCAAGCCCCTTCCATCAGGCAGCAAGCACCATGGTCTCACTTTTACCAGTATCATGTTTCATGGCCATCCTAAAATACCAGGGATGTCCTTCATGTACTAGGGAGTAGCCAGAAAATGAAAATGCCCCCACTTTACACCGAAGCTCTTCTGGCACCAAGCAAGTGAAGCAAGTCATCGCGGCCCTCCCCAGAAGAGCTTGCTTGTCTCTTCAATCCAAGTATCTATCCATTCATCCTTTCATCCTTCCCTCACCTGCTGATATCCACCATTTCACCTTTACATTCTGTCATCCATTCAATCTTTCATCCATCATTCAGTCTGCCATTATTCCATCCATCAGTTCATCCATCCGTTTACCCATCCATATATAAACCTATCCATCCATCTTTAAACCTATCCATCAAACTCATCCATCCATCAAATCATTAACTCAGTCATCCATCCTTTCGCTCATCCATCCTTTCACTGATCCATTCACCCTTTCACTATATCCATCCATCCTTTCACTCATCCATTCACCCTTTCACTCCATCCATCATCCATCCTCCCTTTGACTCCATCCATCCATCTTGCATCCATCCACCCTTTAACTCCGTCATCAATCCTTTCACTCACCTATCCACCCTTCGACCATCTATCCATCCACTCATCCTTCCATTCACCCATCAAACCTTTCACTCACTCACCCATACACCCTTTCACTCATTCGTTCGTCCACTCTTTCATTCAGCCATCCACCTAACCTCCATTTCACTCATCCATCCATTCTTTCACTCATCCATCTTTACATTCATCCTTTCACTCTTCCATCAATCCATCCATTCATCCATCCTTTCACTCTGTCCATCTATTCTGTCTTTCACTCCATCATCCATTTACCCTTTCACTCATCCATCCATCCTCCCTCCCTTTCACTTATCCATCCATTCATCCATCCTCCCTCCCTTTCACTCATTCATCCTTACATCCATCCTTCCACTCATGCATCTATCCATCCACCCTTTCACTCAACTATTCCATCCATCCACTGTTGCTTCCTTCCTTCCTTCCTCCCTCCCTCTGCCTTTGACTGCCGAGCTGCAGACAGAAGAGGCCTATCAAGGACCCCCCTCCCCCACCCCCCCTCGCTGTAGCTGCTAAAGCGGGGGGGAGGGGGGTAGGGCACTGACGACACACATTGATCACGTGGCAAACATTTCCCCCACCTCTGCCAATGGTAGCCAGAACGCTGTCACGAGGAGCCACAAAACGTCAAGGCTGAACCGCATTTTGCCACCGTCAGGTGATGCACAGGCTCAGTTATGTCAGAGACGCTCACAGTATGTCAAGGGGGGGCCTCTATTGTGCTAAGTATAGACCACATGTGACAAGAATGCCAGCTCTGTGGCAAGCAGTGGCCACTACTAGGACAGGGGTGAGCCAGGGACATTGTCACCAAGGAGGCCCGCTGAATGCCAAAGATGGATGGAATATTCCAGACATAATAATGCGGTGTGCCAGGCAAACCTTACCAAGCACAATAACACATTGATACACGGTGGACAAAAGGTGCATTTGCAGCAAACATTCCTGACAGGTTTGTTAAAGACCGATGCACATTAGAGGCAGCGAACATGAACCCGAGTGTGCAACGCTGCTCGGATGTCACTTTTTCAATCTGCCCCTTCCATGTGGATTCTCAAACATACATTTGTGAGTTACATCTGATAATCTACTTGGAAGGGGCGCGCTGGATACATCTGTTATACAAGTCACACAATAACATACCAAAGAGACAGATCTATGAAAATCCAGCAAGCCCACACAGACATGCCAGTGCTCAGTTCCAAAGAGCGTACATGACTAGACCGCAGGCAGGGGACACCAGTCTTGCACGCCCAGGCCCCAGACAGCAGCAGTGCTGTCATTACAGAAAGTGTTAGCAAAATGGCCTCCCTCAGGCCATGAAATAGAAGCTGTGGCACAATGTGCCCTCTAGCACCAAAATTGGGCACCATATTTAAACAATGTCAGAATGTTATACAAGTATATCAAGGAGTGGGTATCTTCAGGCCAAGCACAGCCAGAATGTTACCAAGAATGTTATGTTATGTTAGGTGGATTTGTAAAGGGCGCGTATCACCCCGAGGAATAGTCAGGTGCTGGAGTAGATGAGTAGGCCGATCGGGCTAGTAGTTGGATAGCCAGGTCTTTAGTTACTTTCAGAACTCGGAGGTCCTGATGTGATGTGGAAGGTTGTTCCAGGATTTGGCTGCGATGTAGGAGAAAGAGCGTCCTCTTGATTTGCTTCTGCGGATGCGGGGTATCTGTGTGAGGTAGAGTGTTGGTGAGAGCAGCTGCCTGGTGGGTTGGTGGAAGACAAGGCGGTGGTTGAGGTAGGCAGGTCCGACGTGTGGAGGGCTTTGTATGCATGGGTGAGCAATTCGAATTGGCAGCGCTTCTGAACTAGTAGACAAGATAGTCCACCGAGGGCGTGATGTGTGCGCTGAGGGGATGTTGAGGATGAGTCTCGTGGTGGCATTCTGGGTGATCTAGAGTTGATTTATGATGTAATGTAGAGTGCGTCGCCGTAGTCTAGTCTGCTGGTGATGAGGGCGTCTAGTGTCGGCGGGCAACCATTTGAATATCTTGCAGAGCATGCGTAGGATGAAGAAACAGGATGAGGTGACAGCGTTCACCGGTTTGACCATCATGAGTTTATTGTCTAAGATGATGCCGAGTTTTTCGGTCAGTGTGGGTAGGCATGGGTCCCAAGTCAGTGGGCCACCAGGAGGAGTCTCATGGAGATCACTTGTTCCCGAAGATCAGGGCTTCTGTTTTCTCAGTGTTGAGTTTTAGGCAGTTCTGTTTCATCCAGTTTGCTACATTTGACATGTGATCCAGCGCGGCTAATATACATTTCTCTTTAGGACACTAATCCAGGTAAAACACTTATGCAACCTATCATCAATTAAACCTTATGTCGGTGGGGCTCATGACACCGCATAACATACATCCATTCAATCACTGGATTTCACGCTAAGGAGAATGTACTGCTGGACGAACGGGATACCTTGTTAAATTTGACAGAATAATAATCCATACATTATATGCATTAACCCTTGATCCTGTCGTGTTCTAAACATCAAGGTACTCCGCTCTTTGGTCGATGGACCAACTAGTAGAATAAGTTGATGGTGATTAAGACCAGCTCAATCACAATTAAAACCTTTTAACATTTTAAATCATAAATGTACTGAAGAACCACAGACTCATTTTAAGTTAGAATATATTTTTATCTAGATTTTCAATCAAAAGGTGAGATTCTTTGTTAATCAAACACATTTAATATATCAATAATCATTTAAGAAGTTTTAATGGAAAAACGAAAATTATGCATTACCCATAGTTTTAGGATGCGGACAGGAATGGTTTACCAAAAGAAGATAAACCGCAGATCACAGAATAGAACTCCCAAACTGACTGACTGTCCCGCTAACCTCCTCGACGCACCTCCCGAACAGAATTCCCGCAACGATCTCGTTCCTTCCCCAGTCAAGGTTCAAAGTCCAAGAATGACAGAGTCTCTTGTAGTATCGAGGTGTAAAAATGAAAAATAAGGAAGCGGCATGGCAAGAAAAACACCAAAAGCAATAGTAGCAGCCGCCGTAGCATTCAGCAGCCGAAGTCTTAGCAATAGCAATATAAGAGCAGACTCTCTTATACCCTATTCTCTAGCTTACTACACATAAAAGTTGCAATCCTTAGAGGCAAGAATCACGCTAATTGGTCCATTTGAGGGGTGGTGATGGTCACCTCATCGCCCTCCTTGTTCAAACTGGTTTAGGGACAATATAGCACACAATAAGTCTCAAGACCTTGGGGGTCAAAAGCAGTCCAACTTGTCCATTTATTTTGTTGCGATCCTTGATGGTCACATTTTAGTCCATCCAATGTCACTCAGTTCTTTCCCATCCATTCCCACGAATACATGCTGATTACTTGGCAGTCGTCTCCTTGCAGGTCAGCTTGACCCTGACATTTCTCACTCCGGGCACAGGCCGCATCCACGTGATCTCATTCGCTTTATTGCTTCTGCGCAGAGGCCATCTTGGCTTTCTCGCGTGATCTCATTCGCTCCAGCAGCCATTTTCGAAGCATGGCCTAACAGGCCCGAACGAACTATCATAAGAACAAACACAACCAAAATTAAAACAGAGAAAATAAGCCTTTCTGTTTACCACCCGCCATTCTAAAGACCCGTGTTAGGTGTTACCTAGCAGAAGCGACATTTAAAGCCATTTTACTTACCATCTGCATTCTTTGCCACAATACAAATCTACTACGTAACATAAATCATGCAATTTTACTCTAATTAGTACGCAAATCACAATACTAATGTTAATTAACTTCACAATTGTATATAGATTAGATTTTGCACAATTCTGCATGTTACCCATATATGTAGTGTTTACTAAAAGGGTGCATTTGTTGGTTAGTACATGCATTTTCAAAATGTTAGTATTATTAAATTATTAAGAGTTCATTAATTTCCAAGGGGTACAAAATTATTTTGTTTACCCTGCTCCATCACATGCAGGTAGTGAAGTTGGTCCTGGTGGTGTGATTGTTGCCTATGAAGGGAGAGGATGAGCTGAGTGCCAACTGAGTAACAAACAATTTTGATTTCATGGGATCTTTATGACGTGAGCGAGATGTGCCATGTAGCCGTTGAAGAGAGTGGGGCTCAATGATGATCCTTGAAGGACTTTGCTGAGGAGGTTCTTGGGTTTGGAAGTGTAGGGCGGGGGGCTGACTGACTGGCTCCTCTCTGAGAAAAAAGAGGCCAGCCATCTCAGGGTGGGTCCTTGTCAGTCGCGACCAGTGCAGGTAAGAGCAGTGGGGTGGTGGAGCAGGGCGGCGGGAAGCCGACAGACGACGGAATAGGGAAAATAAAATAAAATAATAAATAAAAACACTCGGCGATGTGACGAGTGCAAGGTAAGTGGTTTTATTTATTTACTTATTTTATTTTCCCTATTGATAGCTTTCTCCATGACTTTGGATGGGACGGGCAGAAGAGCAGAAGAGAGATGGGTCTGTAGTTGCTGATCCCGTCTGTGTCTTCTGTAGGTTTTTTCAGGAGAGCTGGGAATTCCTTTGTTTCCAGTTGTCCGAGAAGGTTCCACTTTAGATAGCAGTGTTTTTGATTGTGGTGAAGTGGGAGTTGGTCTGAGCTCTGCCTAGGTTGTAGATATGTTGGGGTCAGGGGTCGGTGGGGACCCCGAAGTGGATTGTTCTCATGATTTCGGCAGTGTAATCTGGGGTGAGGGGTTTCCACTTTGTGATCTGGTGGTCAGATTTGGTGGTGGTGGGCAGCTGGTTGATGAGGTCTGGTGTCATATGTTGGGGGTTGAAGTTGCTGTAAATCTTGAGAGGTTTTCGCAGCTGTCTTGTGATGGGGCGATGGCGTTGGTGGTGGCTGTGGGGGTGGAGAATTCTTTGACAACGTTGAAGAGCTCTTTGCAGTTGTTGGAGTTTTCAGTCTGAGAGCAAGGGCTGTTTTTCTGGCGTTTGATATTTACTGAGCGCGGATTTGTGTGTTTCTTAAGATGGTGTCCTGGCTGGTTCTTCATCTTCTCTCCAGCTGTTTGCAGTGGCGTTTGGAGATTCTAAGATCTTCAGTGTACCAGGTGGTTAGTGTGTTGTGTGTTGATTGTCTGATGACCTTCAGGGGGGCTAGGGTGTCTGCGCAGTTTGTGATCCAGTTGCTGAAGTCTTTAATTTCAGAGTGCAGGTCGCCGATGAGGTTAGGTTGGTGGGCAGTGAGAGAGTTGGTTCAGTCTGTTTCCATTATCTTGTTCCAGCTGCATCTGAGGTTGCAATTAGTTTTGGCTGTGGGGAGTTGGGGTTCGTCAATGAAAAAGTGAACGATGGAGTGCTCTGTCCAAGTGAGCGGAGTGAAGTGGTCAAAAGTGTGAGAGAGAGAGTGAACAGACACAGGAAGATGGCACAAAGAGTGAGAGAACAAGAGTGTAAGAACAAGAGAAGGGCACAAGAATGAGAGAGAGACCGAAGAAAGAGTGAGAAGAAGAGCAGAGAATGAGAGTGAAGAAGAAGCACAAGAATGAGGCGGAGACTCGAGGCAACAAGGCTGTGTCTGAAAGGGCCAGAGGACCAGTGCAGGTAAGAGGGAACTGGGGCCTAGGCACCTGCTCAATGGGATCACACAGCAGATGCCATTAAGTAGGTCCTGGCAGGGGGTTGGAGCGGGGCAGATGCCAGGGCTAGGGAAGGGCAGGGCTCAGAAGACGGAGACAGCGAGCGAGGGAAGTGCAGGTAAGGAGCGGGGAGAGGTGGGACAGTCCCAGGGGAGAGCAGGGAGCAAAACTGAGGAAAACAGGCACAAAGGAAGAACGGGCACGAAGGAAAGCGGGAAAGAGAGTGGGAGAGAGAGGGTGAAGAAAGGAAAATGGGCTCAAAGGATGTGGGCAAAGAGTGAGAGAGAGAGTGAACAGACACAGGAAGAGGGCACAAAGAGTGAGAGAGAGAGTGAACAGACACAGGAAGAGGGCACAAAGAGTGAGAGAGAGAGTGAACAGACACAGGAAGAGGGCACAAAGAGTGAGAGAGAGAGTGAACAGACACAGGAAGAGGGCACAAAGAGTGAGAGAGAGAGTGAACAGACACAGGAAGAGGGCACAAAGTGAGAGAGAGAGTGAACAGACACAGGAAGATGGCACAAAGAGTGAGAGAGAGAGTGAACAGACACAGGAAGAGGGCACAAAGAGTGAGAGAGAGAGTGAACAGACACAGGAAGAGGGCACAAAGAGTGAGAGAGAGAGTGAACAGACACAGGAAGAGGGCACAAAGAGTGAGAGAGAGAGTGAACAGACACAAGAAGAGGGCACAAAGAGTGAGAGAGAGAGTGAACAGACACAGGAAGAGGGCACAAAGAGTGAGAGAGAGAGTGAACAGACACAGGAAGAGGGCACAAAGAGTGAGAGAGAGAGTGAACAGACACAGGAAGAGGGCACAAAGAGTGAGAGAGAGAGTGAACAGACAAAGGAAGAGGGCACAAAGAGTGAGAGAGAGAGTGAACAGACACAGGAAGAGGGCACAAATAGTGAGAGAGAGTCAACAGACACAGGAAGAGGGCACAAAGAGTGAGAGAGAGAGTGAACAGAGAGTGAACAGACACAGGAAGAGGGCACAAAGAGTGAGAGAGAGAGTGAACAGACACAGGAAGAGGGCACAAAGAGTGAGAGAGAGAGTGAACAGACACAGGAAGAGGGCACAAAGAGTGAGAGAGAGAGTGAACAGACACAGGAAGAGGGCACAAAGAGTGAGAGAGAGAGTGAACAGACACAGGAAGAGGGCACAAAGAGTGAGAGAGAGAGAGTGAACAGAGAGTGAACAGACACAGGAAGAGGGCACAAAGAGTGAGAGAGAGAGTGAACAGACACAGGAAGAGGGCACAAAGAGTGAGAGAGAGAGTGAACAGACACAGGAAGAGGGCACAAAGAGTGAGAGAGAGAGTGAACAGACACAGGAAGAGGGCACAAAGAGTGAGAGAGAGAGTGAACAGAGAGTGAACAGACACAGGAAGAGGGCACAAAGAGTGAGAGAGAGAGTGAACAGACACAGGAAGAGAGCACAAAGAGTGAGAGAGAGAGTGAACAGACACAAGAAGAGGGCACAAAGAGTGAGAGAGAGTGTGAACAGACACAGGAAGAGGGCACAAAGAGTGAGAGAGAGAGTGAACAGACACAAGAAGAGGGCACAAAGAGTGAGAGAGAGAGTGAACAGACACAGGAAGAGGGCACAAAGAGTGAGAGAGAGAGTGAACAGACACAGGAAGAGGGCACAAAGAGTGAGTTCGAAGGAAGGGTGGGAAGAGGAGCAGAGAGCGAGAGAGACGGAGCGCAGGAACGAGGCAGGGCAATGAGGCCCTTTCCGAAAGGGCCTTAGACTGGTCGGAGCACCAGTCCAGGTGAGTGGGAGCTGGGAGCTGGGACCTAGGCGCACGAGATGCCAAAGATGGGCTACGATAATGCCAGGGAGAATCAGTCTGTCGTCGAAAATGCTGCAACGTTAGACTGGTACGTGAGCCATTAGCCCGGATGATCTCCCCTACACCCACACATGTGCCTCACCCAGCACACTCCACACCCACACTCCTGCATCCATCCATGGGTATCGACCCAGTGACACATAATCCCCCCACCCCCTCCTGACTTCCATTCTTCGGCCGCTGCCCTGCTGGTGGTTCTGGGGTCCTCAGCCGGCTCTGCACAGGGTGGCAGCAGCAGCAGTGCTTAATTTGAGCCAATGGTTTACGGTGCTCAGGCCCGGCACATACTTGTCAACACCGGCACTTATGACAGTCTGCCACACGGTGGCACTGTCTATCTAATTTATAGGTGAACACAGCAACAGTTGTTTAATACTACAATGTACATTAAAAATGACATACCTGCCGCACCAGCCATTTTTATAGCTTTGGGACACCTGTAGGAGCGTGATGGTTAGTAGTTGTGTTGGTACTGTCATTGGCAGTGCTGGTAGGGGCAGTGGGTGGTGCAAGCTGTAGTGGCCTCCTGGGAGTGCCCTGGCACTTACTTTTTTTTTTACAAATTAGGCAGTAGGCAGCAGGGTCAGGCGGAGCCTGCCAACTGTCCTTTACAGAAGTGGTCCGTGTTAACACATCCTTTAGGTCATATGAACCTCACCCCAAAATACAAACATCTCTAGCCTGCATGCACCTGTACAATTACACAGGCGTAAGCAGTCAGCAATGTGAGGAAGCGTAACAGAAGACGACATTTTACAGGAGGTGAATATGAAGTGAAGAACTACATGGAAAAAACATTATTCATCAGAAGAAAACAGAAGCAAACAGATGTTTATGCAAATGTATATTTGTTACCTTGTGTGCTACGTTTTGGAAATGAGAGACAATTTTAAAATATATATGTTGTTCTCGTTTCCGTATCACGGAGAATGATTTACTATGAAAGGTATTTCCTTTCTACTGTGAAATCTTTGGTGCGATTTCCCGCGCTTCCTGCGCCGCTTATACCTGCTTCATTCGGGTGTAAGTTACAATGTGCGGTGGATTCTGTGAAGCTGCACAGAACGCTCCCGTGCCCATGGAGGTGTGGGGGGAGAGAAGCAGAGACGGAGAAAAGGTTTCCATGTGAAGGAAACAACCAAAGACGCTCGTGGCATTACAAGGCGCCCCCCGCTCCCTGGGCGTGCCTTCTGCCGGATGCCTGCTGGGCCTGGTTCTGGGTCCGGCATCTGGTGACGGGCCACAGACGACCCAAGGCTCGTCCTCCTCTGTCCCAGAACTGTAAAAAAATACACCAGAACCAGCAGCGCCTGTGAGCCGAACCCAAGCTGCTGTGATACACGAACCCGCGCGCTTTTCTCTTTTCACGTTGCGTTTTGAAATAAAGGCGGGATCAGAAAGCGGTAATACCCCAGAGGCTGCAGCAGGGGGGACTTTACATGTCATGTCAGTTCTATTGGCCGTCCGACGGTCAGTCTGGGCGTCGCCTCCCTGTCAAGGCCATTGATTATAGCGCTTCGATAACCACACATGGCTTCTACTAGCATCGTTTTGTTTGCTGTCAGAGTTCCGTCACGTTAACATACAAATAGTGCGTCCTGCTTTCCATACATTAAACGTTGCAGTGTCCTGAACTGCACAAATGCTTCCTTTTTGCTAATGCATGGATCCTTTATATTAATTTAGTTATATTCGTTTTGTTTTCTCTCCTTACCCAGTTTGCAGTTGAATCGCACTCAATTTCATTCAAGTGTTCCTAGAAAAATTCGACTTACATTGCCAGGGTGACTGAGCACGTGAATTGAATATTTTATCAGTTGGCTTTCTGGGCATATTGTATTAATTTTGCCCTTGAAAGACAACAATGCAGAAAGTCCGAAAGGACGTCTGGACAAGTGAAGATTGCCGTTTATGTGGAAAAAATTCCAGTACACGGTAGCTGCTGCCGACTGAACAGATCGACCGAAACGGGGAATTTAGCCCGCGAACTTTGAGATTGACCATAAGATTGACATCCAGGACCGTCCAATCCTGCACTAATATGCTTTTCACGCCCTGAGGAAGCCCCAGGCCGGATGGCCATGTTTATGGGGCGAAACACGTGTTGGCAGTCTCTCTTGTACTGACTCGATGAATCAAAAGAGTCAGATAATATAAAATTCACCAAGTGCAAACCGTGTACTGGAATTTTTTCCACATAAAAGACAATCTTCACTTGTCCAGACGTCCTTTCGGAATTCTCTTGCGTCTAGGGGGATAGGGGTCTCCCCCCTTGTCATGGACAAGTGCGCCCAGTATATTCTACTCAACTAATACGGCGAGTAAGGGATTGGGACCATTTACCCCTACAAATATTGAAAACAATGCAGAAAGTAACGCCTTTTCCCACAAAACCTGAGCTTGGTGACATGACTCTAGTGTTAGAACCACGCACTAGATTCTAATTCTAGCTCCTCATTTGAACAAACTCTGTGATCTTCGGCAAACCAAGTCACCTTTCTTTAGGGACAGATGATACGATGCACTGTACAAAAAAACCTCCGGGCCAGATTCACACGATCTTTGTGCTTGCACTCAGCAGGGAGATGTCTGTCTCTAGGGTGGCAACGGGAAGAGAAGGCACACACAATGAGCAGGGTAGAAATTAAGAGATTTCTCTACAGAGAAAAATATTTTTCCACCAGACTTTAAATGGGAGAAAATATAAAGTAAAACTGTACTACTGCAAACATTTTTCTGCGCACAGTTGTACACTTTGCTCAGAGGAGGTAGGCCTTAGGTCGACATAAATGGCACAGATCTCAACTCTCAAATGTTTCCCGGCAACGTGTGGGACCTGCCGCTGGGGCAGCTTTCAAATGAAATTCTGGTAGGTAAACTCTGAGAAGGTGAGAAGTTTGAAAATCTACTCTCAGAAGTCGTTTTAAGAGCACTAGTGCAGATGTAAGGATCCGAATGGGCGTCACTTAATGTATGCCATCTAATTAAGTATGAATTCGAAACACCTACAAATGCCACAGAAATAATTAACTAAGTGTGGATTTTAGAGAGTCTAGTCATTTTTTACATAATTTTTGTTGATTTACCCATTTCTCGATGGCTCGGCTCGTCCCGTGGCTTTGAAGGCCAAGCCAGCCCTTCGGGCCTCGCTGTGACCTCCACGGCCCGCCCATCTCCCCTTTTCACAAACAACCTCTCCCGGAACTGTGGAATTTTCACTACAAGAAGAAACTGCAGCGGCGGAGTCAGGTGACCCAGGCGTAGACCAGGAAAGATAAACACAGTGCCTAATTTGAGCCGGTGGTTTCCGGTGCTCCACTGGCACTTAATTGTCAGCAACGGTACCTATGACATCTGCCACTCGGTGGCGCTGCTTTTTTAATTCAGAGATGAGCACAACTATTGTTGTTTATTAATTCAATATACATTAAGAATGACTAATATCTGCTGCCAAAGCCATTCTTTTAACTTTGGGGTCCTGAAATTGTCAGAATTGTGACACTTGTAGGGGTGTGACTTATTAGTTATGCTGTTACGGTAATTGACAGCGGCATTGGGCAGTGTAAGCAGAAGTGGCCTGCTCACTAGAACCCTGGCACTTATTTATTTTTTTACATATTAAGCACTGGATAAACATCATAATCTAGCCTGCAGCAGCTCTAAGGCATTTTATGAGACGTGTTTGGGGCTGTCAATCAAAGCCTTAAGGCGTGCATGCAAGGATGTATGGACTGGGCATGCTGTACATAGGTACAAGCTGGTTTATTCACAGTCTGGAGTTTTATTATGGCATAGCGCCTCGCGTGTTACCACCTAGTTAAATCTACAGTTTAATAAAAAAAAAAAATAGATACGTCGAAACGAGTTTGTGGGGAAGAAATGTTCCTATTAGAATATCGTTCAAGCGTCCTCTCAACGGGTACAAATATCTTTATGCCCCCCCGCACAAAATTATTTTGAGAGCTCTCCAAATCGCATGATACTATTTTCTCACACCTATGATAAATAAAATAAATAAATAAAAATAAATAAATAAATAAAATATGATGTAAAATGTTTTCTATTCAGAGAGAAAAACAAAGAACATTTAGTAACAAAAGAGGTGTGAATCAGGACAAGAAAAAATACTACATAGCATAGGTTTGAAACTGCAGTCTTTTGTTCTTTAATAAATGATGATGTAAAATAATAAATATTTATTTATTTATTTATTTCTGTCATTTATAAAGCGCATGAATCACCCCAAATGGGGTATCTCCGCGCTAATGACGACTAGAGAGGCACGGAGAACTAAAAAAGTGAAGTTTTAAGTTTTTTCCTGAAAGTTAGGTAATTAGTGCATTGGCGGATCTCCAGAGGTAGCTGGTTCCATAATTGTGGGGCTATGTAGGAGAATGCTTTGCCTCCTAGCCTAGTTTGTTTTATGCGCGGGACAGTAAGAAGGCCCTTATCTGCTGATTAAAGGGTGCGCGAAGGTGTATATCTAACCAGTTTGTCTGCTAGATATTTAGGTCCCATTTTATTGAGGCCTTTGAAAACCAGGCAACCAATTTTAAATTCTATTCTTTTACGTATAGGCAGCCAATGTAATTTGCGTAGCAGGGGACCTGATGGAGTTCGGGGGAGCACTAGTCACCAATCGGGCCGCCGTATTCTGGACCACTTGTAAGCTGCTCAAGGCAAATACAAACGTGACTGTGTGGAGTAGATTTTGGGCATTTCTTTTACAAATTGTGGGCGCGGTCTTGCACTGAATAGTGTTTTTCAGTTGATAAAATAAAAGTGCCCAGTCAAACATTGCAAAGGAGAACGAGGGAGGCATCTTGAAAGAAAAGTGCAAAAAAAAATAATTCTGAGTTATTTTGATTTTTTGTTTATAATATTTGTAAAACTCAATACTGTCAGATGCGTCCTGGTACTAGGACAAAGATGCTGCACCGGATGCTAGTTAGATGTCACTGCTGGAATTGCCATGTTTTTAGATATTTCCGAAACTGCTAACAGCCTGCCGAAGAACCCACATCTGGAGGTAGAACGTTTCACAGATTAGCAACCAGTATCTTATGTTGATTTGTACAGCGCACAAATTACCTGAGAGGGTATCCAGGCGCTTGGGCAGGTGTGTAGATGTGTGGTCCCCAAGGGTCTTATACGAAGAGCCAGGTCTTCAGCTTCTTGCGGAACTCAAGTAGTGAGGAGGAGGCTCTGATGTGTTGAGGAAGTTCGTTCCATGTCATGGGCGCGATGTAGGAGAATGAGCGACCTCCAGTTTTGTTTTGTGGATGCGGGGAGTGTGTGTGAGTGAGGCAGAGCGTAGGTGTCTGGTGGGTTGGTGAAAGTGTAGGCGGCTGTTCAGGTATTCTTACTCTATGTTGTGTAGGGCTTTGTATGTGAGAACATACTTTGAACAGTATATAGAAAGCACTGCCAATGACTAAAATAATTATAATAATTCTAAATATAGTATATCCAGTATACTCCAGTACAATAAATCGAAACTGTAATGCAGCGAGGTAGCCCGAGTGACTATGCGGCCATATCTGGTCCAAAGCATTTTGATAAAAATTAGTGTTGACTGTTACCTTTAATTTTCCTGCAGAGCTGAGCCTTAGACAGAGACCTTTGCAAGTCCACAATTTTTAAGCGTCATCTGCTCTATCCTGTTCCATCGGGGTTCCCTTCAGGGCATCAAATGGAACATCACACCCCTTCTATTCTATGACTCTATTCATCGCTACCACCACCTCCAGCGAATGTATGACGTTACTACGCATACAGTTACAACGCAGTATTTTACATCGCGTTCGTTACAACGCAAGTCGTTACAACGACTTGCGATGGAGGGCGCTGGACTTAGGAATAGTATGATTTACTATTCCAACTCCAGTCTACGTACAGTAGGGAAGGTGTTGGAATAGTAAATCATACTATTCCTTAGGTTAGAGCGCCATCCAGCGCAAGTCGTTGTAACGACTTGCGTTGTAATGACCGCGATGTAAAAGCATCGCGTTGTTAATGTTGCGTGGTAAAGGATGTCTCCCCCTCCAGCTGACCTCTCTTGTGATGCTCTTGATTCTAACCACTTCCTTTCAAACTCTGGAGCGTCTGTTGACCCCTTAATGAACCATAACTGGAAGCCAGGAGCCCCACCTAAGAAATTTCTACGATTTGAACCTCAAAATGATAAATAAAAATACAGAAACAAGTACATATCAAACATATACAAATTATGAAATATTTTAATACCAAACAAAAAGTATATGAAAATCAAAATTTACATTTTATGGGGAAGGTTGGAGCTTTTGAAAATGTAATTTTATTTCTAAAAGACAAAGTGATATGCTACAGCATATCAATTTGTCTTTTTTTGCTCCTAGTGAATTCTCTCTTTTTGTTGGTGCATACTGGTCCTGCCTTAATTGAGGCCTCCAATCGTCTCTACTAGATCCACTTTGCTGTACTTGTGCATCTCCCATGAATCCAGACAAGGATACCAACGTATTTTTAGTTTCCAGTTTCAAATTCCTTCATATTTACAGAGCCTTTTAAAACGTTCAATTTTGCTTTTTTATGTATATGTACTGTGCTAATCCGCTAACATTACTTAATTTCCTAAACAGATACGGGCCCCCTGAATAGGCATCACAACCCCCAGGGGTCTGCGGACCACAGATAAAAACTCCTACTCTAGAACATCCCACGCTTCCCTCCTTATTTTGTTCTTTGGCATTTTTGGTTTAGTTCTTGAGTGGCTGAAATTTGCTCACTCAGGTCGTGCCATATTCTGGAGGGGTCTCTTTCTTGTTCGAGGTCCTGAACTGATAGGATCGTGCAAGGGGATCAGGTTGCAGTCCCATGGGGTCTTGTAAAAAAGCTCGTTCATGCTCTATGTCCGAATCCTATAGGGTTCTGTAGGGGCCTCTCTCTCACGTTGTGTAGGAAGGTGGAGTATTATGTGGTGATGCTGGTTAGTCTTCACCATGTAATACTATCACGATACCCCAAAGATGGTCCTTGGGTTCACACTAATAAATCCGTAGCTCAGTCCTGGTTGTGTGGCAAAGGGCGGTCAGGCTTTACTAGAGGAACATGTTAAGCATTTCAGAGTACCAACATGGACAATAAGTAATTGACACGACTCAATAGAAATCCTACTCCAATTTATAAAATTAAAATGTATTTTTATTTTTATTTAGACATCAACTGAACGAAATAGCATACACATAACCGGAGTTATGGATTTTAGAACAAAACATGAATTATAGCAGTTCACTACTGCAGAACTTTTGCATTGCAGGTCAATGGGAAAGAGTGGTAGTGACAATCGGTCACTTGCAGGTCGAGTTGTGTGGTACCCAGTAGGGGTAATGGCAATGCGGGTCCCAAGACCAGGCCACAACAGTTAGTTTAATTTTACTTGGCCCGTAGAGCCCGGGTGTAGAGTTGACCTGGCTGTCTTAGGTGCTGAATGAGAGCCGTGGGGTGCTGCTTTTACCGCTTAGACGGTGCTGGGAGCAAAACAGAGGCAAAATCTTGACAACGGGGCCACTGCCATGGTTAGTTGACGGTGTTACAGGGTTCCCTTTTGATGTAGTGTCGAGTACAGGAGTCAGTTGCCGGACTGGCAAACAACAAGCCTTGGCAGCGGTAAGCTCAGCAGGAAGCTTCTTTGACATCCGTAGATCATGTGGAACACAGTAGCTGCCTGTAACTTTGTGCAAGGCAGGACTATAGTTCGCTCAGTGCACTGGACCATCTGCTTTTGGGCGATCCCTCGGAGGGCCCAATAGCCAGCGATTCTTTGGATCCGGAGTGTTGGTATACCTGCAGTTTGCAGGGGACTAGTGCCACTAGTTCAAGGGGATCCGAGGTTGCCTCTGGCTCTCACAAGGGTCCTCTGTCTGGGGAAACTGATCTTTAGTCTTGGACGAGTCTCATTCATGCATTTCCAGGAGTGTTGCCACAGGTGCAGAGTATCCCTCTTTTGGTTTGTGCAAGTCCTGTTGTTGCAGACACAGGTTTCTTCTTTGCCTCTTTGATGCAAATTGCATCCGAAATTAGGTTCTGGTATCAGGGGTGTCCCTTAAATCCTAGATTTAGGAGTGTTAGGGGTGTGGCAGCAAGTAGCTAATGGCTGATGGTCCCTGCAGCTAATGTGCCTCTAAGTTGACCCCATCTGGAGATGTAGGTCACCTTTCCTATCCAGTACCCTCTATTTCTACCACTTTTAAAAATGGCAGAAGATTTCCTCAGGTGTACAGACCAGGCAGCTCACCTTGAAGGTGTGGCTAGGCTTCTGGGAGTGTAACCCTCCTGCATACCTAATTTCCTCTCTGTTCTGGAGCAAATGTTTCTGGGGCACGGGAAGGGCTGTTTACTCCTCTGGAAGTCAGCCTTAATGCAAGTAGGGGTGGTGCAGCCTCTGAAACTCACTGCCTTGATGTGCCACTTCCTAGCCTTCCTGGGAGGGAAGGAGGTGTGACCTCCTTCCTGTCCAGGCCTTTGTTTCTGACTCCTAGGAGTGATCACACTGCCTGGCAGGAGGCCAGAATCCTGTTTTGGTGGCAACAAGCATGGGTTACTGGACAGAGCACAGAGAACCTGGGCAACTAGGCGGGCAACCTCTAAGGTAGCCACCTGGGAGCATGCCTCCTCACCCTTGACATGAGAGGCACGTAGTTTGATACCAAACTCAACATGTCTAGGTGGTACCATAATGAGGCTAGTGACCTTGGGTTTGCCCGGGTGCTATCTCCTGTTATCCTATGGACCGCCTATCTCTAATAGTGTACTTTAATGGTAAAGGACACTATAGAGACATATAAGCTTGCACTTTCATGCCTACACCTTTAATATACTGCACCCTGCCGCCTTGGCTTAGGAGGCCTTCCTTAGGGGTGACCGACATATATTAAAAGCAGTGCATAGACTTTGCCAAACATGGTGAGGGCAAATTGGAGCAGTTTACACTGTTCCTGCAGTCTGCAATAGAAGGCCTGCTTTCAGTAGTTTATTTGGGTCATTCAGGGTGGCACAAACAGTTTTGCTAGCCCTGGGGACCCCTTTACCACCCATGCCCTTGGTACCACTGGTACCAAATACTAGGGACTTACGTGGGGGGTAAAGTCCTTGTCGATTCGGGATGCCAATTTACACATATCAGTATTAGGGAGAGAGCACTGGCACTGGGGCCTGGTTAGCAGGCTTCAGTGGACTGTCAGAGTTGAAAACCAGCATCTAGTAGTTCAAATAGGGGCAAAAAAGTGGGGGAACATCTACAAAAAGCCTTGTTTTTTTACATGTTCTATGCCTAGTCCTACAGGATCCCACAAGGCGCCTCTCTTGTGTTCTAGGTGTGATCCTATGGGGTTCCACAAGAGGTCTCTCTGATAATCTAGGGACGATACAGTGGAGTTATGCAAAAGGTCTTTTGCATGTTCTAGGTCCGTTCCTGTGAGGTCCCGAAACTGGACTGTTTCATGTTCTAGCTCCAATCCAATGGGGCATGTTCTAGTTCTGAACCTATGGGGCCCTGCACGGGACCTTTCTCGTATTCTAGGTTTGATTCTTTGTGGACCCGCAAGGGGGTCTCTCCCATGTTCTTAGTCTCATCCAGTGGGGCCCCACAAGGGGTCTGTCTTGTGTTCAATCTCTGATCCTGTGGGGTTTCACTAAGGTTCTCCCTCATCTTCCTGGACTCTGTCCCATTGTGTCCCAACATGTTTTATGTTAGATCCCTTACTTTTTACTCTGTAGATCTTTCCACTATTTCCTGTTTTGGGTTCCAGAAACGAGGACCCTCAAACTTCCTTTTTATTCCATTCATTCACCGATTTAGGCTCCCATTTCTTCCTGCTTGTAATTCAGGTTTCTGTTATATCCTAGAAAACTGTTCCAGGTTCGACAGACACGCTGCAATGGCTAAATGCAGCTCCTCGTCCACTTCCAGACCCTGCCGAGATATAGAGCCTGGAGCACAGACTAACCATTGGGTGGTAGAACCAATAAAGAGCTGTTGAATACAACACTGGGCGTTTGTGGTCTGTCACACATTGTCATAACTGTAGAAGAACGCCTACAGTCGAATACAGTTGTAAGAGCTTCTTTATGTCTCGCCTGGAGACAGCTTGTACCTTTCTGTTGTCAAAAGACCTCTTGAAGATATGTCTTCTTAGAGCCAGCCCATTGCTTCCCATTGGTTCGGTTTCTTGTCTCTCTAATTCGCTTACTTCATAATCAATGGCTTTCCTTCTTCTTGTGTTTGTCCCGCCCCTGGAGCAGAGCTTCTTTACTGTTATTTTGAAAGTATGACTTGTATCCTTCCACTGCTTCCATTCAGGCAACTTCTTTCTTTCTTTCACTGTCAGTACTCCATGTTTTCTTGTTCTCTCTCGCTTGTGTGGAGCTTCCTCCTCAAATACCCAGCCCCCCACCCCACATGCTCTGTGTTCCCCCTCCTCGCCCAGTTCACCCATTGAGTCCCCACTCTGGCTTTTTGTCATTATTTTATTTCCAAAACTCCTACCAAGCCTCAAGCACGTTTGTTGCTCCCCCGCCAACTCCTCATTGCTTCGCACACTGCATTAATTTCTCCCCCATCGGCTCCCCCCACTTGCGCCACAGTTGCTGCCTGCTCCCTTGGCGCGGTCCTTTTTTTAACAAAGAAAAAAAAAAATTGTTGAGTGCTCTGCGTCTGACTTTTGCTGAGGACTGGTTTATTTTCACAAATCGCTTTAGTGCACTTTTAAACACAATTTTGTATTTGTGGAACTGCCACCCTGGAATGGTAAATATAAAAAAGAAATAAAATAGCAACCATGTCATGCAGTATGCACGTGCATGAGTGATGAATCCTACACGCTAATAAGTCATCATGCTGGGCCGCCATAGCGGTATGATAGGTACGCATGCATGACCATGTACATTTCATTGCATTGTTTTTGCATTTCATTTTGCTCATACTCCACACCATCAGAAAACAATGACAAAGCCTACAGGTCGAAAAAGCAACACCATTTAGTTCTGAATGCATGTTTTCTATCTGTGAATATCTCTGTTCAGCAGGCGCAAGCACGCATGCTGCTTCTACATGCAATGGGAAAAACTGAGCCACTGGGCAATGTCTGGATGAAACATATTAGCGGCAGTGCTTAATTCGAGCCGGTGGTTTCCAGTACTTGGCACCGGTACTTAATTGTCAACACCGCCGCTTGTGACAGTCTGCCACAAGGTGGCTCTGTCTGGCTGATTTAGAGATGACCACAACAACAGTTAATTATTAATTCAATATACATTAGAAATCACAACTACCTGCCGACCATGCCATTCTTATAGCTTTGGGGGCCTGTAATAGTCTGAATTGTCACACTCATAGGAGTTTGATGGTTAGTAAATGTGTTGTTACTATCACTGGCAGCGCTGACAGGGGCAATGTGTGGCGCAAGTTGCTGTGGCCTCCTGACGAGAGTCCTGACACTTATTTATTCACAAATTAAGCACTGGTTAGCGTCCAAACTAGGGTTTCTTAAGTATGGTTATCTCCAAAATCACTAAAAACTTCTAACTCATTCACACTCAAACGTGGCTGGAAAATTAACATGCAGAATGGAAATATTTTATACAGTTGGAAAAGAATGTTTGATTTCTATTTTGGCTCTCTGAACGTGGATATAGTGGAGTGGGGCCCTTTCGACCTCATTTCTGCTCTGTTTACCTCAAACTGCACATTCTTCACAGCAAGAAGCGTCGCCTGGCCAAGCACCTTGGATGCTGACTGGGGTATAAGATGGTAACGGGGGATGTCCCATACCACTCCCCGCTCAGTTTGAAGGAGTGCAGTATGGGTATAACGCATACATGCCAACATTTTAGAAGAGTAAAGTGGAAGATTTACAAAAGATAATTGGGAGAATGTATTTCTCCCAATGACTAGATTGAGGCCTGAATCGGGTCTGTTGTCACGTCTGGGACATGAAAGTGTGCTGCTGCAGGACCGGATATCAGAAATGCAGAAACATGTTTTTTTCCCATTACCTGTCAGGAGCGCGGAGAAAGCGCTATGGCAGGCAGAGAGCGCGTGATAAAAATGCCATGCACTGGCCTGCAGGAGCAGGTTACTGGCAGTGAATACTACAAGTCTCACTAGACCAGTCCCTCTTGCCGACTCTTGCCGATTAATCAGGTTTTTGAATGCAGGAATCGGAAGGCAGGAGACTTGCCTTGAAATCTGTAGTCTCCCGCCTGAATCAGGAGGGTTGGCATGTATGATAACGTTACGTTAGCTGCAGACAGGGCGGGAGGGGGCAGGTCTAGGGATGCCTACCCCGCTTTAAGGTAGGTGCAATTTCCATTTCGTCATGTTTTGTTTTCAAGTTTTCGGTGTCTTACTTCTTTTATTGTTTGTAGACATTTTCGCTGTTTTTTCCTTTAAGTTATTCTAAGATAAATTATTTTGCATCATTTCTATCGGGGTGGGGGTGCTGAGATACTCTCATTAAGCTGATCTGACATGGGACTGACAACCCATCAGAGAATTTCTCAGGTTCCCAGAGGCCAGCCCGCCCACTGACCCTAGAAAACGTGACCTCAGAACACCGGAAGTGAATGGAGCCCGGTTTCCTTCCTTCCGGGAGTGGGTGTACGATCTCCCCAGCGTCGCGTTACAACACATACGTTTTACTCACTTATTTCTGCTTGCAGGAAGCCGAGGGAAACTTTTCTACAATCGCTTTGAGACGATCAAAGGAACTTATTTTAATAGCTTAATTCCGCGCTCGCGCAGCCGAGATGGGTTTTTGTAGTTTTAAGTGTTGAGAATTTGGTTAAAAGCCTAAACCGTTTTCGCAGCCTCGTCCCAGGTTTCTTGCCTATAATTGCTGCATTTTGTAATAGTTTCAGGTCTTTTTTTGTTTTTACAAAAAAGTGGGGTGGCAGACGATCCCAAGATGCGTGTCGGAGTGTCTCGGAAAGCCTTGCTGGAGACCGACAGCTACGCGTCACCTGCACGGCGGATTTAGAGACTTAACGTGGTTAAATAGCAATGAAAGGGAGTGATTTATATCACAACTCGGGAAAATAAACCACAGAGAGGACTATGCGATACCTATAATATTATTAATATTATTAAAAGCGGTAGTGCGCCCATGGCTTTAAGTGAACTGTGGGTGGAGAATTAGAAGGGGAATAACTGGAAGATTAGGTCAGTGGGCGGAGTCAGAGGTGTGGCCAGAAAGAGCAAAACATCCCAATTTTTAGCATTTGTTTAGCATTTCACTGTCCAGTTACAGTTTATTACGTTATTTATTTCTACCAATGGATACATGTTTATTTAAGGTTTAACGCGTTCCATGCGTCGGACGGCCCCCAGCCGTCTGACGTCACGGTGGGCGTGTTTCCGCACGCGTAAAATCCGCCCGCACAGCGGGGAAATTTGCGCCGCAGCGAACGGGTTATTATGAGTTATTGACATTTAAATACATTCACAAAGTGGAATATGTTTCCAATCACAGAATGCCCCAAATACACTTAAAAGTGGAAGCACAAGACATTTGTCTCTGAGCCATGGAGTTTCTGTCATCAGCACTTCTCCTCCCTTTTCCACAAGAGCAGTTTAAACATGAATGGCAAAGTATCCTAGTTTGCAAATGTTTTCCACATAATTATGGCTTTGTCATGTTTGCCAAATAATATATCATCTGCTGAGTAATCTGACAATTTTAACAAAAAAAATTGTAGCTCAAGCGGTACTAAAAAATGTGACTTGCATTGCTGCTAAGTGGCGGGCTCTTTGCCAAGGTTGACTGGTCACCTTTCTCACTGCTGCATTTGTATGTTACACTAGTACTAAGGAGGCAAAATCTTTGCAGAGGCTGTTGTTAGTCTGTGTAAAAATGTCAAAATAATTAAGTATCAGAAAATATACCGCATTACGCTGCAGCATTTTTTTTGCTGCATAAGTTAGTCAACACTGCAACATAATTTTTTCCTCCATTGCTGCATAATTCTAGTGACCCAAAGCAGGCAGTACATGTTAAAAGTGCTTGTGCATGAAGCAGAGAGACCGTGAAGTTTGCAAACGTAGTTTGGTGTGCGTGCACATCCTGCATTGCTGATCCCTGGTGAGTTGCACTACTATTGCTGAAACAAGGCCAACGGAGGTACCAATACTGCTGCCTAACTGAGAGAAACTTGAACTGCCTTGAGCTACAACCCAATTGTGCCCTGCTATAAACACCTGGATGCGACTCAATTCAAATTATGCACTAGACAAGAGTAATATGCTGCCCGAAAAAAGTAATAACATCTTGGAAAAAGCAAACACTCATAGGGAATGCAAGATTAAGTAAAGCATGTGAAATGTAAGCAGGAACAACAGGGTTACCTTAACGCTTTTACACTCATTATTCAGAAATCAATTAGTGTTATTGCATGAAAAGTTAAGGACATGACTACACAACCTGGAAGGGACCCGTTTCAATGCCCATTGCTTATATCCATACAAAACGTAAGCAGTATAGTTTAAATAGACCACATCCATAAACACAGAGCCATGGTACACATTTTATGATCTAAAATAAGGAAAACAGTTGCTAAGGATCACATTAAAAGTTTTCCACTCCAAGCATCAATCAGGTATTGCAGTACCTCCAGGAATGATGCACTTCCCCACCTGGGGAAAACAATGTTGCTTAAAGAAAGACGAGAAAACGAAAGTAGCGCTTCACTGGCAAACTCTGTAAAGTGGCGCTAATGTGTTTGGATGTGAACAGCCGCGGCCCGTGCAGGTAAGAGCGGTGGGGCCACATGGGGGGGATTTCGACAGATGACGATGGAACATTAATTATTCAAATAATTTTCCCTTGTGGTCATCTGTCGAACCCGGCCCCACTGCTCTGACCTGCACGGGCCATGGCTGGGTGTGAATAGACCTAATCTTGCAACTTTGCGACCACTCTGTCTTGCTTTATTTAGTTCTTTTTCGTATTTTGAACCTTTTTTTCTCTCCGTCCCAAGGCTGCACTTTGGAATAGAAAAATGTCAGAAAAAGACGACATTTCCAGCAAAAGTGTTTCTTTCTTTTTTGGATCCATTTCATAGGGGAACAAATGAAGGAAAGGAGAGGAAAGAGAGGGTAAGAGCCGTTTCTTTAAGTTACGGTTTTAAGCAAGTGAGGAGGAGGAAGACAGAGACAGAAAGAGAGGGAATAAGAGGAAGAGGAAGAGAGAGAGAGAGGGGGTGGGGGGCAGCTGCCAGCGGCAGAGCAGGAGACGTGGACACTGTGCTTGTCTTCTCTGGACAACAAGGAAGAGACAGAGTCCTTTTCCTTCTCTGCCCACCCACCTGTCTCCAAACGGCCACGAATAGCCAAGCCTTAGCTGTGGACCTTTCCTATTTCTGCCGTCGTGGGATGCATTTTTAAAATAAAAAAGTAGGGGAACGGATTCTATTAAATTAAAAAAGTAAGGCCACGCCGTGCCCTGCCGATCCCGCCCACTTCGACCACTGTTTAAGTGGGATGAAAGAACTAGGGGGGGTCTCTCAAAGGGGCATGGCCGATGTAATTAGGGCATGGCTTAAAAAGTACGCAAAAAATCTGTGCTTAGCACAGTGTACCGCCTGACTGGTAATTTTTTGCTTCTGTCATTGCATCCAGATATTTAATACAACAAGTAACATTACACCTACAGCAAGCCAGGACTATTGGCTTTGCCAGTGGTTGTTAGTTGCATAAGATAAATAGGCAACAACTATGACTTCGTTGTATATAATATTGAAAATGCTTCAGTTCTGAAATGATGAGACTGTGAAAGAACTATAACGAGTCTCTCTGGAGTTACATCAAAGGCAGTGATGGGTGGCACTGCTGCAGAGTTAAGATTTATTTCATCCACCCTGAAGGTGAGGGCAAAAATGGAGAGCCCGATAGGGACACGTCTCAGCACCTGCTTTTTAGAACTGCCGGTGCTGAGCACCAGAAGGACCGGGCCCACTTAAAACCCTGGCTGCGCTGCTAAAATTTTATTAATGTAAAATAATCTAAGGGTACAGACTTCTTGGTGGAGAAGGTGATTTTGTGGGGCAGTGGTTCTAAGGCCTGGTTCACAAACAGACAGAGAGGGAACAGTGGTGGTCCCAAGAGGGATTTCTTGTCAGGCAGGAGCTAAAAGACTGGAAGACACACCTCCCAAGCTGGGTTAATGCCCCCGGCAGCCCAGAACCCCCTTCTGTGATCCACACAATTATGGTATTGAAAGTGAGTGCCGTCTACGCACACACTTAAGGAGTGCCTGGCTGACATTTAAAAACAGAGGCCTGATTCCAAGCTGGTGGTAGTGGAAAATTCTCCCATTTGCAGGGGAAATGGCAAATCGTGTGTAGAAACCTCTAGTGGAAGATACCCCGCTATACAGAACCTATGCCGAGGCAATTCCACTGCCGGACTCTCCTCCAAATGTAACAATTCCTACATGAACCAGAGAATGTTTCAGAACCACCCAAGTCTAATCCCACTCTGCGGGTCCGATTCACAAAAGCATTTCTGAGCATGGGAAGTCGTACTACAGGAGTACTCTTTTACGTATGCCCTGAAACATCCAAATCTCTACTAGTACAAGTGAAAAAAGTGCACAGTCCTTCCTATGTCTACTAATAGTATATGAATATTACTTGAATAATTACATTTTAGATGTTTTGGAGCCAATTCACAAAGGCATGTATACGTTTGTAAAAGAGTGCAACAGGAGTACTACTTTACGTACTTCTTGTGAATAGCCCCCTCTGTCTTTTACTGCCCGCTTCAGTGGCACGCAGCTCGCTGGTGGTGCTCTCAATCAATCAAGGATGTATAAAGTGCAGCGTTTAACCCGTGAGGGTCTCAAGGCGCTAGAAATCACAGGCACTAAGGAGGTGATGGAAAAGTTGGTATTCATGTAGTCTGTCCTGTGTGACATAAAAAGTGGTGAGCGGGGGGGGGGCAGAAAAGCCCAGAGACATGAACAAAAAGAAAGAAAGAGCAGGCAAAGGAAGCTGCAAAGGACAGAGTGGCACGGACAGGTGGAAGAACAGTCAGATCTGATAGTGATTTTTCCACTCCTGGACAAATTGTAAAAAAAAAAGCAGAAAAGCTGGACTGCTGAGAGCTGTGGATTGGAGCAGAAGGTGGCACCCAGCAAGGAAAGGAGGAAGCCAAAATTCTGGAGAGTGTGCTGCTGTAGGAAGCACCAGGTCCTGGGTGGGCCAGGGCCATTCAACAGCCCATCCCTGGAGAGCGCTCTGCTGTAGGAAGCACCAGGTCCTGGGTGGGCCAGGGCCATCCAACAGTCCATCCCTGGAGAGCGCTCTGCTGTAGGAAGCACCAGGTCCCGGGTGGGCCAGGGCCATCCAACAGCCCATCCCTGGAGAGCGCTCTGATATAGGAAGCACCAGGTCCCGGGTGGGCCTAGGCCATCCAACTGCCCATCCCTGGAGAGCGCTCTGCTGTAGGAAGCCCCAGGTCCCAGGTGGGCCAGGGCCATCCAACAGCCCATCCCTGGAGAGCGCTCTGCTGTAGGAAGCACCAGGTCCCGGGTGGGCCAGGGCCATCCAACAGCCCATCCCTGGAGAGCGCTCTGCTGTAGGAAGCACCAGGTCCCGCGTGGGCCAGGGCCATCCAACAGCCCATCCCTGGAGAGCGCTCTGCTGTAGGAAGCACCAGGTTCCGGGTGGACCAGGGCCATCCAACAGCCCATCCTTGGAGAGCGCTCTGCTGTAGGAAGCAACAGGTCCCGGGTGGGCCAAGGTCATCCAACAGCCCATCCCTGGAGAGCGCTCTGCTGTAGGAAGCACCAGGTCCCAGGTGGGCCAGGGCCATCCAACAGCCCATCCCTGGAGAGCGCTCTGCTGTAGGAAGCACCAGGTCCCGGGTGGGCCAGGGCCATCCAACAGCCCATCCCTGGAGAGCGCTCTGCTGTAGGAAGCACCAGGTCCCGGGTGGGCCAGGGCCATCCAACAGCCCATCCCTGAAGAGCGCTCTGCTGTAGGAAGCACCAGGACCCGGGTGGGCCAGGGCCATCCAACAGTCCATCCCTGGAGAGCGCTCTGCTGTAGGAAGCACCAGGTCCCGGGTGGACCAAGGTCATCCAACAGCCCATCCCTGGAGAGCGCTCTGCTGTAGGAAGCACCAGGTCCCGGGTGGGCCAGGGCCATCCAACAGCTCATCCTTGGAGAGCGCTCTGCTGTAGGAAGCACCAGGTCCCGGGTGGGCCAGGGTCATCCAACAGCCCATCCCTGGAGAGCGCTCTGCTGTAGGAAGCACCAGGACCCGGGTGGGCCAGGGCCATCCAACAGCCCATCCCTGGAGAGCACTCTGCTGTAGGAAGCACCAGGTCCCGGGTGGGCCAGGGCCATCCAACAGCCAATCCTTGGAGAGCGCTCTGCTGTAGGAAGCACCAGGTCCCGGGTGGGCCTAGGCCATCCAACTGCCCATCCCTGGAGAGCGCTCTGCTGTAGGAAGCACCAGGTCCCGGGTGGGCCAGGGCCATCCAACAGTCCATCCCTGGAGAGCGCTCTGCTGTAGGAAGCACCAGGTCCCAGGTGGGCCAAGGCCATCTAACAGCCCATCCCTGGAGAGCGCTCTGCTGTAGGAAGCACCAGGTCCCGGGTGGGCCAGGGCCATCCAACAGCCCATCCTTGGAGAGTGCGCTGCTGTAGGAAGCACCAGGTCCCAGGTGGCCAGGGCCATCCAACAGCCCATCTTTGGAGAGCGCTCTGCTCTAGGAAGCACCAGGTACCGGGTGGGCCAGGGCCATCCAACAGTCCATCCCTGGAGAGCGCTCTGCTGTAGGAAGCACCAGGTCCCGGGTGGGCCAGGGCCATCCAACATTCCATCCCGGGGGAGAGTGACGCTGACCTGCATCGTTCCTTCCGGTCCTTGGTTCACCCTGTAGCCTGTGCTGCAGCAAATGAAAATGTTTCGGAGTTACACATACCGCACCCTAGAGCAGACACCCACATATCGCATAAAAGCCTGACTCCTCCCCCGTGTGCTAGTCCCCATGTAATGAGGTGAGCCGGCCTTCTTCAAGAGCCAGCCAATGGGTGTCACACGTTAGTCCATATTAGTGAAGCCCCCTGACTTCAGGATCCTAGCTAAGGGACTCATCGGATTTATGCTGCCCCTTCTGGAGACCATGCCAAATTCAGCCTTTCAAAAACTGCCACCATGGCACCCGCGAAGGGCATTGACAGGGCCTCCCAGCCTGCCTCTCATATGAAGAGAACACAGAGTGGCTAGAAGCCTGTTTGAGAACACACGGCTCCTGGTGCATCTTTAGACACTACAGAAACACCCCAAACAACACCAACACAATGAGCCAGGTTGGAGTCAGAAAGACAGAACATGCTCCAGGTCACTGGTACACTGCGATAAGGGGGACCGGCTGACAATTGCACAACACCTATCCTACCTCTTGGAGGCAAGTAAGCATTTTCATGCACTTGGCTAGGTGACCGCCTCTCAGTCAAACAACTACAGACATTCATAGTGATACGTACACCTCACATGGCCACGCTGTGAAAAGACAAAATATTGCAAGCTCAAGGGGAAGTTAATAGCACCATCAGCAACGCTGCATCTCAAAGAACAAGAACATCTCTTTCACCTCCCAAGGTCACTAACAGGAAAGGATGGATTGGTCAGATGTGTCGGGTGGTGGGTCACCTCATAGAACGAGACATCCACTGTCATGGAAGGCACATCAGTGGCATAAAGATCACAACTCCCAAGATCACTCACATGAAAGGATGGATTGGTCAGATGTGTCGGGTGGGGGGCCACCTCATAGAACGAGACATCCACTGTCATGGAAGGCACATCAGTGGCATAAAGATCACAACTCCCAAGATCACTCACATGAAAGGATGGATTGGTCAGGTGTGTCGGGTGGTGGGTCACCTCATAGAACGAGACATCCATTGCAGTGGAAGTCACATCTATGGCATAAAGATCACAAAGGACGACAAGGAACCCACACAAGCAAGGCGAACAAATGGAAGGACCCAGGGGACAGTCCTCAAGGACAAGATGTCTGTAGTGTCATGAGGAAGTCCTAACCCCATCGGCTAGGGCTCCAAGTCATCAGTTGCACAGGCGGCCCTTAGCCTCAGTCATGTGATGTGTGGAATGCTGGACCGCACCACAATTCTGGATCACACCACCTTTGACTCTCATCTCAATGGTCAGTCTGGGAGTGGGATGAAGGCAGAGAGACTAGCCAAATCCCAATATATCCTATGGGATTTATATTTCGGCGGATAGGATATCTGTCACCGTTGTGACGGAGTAGCCCGTCTGTCAAGATCTAAATCAGGCCCTTACTCTTAAATTTTCAGAAGGTAGAAACTTTGTGAATAAAGCCACTATGGAATGAAAATGAGCCTCCACTCCACCTGCGCCGAATGAGGACTAAAGCGATGGAGCTGTAGCTTCACCATCCCTACGGCTCCTGAGGAGGCTCCAGCCCATGGAGAGGAAATCTCCCAATTCTGCGACACTTTCTTGACCATCTCAACCTTGATGAAGCTTAGGAGCCTCCAACCTCCTGGAACATCTCCAAGTATACCTTCACGATGAGTCTGGCAACGTCATCTCTGGTTCTGGCCAGTGACGCAGCAGTCCGCGCGCCCGCTGTGCCGCAGAGGCAATTGTATTTGTTATTCACCCGCTCTCATTTTTTCGATTCGGGAATGAAAAATTCGACAGAAGAGGGTTTTGGGCAGGAGATGGCGTCGAATGCAATGTGGGTCAGCCTACTGCGCGCCGACAGATAAGGCCCGTGGAAACAAGTGTTCTGTGTACTTACAAGCACATATCAGTCATAATGGAGGGAGACGGATCTACAAGGGAGGATGTTGGCTCCAGAAACACTGCTTCTCATTAGCATGCTGGAACCAAATTCTCTGAGATCCAGGCCTATCGCTGCAGAGCCTGGCTGGGACAGTCCTTATCTGCTCCGCGCAGAGGTGCAGCTGGTGGGGAAATGGATTTGCAGATCCCCCCTTCTCTCTTTATTTTCATTTTTGGTTGCAAGAATGAGCGGAAATGGCAAAAGAATCAGGTGTTTGCAACTCATTCAAAATGTAACTTTTATTCTGTTTAATGAACCAAAACCCTTTTTTTTCTTTTGTAGTCGCTCTTTTGTCTGTTTTTTTTTTATCTGTCAACAACGATCTTTATCTAAATACCTGTGTTAATTTTAGGCACACAAGTCAGCTGAGCGGCAGAATTACAAAGGTACTCAGAGGCAGGGTGAGAAAATAAATGCCCTCTAACCTGTATCAGGAACAAGACATCTCGATTGGTAATCCTCACACAACAGACCTCCCTACCTCTCCCCCCCACCTCCCCCCGCCCTGCACCGATGCAGGCCTCCCAGGGTCAAGGCACGCATGGAAACTGCCGGGAATGCACACTGTCCCAGAGAAACGTCTATGTTATTTTACCTTCAATAAATCCGAGCAGAAGCTCAGAGCAGCAGCCAAACCAACAAGCATTTGCAATGCAATCTCGCATTTACGCAAGTTTGAGCTATTGACATTGTAAATGACAATGCCTTTTATTTTTGTTTTCGTTTTTAAAACAGATAAATAAAAGGCATTGTCATTTACAATGCCAATAGCTTAAACTCCTGTTCATGCGAGACCTATTGCATTGCAAATGCTTGTTCTATGATGTGCTTCTCCTGGATTCCCTATGTTTGAGTGTAGGATATTCACAAACATGATGCCTTTCAGTTTTGAGAAAACGTCAGTGACGTCTGTATCTAGAAGTGGTTTGAAGATGGTCCTTCTGTGGTTATTACTTGGTAAATCAGGGCTAGGGCGATTGTCCTCTTTGATCTGTAGATGTTAAGGCCTTGTTTACCCTCCTTGTGAAGTGCCTGTTTGTTGTACTCAATGGCCGAGAAGAGGATTGATGCAACATTCCTCGATTGCTTTGTGGAAAGCTCTGTTTTTGTTGGATGCATCAATAGCAGGTTGCTTTAGGTGACCTGAGGACGAGTCTGTGTTTGGATTTGAGTCTTGACATGCATCTGATCGTTTTAGGGCATGTTAGTTTTTATTTTTAGTTGTTGTTGTCAGTGGGCTCTTGAGAGCGCCATGGTGCACAAGGCTTTCTTTTGGGAAAGAAGTTTTATTTTGAGGTATTGGCTTAAAGTCCTTCCATATGATTTTACTCTGAATATCGAGAAGTGTGTTGATGATAAGTTGCGGGGAACAGGGCAGGTTTGGGTTTGCCAGAGTGGTGCACGTTGTGGGGAAATAGGAACGGTGAGATGGGCTTTCTCCATATTCTCAAGTTCTTTTGCTCTGAAAGCATCCATTTTCCTCACCTGTACAAGATGCATTATAGAGCAAAAGTCTATCAAACCTGAAGATTTTCTGTACTTGTACGTGGACTTCACAATCTGAAGCCTCAGCAAAGCCTGGCGTGAATCCAGAAATGGGATTTGCAACAATAAACTTTCACGTTTCGGGGATGTGACTGCAAATGTTTTGTGAATGAACCCCTAATGTGAATCTTTTGGAAAGAGTCAATACTTTCACTGCAGCTGCCTAATGCAATCAACAAAATCTGGAGAAATACAATAAATACGGATAAACCCACCAATAAGCAACTCCAGGTACAGGCATCTTCCAAAACATAAACAAACTAGGATGGCATATCAGCGGAAAAGCGCAAAGTACAGACATGGCAATAAAAGCATCTCAGAAGACAGTCGTTCACTAAAACACAGACGACACCAGGACATCACATGAGTGCTAGGCGAGAGGCCCCACATACAATACAGGAGGCAGACCTCCAAGGTAACATAGCCCTAAGTGGAAAGCACAAGTAGTGGGTTGATGGTCACAGTCGCACAAAATATTATATGGGACCTACAGAGTAACTCCAACCAACTAGACCTGCAAGTTTTCACTCTCTCTCTCTCTCTCTCCCTCTCATCTTCCCTCCTAAGCACTGCAAAACAGGATAAGAGCACCTATGTGATCACACATGCCAACAGTACGATTGACACACAGATATGATTAGAAGTACAACATTGTTGACACCAACCACTCCCATACGATGGAGCATACTACTCATCCGATAATGTCCTTCGGCACCCTGTAAGCAGCATACAGTACTATACAAATGTACTTACAATTACAAGTGAACAAAAGAAGGTAGGACTGGTGAAGAAATACCTCCCTAATAAAACAGACGACAAAAAAGGGCACCCTCATAATACAGATCCACGAAGTTCACAGCAGGCACCATCCCAAAGACAAAGTATGGGGGGGGGGGTGATAGGCGAGAAATGAATAATCAAGAAGGCAGACTCAAAATTATTTCAGCTTAACTCAAATCACATGAAATGCAAGGAAGGGGCCTTGGTAGGCAAACCCCACACCAAAGTAGTCCTCCCAGGAAACCGTGCAGAGGGGAAACCGCACGAGACAAAGAGGGGCTTTGGAAGACAGAAGACCACAAAAAGGAGGCACGGCGAAAGTGAGAGCAGCTAATGACGCACAGCCACTGGGAAGCCAAGATGTAGAGAGGGCGCAGGTTTAAGTAGACAGGCAGACCCCAAAGTAGGTCCCCCCAGGAACCTAATGAGACGAAAGCAGCGAGGTTACAGACAGGGGCTACAAAACAAGCCAGCCTGTCACCAAATGGGCGGTTCAATGTTTTATCCTCTGTCGTATGGTTGGCATCTCTTGAAAACATGGGCCGTGAGCCCTGGCCCGCGACTGGCACCTCCTAAGTACAACCCAGGGTGACCCCTCATGCGGGCTTGACACCTCCAGAACACAATCTGGGTTCATTCGACCCATATACCCGGCCTGCCACCTCCTGGGTATAGCCCGGGGAATGGGATCAGACCCCTGGCATGTCTAAGGCATAATCAGCGTTGGTCAGTTCCACTGGCCAGGGGCTCTTTCCAGGGAGCCCTCTACAAAAGAGACCACGTGGAAGCGAGCAGACGCGCCAACTCCTGGCTGCATGGGGACTTTCGCCCCCGAGCCCAGGCCCGTGGCGCCAAATATTCCGAGGGGCGCAGCCGGGAGCTGCCTGACGTCATGGAATGGAAACAGCAGCTCCCCCATCCCACTTGGCCTCAAGAATCGGGTCCCATTAAAGGCATTGTAATCAGCCCTTAATGTACCCCAGTGTAATTGTGAGCACCCCATCAACACCCTGCCTTCTCCCATCTCCCTCACACCCCCTGCCGTCAACCAACCACCCCCCCCCCCAAACACACACACACAACAAACACCACATTTTCTTTCCGCCCAGGGCGCTGTCCCGGTCAATGCAAAATATGGCCGGCCCTGCACAGGTCAAAGGTGACTGTCAAATGCATACCCCAGAAGTTGTTCCTCAAGTCGCAGGAGGGGGCACTTTGCACAAGCCCCCCCCCCCCCAGCACCGACATCAAAGCTTTGGGCTGCAGGTCGAGGGTGCGGGGGGCATGAACTTGAATCGTCACGCTTTTTCAAACTTGTGCTTGCATTATTTATTTAAAAAAAACGAGTTCACAAGGCCGTGGGTCCTGACTAGTAGTGGGAGTTGTTCAGCCCTCGAAACTGGAATTCACTCACTGGGAAATACCGGCATGGGGTGGACTTTCCACGTGTGGCTGTGTGCGCTCCAGGGTGAGTCCACCTGCAAACACTGGTGAACACTTGTGAACCTGCAGCCTCGTGGGCATTGTAAACTCTTTGGGGCATATTTACAAGGGCTTTATCTCCGCTTTTGGCTTTGTAAGCCAAAAAGCGGAGATAAGCTCAGCACCCTATTTACAGAGGGTGCTAACATGCATAATTGCATGTTAGCACCCTTTTCCTAACGCACTCACTTTGCATCTCCAATGAGATGCAAAGTGGGCGTTACTAGGCGTACCCAAGATGGGCTACCTTGCAAATATCGCTGATGTTTACATCGCGATATTTACAAGGCATCCCACATGATTTTAGCACACATTAGATTTTGGCGAAACGGCCGTTTTCGCCAAAACCTAACGTCTGCTAAAATCCTGACTTAGCCATCCCTAACATAGGGGGTGGATTATGCTGATACGACCCTGTGGGTCGTATCAGCAAGGTTATTGCCCTTTTGCAGGGAACATCGCTGGAAAACAAGCGATGTTCCCTGCAAAAGCGAGCATCCTCGCTATCTCTGGAATTTTATCGCCCTGGAGTAACGCGTTGTTAATAACGCGCTACCAGGGCGATAAATACCAGAGATAGCCTGCGATAATATAATTATCGCTAAGCACGGCCAGCGATAATTATCGCTGGCCGTTGTTAATATGCCCCTTTGTAAGTTGTTTCCCAGCCTAATGTAGAGTTAATCAAGCTTGACCGGAGTAAAACAATTAACGTTTTTAGGATCGGGGTTAAGAAATTACGCCAAACATTTGACGGGGGACATTGGTAAAGTATTCTATTGCGTAGAAAAAAAGTGCAAATGGACGTTAGCGTCATATTAATAGTTCCCGCCCTCATTCTCGTGCTAATACTTACCTGTATGTGGGTTCCACTCTCACCCAAGCACTGCGTGACCCTGCATAAAAATACTGCAAAGGCCCTCTTCCCACCCCCGTGTAAAACAGTTTGGGGCGCACCTGAAATGCGAATTACCCATGGGATAACTACTGCCCGACATTAAAACTCGCACACAAACCCCTCAGTTTATTCGCAGGGTAGTTCGTTCCAGCCTGCTGGCGCATCCGGTGCTCTGGGAGGGGGCCATCGAGGAGAGCTCTGCGGGCCCCCTCACCTGCACCACAGGTGCTACAGGCCCCCCTTCAGCAAGAGGGGGCGCTGGGTGTGTTCTCCCTCCCAGGCCAGGCTCTGACAGACTTTCATTCTTCACTGATGGATTTGAAAAGTTCAGCATTTTTCGCCGAATGGAGCGCTCACATGCACACGCCTGAGTGGCGCAGAGTGATAAGTGCGTCAGAGAGGCCTGAGTGAAAGGTCACCTTTAACCAGCCGTGTACAGGGAAGCACGGCCGCTCCCTCGGAGAGGCCTTCCATATAGCGCTCTAGCGCCGTCGACTACAGGTCAGTGTGCTGTGCCTACGGCCCAAATGCAGACAACCACTTCGATTCCTGGTTGGCTAGTAAAAGGCAGGCCTATTTAGGATGCACCGAGCCGCAGTGCCACTGTACCTCCTGCACCAATTATACTGATCTGTTTCTAGGTACCGTTTCTAAGCACTGTAACCAACACAACCGGGGCACTTTCACCTAAGGTTTAACGGCGCTCCAATCACGTCCTGGGAAGGATGGAAGCCCGAGTGACATTTGCCAGCATCCGAAGCGCTCATGAAAAGCGCTCCTAACGGAATAATAAAACAAGCGCGGCCGCAAAGTGAAAGCGACCGCGCTGTGTTTCACTAGTAACATGATCCACAACAACAAGGGAGGAATGCAGCTGCCACAAAGCGCGCTGCTGCTCGCTCCGACACCAAAACGCCGTGGGACTGACATTTACACAAAGAAGTGGGACATGCACCCACCTTTGGCCATTTGCGTGCTTTCATTATTGAAAGCCACACGCAAAGGCCAATAGAATGTGTGGGAGTTACCAGACCCACACGAAGAACTTTTGGGGAAGTTTGGAGTGCTTACAAGAAGCCTCCCATAGAGCAGCACATGCGCGCCACGCTAGGCTCGACCTAAAAAGCAGTGTGGATTTATAAGGTGAGTGGAGACAACTCTCAAAGTTACGCAGCAATCACAGGCGTGACTTGGGGCTTGTTCCTGATAACTCAAGGTGCAGCGAATATCATAAACTTTAATAAATAATCATAAAGCAGGTACAAAATAATGGAGGGGGGGGGGTGTATTAACTGTAAAGGGAAGAATTTAGAATGAAAAGGACCACACATCTGCTCCTCCTCAGCTAAAGGCTCATAACATGCGTTTTTTACCAGTTCAAAGGTTAGTAACTCTATGGTAACACCTGGCTGTTTGGTCATTAGTCTGTGTGAGACTAGTTGGAAGCCTCAGCCGGCTCTCAGTTAAAACCATCAAAACTCCCACAAGTATTAACTCGACTGTCGTACAGGGTGACCTGTCTTTAGTACCAGGGCACGAGTCGGGGGTCCACGCGGGTGGACGGCGTCCCCCCACTTCTTTCACAGGGTGGATGCCGTCCACCCTGCCAAGAAGTTGGGCCCCACTAAAAAAGATGCTGAATTCGTCCCGCAGGCGGGGACGGGGCTCTCTTATTTCTGACTCCTGCTGGGATACTTGGCCATAACAAAGGCCGAGTCTCAGGGGTCATCAGGCCTCCTTTTGTTGGAGTCTCCTGGCTGGCAGCAGTCAGGAGCCTCACACCTGATGCAAATGCAGCAGAGGGGAAACAAAGCCTCGCACCTTGTTAGCACTTCACACATACTTAGAGAGGCAGCTTTTCACTTTGTTCAGGCTCTGTTTAGGAGATATGCATGCACTGTAAGAATGTCAGATGTGTTGATCTTTCCCAGTATTTGCACTAAATAAATTGCATTTATATACGCTTATTACCCTCGAGGAGGCGTTGTAATAATTTAAATATCACTATTTCTTTTAAAGCACTATGGCTATAGAAAGCTTAACGCTGACAAAAGGTAACATTGTTTTATGTGTAGCCTACAAAAGTGTGAATCTTCTGCCTAAATCAGGAGGGTTTGCAAGTATACTCGAAATGTGCTCAAATGTACTCATGATACACCTGCTAAACATATATGTCAGGGCTTAAGATCTGATGTCACTTCTTGTGATGCCACTTCCTGTGATGTCACGCGCCGTGATGTCACGCGCCTTGATGTCACACGCTGCGATGGCACGCGCTGCGATGCCACTTGCATACTGATTAACTAGGTTAGTCCCCCCACTTCTTTTTTTAGGACTTGTGCCCTGTTTAGTACTTAAAACACGAAAACCGTGCAAATGCAAGGGTTGTTCAAGGGCTGGGATGCCCCCCTCCTGCCAAATTTTAAAACATGAGAGAGAGAGGGGGGGGGGAGAGACGGCTAGAGGCGGTGAGAGAGAGAGAGAGAGAGAGAGAGAGAGACGGCGCACAGCCCCCTTCCAATAGTTTACGGACCATGTCCGTATTTCTGCATTTTATTTCAACCGAAGAGATTCTTTATGGGTTCGGGGTATTCTGAGGCTAAACAGGCTCCAAATGCTTTTCACGCCCCGTCCGCCAATCTCCGTCACAAAGGGCTTTCTTCACACAACATTTTTGTACCCCAAGTGCAAATTTTGAAAGGGCAAGTTCTAATTCCAGAATTTCCTCCAGCAAACTGGGTTTTCTCACACAAAAATGCCACCGATGTTACCGGGCCTGGGTTGGCGCGTGGCCCTCAGTGGGTTCACCTGTAAAAGTTTGTAAACTCCCAGAATATCGGATATTTTTGTAGGAAGCTTCTCACCCTGAAAATGCTTGTGAATGCACTAATGCAGAGGTATTAGAAAATTAACTTTTAGTGTGGGATGGGGAGGAAAGGCACCCCAAAACTGCTGTGAGTGTGTAGAAAGGAGCTTCTTCTATAGAGTAAAATACGTTCCATGGGAAGCAAAAACACAGAAAAAAGTTTTCACGTGCATGTGTACGACTGTGTTACATTTCCCTAAGTGGAAACGTACGCCTGGCCTGTGACATTTACGTCTCCTCAGAATAGTTGTGCGGTGAGTACTCACGGATGACTTTTACTTGTCCACTCCTGGAATTCTGAAGTCCCAAAAAGTTAGAAATGCACCCCAAAAGTTGGAGTGACTGACGGGAGGAAACTGCCCACTAGTTTTGACAACATGAGTATGGAGCGTGTTTGCCCCGTCTTTCCATTGCACCTTGGCCTTGCACTAGGTCACAACTGATGCATGAAAGCACACAGCCCTCAGAAGCGGTTGCAACCCTCTGTGGATTGAGGTTGCACCTGCTCTGCGCCCATTGACCTAGTGCTGCCTGTTTGCACAATATTAACACAATTGATCTGTGCAACTTTATTTTCAAGCACACAAAGTAATGTGTGCTTTTTAACACAACAGAGCATAACATGAGACATATGAGTGCACGTTCACTCACATGGAGGTCTCTAGGCGCTTAGACCGATAACAGATTCTAATAGTTACCTAACTCAATGTTGCTGATTTTATCAACCTCAGAAGGATGATAGGCTTACTGGACCCTGTGACATTCAGACAATGGGGGGTCAAACACAGATCCCTGGAATAGATGCATTAGTCCACTGAACCACCAGATCTGGAATGTGACTATGTGCAAAATGCATTTTTCCAATTTGTGCACAAGCATAGTGAATTTGATTTTCATGAATGTAACCTATTTTCTGTTGAAAATGGTGGGAAGTAGGGGTGGGCAAGAAATTTTGCTCCACCAGGGGAATTTTGGCCACTGAGTTCCAGATAAATTTCGCCAAGCGCTGCATGGCGGAGTTTTTTCTCGTGTGCGGCTCACCAACACTAAGTTGGCGGACGGAAGCGAGCATTGGCATCCCCATACGTGATTTTTGGGCAATAGGAGGACACCCTGCAAGATTTTCCCAACGCGTGCGGTCGCGACCATTCGCGGTGAGAAAGCTGCAGCTCGAGCAGAAAATCTACCCGAGTGGCAGCAAAGAAGCAGCACCCTCTGGCGCGCTGTGTGGTGACGTTCGTGCTGCACAAGCTCCCAGTGTTAAAAATCAGCACAAACAGCGCGACTTGCCGATTACTGTCCGTTCGCAGAACTTTGCAGAATCTCGCAGAGTTTTCATATAACTTTGCAGAGTGGAACTCCGCGAGTTCCGTCCACCCCTAGTGGGGAGCCTTCAAGCTGTAAATTGTGCGGTGACACTAAACATCGTGGAATACGTGAAGCACTGTACGCCACCAAAATCTTTACACTCAAAATGATATTACTGGTGAGGACGCGCACACATCACTAGCTGTCCAATGAGGACCCCTCCAGGAACTGGAAATATTTCATTTTGGTTTAGGTCTCTCTGAGCCGAGTCACAGTGGCTTCTGGGCCCATAAGCTGAACTTAGGTCATTGAAAAACACTTACATGAGCAAATTTCCAATCCTGAATGACAGAAAGGAATGGCAACATTTTACCCACTAAAAGTCAATTGCAAATGTGGAAATTCCGCCCATGTGGTGGCATTTCCTCCGTTGCTTTGGGCGGTCCTACGTACACTGGTGTAGACAGCCTCAAACTTGTACATTTGTAAATATTCACACTCACAAGTAGTTTCACACCCTGGAAATACTCACAGATTTACTCCCTTCAAGGGTAGGAGGAAGTATGTTTCCAGTGGGGAGATGGAAGGGAAATACCCGGGGGTGCAGGGTAAGGAGCTCCTCAACGGGGAAAAGCATTTTGTCCACAGAGAAGCCAAAAAGAACTACCTGGTCAAATGAAAATGTCTACCACATGGAAAGTCTCCATGCGTAAATGTTACACATCCGGGTACTCCTGGGGATGTACGAAGGGCCTATATATTTTCAGAAGATGCTCTGGGATTCTTTGCGAAATTACTAAATGTGGGACTTTTGTCCAAAAGTAATACGTTCTGACTCCTATTTGTTGGACCGTGTAAATGGGGCTGTGTAATTTTAAAAATTGTGCAATGTCCTTTTGCAAAGGCCTCCGCCCCCCCCAGTAGCCCCCGCCTCCTTTCCCACTCAGCATATGAATTTTAATGTTCTGTCTGGAAAGCAAATACAGATGTAGCTGTGAGAGAGGACCCTATTTTAAGCATCTTAAAGAAAATATGGGCTTAGTTTATTTCTTAAAGTAGCACGTTTCTATAGTGACAGCATGTGTCAATAGCGCCAAGAAACCCCTCTCGTCAAGGCGTACTTTACAAATACGCTAATTATGTTTTGTGCTATCGGAAAAGTTTATTATTGAAATTGTGAATTTGTATAATTCTTTTGTGTAATAATATATAAATCACGTGATATTTATACAGCATTCTTATCCAAAGTGCTTACGTAGAAAGTTCTTTTACACGATTGGTGTCACCCATTCAAAACTAGTTTCTCTTCAAAATGTGTTCTTAAATAGATGTTAGTCTCATGAAGAAAATAAAAAAACATAAATTGGTGTTTCAAGTTGGCAGGAAGACCAAAGAGAGAATGGACTATTATAATAACGACTTGTTAAAAAAAAGAGCTGCAGCACACTGGAAGAAAATATAGATCAAATGTTTAATTTATCTTTTCAAATTTTTAAATTGTGCTCGTTTATTTGACAGATTCAAAAATAAAAAAATAAAAAAGGTATCCTAAACTTTGTAGCCTATTTTCATGTCAACCAAACCAATAATTCTTTGATTCTTAACATAATTGTTAACATAATTGAATCCACAATTTTAATTTCTCACATTTTCATGGAATCCTTAAGGTTCCTTTCAAACTCCTCAGGAAAGAAAGGACTCTGATGACGCTCAGACTGAATGTTTTTTGTGCACCTGACACTTTATCAGGGCAACTTCTTCAATCCATCTGTGGATGGTGTTGTCTGTTCAGCGCTTAGTGCAGTTTTTGCCATTCGTATGCGCTGTAAATTACAGGTTTTACTGATACCCCATTTAATGATACCCAGGTTACTAACTTAAAAGGATGAAAGGTTGAGTTGACCTTGCCAGGATGCAAAGTAATAACACGCAGAATACACCAGATGTCAAAGGTAAACTCTTAATTTGCTGAGCCATCTTGCTGCTTAGCTCGCTGAGCCACCTTGCAGCTTAACTCGCTGTCCCCTCCCCCCCCCCCCCCCCACCCCCACCTCAGAGCTTCGGTGCCTCGTGTACAAAGCCTGGTCTGCCGTCGAGGTCTCAATCGCTACCTACCGCAAGCAGCCTGGAGCGCCTAGAGCCGATACGTTTGTGCGCTTTAGAAAAAGTGTGTTTGCATAGTCAGGTAGAAAATATCGACTTTTTGAGAAAATAAACAGCTTTTAACGAGACACGGTTATTTTGGCTTCGTGGAACTACACTTCCCCGAGACAGATGAAAACGTGAAGAGAAACAAGAATATTCATAAATTAATCGTACGGCTTTATAAAAAAGTGATCCCATTTCAACGCATCAGAGTGCAAAACAGAAATCTGCATATGCAAAGTCAACATAAAAATCAAGCGCACAAGGTAGCGAGAGCACAGAGAGTGCAATTATGGAAAGAGCGTAGGCTTTTTTGGAATAAACAGCGAACAAACACTGCATAATGCAAGAACCCAGGACACGGCATTACCATAGCGGCTTATTTGGGTCTAAAATTTCAACAATTCTTAAACAAGCCCCGATGCGGGGTGTGTGAGGGTCTTGTGTGTTTAAAGGGTGGGTCATGTATGTGGCACGCGCTGCAGACACAATCGCCTCTTGGTGTTAGCAAATTAGGCGCTATTGATGTGAACAACCGTGGAATGATGAAGAGCTGAGGAGGCCCTGTCCAGAACGGTAGCCTGTGACGTGTGCCTTACACCCCCTCCCTCCCCCCCCCCCCACACAAACACTGGACACATCGTGCTTAGTTGTATCGTATGGTGTAGTGACTTTTGTTTTCCATAAACTGTCTGCATCTAAGATTGCATTCCTCTCTTGGGGGGTGGGGGAGGAGAGGGTAGGAGAGTAGGGGGCGTGCCAGGAATGGGGTGGGGGGAATGAGCACCGATCATATTGGCCATACCGTGATTGCGGTCACAATGGCTCTGAAACCCCGAGCTGACGTCATCATACAAAGAAACTCCCTACTGTCGCGAGATGCAGGACTGGGTCGAGAGCAGTCATTTTCTCTGCATTTCAGGCTCTTTTAATGGCTGGGTCCAAACTGGAATGGCATGGTGAGCAAAAAAACGATGGATTTAGGCCCAGATCTCTGTACTGGGGTGAATGTATGACATTGTTCTGCATTCTGTCCATCACTTGTTTTTTTTAAATTTGTCACCCTGAGTGGGATGGGTGCGCCCAGACGTGGGTCCCGTGCTCTCCATGCCACTGGAGTCAAGCTATCCTGGCTGAAGAGGGGTGAAACCCCGAAACCGGTCCTAGGATGCTTGTTTCCAGTCCAGGGAGGACCTGGCCTGGCAGTTCGGGCTGGACTGTTCCCATGAGGTACAGGGTCAAGACTGATTTGCATATGGCTGGGTTCAAACTGGAATGGCATGGTGAGCAAAAAAACGATGGATTTAGGCCCAGATCTCTGTACTGGGGGAATATATGACATTGTTCTGCATTCTGTCCATCAATTGTTGTTTTTGCATCTTTTAATGTATAGAACAGCTGATGGGGAGCTGACTACAAGGGGGAAGCTTGTCAGTCAGGGGTTCCGAGTGACGTCACAGACAAAGAGAGCGTTGTCATGGTGTCCTCCTAGCTCCTGGGTGAAAACCTTCCATTAATGACAGCTAGCCACTTACAATGGTCTGTGACGTATGCCTCCCAGAAGAGGTTATTATCAAAGGTGCCATTTTGCTTTTGTAATCAAAGGCGAGAAGTTTCAATCAATCAATCAGGTGGCTGGTGAAGCGTAACTACTCACCCGCAAGGGTCTCAAGGAGCTGGGGGGGGAGGATGGGTAGGGGGAGGGCTGCTGGTCCTTCGAAGTTTATCACTGCTCAGAGAAAAGGGCATAAAAGATAGACGCACACGCCTCAGGACCCTCTTCCAAGGTGATCACCAGTGGCTTGTCACCACTGCAAAACAAATGCAACCAAAAACCCACCAGGGAAGGACCAGGGTAGGTAGCAGGCCGGTCAGAGTGCGCTACTCCTCTTTTCATCAAAGTGCAGCACGCCCGCATCTCTTATTAATATGCTCCAACAGCTCCTACCTCCTCAAACACTAGCCGTTCCACCCTCCTACCTCCTCAAACACCAGCCGTTCCACCCTCCTACCTCCTCAAACACCAGCCGTTCCACCCTCCTACCTCCTCAAACACCAGCCGTTCCACCCTCCTACCTCCTCAAACACCAGCCGTTCCACCCTCCTACCTCCTCAAACACTAGCCGTTCCACCCTCCTACCTCCTCAAACACCAGCCGTTCCACCCTCCTACCTCCTCAAACACCAGCCCACTCATTCTCTGGACTGGGAGAACCCTCACTGTGGGGCAGATTTACAAGCATCCTGCGCCACAGGTACGTCACTTTTTGTGACGTACTGGAGGCGCATTTCACTTCTCCATATTTACAAGGAGAGGAAAAGCCACCCTGCGTGAGTTTTCCTCTCCTTGTATGGCCCCTTCACACGCAGCACTTTGCGTGGAAGGGGCGTTCCATGGGTGTTGATGTGGGTGTTCCCACGCAACACCCATGGAATGAGACACATTTCCAGATTTACGAGGAATCGTAAATCTGGAAATGTGTGTCAATGTTACGCCTCCCCAGGGGAGGTGTAACGAGGAGAAATGTATTCATTTCTCCTCGTTTTTTCCTCTTTCAAAGCGTGCTGCATTCTACAGCACGGATTGAAAGAGGAAAATGCCTGTAGTGATTGTTTTTGTGCAGGAAGGTGCCCCTTCCTGCACCAAAACAATCTCCCCACGACGCAGGCATCCTTGCACCATGGTGCAAGGGTGCCTGCGCCGGCGCATGGCTGCAGTTTGTGCGCCAGCGCAGGGGAGAGCACAGGAATGCGACATATGATTGTAAATATGTCGCATTCCTGTGCTCTGAAAGTGCTGTAGCGTGGCGCAGCCAAAGGGCTTGTGTTGCCGCGCTGCGTCACTTCCTTGTAGATCTGCTCCTAAATGTTTTAAAACCATCTAGCGCTCCTTCCACCTCTCCCCTTCTGGATCGCACTTATTCTCAAATTTATCGACATCTGTGAACACTACCATCTCTACCTCCCTTCCTCCCTCCCACCTGAGCTGCCTGCTGATCAATGCATGTTCAATGAACAAGAACAGGCAAAACATCTTCGACTTGATATCATGCCCAAAACCAGACATGCTCTTCATAACCGAAATATGTCGTGAGGGATACGCATCGCATCACCAGTGCGGCTCAAAACGGTCCCTGTACACCAGAAGAGGCTTTGCACTAATATTCAAGGTGCGGTTACAAATCTCCAAGATGGAAGATATATCCTCTGACAGATTGTGAATCGTCACTAGTATAATGCACACCCACCTCTATCACTTCTTGTGCATTCCTGCCAATATACAGACATCCACCAATCAATGGAGCTTCTACTGATGTCCTCCAGGACACTGTCTCAGACATCTCCGGTAGCCACACCGACCTTGGTGCATCCTTGGTGACCTGAAAATGTGGTTCCACCAGTCGTCAATTCATCTGGATTCTCTCAGTCAATGGAACAACATACCAAGCAAGTGATGCCCTGGATGCATTATTTACCCAACTTGTAATTATCACAATCACAGGAGGTTAACCTATTTGCCGTAGTTTCTACTACCATCAACCTTTTAACCATAACCTCCCACCAAGATCTTCACATCATGCATACCAACCACATACAGTAGAACAAATACAACCTTGTGGAACTCAATTCTCACCCATCCGCACTGTCCACACCAAACCAAATAATGGATGACAACTAGTTGTAGAATTGCCTCTACTAAGTATTTGATTACCTTATTCCTCTCAATACACCTAGACACTTTAAAATGCTTGAAGATGCCTTGGATCAATGAGGGAATAAAGACAATTTAATACCAACTGGCCGCAACTCACCGTTAGTGGACAAAATCCAGAAATGCACTCAGCAAAATATGCCTCAAAAACTCAACAGGATATACATGTCTCCCATCAGGAAAGCAAAGAGGCTTCACTACTGACACAGATCTGCAATGCCAAGTGCCCAATCAGGAGCTCACCAGAATCCTCTCGGAATTCAGCAACCCAGAATGTACCACTCAAAATCTCCTCAAGCGCAAGATTTCTATAACTCCATTGCAGAATCCAAGCTGCTGGAACTTCTTCTCACTAACTATGGACCCCCATCCAGCTGAGAAAGGCAAGAAGGCTGACACAATGCACCCAAGTATGGACTCCTCCAACCAACTCTCCCAATGAGATGATGCGATGAAGGCCAGCGGTTGTGCAGGCATGTCTACACACCTATATCTGCCACAAACCTCCAAGAACTTCCACTCTGCGGCTGCCTCCAAACCAGCAATTAACAACTTCTTAAATTCCCTGTCTTTTGTCACCTTCCTGCACAGCTCATGATGTGCTCGTTATGATCACCTAATAAGTAGAACCGTCTTGACCCTGCCCTACTAGCATCCGCGACCCGTGCAGGTAAGAGCAGGGGGTGCGGTGGAGCCAGGTGTGGGGGGATTTTGACGGATGATGGCAAGGGAAAATGAATTATGTATTTAATTTTCCCTCGTCATCGACTGTCGAAATCACCCCCCACCCGGCCCTACCGCTCTTACCTGCGCTGGCCGCAGCTGCCTACTATTATGTTCACTCTGCCAAGGTGCATTGCAACCGAAATGTAAATACATTTTTTAACATGAACCAGGCCATTGGGAAATGAGCATTGGAGTGTATCACAGTGCACCACTCTTACTAGGTTTAATCAGCGAATCCAGCTGGTATCTCTGGTCTCACCTGATCCAATTCTCTGCTGAACAGTGGTGACTCTTCCAGGGATGCCAAATGGTAGGCATTCGAGGGCATGACAGCCGCATCACTGCCTGCGTGTCCGCCTCTTCAACTCTTGAGCATTTGATAACTGGAGAGGATGTAGCCTTACGGCTACAGCGGTCGACCTCGAAGCTGGGGAACCGGCAACGACGCTCAACATCCTGTGATTCTGGGCAAATCACTTAGGGGCACATGCATCAAGCCCGCATTTTGCGATTTCTAAATAGCAAATTTTACCGATTCGCTATTTAGAAATCGCAAAATGCAATGCATGAAGGATTTGCCCAAAAAATGCGATTCCTTAAAATTCCTTAATTGCGACTCGCAAATTGCGAGTCGCAATTAAGAATTGATTCCCATTCATTCCTATGGGCCTGGAGGCCCATAGGAATGAATGAGAATACATGCGCAATTTGCGAGTACTCCATTGGTACTCGCAAATTGCGCATGCATTTCAAAGGTGCAAGGGTGCCAAAAGGACACCCTGTTGCACCCTGAAATTGTTATGTACACCCATGTTGCGCACACACATGCCCCAAGGGCATGAGTGTGTAACATGTAACTTTGAAAAATACACTTTTGTGCATTTTTCAAAGTTTTCATAAATTACCATCAACTTAAAGTTGATGGTAATTTGCATTTCTTAATAGCAAATTCGCAAATTTTTATTTTTTGTTGCATTGCATTTAGGGAATCGCAAATTGCGATTCCTTAAATGCAATCGCATTTAAGAAATCGCAATAAATTGCGATTTCTTAAATTGCGAGTGCCTAACACTTTAATGCATCGCAAAAGGCCTTTTTGCGGGCGCAAACGGCCGATTTTTGCGAATCGCACCGTTTGCGCTCGCAAAAACCTTTGATGCATGTGCCCCTTAATCTCCCCGTGCCTAACACAACAAATGAATGTGTCCTTGTGTAACGAAACTGGTGCCCATGTAAAGTGCTTTGAAACCCGATATCTTCGGGTCTAGTTCACGCTATATAAAACTCTTAACAAAAAAAACTCATTCATTTTCACTTCAACTTCACGAACAGGCGGCGCAGCGCCAATAACCACAAAAGACCTCAACTCCTCAGACTGCCAAACCTGATCTGAACATTTTTATCTGGGCGCTAATAAGTTTAGGTAATTGTAGTAATACTTTGCATCGTCCTGGCTCGACTCTCAGGGCCAGATTTATCGTAGTAATGCGTTGCCCTTGCGTCACGCATGGTACTGCAAGTGCAACGCAGCACTTAAGTCAGATTTACAAAGCAACGCAAGGCCGCCTTGTGTGGCCCTCCGTTGCTTGGTTAATCTGAAGTAACGTATGGCAGCGCAAGTCGCTGCGTTGTGCTACTCTGCGCTAGGAAGGCGTTCCACGGGTGGAGCGTGGGTATCCCTCGCACCCACCCATGGAGTTTGGCTCATTTCCAGATTTACTAAGACTTGTAAATCTGGCAATGCGTCAAAATGTTGCGCAGGGGCGTAGCTTCAGGGGGGCTATTTGGGGTGTTAAACCCCCCCATGAAACGTATATTCTGTAGTAAATAATTGGGTGCAGGTGCTTTCAGTCGGGTATGGTGAGGTGTTTGTCGGAATTCACCTGGGATTTTTGCATCCCCACTCTGACAAAAACACACACACACTCTCTTTTGTCTCTGTTTCGAAAACCTTAAAAATGCTGATTAGTTTGAAAAATATTGCGTTTTAAGTACCCCTAACAATCCACACTCTTCTCTTTCCACTGCCCCGTAAGCCCCCCTTATTACCTGTATTTAAACATTATATGCCTGCGTGATTGTTGGTCAATCTGAAGCTCACTGCCCCAATCTTACTGATCAAGCTACGCCCCTGCGGAGGCGTAACGAGGAGAAATAGGTGTTTCCTCTTTCTGAGTGTGCTGCATTTTTCAGCACACTTAAGAAGAAGAAAAAACCTCAGGGGATTGTTTTAGTGTAGGAAGGTGACCCTTCCTCTTCAAATACAATCCTGTTTGCAATGCAGGCGACCTTGCACCATGGCACAAGAGTGTCTGCGTTGGCGCTAGGCAGCAGATTGTGCACCGGCGCAGGCAGAGAGCAAGAATGCAAAACATATTGGTAAATATGCCACATCCCTGACCTGTCCCTATCACGAAGCGCAGCTCAGCAAGTTGTCTTACCAGCCAGCATTCTATCAGTCTTCTTTCTTCAAGAAGAGCCTTCTTCCTCAGCTGTAGTCCTACCAGGTGAAGGAATGCTCTGATGATGTGATTGTGAGGTGTCAGTTTTATCCTGTGCATTAGAAAGTGATCAAATAATTTTCCTACCCAATCCTGTCTTCTTTCTCACCCTCTCTCCACCTTAATTTATAGCACTTTAAAGCACTTTCTCTTTGCCTTACTGTAAAAATTCCCAGAAACCCTACATCCAAGCTAGATAACCCATTTTCTGTCCAGCAAGGTCTCTCTCTAAAGCGCTTGCCTCTTTACATAAAGCACCCTCCCTCTGTCAGGGCCTAACACTGCTTTCCTCTTGCTGACGCTGAAGTCAGAGGATCTAGGAATGCTCTGGGAATGAATGGAGCAGATTCTGTCAACCCAATTGGGATCTCCAAGTCAAAAGAGGTAGTGTGGAGACTCTTTTGTTCTGCCATTGCTCCTGCCCTTGTCCCAGATTCCTAATTCCTGTGAAGAGGCCAGTAGTTGATAACATCCCAGCCTTTCTGGGCCCCAAGGCAGGGCTATTGTTCTCTGGCGAGCGGCATTGTTAACCACAGTCAGGAGCATCTATTTGCCTTTGTTGGTAAGATGAGTGGCAAAACTGATTCCAAGCCAATTTTGGCTCAGGGTGCCCAAAATAAATTTTTATAGAATTGCCTTTCAGCTAAATGTATCAAAATCTTATTTAAACCATTGAATTAGATTTTTAAAACTGAGTGGAAAATACCTTTAAGTCAGTTTGCTAGCATTTTACGAGGTGAAGATAAAAAATAAGGTTTTTCATTTTACCTAAGTCTATTCATGAAGCTACACAGTGAAAACAGTCTTTGGACAAGTAGTCACTGCAAAAACAAACTTAAAATTTGTTCATATCATGTTTCTCCTGTGAAGTGCTTTGTTAAGCACCACATATGTAATCCAGAAGGTATTAACCATTTAATAAAATATAGATGTTGCTTTATATTAGCTTCAAGCTTCCTGTGACACCAAATATGGCGGCAAACTTTCATGGCTCCACTGGGACAGAAAAAAATAGAGAGTGTATTGTGCTCCAACTCCAGTGCGCATTAAGAGACAAGCTAGCGGCCTTGTGGTAGCCCAGAGAGGCAACGTCTCACAGAGACGAATATTGCGGTGCAGAGTCGGAGGACTAACAGGCAAGAAGCTGCTTCGTGCCCACAGGATCTGGAGGAGGTGAGTGCACACCGTGCTGCTTCACCCCGTGGCTGACCAGGAGAAAAGGGGGCCCAACCGTGCTGCCTGGTGCTCAGGTGGGGTGGACTTAGTCTGGAACATGGAAATTTCTGGCGGCTTTAGGTGGGCCCACGTGCTGAGAGGCCAGCTGTGATCCATAGGTCGACCGGGACACAAGCAAAACCTGTACTGAATTGACCCCTGAGGGGAGCTGTTCCTTGAGCCCAGGGAGAGCTTCACCAGTTTAGTGGGTGCAGATGCACTGACCGCCCAGGAGGGAGACATGCCTGCCTGCCAAAAGAGGCCTGCTTGGTGGAGATGCTGCGGCACTGAATGACTCTACTGGAACTACCTTTCATGGAATGAGGGCCTACATGGTAGACAGCAGCAATAGATGGGTGCTGAAGCACTGATTGTCCCACGCTAAGAACCGACCTGATCTGCTGGCATGACTGAGTTTCCCTGGTGCTCTCTGCTAGGCCCTGCTGGAAACTGCTGCACCTTCTCGTGCCTCCCCTGTCATAGCAAACACCAACAGGTAATGCAGGGTCTGACTGGTGACTCAGGACCCCACCTGGCACTTTCTTGTATGACAGCGGGTCACAACATATCTCCTGTGCAGCACAGATGAGTGGAGGGACCCCGGGGGCTCACTACTACCCGTGGTCGGGCGTAAATGCTGGGGTATGATCCTATTCTCGCACATGTGGATGATGAGCCTCACATGCAAAGCCAGACTTGGACACCCTAAAATAGGGAACACAAACTGCTGCGTCTCAACTGATATATGATGTTGTGAACTCTGGGGAGAGAAGAGGGCATGACAGCCTACTGCATACAAGCGATGGGTAAAGCAGACAACCAACAGACTAAATTGCCATTTGATATGAAACAGGCCCCTAAGATGATGGGAGGCGGTGATGGCTCTTCAGAGCACACCTCAACATCAGAGGAAGGTGAAGAGGAAATCCGATCACTGCTCTGAGCAATGCAGGAAAGCCTGTGGTCTATAGACCAGAAAATGGACACCCTTAATGCCCGAATGGATTCCATTTCACATAAGATAGACCAACAAGACGGGTGACTCAGGGAGGCAGAGCAGAGGGTCTCCCAGGCAGAGGACAGTCTTAACAGCAAAAGTAACATCCCACAGAATATGGAGAAAGTCCTACATGTTATAGCAGCAAAAAATGAAGATTTGGGGGCAAGATCCCAAAGAAAAATATTAGTATCCTTGGTGTGCTAGATTTGGGAAACACGTGCTGAATGGAAGACAAGACTATGTGGAAAGAATGCTGACAACGATGTTTGGTCCAGATGCCTTCTCACGCCTGCTAGTGGTAGAGAGAGAACACAGGACCCTTGCGTCAAACCCCCCTCCTGGGGCACCAGCCAGACCAATGCTAGTGCGCCTCCTAAATTTCAGAGATCCTCACATGGCTCTCCGAATGGCCCGGGAAGTGGTGTGATCTATCCTTTGATGGCTATGCAATCTCCCTTTTGTAAAGTTGCAGCAAAAACAGTTTCAGCAGATAGAGAAGGAACAGGCTCAGGCCTTGAATCAGGAGCACCTGAGAGGTTCCTTATTTGCCTTCTGCACACTTGCTTAAAATTGCACTACCTGATTTGCACGAAATTTTTATGAATTGTATTGTTTTACTTGATTGCTTTTAACTGTTGAACTGCTTTTAAAACTTTTTTCAATCTGAGTGTGTTATACTCAGTTTAATCGGCATCCGGTCGGGGGTTAGACTCCCGGGGCGGCCATTTTCTTGTGCCACGCGCTTGCTTAGTTAGCGCTCTAGTGGCTGCACGCCGTCCTGACTCATTTACTATTTAATGGGCAGTGTACGGACGCCAGCGGACGCGCGCCGACGGCGTGCCGAAGGCAAGCCCGTCTGTGCCCGCCCGCGCCCGACCGGGACCCGGGGCCAGGACCCCTGGTCCAAAAAAAAGGCATATAATATGTTATTCTTCAAAGCAACTTCTGGAGTATCGTAATTCACCGCTCCCTGAATGCACTTTACTCCTGCCTGAGGATAATGACAAAAATTGCGTTTGCTGTAACTTCTCATTTCAAACAGAGCCCCGCAAAGATTCCTGCATGTTATCTGCTTCCCTCACTACCTTACAGAATGATTCTCCTTTCAATTGTGGCACCTCACTCAATAGGGAATTCACTTTCTTTAGCATCAACTGCCGCTCGCTCCCTAAACATAAAGCGGACATTTTCGATCTTCTGGTTAGTGAACAGCCAGACGCTATGTTTCTTACTGAAACATGGCTGCATCCGAGCTCTGGTCCTGACGTAGCCGCAGCTTTGCCGTTTAATTATGCTATAGTCAGGAAAGATAGAGATCTCAAGACAGGTGGCGGCATCGCTATAATCTATAAAAAGTCTTAAATGTGTAAATTTGCAGACCTGCCATTTACGAGCTGTGAGGCGAGCCTATTTAAGCTTGCCCTGACCCCTAAGTTTACCTTCTCAGGCATACTAGTTTATCGTCCCCCAGGGCCTTCTGGTCCGTGGGCCTCATCATTTCCTGATTTAATTACCCCTTTCTTCCTTAATGCCGCTAACTTTTCCATCTTGGGCGACCTCAATTTGCACCTGGATGATCCCACATGCAATAATAGCACTACTTTTATTTCTGATTTGGCAGCAATGAATATTGCACTTTGTAACTCGGGTCCCACCCACGTGGCGGGCCACTTACTGGACCCCATTTTCTCCAGTCTACACAATATTCAATGCTTCCCAGCTCTTCCTTTATGCTGGTCTGATCATTTTGCGATCAGTTTCCGGTTCGAGACTTCAGGGAACTCACCTGCAGCTACACCTGGCATTAAAAAATTAACTAGGAACTGGAGAAAATTAGATATCGAAGTCCTCAATAAGTTTCTGTCTACCAATGTTCCCATTATTAAACACATGTCGACCACTTCTTCGGGTGTCATCCAAAATTGGCTCTCAAATGCCATTGACGTTTGTCTCCTACCTTCAACTAAGAAGGTGAATAACCACCGTCCTCCTGCCCCGTGGTTCAACGAGAAACTGAAGGCTGAGAAAACTAAATGCAAAACTTTGGAAAGACGCTGGAGGAGGAACTATGCGTCGGACACCAAACCTGCATATAAAAGGGCCAAAAGAGAATACCACTCTCTCTGTAAGTCAGCTCGTGCTGAATATGTTTCCTCCACTATCTCTAGTGCGAAGAACTGTTCCAAGACAATATTCAAGATGGTTAAAGAACTTTCTGGCTCAGAAACTCAATTCACTCCCTCCACCCTGAATGGTTTACAATGTGAAGACCTTGCTACATTTTTTCTCTATAAAGTGGAGAAAATATACTCTGAGATGAAGGGCATTAAGCCAGATAACCCCTTTCAGCAAGTGTCTACATCTTCTCAAGCAGCTAGAACCATTGCATACAGAGACAGCAGGATTCCTGAATCCACTAATAAACTGGAAACCTGGTCTCTATTAGATGTGAGCTCCTTGAAACTGCTCCTAGCAAGCATTAAATCAGGCTCCCCCTGTGACCCTCTTCCGATCTTGGTGTTGCAGCAGCTTGGGTTGCCTTCACTTAGGATAATCTTGGAACTCTTGAATGCCTCCTTACAGGAGGCAATTGTTCCTCCAGAGTGGAAACATGCAATGGTCCTTCCTCTTTTAAAGAAGGCTATTGCGGACCCTGACCAGCCTTCCAACTATCGATCCATTTCATTACTCCCAGCCTTCTCAAAAATCTTAGAAAGGCATATTAACTCACAGTTATCCGAGTTTGTCGAGTCACAAAATTATTTACATTCATCTCAGTCGGGCTTTAGAGCTGGCTTTTCGACCGAGACTACCCTTCTTGGAGTCACGGAAAGGCTGCGACACCATTTGGATACTGGAGATACGGTGGCTCTCATATTACTCGATTTGAGCGCAGCTTTCGACACGGTGTCTCACACAGTGTTAGTGAAAGCTTTACAATCCTTGGGTGTTGTCGGGCCGGCACTTAATTGGCTTATTTCTTTTCTCACGGATCGCACGTTTCAGGTCTTCTCCCCAACGGCCAGTTCTAATTCTCACTTTTCCCCTTATGGGGTGCCCCCAGGGCTCCATACTTAGCCCTTTGTTGTTTAATGTGTACGTCAAACCTCTGGTGGAGATTGCAGAGGAGGCAGGGTTGTCCCTGTTTTCTTACGCTGATGACACTCAGATCATCTTTTCCCTCTCTACTGAGAGGGCGTCTGAGTCATCTGCCCTCCAGCTGGGTATGAGTAAAATTGCATCTTGGATGCAGGTCAATTCCCTCAAACTTAACGGAGAAAAAACAGAGGTCCTGATTATGGGGAAAAATAAAGATCTTTGGGGTCCCGAACACTGGCCCACTGAAATGGGCGCTCTTCCTCAGCCCGCCCGCCAAGTTCGTAACTTAGGCTTCATCATTGATGATCAATTATCAATGAGACAACAAGCCGTGAAGGTGGCTGCAATCTGTTTTATCATCTTGAAATGGCTTAAAAAGATTATCTGGATGTTGCCCAACCCTACCCAGAGAACCGTAGTCCAGGCTCTTGTCACTTCTAGACTGGACTACAGTAATATTCTTTATCTGGGGTCTGACAAGGAGGTGATACGCAAACTGCACGTGGTGCAGAATTCTGCCGCCAGACTGCTCTGTCAGGTCCCCAGAACTGCCTCCATCTCTGGCTCTCTGCGCGATCTACACTGGCTCAGGGTAGAGAACCAGATTAAATTCAAAGCCCTGAGCTACATGTTTAAAATCAAATCTGGAGTAGCTCCCCAGTACCTGCAGGCTCTGGTGCACCCTTATCTACCTTCACGCCCTCTCCGTTCCACTACTCAGGCAAAATTCTCGGTTCCTAGGTTCAGACTGTCACGTATGGGTGGTCGATCTTTTTCCTGTCTGGGTCCCTCCTTATGGAACTCTCTCCCCGCATCGCTCCGCAATGAAACTGCTTACGGGATCTTCCGTAAAGGCTTAAAAACTTGGTTGTTACATCAATAATCTCTCCTTCTTCTTCTGCTCCTTTCAGGCTGGCGCCGGGAAACCCTTTTTGGGTAGCTGTTGCGCCTTACAAAACCAAAATAACATAACATAACCGTTGTCTCTACGAGGACCGATTTGTTGCAGTAAGAAGAGTGGATCCAAGTCGGCAGCCCTTAGCATCTTACAGTATCTGATAGGGATAGACCAGTGAGGCCACAGAGTGGTCCTTCTCTGGTATATCCGCGTATATCCGAGTCACCAGGCAGGAGGGAATGGCAGCCCTGAGTTGAACTCTCCGGTAAGGTGTCTCGCACATGAGAACGGAAACTGTAGAGACATTGTATAACCTTTCTGCAAGATCATAAAACAGCATTATCATTTAACTGCAGATCCAATTTAGCAGAGAAACAGGGATTTGGAGGGAGCATCATGGATCGGCCCATATATTTTTTGTACCGGCTTAGTTTGGTCTTCTGGGAAGGGATCACTTACAAGAATCACTAGGATAATGGTAAAGCATCAGCCATTTTTTATTGTCCCCAAAAAGATCTCAGCTATCTGATACTTTATTCTTTTGCAGTTTATCCGCTGACTCGGAGTAATAGGCGCAATGGAAATGCTGATCTATTCCTAGAGCCTTACAAGCTGCCTGCACTACTGCGGATACAAAGAGTGTTCCTTCTGCTTTGTATCTCAAACCTATGAGTAACTGCTTAGCAACAGTAATGGAATCGGTGCGGGCACGGGGTCCGCTTCCACCCACCCTGAAAACATATATACCACAACAACGACACAGGAATAATTCACACATTTAAATAGCTGAATAAAGTCAATCTGGATGTGAATAAATGGGCCCCAAGGGGGAAGGTGAGAAGTGGTGATGACCTTAATCCCTATTTCAGCATTGAGCGAGAGGCATGTGGCACAGGATTGACAATAGCTTTGGGCTACCAATGGCTTGCAGCGGCACGTAACATGCTATCTCTACCAAGGTGGGCTGCTCCATGATATCAGCTGGTGAGGTTGGGGAGTAAAAATGTCAGTGCAACCACCCACCCAGTGCTGTCTCTCCACTCCCCCCCAGGGTCTGTTTTATGTTGTTGCTTGATCCAGGAGTGCTTTTCACTTTTGGAGGCTTGCTTGTGCAATTGAGACAAATCTTTTAACATTGGTACAGGAAATAGATCACTTTCCACAACTTATATGAGAACATCAGCAGTTTTAGACAAGGCTGCAGCTGAATCGGCGTAGGCATTGCCCCTCGAAACATCATCATGAGGGTGCAGCACACTGTGCCACCGCCACTCTTTTCGGCAATTATAAGTCAATCATAAATGTAGAACATACGCCCATTTTTCGTAAGGGTACCACAGAGATCAAGAAACCTCTGCATCCGCAGGAGACTAAAGTCACGTGTTCCTCCAAGGGAGTCCTTTCAACCAGTGTACACACTAACAGCATTTTTTAGGCGAGATTGCAAGCCCGGGTAAGAGCGATGAGCCCTCAAACCTGGACTGACGTCACTGTTGGCAAGTTACAGCTTTCGACAACTTGGTACACAGTGCCCACAGCATGACCAGCTGCTAGAGTACCTTCATCATTTTTGAGGCAGGATCCATTAATAAAATAGATCAGCTCATATTGAGGGGCACCTCAGATAAATCAATGCATGGCTTGGTAAGCTGGGCAGTGGTTAATATGTGTGTCCCCCTCTTCACTGGTAGGCATCAGAGAACCGGGATTCAAAGCAGGGCAAAGTAATATGAGAGGCAGACAGCACCAATATTTCATAAGGGAACAGCCATGCTGCAGGGGTATGCTGGGTTTTGGTGGTGATAAGGAACGCAACCACGGAAGGAGGCACCGCAACAGTTAGCGGAGAGCTTAGCACATTATTTTCAGAGGCTTCAACAAGATTTGCAGCCGCGGCCACAGACTGTAAGCAAGGTGAGCATCCAGCCATGATTGAATGCAAGGTTGAAGAGTAATAGCCTGTGGGCTTTTCCAGATCCCTGTTGCGTTGCACCAGCACTCCAAGCTCAAATCTGTTTTATTTGTGACAATACAGAGTAAAAGGTTTCTAGTAGTCAGTCAATTTTTTACAAATGTAATTTTGGGTTCTCTACACCACTGCAAGGGTTCAGGAGTGTCTTTTTGGACAAATTCTTGTAAAGGCTTGGCCATTTCAGCATACACCAAAATCCATTGCCTGCAATACCCACCATTCCTAAAAAGGTACATTTCTGGGAAATAGCTACAGGGTGGGTAACTTACCATCCATTGTTCTGCATCTAGTTTATTTTTGGGATCTTTCAGCCTCTTCTGCAAATTACCTAATCTTTCTGTCTCAAAGGTGCCATGCCGCAGAAGGACATTTTCCATTCTTCATTAGTGAATTACTCCCACTCATTTATTTACACATGTGCTTACCATAGTGTTGGTGCACAGTGTGGGCAGGGGTCCCTTTCAGTGGGGGCACGCTAAGTTTAGATTCTTTGGCCCCCATCATGGGTTTCTTACTCTTCACTCACATTTGGGTAAAGGGCCTGCAGGCCTTGTGACCGCAGCTCATCCCGTGGAGGGAGGTAGGGAAGGGAATGTAAAATAGATTAGGGTTCCCTTCAGTTGTTATTCCATCTGACTGATCTAAGAGGGGGAGGAGGGAAGGTATCATGCCCTCACACCAAAAGATCCTCTTCCATTCCACAAACCTTCTGTCTGCACCTGGCTCGGATCGTAAATTGGTCGACTAGATCAGAGGGCCTCTTTCTCTCACATGTTCATCCTTCCATTTTATCTCAATACAAGTCAATGAAGCATGATCACATGACAGAAACTTGCTACCCTCAGTGAAAACCTATCACCTATTTTGTGACAATAATAAGGTCAGTACTGAGTACATGAATGATACCTTCTCCACAAGGCTGCTTTGCTCTTCCTTGAAGGAAAGATCCTGACACCTGCACATTATATATGTTTCACTGAGAGTAACAAGTTTCTGTCACATGATCAACCTTCATTGACTACAACTAAGGAAAAAAGTATATCTACTAGGTTGATTGAATATGAGTTTTAGATCTTAGCACCAACTTACTGTTTTCTAGAGAGAGCCCTGGCCAGTTGAAAGAACAATTGTCTTTGATATTTTGCTTTGCTGCCTGCAATTTTCAATTAAAAGTTAGTTGGACTTTAGGCTTTCAAAGTGCTGAGTTTTATTTTTAACAACACACTATTTACAATAATGTAGGATGCCACTGAGATGTTTTTTAAAATATATTAAGCACCCGGTCCTAAGAGGCACATTTTAGGGGTGAGTTATTAATATTTAGAAATAGGTGTTTCTACCTAGCACATGCCCTTTTCCTATCCATGTGGCAGAGCAGTGCGTATAAACAGTAGTGCTCCTGGCAGTCAAACATGTTGTCATATGTGGGGGTGGTGTAAACACAATCTGCAGCCAACATATGACATTTAACTTCAACGCCACTGGTACAATTTCTGCACCAATTACCATGGCCTTACAGAAAGATTAACCAAACCAATTGGATGAAACCAGTTTTTACAGACCATTTTAGGGCCAGAGCAGACGCACTGTGGCACTAAATAACAGTGTCCCTGGGCACAGTACCAGGAAAGATCTGAGGCCACAAATCTGGGGTGACCATACAGAAATTGTAGATTCCCTACACCCAGCATTTGGCACCGTGGTAACAGGCTTGGAAGATAAACTTGGACCCACGTTTTTTTTTTTTTTTTACTAATTAAGTAGCATGGCAAGGGTGCCAAGTGCCCTATTGCAAGGAAGGACATTGTCCCTCACCCTCCAGTTTGGAATTAAAACATGCCACCAGTTGGGGTGCGGTGGGCTCCTTGGACACCTTGGCCCAGGTGCCCCTACACCTGCTGTACTATTGATAGCTACATCACAATATATCATGGCTTCTTTCTCCCCATATGAGCTTTCCTGCAGCAAGCCCCTTCCATTGTGTTCCTCTTCATTCGGTAAAATTGATCTTCCACGGGCTCAAGGCTAGGCCAACCATAAAAAGCATGCTGTGCTGTAGAAATAGAGGTCTCCAAACAGTATGAGGTCCCTTCTGCCCCCTCTAGTTGTTCAGTCCCAGTTCGATGCTTGCTTTTCAGAGTCTGTCTCTTTCCCCTTGTTGCACTGTAGACTCTTGTCTCCACTTCCACTTCATCGGAGGCGCTACCTGCCTCAATGCCCCTGCACCATCCCATTTACAGTGTGAGGTCTCTAGGCATCTGCCACTTCCGGGTTGGCTGCCGTCGATAAGCAGTAAGAAAGGCATGTCTGCCATTTTGGCTGTACCTGCATCACCCACCTCACTTCCACCCAAAAGAGGAGACGGCGTCACATCGATTTCACAGATCTCGTGGCTGCTTCTCCTTCCAAGACACATCAAATGGGTGCTTCAGACATTCAGTGCTGCAGTGGGTGCTTAGTTTGAACCGGTGGTTGCTGCTAGTGGGGGCCATCTGCACTAATGTTTTGGGACCAGCGCTTATATTTTCTCATGAGACTTGCCCAAGAGCAAGAGAGGAAAAAATAAACACAGGGGAAAGCAGGAGGAAGAGAAAGATGGAAAAAACATGACAAAGGGAGAAAGCAGGAAACTGCAAGAGTGCGATAAAGGGCCAGGACGTGTCTGTTAGTGGATTAAAAAGGCATGAAGTGGATTTAAATCTAACCAGCCCAGGGCTTTAAATGGGCCGGGTCCTGCCAGTGCTCAGCCCCAGCAGTTCTTAAAAGCAGGTGCTAAGACGGGTCCCTATTGGGCTCCATTATTGCTCTCACCCTCAGGATGAACAAAATAATCTTAACTCTGCCGCAGTAACACCCTTCACTGCTTTTGATGTAACTACAGAGACACGTTATAGTTCTTTCACAGTCTCATCATTTCAGGACGTTTTTTTTGTTTTTTTGCAGTGTTCTTTTAGAGCGAATACAACCTGAAGGTATTGGAGCGCTTTAAATGAGCACCAGTTACATTACACATGGACATATTCATTTTTTGAATTACAGGATGTTGAGCCATGCCGAGATTGGAACCTGCTTCCCGAACTCCAATGTTGGCAGCTCTAGCCTTTATCACTTGACAAGGAGAGGGACTTAAGGGCTTTCCGGACCGGCGGAGAGGGGTAGGTGTATCAGCACATATCCGAAGAAGGATTGGACACCACGACCCAGGTGTCTAGATTTAACGCCGAACACCGAATGGAGTGACACTCACTTTACAGATAGGTCACTACATGAAACTACGGGACACTGTGCTCGCACTCGTGATAATTGGTAGGTAGGAATTTTACCAACCACTGTGTGTAGATAGTGCACCCACTAGGTCCTGAAGAATTGCCACGGATCAAATCTGACCAATGTGCATGAAACATGTCGACCTTGAGAGTAGAGCATAGCTCCACTGGACCATAAAGTCAGAGAGCTGCCACTCTTACTGTTTTTAACAAGGTGGATAGCCAGCCTGAATAAAAGTCTTATTTGGACTATCCCACCTTTTTTAACCACTCTTTCACCACATCTACACCACCTAGACCCCTCACACCCACAGCACCAAACGGCAAGGAACAAAAGATCTCTGCTAAAGAGCCCCTCTACGGGTGCCCGTCGGGTATTGCATCGCCGACCCGACGAGGAGCAGGTCCATATGATGAAGCATGACACCTAGCTTGCTGGGTGTGTGAGCACTCTAGTTCTGACAGGGAGGATTCCCGTCCTTCCGCCTCTCTATCCAACCCTCTTGACTGATCCGCACAAACTAGGGTTCATATCCTTACCTCTTTAACCTACACTCTCTCGAGGAACTGCATACCTATTGTTACTAGCTCTAGCCTTTATGCCACAATCTTTCCCACACGAACTGAGGCATTTTCAACATAACATACAATGAAGCCATAGTTGTTGCTATTTACTCTTATGCAACTAACAACAAAACGACAAAGCCAATAGTCCTGGCGTGTTGTAGGTGTAATGTTACTTGTATGATATATCTGGATGAATGACAGAAGCAACAACATTTTAGATGGGCAGCACATTATGCTAAGCTCAGATTTTTAGCTTAAGTGTTTTTAAGCCACACCCTTAATCACATCGGTCATGCCCCTTTGCGAGACCCCCCCAGTTTTTTCATTCCACTTAAAGCCCTGGGTGCGGTAACATTTAATGACCGGTTACTTACCGGTAATATTCATTACTCAGAGTCTTAGACCTCCCCGTCACAGTCCTTACGTTAGTGAGCAACAGCTCCTCCCCGCAGAAATTACCAAGCTGAAAAATCCCCAGATCCCATCCCTACCTTCCGGGCCACGCCCACATCCTGTGAAACATAACCCCTGACTTACCTATCCGACATCCTGTAAATCAAACACAAGAAGCCGAACATAGGGAGGGAGGGATGGGAACCAGGACTGTGACGGGGAGGTCTAAGACTCAGAGTAATGAATATTACTGGTAAGTAACCGGTCCTTACCTCCTGGTCAGACTACCCCGTCACAGTCCTTACGTAAGTGAGCAGATACCCAAGCAAGAAATCAGCTTCAACACCAGAGCTGTAGAACAAACTTTATTACAATCAAGAAGCAGTAAAGTTACACTCCACGCACAGAACGTAACATGGCGTCCCCAAAACTGGCAGACACATCACCACCCACCACCAAGTGATAATGTGACATAAAGGTGTGAGGAGAACTCCAAGTGGCGGCCCTGTAAATTTCCGCCATGGAAGCCCCTTGCAAACAAGCCTAGGAGGCAGCCATTCCCCGGCTAGAGCGGCCCTGCACAGACCCAGGCACCAGCACCCCCCTGGACTCATAAGCCGCCATAATAGCCCACTTCAACCACCTACTGAGAGTAGCAACGGAAGGCTTCAGACCCTGTCCTGCCATACCAAAAGTAACAAAAAGGGAATCCACTTTACAAAAGGGGCGGGTACTATTCAGATACATTCCAAGGGTCCGCTTGACATCCAAATGGTGTAGCACAACCTCCTCCTCAGACTGAGGATCAGCACACAACACAGGCAAAACCAACTCCTCCAAACAATGGAAAGAGGCGGGAATCTTAGGAACAAACGAAGGATCAGGCCTGAGAACCACCGGATCCGGATAGCACTTCAAAAAAGGCTCAGAACATAGCAACGAGCCCAACTCCCCCACACATCTGGCCGAGGTAATAGCCACCAGGAAAACCACCTTGATAGTCAGAAACCTTAGGGAAACCTCCTCCAGTGGCTTAAATGGGGCAGATTGCAATGCCAGCAAGACCAACGGCAGATCCCAACCGGGAGCCAAGGACTTAACCACAGGCTTCTTGAGAAAACAACTCCGCAAGAGACTGGCCACCAAAGGTACCACTGCCACACAGTCAGGACCCCGAAAAGCACACACAGCCACCCACTGAGCCCTCAAAGAGGAAACAGCCAGACCCAAATCAAAACCATCCTTAAGAAATTCCAAAATCTTCACAGAATTCACAGTCAGGGCAGACCAGCCCCTGTCAGAACACCAGCCCTTAAAGGAAACCCAATACTTGGCAAAAAATTTCAGGGTAGATGGTTTACGAGATTGCTGAATAAAGAGAGCCACCTCAGGAAAACAACCCAGCACCACAAGGTTCATCTTTTCAACAGCCGACCCACCAGCTGCAACCTGACCAGACACTCCAGAGACAGCCCCGGAAACCTCAGAGGACAGGGGTCCATGGGAAGCCTCCAGCATGGCAACACTGCCAACTGCAACAACAGAGGGAACCAAGGCCCCCTGCTCCAGACCAGCACACCCAGGATCACGGAGGCTCTGTCTAGCTTGATTTTGAGGAGAACACTCTGAATCAAAGCAATCGGAGTAAATGCATACATCAACCTGGTCCCCCAAGGAAACAACAGTGCATCTACCCTCCAAACAGCGTCTGATGGGCTCAGAGAGCAAAACCTGTCTCTCAATTCGTTCTCCGGGGTCGCAAACAGGTCCACCTCAGGCATCCCAAACTCCTGCATGAGGACCCCAAACACCCTATTGTCCAAACACATTCCAGACAGGGAGGGAAACAACCTGCTCAACCGATCGGCTTCTGAGTTCAACACCCCAGGAAGATGAATCACCTTCAGTGACAACAAATTCATCTCTGCCCACTGGCAAATCTGCTGAGCTAACAAATTCAGCACTCCCCTGATGGTTAACATAGCACACCACCACAGTTTTGTCTGTCCTCAACAGAACATCCCGATGTAGGACCCAAGGGAGAAAATGAACCAGGGTCAGCTGGACGGCCTTTAACTCCCTCCAGTTGGAAGACATCCGAGCCTCCTGGACTGACCAGATCCCCTGAACTGAATCCTGAGCCAGCAAAGCCCCCAACCCAGTTTGCTGGCATCCATTGTCAAAATAAACCGGTCCTGGAGCACAAACAGAGAACCCTTCATAAGATTCCCCACATCCAACCACCAGGGCAACTCTTGGGAGATACCCGGACCCCCCGGGAATCAACAGGTCATAGTCCAGAGACCCCGGACACCATAGGCGAAGGATGGGATTCACCAAGGGGTACAAGTGCAACCTGGCCCAAGGAACAATCATGACAGTAGCGGCCATCAAACCCTGCACCCTCAACCACTGCCCTTCTGTGGAAGGGGGGGCAAGAACCACCGGCAGTTCCTTGACCAGAGTCATCCAGCGAGGTTTGGAAAGGAACAGCTTCCCTATCCTCGTGTTGAAGACCCCTCCAATGAACAAGAGTTCCTGAGTGGGAATCAAATGGGACTTCTCCAGGTTCAGTATCCACCCCAACCGCTGTCTGACTGCAGACACCCTGAATCTGAGATTGAGCCTTAGGAAAAGAAGAGGAAGAAATCAGCCAGTCATCCAAGTACGGAAACACCTGGATCCCCTGTGCATGTAACAACCCCACCAAAGGAGCCAACACCTTGGTAAGCACCCTAGGTGAAGCAGAGAGACCAAAGGGCAAAATCTGAAACTGGAAATGTTTGTTACCCACACAGAACCTCAGAAACTTCTGAGTCCCAGTGCACCGGCACATTAAAATACATGTTCCTCAGATCCAGAGAAGTGAGGAAGCCCCCCACCAACAGGAAGGGAAGAATCAACTGGAGCATCAGCATCTTGAAGGACCGGCGAGGAATGCACAAATTCAAGGCTTTCAAATCCAACACAGGTCGGTAATCGCCATTTGGCTTTCTGATAAGAAAAAGGATAGAGTAAGCCCCCTTTCCCTGTTGTGCCACAGGGACCTTCACAATGCCCCCCTTATTCAACAGGTCCTGAAGCCTGTTCAACAGAGCCGACTCTTCACCAGCGAACTTGGAACAGGGGTAGAACGGAAAATTCCAAGGGAGGCTCCACAAACTCTATACGATACCCCAGCTTGATAATCTGCATGACCCACTGATCCCAGGCAAATTCTTCCCAGACTGGCAAAAAATTCCTAATGCAACCCCCCCACCAGGCCCCCACTCCAAAAACACAGGATAGTCATGATTTTGCCTGACTGGCTGTATCTGAACTTCCCCGCCGGCCCCGGGACTTATGGAAGGAAGAGACACCCTGGCTACGTCCCCTACAACAAAAGGGCAGAGCGGCCCTTTTTGACTGAAACGCCTGACCAAAAGTCCTCTTATAGCCAGCAAACTTGCCCTTCAGGGGCTGCCGGACAGGAGCCAACAACCTCTTGTCCTCCACAGTTTTCTTGATTATAGCCTCCAAGGGATCCCCAAACTGTTTGGGGGGAGGGAATTTTCATGAGAGCACTCTTCTGTGCCACCTCTGCCTTGCAAGGCTTAAACTATAACTGCCGCCTAGCCGCCACAGAGGCCCCCGCAGCCACAGCCGAGGCACTAAGGTAATCAAAAGACAGGTCGGACAAGAAACACAACTGCTGCTCCAACATAGTCAATGACTCAGAAGGGTCCTCCTCCTGAAGCAGCTGCTCCGAGATACTTTGACAGTCTTTCAGCAGTGACTGAACCAGATAACTGGTATACGCAGCAGATCTAACAGCCTGATTGGAAGCCGCAAAAGATCTGCTCAGAGCCCCTTCAACCCTCTTATCCGTAGGATCTGAAGGTACCGCATCCTCCGACACCACAAGGGTCTGAGAAGAAAGGCCTGCCAACAGGGAATCAACCTTCACGACGTTCAGGTCGGAAGGGAACTCATCCGAAAACCCTTGCAACACATAACGTTTCGCTAGGAACTGGGGAAAGGCATGTTTATCCACATCCCTCCATTCACCTTTCAGCACATTCCGGTCAGACTTATGGGGACAGGCAGACACTCAGGCTCATTTCTCTGATAATTGGCAAAGAAATGCCACCGAGGGCATAGGAAAACCAAATTGTCATGCACATGCTGTAAAATAATGCAAAGGTCAGCCCCATGAATAAATCAGCCTTTCACCTCCTCCTCTGAATCACATTCAGGATCAGGAGGGTGAGGAGCATACAAGTTCTGCTTTTTAGGCCCCACGGCCTCCCTGGCCTGAAAGGCAGCAGAAACAGCGGCCTCGATCATCCTCTGGACATCAGCCAAGGAAGGAGCACTGCCGTAGGGATTATGATGTCCCTTTCCGCCTGCCTTTTTCATGGCGGGTAACCCGCCATGAAAAGGCAGGTGGAAAGGGCGTTTGGGGGCCAGTGGCGGGCCCCTCTTCCCCCCTGGCCCTCCGATATGGGCACTGGGGGGCACTCATGGTGCTCCCTACATATCCCTGCACCATGTGGCAGGCACCACATGGTGCCTGCCACGTAGTTCAGGAATATGTAAAGTGACTCCTTTTTGCATTGCGGCGGGTGCTGCAGCCAGCAGCACCCGCCGCAATGCAAAAGATAGGCATTGCAACCGCCGTGGTGCCGGTCGCATTGTAATGCCTAGTACTGGACCGCCGACAGCATGTCGGGCGGTCCAGTTTCCGATACGGTCCGCCTGCCATCGTAATCAGCCCCATAGTTACAGAGAAAGAGACACCTCATTTTTCTCAACAAGAGGAGGTCGTTTCCTCTTCCAATGATACCTCTCCTCTGTCAACTTCTGAAAAAGACCCAGTTATGGAAATTCATCTTTCCCCTGCCTCCACTGATGGATATACCCACTAAAAGTATTAAATGAGAAGTCTCCGTCTCTGATTCAAATGGATTATACGCTTCCCGACATTGAGATTGGTAACTTATCCCATTCAACTGGGAAAAGAGAAGTGAAAGAGACACTAGAACCATTTTATAGTACACCAACTAATGAGGATATCAATGAGCTTTCCAATACTCAGAATTTTCCCTTGAAGGTCTCCTCACATCCCATAGGAGAATATGTGTGTTTTCGGAATCACCACAAATTTTATAGAGAATTCTAAAGTCTATTTCATCATTATAGTAAAAGACGATGACACATTTGGATCACTCTCTTGAAATGTTATCCACTATATTGAAATCACTTAGCATCAATAGCGTTTCCCTGAGGCGTCTTCAAGTCCCAATTGAGCATAAAAAGTGGAAGCCAATGCCTGCATATCTACGGGTATACGACCATTACCTACTACCACTATTACTGTTAGTACTAAAAGAAGCATGAGAACTTAAGAAGGGAAGCCAAATAATACAGAATAGACCTTCTATAGTGCCCGTTTGGAGGAGGTATTCCCCCTAAATATTCTGGTTTCAGAGGATTCAATAAAGCTACAAACTCCTTTAAATTTTCAATCTAGTTCTGATGTTTCATGTTTCCCAATTTTTAATAAAACTCTAATTGAAACTCGCCATTCAGAATTTTTGAATATGCCACGGGGCGTAAAAGCTAACCCCCAAAGAGAACGCACCAGGAATAAAGGGAAAAAGAATAAGCACAGAATGACTAGAAAACTTTTCAGTCATATTAGATTTATTCTAAACTCAGTAGAAAATGCAGCTCCAAACCCTAACATTGATAATAGGATTTGTCGGGGTTTAACTGAAGCTGTGCAGCCAAATACTTTAAAAATTCCTCAGACTCTGCAATCAGATAATTCTTTAGCTATGTTGGCTCCAGAAGACATTTTGTCATGGCCTTAGTCCTTTCGCTCTAGAGTTCATGTCCCATAATACAGGTAATCAAATTTTTTCCTCTCCATTGAAGGAGATTTCAGTTAATGGATCAGGAAAGCCATTAGTTTCTCATTTACAAAATAATTCTTGTAGTATTCCATCAATTGTTGAAATTCTCAATATTTTTCACATGGTCTGTAACCCACTAAATCGTCAGACAATTCTACGGCTACTGCTCTTATGCCCACAGTTACAATCCCTACCCTTGCCTGAAATTAGGTTAGTCTTTTTTCCTAAGAAATCTGACTCTTTTATCGCAAGAGTGGAATTTTGGTCCATGTTAGTTCCATCAATAATCTTGAATTATACTGATTTAGTATGCAGGACAGGGCTTGACATCTCGCCCTTCGTACAACTTTCTGTGGAGTCAAGGAGCTCTACAATAACAGACATAAATAACCCAGTACAATCCGAGGAAAATAGGTTCTGTAGGTGCCTGTTGGTTGTACCACCTTCTTCCCCTCGTGTCATTTGTCACAAAGAGTTAAATTTGCTATACATATCCAATTTCATTAGAGCGAGAACATTGTTACTTTGGTTATCCATTTGGAGTAATGATCAGGCATTGCTCACAAGAGATATAATAAAAGATTGCATCTCTTGCGATAATGGTCTTCAAATTCTGTGGCTGGCATATATTAAATCGGAATTTGGGAAACTCGGTTTGGAGCTAGTTTTTACAATGAGAGATTCATGCCCTACTTTTAATAAAGGGGAAGTAGCTTCAGCTTTTTATAACCTAGCTCGTGAACATCGTTTTAATAGTGTAGTAGGGAAACCATTGATAACTGCATATTTGTCTCAGAGCATTTCTGTGTTACCACCTGTCTATTTAGAACAGTCGTGTGGGAGATGGGAGCGTTCCCTGCTATTTAGGTTTCGCGCAGATACAATAAAATATTTACTGTGCTTTCTTTTTGGGTATCAACAGAATCTCGCTGCCATCCCCTGGCCGTGCAATAATAAGTCCGGTCAAACCACAATACATTTTTTACTGTTTTGTAAATTTTATGAATTATACATAAGGACATTTTTGCTTCCACTTTTTAAAAGGAGATATCCCGACATTAGACAGAGTGGAGCAATGTTTTCATTAATTTTTCAGCTGTCCGATAGTGAAACCTGTTTACATGTAGGCTCATTTTTAAGACATGCTGTGAGGGCACGCAGCACTTTATTATTATAATGATTCGCTGCTATTCCCTGTTTTTTATCCTTGTTTTACTATTTTGGGGTCGATTCCGATTCGGGCCGGAAATTTCTCCGACCGAGCCGGACCCAGAGAGATTTCCGACCGAATCGGACCCGTGCAGTCCGACCGAACGAGTACGATGAGTCCGTATGTTATCGGACTCGAGTCGGTCGGACTCCCATTGAAGTCAATGGGAGCCGGTCGTACAACGCGTACGCGGGCTCCCATTGACTCAATGGGTGCGAGTCGGACAAGGGCGCCCCTACAGCGGGTACGCGGCGAGCGATTCGCGCCGTACACGCACAGGTAGGGGGACCCATGGGTCCCCCTGTGTGCGACTCGCGCGGCTACGCGTACAGGGGGTCCGACACGGACCCCCAAAGTACGGCTCCGACAGCTCTTACGAGCCGGACGGCGCGGCTCGGTCGGACTGCTCGCGGCGCGCATCGTACTTACCCGGCCGGGAAACGTCTCCATTGCGCGGTGCGAGTCGGAGTCCGAGCGAGTCGGTCGGAGCGGTTCGAGCCGGGAGCGAGTCGGTCGGAGCGGTCGGGATGCCCGGACGAGTCGGTCGGCGATTTCGCATCGTACTCGCTCGGCCGGACCCGCGTACGGTTCGGTCGGGAAACAGGGCTCCGAATCGGATCCGGTAAAGCCGAATCCGATTCGGAGCCCTACCGGCCGAGATCGGAATCGGCCCCTTTGTGTTATGTGCAGATATGTTTTTATCAGATTTACATTAATGTGATAATGTACTTATGTGGATGTAATGATGATTGTTTTATACGCATGTACTTTTATGGAAGGGTAAACTTTCCGAATAAAGAAATTGAATTGAATTGAATTGAAATAACCCAGCTCACAGCTCTCGATTAACAAATAACGCTAATGCCCATGAGTCATTTAACTCATTGGTCATCCAAGGTGTACTAATGGCAGAATAATTTATTCGAGTGAGCATATACAGGGCAGGAATCATTCAATGATAAGTTATCTTGAGCCTGGCTATCTGGAAAGCTAAATGCTAATAAAATTAAATAAGGCCTCCCAGCTGCCTTTTTAACAAAAACTTCCAGCTTTTATTATGGAATGTAGCAGGCTTTCATGGTGAAAAAAAATAACTTTCTAACGAGCTTGAAAGCAGCTATTATCTGTCTAAAGGAGACCTCGTGTTTAAATAAATTAGAACTCAACAATTACTATGTGATCAACAGTCTTGCACTCCGTTACAGCAAAGACCATGCAAAGGAAGGTTTAGCCATATTGTTATCAACAATGTACAGATGAAACTTTGTGTCTCTAGTAGGTCCGAGTAATTATATCCAATGCATAAAAAAACAAAATGCAGGACCAGAATGGTTATAAAAAGGAAGCACTTGTTCTATTTAACCTCTATATACCCACAGGTAAGGAAAATTACTTGATCGTGGTCAGCTCCTTCAATTTCATTAAAATTACAATATAAAATGATGCTAGTTCTCATTTTCGAATAATGGATTACTTTAATGCTAAAATATCTAACAATCTCTTGAGAACCTTTAGAAATAAAGAGATACAAGATGCCTGGAATATTCCAGAATCATTACTCCTTAATAGCTGTTCAGCTGATATTAAGGGTAGACAACTACTTGAATTCCCAAAAATAATCAGGGGAAGAGTAATCAACTGATGTATTGCACCGGATGTTCCTGCAAGACCTACCAGAACTGGCATAACTGGATCATCAACAATTGACTATATTGTGATCTACTTGGTCTAACATCTGAATTGAACATGGCTGATCAACACTATAGTGACCATACAATCCTGAAAGTTTTGATAAAGCTTCTATTTCAGTACACATCTGATTGGCCCTGGAATTTGGTAATGGGCAGGTTGATGTAGCACCTCCGATGGGTTGTCTCTAAAGGAACTCTGAAAATATAAATCTGTTTAATGAAAAAATTCAGGTGGTTTGGTGTTGGGCAATGGAAAGGATTGTAATATAATTGCAGAGTTTGAGAAATTCATCACCAGGGTCACAGAGGAGATGTTGTATCTCGGAAAACCACAAAAAAGAAGAGACTGTTGTAGAAAAGATGCCATAGATACAAAGGTCTCCAAAGAAATTAATAAATTAACTAGTAACAGTTTCTGTACTAATCAGAATTGTGGAGCAAAGAAATTCATGCCTTAAGGAAAGAAAGAAAAATACATTGTCTCACTCTTATAAAAGGAAATTTAACGATCGAACCTGGATTGACTTGCGTCAAGCTGCAACTACCAGAAATTCCAGAAAATACTGGAGGCTAGAGGCCTTTAGCTGTGGGTCTAAAAGTAATATTGCTGTTACTTCTATTTCTCCCCAGACATGTTCTGGTTATATTGCTCAATTGTATCCTGCACATGTAAGTGCAAGCCTATGTTCAATCTCTTGAACACTACTTAACTCTAACCCATTCTAAGGATGCTCCACCCCCGTCACCTATTAAAATTGTTGAATAAATAAAAAAAGTGTCAGATCATCTTGAGTTGTGGGTCCCAATCACATTCTGGTTCCAGCCCTGAAAGCTAATTCAGAACTATGGGGAATAGATTTAGGCCCACTATATGACTACTGTTATAATACAGGATGCATCCCTGACTCATGGAAGGAAGTATTATGATTCCCCTGCTGACAAAGGTAATGAGACAGAATATCGAGGCCAAAAAATTCAAACTACATGAATATCGAGTTGAAAATATCGCGGAGTGGAAATATCGAGTGTAAGAATATCGTTGTCAAGAATATTGATTTGAAGGTAAGTATTGTATTGTATTGTAATTGCATTTATATAGTGCTTACTACCCCTGACGAGGCGTCAAAGTGCTTTTTTGGCGAGTAGCGCGCTACTCTGGAACCCATAAAGGATTAGTGGTGAATTAGTATAGTGAAATATGAAATTTGAGAAGAGGACATGTTAGTCTGTTATTTTGATTGTAAGGATAGTGGAGGCAATTCTTGAGTAGTTTTCTGAAGATAAGGTGGTTATCCGTGGATCTTATGTTGGGGGGTAAAAAGTTCCATAGTTTGGCTGCTTGAACAGAGAAGGATGTGCCACCGATGTTTTTTTCTTGTAACTTGGGATTTTGAGGCGAGGTGCCACTCTAGAGCGGAGGTTCCTTTGATGAATGTGTTTGATGATTTTATTCCTGATGAAGAGCGGTCCCATTCCATGTATCGCTTTGTGCTGATACAAAGCGGCTTGAATGTGGATCTTCTGGCAACCAATAACCAATGCAGGGCTTTCAAGGCAGGTGAGATGTGGTCTCGCGGTTTGATATGCAAGAGTAGTCTGGCAGCCGAGTTCTGAATCCGTTGTAGTCTTTTCATGGCCGTTAAAGGGGATCCATAGTAGAGGCTATTGGCGTAATCGAGTTTGAACAGAACAAGGGAGATGGTAGTTTGGACCTTGTGTGGAAATCCCAATCAAGGCCCATTCAGGGCATGATAAAGATGATGTCGGTCTCATTAAGATGCATAGGCATCGAATATATAATGACCTATTTTAATAGGAGATTGTAATTGAATGTGGCGAAATCAAATGTCACTGTTGGATATAATAGGGGGAATGATTCCAATATACAAAAGAATCTAAATGAATGAATTTTCTGATGCAAAATAGTATATGGAATACGATATACATTGAAAATCAGCATATATATGCACACTTTTGATAATTACAATATGGCCGCCATGTTTTTCAAATGGAAAGACGTTTTGACAAATGAGTCCTCTGTCTATGTTTATTGTTTAAGATTCGAACACGAAATGTCACCGGGGTATTTAATTCGTACAATCTGCTGACATTGATAAAGGCCAGGGAGCCGAAACGCGTTTGTCAGCCAAGGTAACACGCAATAAATGTAATAAAAAATCAACTTGAAAGAGCCCGGAGTGCCCAGCGTTTTTGTGGAGATGAAAGTGTTTCGCGAGTTCGTCCTCGCGTGCTGTGAGCACCCGCCGTGCAGTGAGCGGTAGCCGTGACGGGAGTTTGGAACGATATATATATATATATATATAAAATTTATTTATTTGTACATTTTATATAATTTTAAAATTATAAAATGAATGAAAATTAATAGTTTATTAATAGTTGTAAAGTAAATATATATATATATATTAATTATTATGTGTGTTTTTAACTTTTTTTATTAAGTTTATTTGTTATATTTGTTAAAATGTATATTAAATCTAATTAATTTTTTTAATTAAGTTTATTATTTAATATATTTAATATTCATTATTTTATATATATAAAAATCGATATTTTGTACGACTATATTTTTGACATCAATATTTTTTTCCTCAATATTTTTGTAATTACCTGTTTAAGTATAGGGAGTCAATATTTTTTTCATCTATATTTTTGTAGTCGATATTCTATCAGTGAACCCTGACAAAATAAGTCAGATCATGTCCAAGCAATTATAGACAAATCGCACTTCTTGATTCAAATCGCAAGATTTTTGCAAGAAGTATCTTAGATCATTTGCTGGACTGGGCCTATGGAAATGGAATAATTCCTCTAGAACAATCGGGTTTTAGACCTAATGCTCTGTACTGGATAATATTGATGTTGTTCAAACATTAATTGATAATGATGTACATTTTAAATCACAGATAATTTGTACTGCCTTTATCAACTTTTCTATGTCTTTTGACAGAGTTGAGAGACTGATTTTATGGAAGAAACTTGCTGATCTAGGTATCAGAACAAATCTCCTAAGAGTAATAATTGCAAACAGGGAATGGATTGAAACAGGGATGCATATTGGCACGACTCTTGTTTTTGTTGTTTCTGCATGATCTTCCCTTGCAATATACGTAGCTTAGAAATGTTCCCTCCCGATTGAGAACCATGTCCTGCTACCTTTTGATGTATTCTGATAATGTAGTTTTACTTGATGAGACTCGATAGTGTTGTGGAGAAACTTGGAAGCGTTATAAAGAAACACATCATCTTAAAATGAATAATACCAAAAGTAAGATATTGGCCATAAGGGGGAAAAACAGTGTAAACCTTATTGTTGGTCATTAGGCGGTGAGATATTCAAAAATGTTAATTCTTACACCTCCCTTGGCACAATTGTTTCTCATAAACATAACAGCAAGCAGCACTTTATTCGGAATGGCAGCAATGCATTAGCAGGTAAATACATTTTATAAATCTATAGGGGAAAGACACTTTGCACACCTACTTTAAGCTATGCCCTAGAACAAATACCTATAGTATATACCTATACTAAAGTGTTCACAACTTAATTTTTATGAGGGGAAATTTCTTAGGAAGTTTTGTTCTTTCAGTACTGAGGTTCCTGTACAGCCCTTCTGCTTAGAACTAGGTCTTGCCAGTACATTTGCTATGGCAGTTGCAAAATTAATAAGATGGGCATACAGCTGCGGACTGAGGGATCGCTTTGAGAACTAAAAAATATATAAGAACAATTCCTTTACTTTAAATTTGAAATTTGCACTAAAATAATTTGATTGCACATTCATGGTCCCGTGGCAGATGCGACTATATTTAAAACAGGCTAGCCAGACACTATGTTTTGCACTAGACGTTGAACACTGTAGTAGCTTGTAAATGTTTGCATCTTTTACCAACAATGCAATCTGTGGTAAGAAGCAGGATTCTCAGTCCTTGTCCCTTGATCAGAGTGTAAGAAGCGCGATACTGCTATCATGGTTGGGTGACCGTCCTCTCGGATACCATACAGGTATATGGGCTGAGCAGGGAAGTGACCCTTTTAAATGTCAACTCTGCAATAGTGGCAAACAGGATTTAATTTATGTTGTCTTTTTTTTTGCTCGTCACTTGCTGAATCTCGGAAGCTGTTTTAACACCCTGTTTGTTACAGATTTAACTTAATCAATAAGGATGAATTTCTGCATTTTGTATTGTCTGCGTCAAATGAATGTGTGTTTTAATTTATTTAACTTTTTAAGAGTTTTTTAAAGATATTTTAATAGGAAATTGATAGCAATGTTGTAGCTTCCTTCAGTATAATTTTATGTTTGGACTGTTGATCTCTGTTGAGGTCTAAATCAATCTTGAATAAACTTGAAACTTAAAAGGGTATTGTTTATATTTAGTGTGAGAAATTGGGTCACTGGTTGACTGGGGTGTGAGCCCTTGTCTAGCAGCAACCATAATCCTTGTCAGGGTAAGTGTTAGAACTGGGGGTCTCTAGTTGGCAGAGGTAGGTACCTTTGTCCAAATAGGGACCCTTGCTTCTAGTCAGGGTAAGGGGGTACACTCCTGAAATAACCCCTGCTCACCCTCATGGTAGCTTGGCACGAGCAGACAGGCTTAGTTCAGAGGCAGTGTGTAAAGCACTTGTGAACACATACAGTAATCCAGTGACAACACTACAAATGGACACCACACAGGTTGTATTATAAAAATAAGTATCTTTTATATAGATTTACCACAAGACCATAAATGACATAAATAATCCACAATACTGTACTTTAAGGATGGTAGAATTAGCTTGAGTCTCTTAAAATGAAAATGCGACACTTTGAGTTCAATGTACCTTAAGATGCGTAACGCAGGCCAACGAAAAGTGTTGCAGGGAAGGTGATGCGGTAGTCCCTTACACGCAAGGACGGTGATGCGTTGAAGATCTGGTGCAAAAGAAACAAAGTGGCGTCTTCTAGAAGTTGCAACAACGAAGATGTGATGCGTGCACGCCCGACGGCCGTGCGGCGATTGCGATGAGTCTTTGGAGCTGCGACAGGCCCTGCGACACGCTTCCCTGGCGATGCGACGGCGTCTGATGCGAGGTCGACGATCTTCTCCTGGTATGCGGGGCGCGCCTCGTGTTGCGATGCGTCGGCGTCTGATGCGAGGTCGATGCTCTGCCCCGGGGATGCGACGGCGTCTGATGCGACGGCGACACTTTTCTCCGGTGCTGCGAGGCGCTTCGAAGGATGCGGCGCGCTTCTTCGAGGATGCGCCGGCGTCTGCTGCGACGTCGACACTCTTCTCCGGCGATGCGATACTCAGCGGCTGCGGCGACACGCTTCTTCGTGTTGAGTCGCGCTTCCAGCTCCCAGAGACACGCAAGTGTGTCAGAAGGTCCAATTTCCCAGCAAGGGAACACAGGGGGAGCTGGTGGGTGAAGTCTGTTGTCCCTGAGACTTCAGCAGGAGGCAAGCTCTAAAATCAAGCCCTTGGAGATCCTTCACAAGTTGATGAAAGTCACAGCAAAGCAAAAGTTCCTTTCTCCTTTCTTTGGCAGGCAGGCAAACCACTGCAGGCCAATCCCCCAAGCAGCACTTCAGGCTTAGGGATAGTCTCTCCTCAGTTTCTTCTTGGTGCCGCTCCTCAGCAGAGGTTTCTTCTTGTTTCCCAAAAGTGATCTAATTTCCTAGGGGTCCTGGTCCCCTTTTTATACACCTTTTCTCTTTGTTCTCTGGAGGCAGAGAGGCCTCTGCCTAGCCCAAAACCAGTTCTGGTCAGTCCTGGAGCACTTTGTTTTCCTGACTCCTTCTTTCCTTTCAGAATGTGGGGCAGAGTGCTCAGCCGCCCGGCAGGAGGTGGAGCCAGCATTGTGGAAGGCAGGCACATACCTATTCAGACCCAGGTGCAACTCCTCCCTCCACTCTGGATGCAGATCTTTCTATTCAGCCCTGTGCTGACTCACCCTGTCTCCTGTAGCCACCCCCAGCCCCTGTCACTCAATCTCCAGACAAGGAATACACAACCTAGGAGAGGCAGGCTTGGAAGTTTAGGCAAGAAAATACCCACTTTCTAAAAGTGGTATTTTCAAACACAGAATGTTAAAACCAACTTCACTAAAAGATGTATTTTATCATTCTGAATTCAGGCATACTAAATTCGTTTTTCTACCATGTTCCCTGGGTCAGTTCTGACTATAAGGTGTAATAGTCAGTCTGCCCATTCTGGCCTATGGGGAGCAGGTAGCCTTGCAATAGTGAAAAACGAAAATGGCTGTAATTCACTATTAGGACATGCCACACACACCAGGGCATGTCCTACCTTGTACTTACAATGCACCCTGCCCTAGGGCCTACTTTAGGGGTGACCAACATGCAGTAAAGGGAAGGTTTAGGGACTGGTAAGTGGGTGCACTCACCAAGTCAACATGGCAGCCCTAGCCTGCACACAGGCTCTGCGATGGCAGGCCTGAGACACATTTTACAAGCCGCTTCTGTGGGTGGCACAACCAGTGCTGCAAGCCCACCAGCGGTATTGGATTTACAAGCCCTGGGCACACTCAGTGCACTGTACTAGGGACTGACAAGTAAACCAATCATCCAATCATGGAGTCACTAATACATACATCAATTTACAATAGGGAGCACTTGCACTGTGGCACTGAATAGCAGTGGCACAGTGCCCAAAGCATCTAAACCAGCAAAAACAGATCAATAACATTGGAGGCATCATCAAAAATGGAAGGGAGACCCACGCCAAGGATGCCAGGTCTAACATGTGTCCCCTCCAGCTGAAATGTGGGGAGAACTACCCTACCTCATGGGAGTTCTCTTCACTAAGGCGGAAAAATCTGGACAGACCATCAGCATTGGCGTGTTCTGTACCAGGGCGGTGTTCCACCGTGAAGTCCATCCCCTATAGGGAAATGGACCACCTCAACAGCTTTGGATTCTCACCCCTCATCTGCATCAACCATCTGAGGGGCCTGTGGTCTGTCTGAACCCGGAAATGAGCCCCAAACAGGTATGGTCTCAGCTTCTTCAGTGCCCAGACCACAGCAAATGCCTCACGCTCAATAGCACTCCACCTCTGTTCCCGTGGAAGTAACCTCCTGCTAAGGAAGGCTACAGGTTGGTCTAGGCCCTCCTCATTCATCTGTGACAAAACAGCCCCTACACCATGCTCTGAAGCGTCTGTCTGAACGATAAACTCTTTGGAGAAGTTGGGGGCCAGGAGCACGGGCGCCGTGCACATGGCTGTCTTCAAGGTGTCAAAAGCTTTTTGACAGGTGTTAGTCCAAATCACTCTCTTGGGCTGCTTCCTGGAAGTCAGCTCTGTCAAGGGTGCAACCATGCTGCCATACCCCTTGACAAATCTCCTGTAATACCCGGTGAGTCCTAGGAAGGCTCTCACCACTGTCTGGGTCTTGGGGGCTCCCAAGCCAGAATGGTATCTATCTTGGGCTGTAGGGGCGCCACCTGGCCGCTCCCAACCAGGTGTCCCAAGTACACCACAGAACCCTGCCCGATCTGGCACTTACTCGCCTTGATCGTGAGGCCTGCCCTCCGCAGCACCATCAACACTTCCCAGAGGTGGCGCAGATGTTCTTCCCAACTGGCGCTGAACACTGCGATGTCATCCAGGTAGGCGGCACTGAACTCTTCCAGTCCGACCAACACCTGGCTGACCAACCTCTGAAAGGTGGCAGGGGCATTCTTCATCCCAAAGGGCATCACCCGGAATTGGTAGTGCCCATCTGGTGTGGAGAATGCTGACCTCTCCTTTGCCCCATCAGTCAAGGCGATCTGCCAGTACCCAGACGTTAAGTCAAACGTACTGAGGTACCGGGCAGCCCCTAACCGATCTATGAGCTCATCAGCTCTGGGGATGGGGTGTGCGTCAGTCCTGGTGACGGAATTGAGTCCTCGGTAGTCCACACAGAACCGGAGTTCGGGTGTGGCACCAGGCGTGGCAGCCTTTGGGACCAAGACCACTGGCTGGCCCAAGGGCTGTGAGAGGACTCAATTACCCCCAATGCAAACATCTTGGAGACCTCCTCCTTGATGCAAGCTCTCACCCTGTCAGTCACCCTGTAAGCCTTGTGCTTGACAGGAAGACTGTCCCCAGTGTCCACATCATGGACGCACCAGTCAGTGACACTAGGAACCAGGGAGAACAGGTCAGGAAACTGCCCCAACAGTTGGCGACAGTCACCTTGCTGCTCAGGTGTCAGGGAGGTAGAGAGGTTCACACCCTCCACTGATCCATCTTGTTCTTGGGCTGACAGGAGGTCAGGAAGAGGCTCAGTCTCCTCCGCCATCCCAGCATCTGTAGCTAAGAGCATGCCCACTTGGGACCTCTCCAAGTGGGGCTTCCGGCGGTTGACGTGCAGGACCCGCAAGGGGTTCCTGGGAGACCGCATGTCCACCAAGTAGGTAACAGGACTCTTGCGCTACACCACCTCAAAGGGTCCGGTCCACTTATCCCGGAGCGCACAGGGCTCCACTGGGGCCATGACCCAAACTTTCTGACCAGGTTGAAGCTCAACCAGAGTGGCATTCTGGTCGTACCACCGCTTCATTTCCTCCTGGCTGGCTTCCAGATTTGCCTCAGCAAGTTGCCTGAAACGCCTAGTTTGGTTCCTGAAGGCCAGCATGTAGCTATATACATCCTGGGGAGGTTTCCTGGGAGATTGCTCCCAGTCTTCCTTGACCAAACTCAGAGGTCCTCTCACTGGGTGACCATACAGAAGCTCAAAAGGGCTGAACCCTAGAGACTTCTGTGGCACCTCCCGGTATGCAAAAAGAAGGCATGGCAAGAGGACGTCCCACTTACGCCTCATGGGTTCTTCCAGACCCATAATCATGCCCTTCAGGGTCCGGTTGAATCTCTCAACCAACCAATTTCCTTGGGGGTGGTAAGGAGTGGTGAACTTGTACGTTACACCGCACTCCTGCCACAGGGACTTCATATACTTGGATATGAAGTTAGTACCTCTGTCACACACCACCTCTTGAGGGAACCCCACACGTGAGAAAATTCCCATCAGTGCCCGTCCCACCACGGGGGCCGTCACTGTCCTCAGAGGGATGGCTTCAGGGTACCGGGTGGCATGGTCCACCAAGACCAGGATAAACCTGTTGCCCATGGCTGTCTTGGGGTCCAGTGGCCCCACAATGTCAATACCCACCCGTTCAAAGGGGGTGCTGACCACAGGGAATGGCTGGAGAGGAGCCTTGTGCTTCCTCCCACTCTTTCCACTTGCCTGGCAAGTCTGACAAGTCCTGCAGTGAGTGGCGGCACTCCTGCGCATCTGGGGCCAAAAGAAATGGGTGACAAGCCTTTCAAAGGTCTTGTCCTGCCCCAGATGTCCTGCTAAAGGCACATCATGAGCCAAACCCAGTAGGAAGGCTCTGAAGCGCTGGGGTACCACCAGCACACGGGCTGACCCAGGCTCAGCAACCTTAGGCTCGCTATACAGGAGACCATTCTCCCAGTAGATCCAATGTGATCCAGACCGATCACCTGCTGCCTGGTCTGTGGCCTGTTGCCTCAGACCCACGAGAGAAGGGCACTTGTTCTGCTCCTCGCAGAACTCCTCCCTGGAGGGTCCTCCATTTTGCTGCCAATGGGTCAGCTCAGGCAGGTCCCCCAGTTCAGCTACCTGTTCCCCTGTAGGCTCCAGGGCATCCCCCTCAGGGTCTGCCTCCTCCTGGACCGTGGGAACTTCGGGGGCCAGTTTCCCGCGCCCCCTGCCTCTTCTCTCTCCGGCAGGCACCTGGGCCTCCCTCTCAGGCTCCAGGTCCTCTTGAACACCTCTGGCTGCCATGGACCGGGTGGTCACACACGCCCAATCAGGCAAGCCCAACATCTCCAAATGAGCACTCCGCTCCACCTTAGCCCAAGGGGAGCTCTCCAAATCGTTCCCTAACAAACAGTCAACAAGCATGGCTGGCCTCACAGCTACTTGAAGAGTACCAGAGACCCCCCCACTCAAAGGGAACCTGAGCCACCTTGCAGTGGCTCTCTGTGTTGTCAGCGGCAACAACTGGATAGAATGCATCAGGGACCACCTGCTCTTTAGACACCAGGTGACACTTGACAGCTGTCACACTGGCTCCTGTGTCTCTCAGAGCCTCCACCCTTTGGCCATTGATGGTCACCCACTGCCTGTATTTCTTAGTGTTCTCAGGCAGTTGGGTCCTAGGGACCATCTCAGAGTCTCCTAAAGAGACAAGGGACAATATTACAGGATCCCACCCATCTTGGGCACCCACCTCCTCCCCCAGGGCTACACTAGCCAACTGCCGGGGGACTGCACCAGGGGGTGCTGGCTTTCCAAACAAGGGGCACTGGGGTTCATTGGCCCGGTGACCTAGGGCGCCACATCTGTAGCACACCAGGGGTCCCCTATGGACAGGTGGACCTGTCGGGGCCCCGTGCTTTTTCTCAGGGGGAGGCTGGGAACCTTTCCCTTGGTTCCCTTGGGGTTTACTTTGGGGCCCTCTCTGGAACTCCCTCTGTTTACCCTTGTCCCCCCCCACTCCTCTGCTGGGGACGCTGCCCACCCTTGGCGGAGTCTCCCACGTGACCCTTGTGGACCCGGGTGCTCACCCAGCGGTCCGCCTCCTCAGCAAGCTGCCTAGGGTTAGTCAGCCTACTGTCAATCAGGTGCTGGCGTAGCTCAGGAAAACAATTACTGGACAAGTGCTCCCATGCAATCAAATCAAAGAGCGCCTGAAAATCATTTGCTTTGCTACCCTTTACCCAACCATCCAAGGCTCTGCAAAAAAGGTCACATATTCAACCCAGGTACTGTTTTCAATCTTTCTTACAGTTCCTGAACCTCTGCCTATAGAGTTCAGGAGTCAACCCATACCTGGTCATCAATGCATTCTTCATGTGGCTGTAGGAATTATAGACTTCAGAGGGCAAGTCCAACAAGGTATCCCATCCCTCACTAAGGAACCAACCCCACAACCCCGCTCCCCAATCCTTCTCAGGGACCCGGTGGGAAGTCATGGCTACCTCATAGGCCTTGAACCATTGCCCAATATCATCATTTTTACAAAACTCCTTAACCACATCTTTAGGAATATACACCCTGGCCTCACCAGGCACTGACGGTGTGCTGCCACCAGAGGGAGTAATCTCTAATTTCTTGGCTCTAAACTCCATCTCCCTCAAACTTTTTCATGCTCCTGATCCATTCTTTTCTCCTCTAAGGCCAACTTTCTAGATTGCAATTCAAATTCCAACTGCCCCTTGAACTTGAGCTTGGTCAGCTCCATTTCATGCATCCTACTCTTTTCTCTGTCCTCCAGCTCTTCTGGGGACAGACCTCTGGAGGAAACACTGCTACCCACGGGGGAAGATTCTCTCATTTCCCCTGGACCCACTGGCCCATCCAGCTGCTCATTTGCATTCTCAGCCCCCTCCTCATTTTCAGGGGTATTCCTTGCTTCGACCCAGGCCCTCAGCGCCTTTTGGTTCTCATCCTTCTTGGAGAGACCGGTCATTGAAACTTTGAATCTTCTGCAGAAATGCTTGAGCTGTTTCAAGTTGTAGCTTTCTACTTTCTCCTCTTCCCAATCATTATCAACAGATGCTATGGATGCTGCTGTATCCATGGTGATTAAACTTGGCAGTTTTTAGCAAAAATAGAAAGTCCCAGAAAAGAATATCTACCAAAAGTATGTGGTTGCGTTATGGTCTGCACTCACTAGGTAGTGTTCACCAATCACTGTACATGAGTCACAAATGCAAGTCCAGAATCCTCACCGCTGACCACCAATGTTAGAACTGGGGGTCTCTAGTTGGCAGAGGTAGGTACCTTTGTCCAAATAGGGACCCTTGCTTCTAGTCAGGGTAAGGGGGTACACTCCTGAAATAACCCCTGCTCACCCTCTTGGTAGCTTGGCACGAGCAGACAGGCTTAGTTCAGAGGCAGTGTGTAAAGCACTTGTGAACCCATACAGTAATCCAGTGACAACACTACAAATGGACACCACACAGGTTGTATTATAAAAATAAGTATCTTTTATATAGATTTACCACAAGACCATAAATGACATAAATAATCCACAATACTGTACTTTAAGGATGGTAGAATTAGCTTGAGTCTCTTAAAATGAAAATGCGACACTTTGAGTTCAAATTACCTTAAGATGCGTAACGCAGGGCAACGAAAAGTGTTGCAGGGAAGGTGATGCAGTAGTCCCTTACACGCAAGGACGGTGATGCGTTGAAGATCTGGTGCAAAAGAAACAAAGTGGCGTCTTCTTGAAGTTGCGACAACGAAGATGTGATGCGTGCACGTCCGACGGCCGTGCGGCGATTGCGATGAGTCTTTAGAGCCGCGACAGGCCCTGCGACACGCTTCCCTGGCGATGCGACGGCGTCTGATGCGAGGTCGACGATCTTCTCCTGGGATGCGGGGCGTGCCTCGTGTTGCGATGCGTCGGCGTCTGATGCGAGGTCGATGCTCGGCCCCGGGGATGCGACGGCGTCTGATGCGACGGCGACACTTTTCTCCGGTGCTGCGAGGCGCTTAGAAGGATGCGGCGCGCTTCTTCGGGGATGCGCCGGCGTCTGCTGCGACGTCGACACTCTTCTCCGGCGATGCGATACTCAGCGGCTGCGGCGACACGCTTCTTCGAGTTGAGTCGCGCTTCCAGCTCCCAGAGACACGCAAGTGTGTCAGAAGGTCCAATTTCCCAGCAAGGGAACACAGGGGGAGCTGGTGGGTGAAGTCTGTTGTCCCTGAGACTTCAGCAGGAGGCAAGCTCTAAAATCAAGCCCTTGGAGATCCTTCACAAGTTGATGAAAGTCACAGCAAAGCAAAAGTTCCTTTCTCCTTTCTTTGGCAGTCAGGCAAACCACTGCAGGCCAATCCCCCAAGCAGCACTTCAGGCTTAGGGATAGTCTCTCCTCAGTTTCTTCTTGGTGCCGCTCCTCAGCAAAGGTTTCTTCTTGTTTCCCAAAAGTGATCTAATTTCCTAGGGGTCTGGGTCCCCTTTTATACACCTTTTCTCTTTGTTCTCTGGAGGCAGAGAGGCCTCTGCCTAGCCCAAAACCAGTTCTGGTCAGTCCTGGAGCACTTTGTTTTCCTGACTCCTTCTTTCCTTTCAGAATGTGGGGCAGAGTGCTCAGCCGCCCGGCAGGAGGTGGAGCCAGCATTGTGGAAGGCAGGCACAGCCCTATTCAGACCCAGGTGCAACTCCTCCCTCCACTCTGGATGCAGATCTTTCTATTCAGCCCTGTGCTGACTCACCCTGTCTCCTGTAGCCACCCCCAGCCCCTGTCACTCAATCTCCAGACAAGGAATACACAACCTAGCAGAGGCAGGCTTGGAAGTTTAGGCAAGAAAATACCCACTTTCTAAAAGTGGTATTTTCAAACACAGAATGTTAAAACTAACTTCACTAAAAGATGTATTTAATCATTCTGAATTCAGGCATACTAAATTCGTTTTTCTACCATGTTCCCTGGGTCAGTTCTGACTATAAGGTGTAATAGTCAGTCTGCCCATTCTGGCCTATGGGGAGCAGGTAGCCTTGCAATAGTGAAAAACGAAAATGGCTGTAATTCACTATTAGGACATGCCACACACACCAGGGCATGTCCTACCTTGTACTTACAATGCACCCTGCCCTAGGGCCTACTTTAGGGGGTGACCAACATGCAGTAAAGGGAAGGTTTAGGGACTGGTAAGTGGGTGCACTCACCAAGTCGACATGGCAGCCCTAGACTGCACACAGGCTCTGCGATGGCAGGCCTGAGACACATTTTACAAGCCGCTTCTGTGGGTGGCACAACCAGTGCTGCAAGCCCACCAGCGGTATTGGATTTACAAGCCCTGGGCACACTCAGTGCACTGTACTAGGGACTGACAAGTACACCAATCATCCAATCATGGAGTCACTAATACATACATCAATTTACAATAGGGAGCACTTGCACTGTGGCACTGAATAGCAGTGGCACAGTGCCCAAAGCATCTAAACCAGCAAAAACAGATCAATAACATTGGAGGCATCATCAAAAAATGGAAGGGAGACCCACGTCAAGGATGCCAGGTCTAACAGTAAAGCGATACAAAAGGGGATGATGGACGGAACGTTTGAGCCAATCAAACACTCACCCCCAGTCAACTGATCTGGGTTTAATCCATCATCATTCTTTAGCTCACTCCACCACCCCAGTTCAGACATGGCCATATGCAAATCAGTCTGACCCTGTGCCTCATGGGAACAGTCCAGCCCGAACTGCCAAGCCATGTCTTCCCTGGACCGGAAACAAGCATCCTAGGACCGGTTTCTGGCATTCCAGCCGTCATCAGCCAGGCTTGCTTGAATCCAGTGGCAAAGTGAGCAAGGGACCCACGTCTGGGCATACCCCCGCCAACTTAGGTCTAACAGTAAGGCACAAGCAGACCCCAAATTAACCTGTGCTCAACCCCGTGGTATCTTGGCACAGAGCAGTCAGGCTTAAATTAGAGACAATGTATAAAGTACTTGTGCAACACTTCAAACAGTAAAACAGTGAAAACACCACGAAAAAATGATCACACACTCAAGTTAGAAATATAGAGCTGAATTTAATAAATAAAACAAGACCAAAATGACAAAAATCCAATCAGTAGAACCAGACTTATTCATTTTGTAAATATTATAGTGAATATTGCACCAAAAAGAACAAAGCACAAACTGCAGCTATCTGGCCAAGCTGGACTGGGCCAAAGTCAAAAGTACAGGCCAACTGTGATGGAGCACAGGTCAGATACAGTCCCAGATTAGTCCCACTGAAATTTTACCTTCTCAAGTTTTGTACAAAGAGTTTAGTTCACGTTGGAGGGGGCCGCGAGGAGCAGCGAGAGCGTCGGCATGGAATGAAGAGCAAGCCGGGCATCATGGACAGGCATGCTGGAGTTTATCCCCCGTGGGTGGTCGATCCTGCAGTGCAAAGAGATAGACTGGTGGCAGCTTGCACTGAATTTTGGTGCGAGCGGCGTGGTCTCAGTGCAAACGGGCCCATTTGCAGTTGCGAAGAGCCCAAAAGATTAATTAAAGCTTGCTGAACCACGTCAACGGTCCAGGACTTGAGGGGTACTGCTTGGGGGTCAGGGTTCACTGAAGCTGGGTCCAGGAGCTGGTTGGGGGGCCTTTTATGTTCCTGAGGCTCAAATCAGGAGGCCAGCAGACTAGTCATTGGAGTCACTCTGGGGTCTTCGGGTTCAAGATGAAGTTGCAGGTCTAGTTCTTCATCCCCAGGCAAGAGGCAGTTCCTTTAGAGCAGCAGTCCAGCAGAGTGGCAGTCCTTGTAGCAGCACAGCAGTCCTTCCTGGCAGAGTTTCCACAGGTCCAGTATTGTACTAAAGAGTTCGTGTCTGAGGCCATTATTTATATACAGTTGTGCCTTTGAATTGGGGAGAAGCTTCTAGAGGCATGCCTTTGAAGTGCACAGATGCCCTGCACTCCTGGCTCCAGACTATCTACAGGGGGTATCCAGGTATTGTGTGGAGACAAGGCACAGATTATTCAAGTGTAAGTGGTGCTAGGCCCACCTCCTCCCACCAATCCTGCCAGTGATGGTCCTTCCAGTCACACCTAAGCTCCCCATTGTGTGTGGCTATCTAGGAGGAAAACACAAAGCCCAACTGTCAGCTACACCCAGTCATGTGACCAAGAGACAGGCTGCAGGCCCCAAATTAAATTGCTAAGACAAGAAAATGCCAACTGTCTAAAAGTGGCATTTTCAAAATTGTAATTTAAAATCCGACTTCCCCATAAGTTAAGGTTTTAAATGGCAATTCCAGAGACACCAAACTGGTTATCTATTCCCATTTGGAAATTACGCTTATAAAATGTAATAAGGCAACTCCAATGTTATTCTATGGGAGAGATAGGCCTTGCAGTAGTGAAAAACAAATTTGAGAGCTTTTCACTAACACGACATGTAAAACTTAGAAGTACATCCATGCTTTTTAAATAAATTGTACCATGCCCTCTGGGCTTTCCATGGCCTACCTTAGAGGTGACTTATGTGTATTAAAAAGGAAGGTTTGGGCTTGGCAAAAGATTTACTTTGCCAGGTCGAAATGGCAGTTTAAACTGCACACACAGGTTCTGACAAGGCAGGCCTGAGATATGTTTAAAGTGCTACTTAAGTTGGTCGCACAACCAGTGATACAGGCCCATTAGTATAATTTAATTTACAGGTCCTGGGCACATGCAGTGCCCCTTTAGTAGAGAGTTACAAGTAAATTAAATATTCCAATTGCGTATAAGCCAATGTTACCAGGTTTTAGTAAAAGAGCACAAGCCCTTTAGCACTGGTTAGCAGAGGTGAAGTGCGCAGATGTCCAAAGGCCAGCAAAAATGAAATCAGCAAAAACAGGAGGTCGGAAGGCAAAATGTTAGGGGGAAACCACTCCAAGGATACCAGGTCTAACATTCACCATTTATGTGACTATATTTTTCTGCCAAGAGTAAAGTATGGGACGTTCCTTAACTTGGGACAAAATACATTAAGTGATATGTATGAAACAAAATAATGAAACAAGATCTTGGAGAAATGTTGACAGTCAAGTTGAGGAAATCCAGACAAATTAATAAAAAAACATGGAACAGATACTGAGTCCTAGCACTGCATAAAAGAAAAAAAAGCAGCAATACTATGGGGATGAGTCACAAAACCATTTATAAGTAGCAGAAGTAGCCCTACATCTCTACTAGTTTACAGACTCTTAAGTGACTTTGAGAATTGACCCCGAAACATTGAACTTCCTTTTAGTATAAATGCAAAGACACAGTCCTTTCAACATATATATTGATTTTTCCTTAACTTTCAAATTAAATTTAATTTCCATTTAAATGTTTTGTAGTCAATTCATGAAAGCATGAAAGAGCATGTCAATGAGTACCACAAGAAAACGACATAATGTATACCAAAATGCCTTTGTGAATACATCCCATAAATTTACAACAGTTCCTGAAACTATAGTAACCATTATAAAAGAGAAAGAAATATGTCAAAAATAGTATACAGAGGTTGTGGTACTCCTAACTATTTTGCTATTTTTAATATTCAAGGAACCATGGTCCAGATGTAGGAAGGGTTTTAGCATTCACAAACCCTCCCAATTGTTGAATCGGATGCTTTGCCAATGCTAAAACCCTTTTTACTATGTACTAAAAACATATCACATTTTGGAAATTTGTTTCTGAATTGCTACATGGGTTTAGAGATGGATATCAAATTGGTATTTGAAAAGGACGAGTTATGGGCGTCAGTTTTCACGTACCGAATCGGTAGAGTATGTATCATTGTTTTGTGATCATAATCCAGTTGCAAAATATTGAAAAGTTACTGACCCCACAGTTGGGATATTATCCCATTCGCAACACCATTCCCTTTGTCAATGTATAAAAAAGTTTGTTTGGGGGTGGTGTCGGTGACTACAGGCAATTCTAAAACAAATTCTTCAAAAAAAGAAAACTTTTTTTCAAATGAAGCCCTAGGACACATTTTAAAACAAATTCCTCTATTTAAATGTGATCACAGACATGGTGGTTGGCTGACCCTAGTAGATACCATCCCTCTGATGGCCATCAGTCAGAGTGAGTTGCAATTTGAGACCTCCCTTATGAATATGAACAAGGTAGGTCAGATTGCGACTCACTCCGATTCCTTATTTTTGTGAACTGAACTATTTATACACAGGTCAGTTGACAAAATAATTTAGTGATCGTAAAAAGTCAATATACAAATTGCAACTGCTTTTTGTGACCCCATATTTAGTACATCTGGCCCTATAGCTTTCAACAGTGCCACAACTTTTTGGGTGATCTAGAATTCTCCTCCAAGCAGAAGGTTTAATTAAATGCTCTCTCTTCTTGACTTGGCAACAAGTTCTTAGCTCTGGAAATAAATATATTATCATAGACGTCTGGATCACTGATTCTAGAGCTCAGCACATCTTGTTGTGTGTTGCTGTGCGCAATTACTGTGCTGAAGTCTTTCTAAAATATAAAAGTTGTGTTCCTAGAGGTATGTAGATCTGTCAAAGGATGAGGGGTGGATTCAGGCAGCAGGAGTACCTAACTATCTCATTCCTTCTAGAAGAGGGTCCAGCATGCCCCTGTCCTTGAGCTCACCGTGTTGACCTGTCCTTGAGCTCACCTTGTTGAACTGTCCTTGAGCTCACCGTGTTGAACTGTCCTTGAACAGTCCTTGCTTGAGCTCACCTTGTTGAACTGTCCTTGAGCTCACCGTGTTGAACTGTCCTTGAGCTCAACTTGTTGAACTGTCCTTGCTTGAGCTCACCGTGTTGAACTGTCCTTGCTTGAGCTCACCGTGTTGAACTGTCCTTGAGCTCACCTTGTTGCACTGTCCTTGAGCTCACCTTGTTGCACTGTCCTTGAGCTCACCTTGTTGAACTGTCCTTGAGCTCACCTTGTTGCACTGTCCTTGAGCTCACCTTGTTGCACTGTCCTTGAGCTCACCGTGTTGAACTGTCCTTGAGCTCACCATGTTGAACTGTCCTTGAGCTCAACTTGATGAACTGTCCTTGAGCACACCTTGTTGCACTGTCCTTGAGCTCACCTTGTTGAACTGTCCTTGAGCTCAACTTGTTGAACTGTCCTTGAGCTCACCGTGTTGAACTGTCCTTGAACAGTCCTTGCTTGAGCTCACCTTGTTGAACTGTCCTTGAGCTCACCGTGTTGAACTGTCCTTGAGCTCAACTTGTTGAACTGTCCGTGCTTGAGCTCACCGTGTTGAACTGTCCTTGCTTGAGCTCACCGTGTTGAACTGTCCTTGAGCTCACCTTGTTGTACTGTCCTTGAGCTCACCTTGTTGAACTGTCCTTGAGCTCACCTTGTTGCACTGTCCTTGAGCTCACCTTGTTGCACTGTCCTTGAGCTCACCGTGTTGAACTGTCCTTGAGCTCACCATGTTGAACTGTCCTTGAGCTCAACTTGATGAACTGTCCTTGAGCACACCTTGTTGCACTGTCCTTGAGCTCACCTTGTTGAACTGTCCTTGAGCTCACCTTGTTGAACTGTCCTTGAGCTCACCGTGTTGCACTGTCCTTGAGCTCACCGTGTTGAACTGTCCTTGAGCTCAACTTGAACTGTCCTTGAGCTCACCTTGTTCAACTGTCCTTGAGCTCACCTTGTTGAACTGTCCTTGAGCTCACCTTGTTGAACTGTCCTTGAGCTCAACTTGAACTGTCCTTGAGCTCACCTTGTTCAACTGTCCTTGAGCTCACCTTGTTGAACTGTCCTTGAGCTCACCTTGTTGAACTGTCCTTGAGCTCACCTTGTTACACTGTCCTTGCTTGAGCTCACCGTGTTGAACTGTCCTTGAACTCACCGTGTTGACCTGTCCTTATGAATTGTGGCAGTGGTGGAGTATTTCTTCTCTTGCTTCCAGAGTAAGTTTCTCTAGTTGCAATGAAGGAGAATGCCTTTTATATACTCTATGCACATTGATCACACAAAATCGGGGTGTTGCTGAGCACCCCATAAGAGCTGCTTGATTTAGTTTTAGGGATCCCTGCACATTCTGGCCAGAAAGAACTTGCACCTCTGCAGGATAAAAAGAAGATGCACGTCACAATCCTTGGTGCAAAAGAAAACCCTGTACATGTCACCAAACATTAAATAATTTCTCCTGATTTTCACAACAAATGGGACACGGCAGGGCCCAGGGATATCCTCATTTGAAGCATATTCTTCGGTTCCACCATTAGGAAAGGCAGAGTGTAATACACCCCCCTTTCTCAAGAGCGTCAAATTAAGTAGCATTACCATTCGTTTACCATCTGCATAGTCTGCCTCTGGCAATTACTCTGTGCAGCATTCCATTCCATCGGTTTGAGATTGCTTATGTTCCTGTTCAGAGGGGACCTGGCCTAACTGTTTGGGCTGGTCTCTCTGTAAGGGAGCAGGACCAAAACTAAAATCATTCAAAATCAGTTCATGCCCATGTTAACAACACCACATATCATAAAATATAAAACTGCATATAAGCATCAAGTTTCTGGCAAGCAGATGTTTAAAAAGATTAAGAACATATGAACAAAAACATTAGCAGTCAGAATTTGGTGGTGTTTTACCACAGTATTGAATATCGCACTTCCATAGTATTGTGTCCAGAATATTGTCTACCACAATATTGTGAAGGTAATTATATGCATGTAAGTACAGATTTCTTATTTCTAACTCCACATCTATGGACCTTGATGATACATGTACCGGCCACTACACATCACATTTTAGCACCGGCCACTTTTAATTGTGTCTTTGTAAATTCAACCCTGAGAATATCTTTGTTTCACATTGGTAAGTGGAGATCAGTTTTAGCATATAGGTGCACTATATATATGTTTTGGTGCTCTCTCCACATATCACACACTCCACGCATGGACCCCAGATCACACACCAGAGGCAATACATGACAAGGTGATAGTGCATACTCGGAGACACGCTCGGTGCCCTCAAAATGTTTCGTTTCAGTTCATAATCAGTTTATTACACCTTTTTCTCCCCACAAACTTTTAGCCCTCTGTCTGATGTAACATTTCCTATACACTGATTTACACACTTATGATTGATTGTCTCTGTGTAATGTGTGTGATGTAAAGTGCTCTGACACCCTACACTGGTATGAGTGGCGCTATAAAACTAATTAAATGCATCTGAAAGAGAGTGGTTATGGAGACTTGAGGGGCACTGTTAAAGGGTGGTAGTGAGGGAATCCATGGTGGAAGTGGTCATTAGGTTATTGGGGGGTGCCAACAAACATTGTCACACCAGGTGCCACCAGCGCTAAAGCCAGCCCTATCTGCAGTGCCTGCCACCCAGGCATCGCCCCTCCATGTTATAATAAAGCTCAGGAAACATATATATCTCTAATTGTAAATGAGTTTAATCAAGCTTACACGCTCAGCTACATACTTGTTTCAGTCCTAACCTTAACTGCCCTCTATCTTCTTGAAAACCCCCTTTCCTCCCATTCGTAGAACTTTCTCCCCTATACCATGCCATGTGTCATCACATCACATCATCACGTTCCCCCCCCCCCCTTTTTAAAAAACCCCAAACTAAATAATAAGATAAACATCAATCTCAGCAATGTATAATTAACCGTTCAGGTTTCCTTAAAATTCTTTCAGATTTTCTAAGTGTCTGTACATCTTGTTGACCATTTAATTGTACATCTTTCTTTTCAATGCTTGACTTGACTGTCTTGAAAAATGTCTTATTCCTGGTTATTGTTCTGCTGTCATCCTCCGCTGTTAACGCTGTCCTTGAATCTTTGTTATCTACATTGGCATAGGGTGAGATCTACTTTGCGACTTCCTTATCTGTTGTTGGCAAACTAACACCGAATCACCTACTTTATATTCTTGACTCCGATACTTTCTTCCACTTTCTGCATAATATTTCATTTTATCCTTCGCCTCTTTGTCTTTTTGCACTATTTCCTTATGATCTTTTGGCAGACCTGCTGGCAGATGTGGCAGACGAGTTTGTCTTGATTGACCAAACATTAAATCTGATGGACATCTTCCAGTTGATGTATGTGGAGTATTCCTGTAATCTCTTGCAGACTCACAGTGTCTTTTTCTGGAACGATCATAATGGGTAACACCCAAGGTGTTGGATCTGTTGTTTCTTCATTTATGTATTTTCAAGTAGCAATTTTATTTCTCTACCTTCGCTTGCATATGGATTGGAACTCTCCTCTGTGTTTGTGTCACTGGTCTCACTGCTTAATTTATATGCAGGGTAATTGCTTTTCTTTTAGCTTGCCTAAACCATCAAACAACTCTGGATACCTCCTCAGAACTGGATGATCCGTTGACACATTGCAAGTCATCGCTAACAACTCCACGAGTTGAGCTGTAACATTGCTTAACAGACAGTGCTGGAACTTCACCTTTTAAAACATGTATTTCCTCTTTGCTGATTACATCTCCATACTTCCGTGTTTCTTCAAACTTCCCTAAACAAGAAACAGGATGTTTAGCTCCCCATTGAAAAGCACTAACACTTAAAGGGCTCCGAGGGGGCTGTTCATTCATTTTTGTATATTCCATTATACACATTATGTTACATGTTGCTCCGCTATCCAGAACAAATGGAACCTTTTGAGAACCAACCATTAAATCCACCAACATGGTTTTCTTGATATGTTCCCTTTTTATCACATTAAGCTGTTGTACTTCACTCTCTACTTGCATCATGTAAAGTCCTTCACATTGCTCACTTTCCTCCTCAGAATCTTCCTCGATTCCTTCCATTTGTCTTATATATTTTGTGCTTCCAGCCTTTTTAAAAAAATCTAAATTAGTTTGCTTTTCCCATTTTCCTTACTTGTCCAAGTTTCTTTTTTTTCTTTCTTAAACCTGCATACACTTGCAAAATGATTATAATTCCCACATTCCTTACATTCTTGTCCCATTACCGGACAAGACCGCTGATGTGGAAATTGAAATCCACATCTGTAACATAACCTCTTCTCTTTGTACTGCATTTCTGACTTTCCTTCAATATTTACTATTTTTGAAATTTGCCGTACTTGTTCTATAGTTTTCATCCTTCCTTCTTCCATGTTCGTGGCATGTTTTTGTGCTTGCATTTCAGTACGAGCCATACGTAATTTGTCTTGTAAGTCATATGTCTTTTCTAAAAGTTTTTTTTCTAAATCTCACTGAGTTGCAACCTTGTATTACTCTGAGCTTTATTGCCTCTTCATTGCTAAACCTGTTGAATTCACAGAATGTCACCAATTTTTTTTAACCTTGTTACAAAGTCATCCATTGTTTCATTTTCCCTTTGATATGCCATGTTAAAATTATATCTTTCAAAGTCTAAGTTTCTTTGAGGGTCAAACTAATCATTCAAACATTTTATAAGCCCTTTGTATGTGTCTCACTCTTGTTCTGGGAACCTAATTATCACATCCTCCACGTCATCTATGACAAGATTAAGCAGCAAATCCTTTGCTTGCTCAATCAGTTTAATTTTTGCAAGTTGCCTTTAAAAAATGCTTAAATCATCGCCTCCATTTCTCCCATCTCCTAGCAACATTTTGTTGATCTGATAAATCAAAAGGTAATGCTCTCCAAACAATTGTACTAGAGACCTTTCCAGCAACATCTTTCTCATTGTATATTTCTGAAATCCTATAAACTGTTACTTCACTGCTTGTATTTTCCACTGACATGATTTTGTTAATATTAATATGTATATTTCCAACTGTTATCAATCTATTAGATGTACTTTTCTTTTCTTGTTCTGTTTCCTTCCTTTTTTTATGGATTTTCTTCTAAGCCTGATTTTAAGATGGCTACTGATCTTTGTTTAACACTTCTTAATGTTTTAGTTTCCTGTGTTTTTTTTTACTAAAATATATTTTTTCCACCAAATCGCCAATCAACTGCACACTTCAGTTTCTTTCCTCTTAGCGCTTCTGTTTATTTGTGTACGCGCTCGTTAGCACTCCATAGAATGTTGCCTGACTTAAAAATGGCGCCCGAAAATGTCTGTATTATATTCTGCAGATGCGCTATGCCTGACTTTAAGATGGCGCCCAAAGCTGTTCGCATCGGATTCTGCACATGCGCACAATAGACGGTTGCTCTTCTTAACAACACCTGACAGCCACTCACCGCTTGCCTCGTTTCGTTTCGGATGTGTATGTGGTTGCTTTTCTCTTCCGACACTGGAAACAGCGCAAAAGCTAGGCAAGCAGACTCAGGCAATTTCATGCAACACTGACCTCAATGATCGTTAATGCACAATTTTCTTTACTATCCGTCTCACAGTAAGTCTGCAGCTTGCGTTCTTCCCTTCATCGTCATTATAATGAATCTCAGGAAACATATATATCTCTTATTGTAAACGAGTTTAATCGAGCTTACAAGCTCAGCTACATACTTGTTTCAGTCCTAACCTTAACTGCCCTTTGTCTTCTTGAAAACCCCCTTTCATTCCCTTCCTAGAACTTCCTCCCCTATACCATTCCATGTGACATCACATCACATCATCACACATGTGTTATGCTCAGACCACCACTCCCGTCAGAAGTTACCCGTGGCTGGGCCTTCAGCAGGATCCTCTCAATTTGTACCAAACAAATTTACACCCAGATTTAGACCACGCTCTAATGCTTACTAAGGTCTGGGCTGAGATTCAGGAAGCCTGATAATAATTAAAAATATGGCACACCAAGAGGATCAATGCACTGAAACTAGGGTGATCAGGTGTCCCGGATTTTCGGGGACAGTCCCAGTTTTCAGAGGACTGTCCGAGCACTCCAATGGTTTTATTAATTTTAAACAGATCTCCTGTTATTTTTTTGGACATATATCAACTTGTCCTGCAAAGCAGAAATGAAATGTACGCATTTTTTCCACGGGTGCATCTAAAGTGTCAAATAAGTACCTGATTTATCTTTATCTTTCAGGGAGCACAGGAGGCGGTAAACTAGTGCTCCCAGCACAGGGGCACAGAGTGAGGAGGAGAGTAGGGGTGCTCAGGATGGAGGTCCTGCCATAGCCATTTTATGTAAACTTAGCTACATTTACATCTGACTCCTGTGCTGCCTGAAAGAAACTTTGGTCATTAGAGTTTAGAGCAGTGGTTTCGAAGAGACAGGACTGTCCACTGAGAACTCTCTCCTGGGAGATAAGTGAGTGTAGTAGTTGATAAGGTTAAATGGTATTTTATTAAGTATATTGAAGTTTACTTTGCTGGATGATGTCATTGGTGATGCCATTTGAGATGCCATCAGTGATGTCACTGACCATGTCATGAGACATGTAATGTATGAGGTCATAAGCAGCGCATTGTGAGGGGCGTAAGTTATAGTTAGCTCAGGTAACTATAACTGCTGAATTTCTATGAATTTGTGTGTGTAAAATTTGAACTTAACTATGACGTACCTGTAACCTTCATTTTTTTCAGTGATATATATATGCATATATATATGCATATATATATATATATATATATCAACACATTTTTAAGGCTATGTAAAAAGACAGGACAGGCATATAACTTAATCATTGTCAGCCTTTAGTCCTACTTCTATGGCTGCCCTGTACCGGCTTTTGCTTCTCAAAATCGGGTTACCCTAACTGAAACACGTACACTCCAGGTGCCTCATTACTAGAACCTTCTCTGTTCCCCGATCCTTGCCTCACCGGGTCCGCCACCGCCTTCGACATTTCTTCTCAATAATATTCATTTCAGTAACTGCGGTAAATCAATCGCTACTGTGTTCCTGTTTCTTTTTAACACAGCTGGTTTCTTTCAACATTATTATTAGCTTTCAAAATCAAATATGTAAAGCTAGATGTCTGCAAAGTGGGTGTTTGATTGCTTATTTTGCTAATAATTAGGCAACTTTACCTTCTTTGAATGGCGCGCTGCCAGCGCACCGATGTTTCGACACAATGCTGTCATCAGAGCCTATACTCACCGCGTCATCGTTTAGGGTTGTCGGGTTCTCGCAGATCGACACGTTTATTTCACCCCCACCCTTCTGATATCTTCAATGGAGCTGGAAGGAGGGGTTTGGAAGGAGGAAAATGGATGCAGATTTGGGCCTGGTATTCCTGGGCCCACCTGTTATTCCCCATTTAGGATCAGCGATTCTCGTCTCTTGACTACCCCATGCCTAAATCTGGGGAACTCCTAATCAGGGCCTATGTGATAAAACTTCATCCCAGCAAGCGTCAACTAGGTCACTTTACTAGATGCAAAGCGCTAGAGCTGAGGTTGTATGTGATTTCATTAAAAAAAACGATTGCATGGAATACGATTACTGAGAAACCATTTCATCTAAACTGTTTAATGGAATTTTTAAGAATGACATCTGAGTAAGAGGCACTTGAACATTTTCTACTGTTTGTGAATTTACTCAAGTTTTAATTTTGTTTTTAACTTTCTTAGCAAGCTGCTTTTATTGTGAGATCCGTATATTTGCACTTTATCTGCACAACTAAATAGCGTGCTTCAGTGCTTAATAGGAGGTGGGCTCTCCTTTGGGCGTGTTTAGAGCCAGCACAGAGAGCACAAAAGCGGGCGCTATCTTTGTTGGCAGTCCAGCTTTGTCGCTCACTCCCGGCTCCTCCTCGATTTAATGAGGCCTGGGGCGCGGACGCAAGCAGACATACGAGTAAGAGGCACTTGAACAGTTTCTACTCGTTGTGACTGCTTTGAATTTACTCATGTTTTAATTTGTTTTTAAATTTCTTAATGAGCTGCTTTTATTGTGAGATCTGTATATTTGCACTTTATCTGCACAACTGAATAGCGTGCTTTGGTGCTTAATTGGAGGTGGGCTCTCCTTTGGGCGTGTTTAGAGCCGCACCGAGAGCATAAAGGCGGACGCCATCTTTGTTGGCACTTCGGCTTTCTCGCTAATGCCCGCCTCCACCTCTATTTAATGAAGCCCGGGGTACAGATGCACCACCGGGGTGCCAAAGGCAAGCCCATATGTGCCTGTCCGCAGCCGGCTGTGGCCAGGGGCCAGAACCCCTGCCCCTTTGATATTAGAGCACATTCAATATATGAGTGAAATACTAAAAATTCTTAATCCATCACTCAGGGACACCTGCCCTCACTCTTTGGACCCTGTCAGTCTGCCTATTAAATGCCAAGAATGTTCCTATAGCCCTGGCAATCCTGAGGCGGTCTTTTTTGGACCTAAGATGGATGATAACGTTTGCACATTCGCCACAGTGAAGGCTTCCTGTCCAATGCTCCTCCTAAACTTCCGATCCCTGGTGAAGCCCAGTGCTGAACTTTTTATTTTGCTAGAGGACCAGCAACCCACAGCCCTGTTTCTTACTGAAACTTGGTTAAATGATGACTGCGGGCCCGATATAGTGACTGCCCTACCCCTCGGATATGCGATTGCTAGAAACAATTGAATAAGGAAGAAAGGGGGTGGGGTCAGGATTATTTTTAAAAACACCTTGAAATGCAGACCCTCCTCAATGAATATCACTAATTGCGAAAACCTACTGTTTTCAGTTAAACTTTCTGGAACATTTACATTTTAAGGCCTTCGCCTTCATCGGCCTCCTGTGCCGGCCATGGACTTTGCATCAATCGTCCCTGAGATTTTTGCCCCTCATAGTTTGCACTCAGCAGACCTTACCTTACTAAGGGACCTCATTATTCATTTTGATTACATCAGCTGAACTGCAGCTGCCAATCTTAACCATGGCCTAGCTGCATACCGTTTGCCCAGCTAGTTACGCTCCCACGCATAACAAAGGCCACATATTGGACCCCATTTTTTCCAACTTAACTAATCTGGTTGTCGCTGACCTTTCACCAATACTCTGGTTTCCATCATAAAAACAGGGCCACCTCAACCAAAAAGACCCTGGTCTAAACTGAATGTCGCTGAATGGGCCGAGGCTCATAGGGCCTCCGTTTGGAGTCAAGACAGAGATATTAACACTGCCTATCAGGCATTCGTGAAATGGATCGAATCACCGCTAGAAATGCTTATCCTGAAAAGAAGGCAGAAGATTTCAAGGTACAATGCAAGCATCTCCTGGTTCACCTCAGAAATCAGGGACTTAAAAAAGGAGTGTAAAAGAGAGGAGTGGAAATGGAGGGCAAATTATGAAGAAAAAAAGGCCATTTATAAAAAGGCATTGAAAAAATAACAGTTCGCCATTAGGAAAGCTAGGGTAGCAGATTTTGCAGAGAGGATTGCCCAATCTCCACACACGTCAAAAGAAATGTATGCTATTATATCCTCCTTTTTAAAGCCAAAAGTTGCGGGGCGTGCCCCCCCAACCACCAAAGAGCACTGCAATGAGCTGGCCATATTCTTTCTTAGCAAGGTCAGACTAATTTATGAGTCATTGGTCGGGGACTCAAACTCAACTCCTGCAGTGAACGATAGACCATGTGGCTAAAACATCAGTACTAAACTATTGACTTTTACCCAGATATTTTGCAATACCACCTGGGAATCAGCAAAAACAATCAAATCTGGTTCTCCATTGGACCCTGTACCAATAGATATTCTGACAAAAGGCAAAGATACTACAATTCTAGCCCTAACCACAATGTATAATCTCTAGCTTGACAGCAGAAAAATTCCTGATCCCTGGAAGCATGCGATAATCAGCACATTGCTGAAAAAGTCCCATCTACACCCCACTAAAGCTGACAGCTACAGACCCATACCCCTGCTTCCTGGGGTTAGCACGATTCTAGAGAAACTGGTCAATGAACATCTGACTGCATTTCTGAAGGATCATAGTTTGCTGCATCACATACAAACCGGTTTTAGGCCTGGCTGTAGCACTGAAACGGCCGTGCTATTAGCCACGGAAGATCGTAGGAAAATCCTGAATCAAGGAGGAGTAGCCACGCTTATTCTACTTGATTTAAGTGCAGCCTTCGACAGTCTGTCCCACTCGGTCCTCCGGCTCAGATTGGAGGTGCTTGGGATAACTGGAAAATCATTTGAATGGCTGTCCTCCTTTTTCGAAAATAGATGCTTTCAGGTTAGGGAAGGCCCTCATCTGTCAGATGTTCGGAAGCTTAAATGTGGTGTGCCTCAGCGCTCCTCCTTGAGCCCCACACTTTTCAATGTATATGTTCGACCCTTTGCTGATATCATCTGCTCTTTTGGCCTTACTGTGGTGTCCTATACTGACGACACCCAATTTGTCATCTCTTTGACAACAAATATAAGTCAAGCTGCGGTGAATTTGAATACCTGCTTGGAACAAGTTAATAATTGGATGGCCTCTAGTCTCCTTAAGTTAAATGGCAACAAGACGGACGTCTTGGTGGTGGGGAATGACTCTTCTTTGTGGAACCAGCTTACCTGGCCTCCATGTCTGGGGAATCGGACCGCCCCCCACACCGGAGGTTAAGAGCCTGGGCATCTGTCTGGGCTCTGGTTTTACTATAGCCACCCAGGCAAAAAAAGTGGCAGAGACATGCTTCGGCCTATTAAGAGCATCGAGGAAGACTCTGAAATGGCTCCCGGCCCTGTGGTACAGGGCCTTATACTCTAGTGACTTGACTACTGCAACTCGCTCCACTTAGGCAGTGCAGCCTATGTGATAAAAACATTACAGATCATTCAGAATGGTGAGGTTCGCGTTCTGCTGAATATTCCCAAATCTCACTCTGTACGCACAGCACTGGCAAGTCTTCGTTGGCTTCCAGTAGAGAGAAGGTTTGAGTTCAAGGCCGTATGCATTGCACACAAGATCGAATTTGCTCAGGGCCCACATATTTTAAACCAGTCAATTGCCTCACACAACAGCTCACGAGACTTGAGGTCAAACAATCGCTCCCTCCTGGTGATCCCAAAGATCAAAAGAACCAGAGGTGGGGGACAGTCCTTCACATACTCGGCATCTAAACTATGGAACTCCCTCCCCATACACTTGAGATCAAACAACAATCCCCTGAGCCTTAGAAAGCAATTAAAGACACACCTGTTCAGATAGTCATCTCAAAACCTCTTCTCATTATGTCTGCTAGTGCTGGGAAGCCCGAGTTTGGGTAGCCATGCGCTCTATAAAACTAGGTAACAATGGCATTTCCCTTTTCATAGAAACCAATTCTTAGAATGCCTTTTTAGTCGAAATTGGCTTTTGAATGCTTATTGTTTTAAGTTTAAATACCATGGTTGCAGCTCTTACTTTCAGAAACAGTTCTGTCTGAGCTATTTATTTCAGTGCTTTACTTGAGCTGACAATATTTCATATTTATATCATTTACATTGTCAAACAATTACTTTGGATGCTTTTAATTAACATGCCCATCGCCACCCGTAAACCACATCCGTTGCTGACCCCCCTCACAGCCCCTAAACACCACCAATCCCTGCCACCTAAAATCCCTCACCACACTTAAGCTACACTCGTCCCTGAAGCCTAAAAGTCCTTTCTACCCTAAAATTCTACCATTCCTGAACGATAAAATTACTCAATACCCCTTACTCCACCCATTGCTGAACCCTAAAAACCCCTTTCTATACCTAAACACCATCTATCCCATTCCCCTCAAAACACCTCAGCACACCCAAACTCCACCCATCCATGAACCCTAAAAAACCCTCACCACCCTTAAACACCAACCATCCACGCCCTATAAGAACTCCTCATCCCTGAACCCTAAAAAAATCCTTTCTACATCTAAACTCCACCCATTCCTGAATCCTTAAAACCTCTCATCACCCTAAACTCCACCCCATCCTGAACCCTAATAACTCTTCATCACTCCAGCCGCTACCCATAATTGGCCTTTAAAAGCCCTCACCAGCACTAAACTCTGCCCATCCATGGACCCCACCGACCTCAAGAACTACCGTCCCATCTCGCTCCTTCCGTTTCCGGCCAAAGTCATCGAGAAGACCGTCAACAGACAGCTTGCCGCCTTCCTCGAGACGAATGGATCCCTCGACCCCTCGCAGTCCGGGTTTCGGGCCAACCACAGCACCGAGACCGCCCTTATCGCAGCCACCGACGACATCAGAACCCTAACCGACAACGGGGAAACAGCAGCCCTCATCCTCTTGGACCTCTCCGCGGCGTTCGACACCGTCTGCCACCGCACCCTAGTGAAGCGCCTCAGCAACATCGGAATCCGAGAGAAAGCACTGGAATGGATCATCTCGTTCCTCGCCGGAAGAACCCAGAGAGTCCGCCTCCCCCGTTCAGATCCGAGGCCACCGAAGTCATCTGCGGCGTTCCACAAGGATCTTCACTCAGTCCAACCCTCTTCAACGTCTACATGAGCCCCCTCGCAGCCATCGCACGCCAACACAACCTCAACATCATCTCCTACGCCGACGACACCCAGCTGATCCTCTCCCTCACCAACGACCCCACCACCGCCAGAGCCAACCTACACGACGGGATGAGAGACGTCGCCGACTGGATGAGGAACAGCCGCCTTAAACTGAACTCAGACAAGACGGAAGTCCTCATCCTGGGCTCATCACCCTCCGCCTGGGACGACTCCTGGTGGCCCCCGGCCCTGGGCACCGCGCCCAAGCCAACGGACCACGCACGCAACCTGGGCTTCATCCTGGACTCCTCCCTGTCGATGACCAGACAAGTCAACGCCGTCTCATCCTCGTGCTTCAACACCCTGCGCATGCTCCGCAAGATCTTCAAATGGATCCCCACTGAAACCAGGAAGACCGTCACCCAGGCACTCGTCACCAGCCGACTGGACTATGGGAACACCCTCTACGCCGGAACCACAGCCAAACTTCAAAAAGACTCCAGCGCATCCAGAACGCCTCCGCACGACTCATCCTGGACATCCCCCGACACAGCCACATCACCGGACACCTGAAAGACCTGCACTGGCTCCCCGTCAGCAAGAGAATCACGTTCAGACTCCTCACCCACGCACACAAGGCCCTCCACGACCTGGGCCCAAAGTACCTCAACAACCGCATGACCTTCTACACGCCCACCCGCCAGCTACGATCAACCAGCCACGCCCTCGCCACCGTACCACGCATCCGCAGAACCACCGCCGGAGGAAGATCCTTCTCCTACCTGGCAGCCAAGACCTGGAACTCCCTCCCAACTCACCTTCGGCGAACCCAGGACCATCTCTCCTTCAGGAAGCAGCTCAAGACCTGGCTGTTCGAGCAGTAACTTACCCCCTCCCCCAGCGCCTTGAGACCCTCCCGGGTGAGTAGCGCGCTCTATAAATGCCGTGATTGATTGATTGATTGATGAACCCTAAAACCCCTCACACTCTTATACTCCACCCATCCCTGAAACATAAAAACACTTAAACACCACTCATCCGTGAATCATAAAAACCCCTCACCACCCCTACACTCCACCCATCTCTGAACCCTTAAAACCCCTTTGCATGACTGAACCCTAATTATTCCTGACCCCTAAAAACTCCTCATCACCCTAAACATTGCCCATCCCTGAACCATAACGCCTCACAGTAGTCCTAAACTCCACCCAAGTTTAATGTAAGGTTGGATTTTCCTTACAATTATTGTTCCTTTAAAATGTTTCCTTTAATTTTTGATTTTTTTGTATTTCCTTAAAATTGTCTTTCCTTAAAATTAGTTTTTCATGATTTGGTATCCTCCAAAGTGGTGTCTCAGTTTTCGTTTTTCATTAATTCAAACACATCATAAAGCTGAATGCACAAATATGAATGTGGACGTTGACACATGGATGAACGGACCAAGATTTATCAAGGTGCCCCCACGACAGTACGTGGTGCAAACCGTATCATTGACCTACATTTGCATGGAGATTTTCCACCAAAAGTTGATGTAACTGCAGTGCCAAAACACTTTGTGGTGCTTAGTGTGAAATCCCTGATAATACACTTTGAATGGGTGTTTGGGACAGCAACATTGACATCACTGCCAACCTCTACCTTCTAAAGTGTTGCAAAGTTGAATGAATGAGCTCCAGTATAAATTGTATTAACACACTGAGCAGATGACATGCGGTGCAAATATCTCGCACCCCTTTTTAAAATACAGAAAATACCTTAGAACTCCCCCTCACGAGAAAAGCCACAATGGAGGTTGTAACACACCAACAGAGACTGCACCTACAGCAGTTGGTCAGAAATGACCACAGCGGAAAGCCCCATGAGAAAAACAATCTACATAGTGAGGGTGATGCTGTTCAGGAAAACCGAGGAAGAGATTAAAAGCACATATATAGGAATGAGTAGTGACAAATTCAAGCGTAGGCTCAGTAGTGACAAAATCAAGTATCGGCTGAGGAGTCACAAAATCAAGTGTAGGCTGAGGAGTCACAAATTCGAGAACAGGCTGAGGAGCGACAAAATCAAGTATAGGCTGAGGAGTGACAAAATAAATTAGAGGCTGAGGAGTGACAAAATCAAGTATAGGCTGCGGAGTGACAAAATGAAGAATAGGCCGAGGAGTGACAAAATGAAGAATAGGCTGAGGAGTGACAAAATGAAGTATAGGCCGAGGAGTGACAAAATGAAGTGTAGGCTGAGGAGTGACAAAATGAAGTATAGGCCGAGGAGTGACAAAATCAAGTATAGGCTGAGGAGTGACAAAATAAATTAGAGGCTGAGGAGTGACAAAATCAAGTATAGGCTGCGGAGTGACAAAATGAAGAATAGGCTGAGGAGTGACAAAATGAAGAATAGGCTGAGGAGTGACAAAATGAAGTATAGGCCGAGGAGTGACAAAATGAAGAATAGGCTGAGGAGTGACAAAATGATGAATAGGCTGAGGAGTGACAAAATGAAGTGTAGGCTGAGGAGTGACAAAACCATACATTGGCTGAGGCGTGACAAAATCAAGTATAGGCTGAAGAGTGACAAAATCAAGTATTGGTTGAGGAGTGACAAAATGAAATACAGGTTGAGGAGTGACAAAATCAAGTATAGACTGAGGAGTGACAAAATCAAGTGTAGGCTGAGGAGTGACAAAATCAAGTATAGGCTGCAGAGTGACAAAATCATGAACAGGCTGAGGAGCGACAAAATCGTGTATAGGCTGAAGAGTGACAAAATCAAGTATTGGTTGAGGACTGACAAAATGAAATACAGGTTGAGGAGTGACAAAATCAAGTATAGGCTGAGGAGTGACAAAATCAAGTATTGGTTGAGGAGTGACAAAATGAAATACAGGTTGAGGAGTGACAAAATCAAGTATAGGCTGAGGAGTCACAAAATCAAGTATTGGTTGAGGAGTGACAAAATGAAATACAGGTTGAGGAGTGACAAAATCAAGTATAGGCTGAGGAGTGACAAAATCAAGTGCAGGCCAAGGAGTGACAAAATGAAGTATAGGCTGAGTAGTGACAAAATGAAGTGTAGGCTGAGGAGTGACAAAACCATATATAGGCTGAGGAGTGACAAAATCAAGTATAGGCTGAGGAGTGACAAAATCAAGTATAGGCTGAGGAGTGACAAAATCAAGTATTGGTTGAGTGACAAAATTAAGTACAGGTCGAGGAGTGACAAAATCAAGTGGAGGCCGAGGAGTGACAAAATCAAGTGTAGGCTAAGGAGTGACAAAATCAAGTATAAGCTGAGGAGTGACAAAATTATGAATTGGCTGAATAGTGGCAAAATCAAGTATAGGCTGAGGAGGGAAAAAATTAAGTATAGGCTGAGGAGTGACAACATTATGACTAGGCTGAGTAGTGACAAAATCAAGTATAGGCTGAGGAGTGACAAAATTATGACTAGGCTGAGTAGTGACAAAATCAAGCATAGGCTGAGGAGTGACAACATTATGACTAGGCTGAGGAGTGACAAAATCAAGTGTAGGCTAAGGAGTGACAAAATCAAGTATAGGCTGAGGATTGACAAAATCAAGTATAGGCTGAGGATTGACAAAATCTTGAGGATCCGTGAGCAGATTTCAACCTCCCTTCAACCAGCTGTAGGAAGCATGCATGCGACACCAGCCCACGTTGCATCACTTGTGACACTTCATCTACAGGGATGAGGCTTTTTCTACAAGACATGCGCTCTTACAAGGTGCACTTACTTTTTGCATTCCCACCTCAGGTGCTTGAGACCTTCCTGTCCATTACACCGTAGAACCCCAGGTTCCCAAACCGGAACACAATCTGCAAAAAGTCGAGACAGACTTCTGTGCGAATAGAAACTTCCAACACGTCCTCGGTGCACGTACTTTACGTTGGTTCCACCCAGTGGCAGCTCCTCCGCTAAGGCTGAGGAGCATCACCCCACTGCTCACGGAGCAGTGCAAGTGTAAACAAAAAAATAAAATGATAATAACTGAAGTTATAATCATTTTATTTTTTGAATCATCGGACTCGGGCGGGCTGGGCTTGGCTCCCCTGACGTGGGGGAGGAGGAGTGGTTGTTGTGCACTCTGTAAAGTGTGCATGAATGTTTGACTGGCCCTCTCAGGCCGGCCAAACAGTCATGCACCCTTTGCATGTTCTCCATGCAGCCTGCAGGGAGAACATGCCAAGACCCCCATTCCCTGGCTGAGTGCTGAACCACGGCGCTCAGACCGATCACACACTGCATTGCAGCATTGTGATTGGCTCAGGGGAGCCTGGGTGCTTACCAATCACAACCCTGCATTGCAGCATTATGATTGGCTGTGGGCAGCCTGGGTGCTTCCCGGAAGAGACTCACTCGACGGGGGAGAGATGCGGCGAGATCAGGCAAGTGATTTTTTTCAAAATTCAAACCCATCCCTCTTCCCACACCCTCCTGCGCCCTGCCACCCCCGTACCTTATCGGCCACCACTGGTTCCACCTGCTGACATGGCGCACATATACAGAAAATGCAAACAGACACATTCAGTGAATTTATGGACAAGCCTCGATGCCAAATACTGCTTCATCAATATGGGAGCCAAGAACCCAGGATGTACATGTGACTCTTACGTGTTCAAGCACTGGACCAGCAATCAAAACTCAAAGTGGTGTGTATGGACAAGGACTACTATAATACATGTATGACACACCTGACCATGAGAATCTCTGAGGTCAATGTTAAAATGTGTTATCTGTAATCATTTCCCTACCAAAGGTGACAAATGGTTTTCTCAGGAGACAATGGCTGGAGACTACATTTGCAAATGCAAAGAACCCCAGCAAAAACCTCAGCAGAAGAAGCCCAGAGTGCAGCACACATATATACATGTGGTGTCACTGAATATTGTACTGGTAGATTCAACTTCTGATGCTTAGGCTTGTCAGAGGGTGAACTTCTTTACTACATCAAGATAATCTGTGACATGATTGTTGTATGTTGCATATTGTAGGATCTTGTGATATTTTATAACGGAACCCTTTTGGCTCCTAACGGACTCTATAGAGCTGTGAAGTAGGTGTCAGAACGCAATGCCATGAAAGCTTGTTTTAGAATGTTGAGTTCGCAATTACATGCTGCAGAATAAAGACATGTAATACTAAGCTCCATGTGTGGCGTGGTCATTGGAGGGCACCCAGTCTGGGAAGACACTACAATTGGCGATGAGATACGGGATAAGTAACCCAAAGAATGACTAGGCTCTCCCAGAGAGTTTGCCGTGGACCAAGCAAACTGCTCGTGCCTGCCACGTGTGTCGCTATCGAAGATCGGAATCGATGCCACATGCACGTGAAGTCAAAGTGCAACACCAGCTGCTGTAAAGCAAATATAGACAACCGAAGCTTTGCAAAGACTTTACACGTTGATGGTATAGAACTTGCTATCAAGCAATACACAAAGGTACTGTGCTGCCATGCAAGATAAAGTTATACATTATGCAGAGCGATACTGCACAAGGTGGTTACGTGCTGATACAGGAAGAAGTGTGGGCTGACAGAATAAGTAAGAAAAAAGTATATTATTATTCCACTTACCAGAGACTCAATAAGTGGAGCTTTATGACCTCAGTACCATGCGAGGAGACCCAAGAAGAAGCACAAGGGTTGTGCTTACTGAGCTCTCCGATACTTTAAGTGGACCACCACCAAAGCTGCCAAGTGGCGGCTCAGAATAACTCCAGAGGTCTCCAGTGAGTGAAGGGCTCCGATGGAGACCAGGGTGAGAGTCATCACTTCCTCGATTGTACATAACGACTCTGAGACTAGTCCATCGCAAGGCCTCAGAAACAGAACGAATGACGCAGGCTCAAATGAACAGACTACAGGAGCAGAAAGAACTCCACCCTCAAGGTCAGCCACTCCCATAATTAGTTACATGCTGCCCCCTTTTTGAAACCACCACCACCTTTCAATACCACCAAAAAGCACAATATTGGCTATAGATGGTCTGCATGGGTAGAGACATTTGATTATTTCATTGCTGCACTTGAAGAGACTGATAAAACGATTATCAAGTATCTCAAAATTCCTGCTGGTGATGGTGTAAAAGAAGTCATAAAGAAAATGCAGCGAACTGACAAAGAAATTACATATTGCCAGATTAACGAAACGCTGAATCTAAAATTCAATCCAGTACCAAACATTGATTACGAAAGATACATTTTCAGTCAAGAATGCCAAAATGTTGGTGAAACCATTGAGGAATTTGTGGAGAGATTTGACACGCTCATCAAACACTGTAAGTTCAATTAATTTAATGATGAGGAAGCTATGCAACTTAGTTGGATGCATGTCAGATTAATTCCGACAATGAATGCTGAGAGAAAGTCTGAAGCGAGTGTTAATGGCTTCCAGAGCTAAGGAGCATGCAGGAGCGGCCCTTGCAGGTAAGAGTGGTGGGCCGGGATGAGGGGGATTCGACAGACCACCACGAGGAAAAATTAAATAAATAATTAATTTTCGATCGTCGTCTGTCGAAATCCCCCCCACCTGGCCCCACCGCTCTTACCTGCACGGGCTGTGCCTGGGAGCATGCTGAAAAGCAAGCCACCGACATGGAGGTGCCCAAAGTGAATCAGTCATGGGCACAAAAATTAAGCCAAAGACTGAAGGACACAAAGTGCTGTCTACAAGTAAAAAGACGTTATGTTATAGATGTGGATTTTCATTTCCACATGAAGGTAAATGTCCGGCCATTGGACAGATATGTAAAGGCTGTGGGAAAGAGAACCATTTTGTGATGGTTTGTAAAGCAAAGGAAAAAGCAAGTGCATCACGGTGCACAGACAAAATGGCCACCGAACATTCCAGAGGCAATGTTTGATGCACCCCCACAAGGCCAAGCGGAAACATCAATTGAGGCAAATCAACACTGCCTGCCTCCCCATCCTGCGTCACCCGGTCCCCGCCGAAACTGCTTGCCTCCTCGTCCTGTGTCACCCGGTTTCCAGTCCCATGCGCGTCTGCCTCCTCAATCAAATTTTCCTCCTTCTGCGCGTCTCCAGAGAAAGGGAGCAGTCCTTCTTTCATGCTGTCCGCAGAAGGTACTTCGTTGTGCGTGGCTGGTGCGGAGTTGTTTATCCCCATATCGTTATTGGCGGTGGCCACGTTGGAAGTAGACGGCGTGTCCCACGCCATATTATACTTTTCTACACGAAAGTGTGTTTCAATATAAAAGGCTCTGTTTTTGTGTCATCTGCTGCAGAACTTTGATGCAGAGCTGATTATAATGCATTCAACTATAGCGATGACACATTCATTTTCAGAGCTACACAAACATAGCATGGTAAGGCTCTCACCCAAATATGTTGCTTACTGACTGGTGCAGGCCTGACTTTGAATGCAGACAAGTGTGAGTTACACAAGACCAAGTTAAAATTCTTTGGCCATACCATTTCTAATGGAGGAATGGCACCCGATCCTGATAAAGTACAAGCACTGTCTAATACTGGTCCCCCACAAGATGTTTCTATGATACGTTCATTTCTTGACATGGACAGCTACAGTTCAAGATACATACAAGACTTTGCCACCATAAGTGCTCCCTTACAAGATTTAACAAAGAAAAATATTTCAATCAAGTGGTCACAAGAATGTGAGAGAAGTTTCAAGAAAACCAAACAAGCTTTAAAACTGCTACTGAAATGGCCTATTTCAATCCAAAGCTTCATACAGAAGTTGTTGTTGGTCCTAGTCCCGTTGGGTCAGGCGCTATCCTGGCAGAGTATAGCGGACACCCCCATGCTCAAAAGAATATTGTGGCATATGCCGGTAGAAGTTTGTCCCAAACAGAATGTGCTTACTCTCAACCTGAGGAAGAAAGTTTGGCCATGGTATGGGCTTGTGAACATTTCCATGTATTCCTGTATGGAAAACCTTTTATGCTATTAACTGATCATCAAACTTTATTGACTATCTTTGGCAATCCAAAAGCCAAGATACCTCCTTGCATTGTACAGTGGGGACTCTGATTGCAAGAGTATAATTACACCATTGTACATCTCCCAAGGAAGGATCAAAACCCCGTTGACTACTTTCCCTGAGTGCCTCTACAAGGTCAAGGTACTCCACCCGAGACGGCTGAAGCCTACATTAATTTCATTGTAAAGTCAAATAAGCCAGCTGCCATATGGTGAACCCAGATTATTACTGTCACGAGCCATGATAGTGACATGCTGAAGTTGAAAGATATAATTACACATCAGTCATTGAAGCGACACGCTCAACCTCTCACCAGTGATAGTAAATACCTAAAGTACAGAAAAGTTAAAGATGAACTACCTATCACTCAGGAAGGAGTTATACTGTGAGGGTCGAGAATCCTGATTCCAAAAAGTTTAAGACAGAAAATAATTGAAGTGTCTCACGAAAGACATCGTGGTATTGTTGTATTGTCTCCGAGGTCGTGTTTGGTTCCCATATTTAGATGAGAGGGTTGAAAAAGAACTCAAGGCCTGCCATCTATGTAACTGCCTTTTTGCAAACATTACTCAACATACTCTTACCATGTCAGAACTCCCTAAGCACACATGGGAGAAAGTAGCCCTTGATTGCTGGTCTTGTGTGCCACTCCCCCTGGCCGCTGCTTAGCTCCGTAAACTCGAGGGCGACGCCTCGGTTCCTGCACTCCAGGGCCTCCTGGTTCAGTCCCGCCTGCAGTGGGCTCATTTTCACTTTCATTTGGCTAATTTTAATTTTTTCGTTTGTTGATGGTGGAGCATTTGTGGCACATTCTTAGAACATTTTAGTGCTTTATCTATTTATATTCATTATATTTGTGGCTCAGGCCACTCTCGTCCATTTTGGTGCAAGTTTCAGCCCTACCCGCCGTTTTTCCTGCTGGTTCCCTCCCTCTCGCCTCCCTGCCAGCCCCTCCCACCTCCCAGGACTACTTATGGAGGCCACGCTGCTGGCGTGCCAAAGGCAAGCCCGTCTATGCCTATATGCGCACAGTCCACACCAAGACCGTGCCCAGCGCCAGGACTCCTAGCCCTCCCGCCTTCCCCTGCTACACTGCAGAGGAGCTCATGGCCCTGAACCCCAGGCACAGGAACAACTGCTGCTGCATGTCCTCCCCACAAACAATCAAAAGTCCTTTCACATGCCGCCACTGCTGTTTTTCCTGCAACATGGGACCACTGGATCCCGTGCCGCTTCCGCCCAGAAGACCATAGACAATCCGGAACCACTCCAATGCATCCTGTTCAACACCCGCTCCCTAAGCAAACACGCCATGGAAATCTGGGACACCAACACCATTCACTCCACGGACATTGCCTTCATCACCGAAACATGGCTCAACCCCTCCTCAAACCCTGACATCACCACTGCCACTCCCAACCGCTACAAGATGATATACCGAGACCGCACCAACAAAGAAGGCAGGGGCACTGCCATTATCTTAAAGGAAACCATCCGATGCACTGCCACCAATGATGACCCAACACCTCTCATGTAACACCTCAGCTTCTGACTACAGACCAAGGTTAAGACCACAATAAGAGGCACACTCGCTTACAGCCCCCCAGGTCCAAGACCCGCTTTCTGTGATGCCATCTCCAACCGTATCCCCCCGTTAGCCATCAAATCCCGCCACTACGTCCTACTCGGCGATCACAACTTCCACGTCGATGACCACAACAATGCCAACTCCATCACCCTCCTGCTGGAGAACCTGAACAACATTGGCCTCACCCAACTGGTCACCAAACCCCCACACAAAGCCAGGCACACTCTCGACTCCATTTTTACATCCAGTGACAGAATCAAATTTGGCAACGTCACAGAAGTCACCTGGACCGACCACGCATTGTTCACTTCACCATCTCTGACACCCAGCATACCATCGCCAAGCACCACAACTCATCGCGCAGCAACTGGGGCAAGGTAACCGGGACACAGTGGACACAGGCCCTAAGCACAACCCAATCTGAAGCTTCAGCAGACCTTCACCAAGCCATTCAGAACTTGTTTGCCTGGATCACCAAATGCACCAACAGAGTCGTCCCCCTAAAACCAGCAAAAGCCAACAAAACCTCAAAACAAGCCAGCTGATATACCCCAGAGCTCAGAACCACAAGCGCAATTGCTAATCGAGAAGCAGTAGCACGTCACTAAGAACCCCTCTGACAGAGCTGCTCACAAAGCAGCCCTCAGCAGCTACCACCTGCGCATCAAGGAAGCCAAGAGAGCTGCCATCACTGCCTGAATTGACCCCGCAGCCAACCACATAAAGGAACTCTTCAAAATAGTAAGGAATTCTCCAACCCAACAGCCACAGAGAACACCATCTACCCCTCCCAAGAACTCTGCGACACCCTCTTGGACTACTTCCACAGCAAGAGAACCACCATCTACAACAACTTTGACCCCCAACCCACCACTCTCAGCCTCAACAACATCAACAAACCAGAAAACACCAGCCAAACGATCACCACCTGGCCTTCGCTCACCATGCTGACCACCACAGCCATCATGTCGTCCATCCACTCCTGGGTGCCCACTGACCCCTGCCCCCACCATCTCTTCAGCCACTGAACCAACCCAATTAGTACAGAACTCACCAGCATCCTCAACACGTCCATCTCCACAGAAACCTTCCCGGACAGATGGAAACATGCAGAAGTCAGACCACTCCTAAAGAAACCCTCTGCCGACCCCAGCGATTTCAAAAATTACAGACCAATCTCCCTGCTCCCCTAGCCAGCTAAAGCACTCAATAAAGCCATCAACCAACAGCTCACTGAATACCTGGAACATAACCACTTACTTGACGCTTCACAATCAGGATTCCGTGCCAACCACAGCGCTGAGATCGCATTGATTGAGGCTACAGATGACATCAGAATTCTCCTCGATCGTGGAGAAACTGTGGCCTGATCCTCCTCGACCTCTCTGCTGCATTTGACACAGTCTCCCACCACACCCTCATCGACAGACTCTACAACATCGGCATTCAGCAAAACGCCCTCAAGTGGATCCCCTTCTTCCTTACAGGACACACACAGAGCATCCAACTGCCTCCCTTCACCTTCGCACCCAAGGACATCATATGCAGTGTACCCCAAGGTTCATCCTCAGCCCCACCCTGTTCAACATCTACATGCCCCCCTCACAGACGTTGTCAGATTCCATGGACTCAACATTGATATATCCATTTTCAGGACAGGAAATATACTCATTCAAGCCACTGACCCTCACCTCACCATTTGTGATAGACACTTCCATTTATTTTTCACTTCACTCTCACAACAGGGCCATTTGCCACAAACACCTTTCTCCCCCGTACCACAGTCCATCAACCCTGAACAGCTCCGCCTTCTTCACCCTAAGGATTCACTATCCAGCTCTGTGTCACCCCCGGACAATACCGGCATCCTTGCCCTCCAACACACACCGCCGACTAATGCCCTCAGGAATAACTTCTCATGTTTCCACCCTTGCCAGTAATCGCACAATAATAAACCCTGATGCTACCCACCCCAAGCCTAAGGACGGTGGCCCATCCTTAGGCCTTCATCCACTGAGCTTGTAGTAGATGCCCCTCTCCCTACTAACGATAACTCTACTCTGCTCACACAGACTATCAACAATGATAGGCCCATCGACTTCAATCGCCACTATAGCATAGCGCTGTCTGCTCCCCTATACTCAAGACTTGCCACGCATCCTCCCTATCTCAATGTATCCAACTCTGGGTCACCCCCGGACACAACCGGTAACCTTGCATCCCCATCCAACACACAACGCCGACCATTGCCCACCAGTAGGTCCTCGCCTGCTCCCACCCTTACCGGCAAGCACACTGTAACAAATCCAGATGATGCCCAAAGCAACCCTAGGGATGCGGGCCCCAACCGTAGATCATCATTAGGGCTCCCAGTTTTATGGTATTTATATTTTTGTCATTTCATCTGTATTTATCCATAAATATTGTTTGCTAATCTTACCTGCATTTATCCATATCTATTTTAGGTTTTGTGAAAAAATAAAGCTGAAATGTGTATATTTCTGCATTTATTTAACCTGTTAAGGTGCACTTGTGCCTGAACGCCTGGCAGGTTTCAATGATATATACACACTCAGATGGTAAAATATGCACTTGTAAGAAAATTCGTAAATTGTAGAATCAAGGGTGTGCAAATCTACTGCTGTTTAAGGCTCTTTACTAAAATCCCTTTATTTTTTAATCCCCTCGCCTGTCAATCTGCAAAGCTATTCGGCTGGCAGTCATGATTGACAGCATTTAGAATCACTCAAAAACAACCCAATGTACGTTTTTATCCACATTTAAAAATAAATACAGACAGGAAAATAAATGGTTTTCTGTCTGTATTTATCTGTAAAAATCAGTAAAAAGGGAAAACAGGGAGCCTTAATCATCATCGATTAAATTCCCAGCTGACGCACCCCCCCTACCAAGGTAGACCCTACTCATCTCACACAGATAGTCTTCAATCCTTGTTCCAACGGCACAGATCACCCCCATAGCATAGCGATCTCTGCTCCCTCATACTTAGGACATGCTGTATTTTCCCCCACCCTCAAGGCGGGATGCACTAATAACTCACTCACACAGATTTTGAACCGAATGGAGAGTAAACTCGACTCCCTTGCAAATGATCTAGCATATCTTAGACAGGATCTCTCAAACCAGGCCTTCCATGCTCGCTCTCACACTTATGAGAGTTGGACATTGCCTCCACACACTGGTTCTCCCACGACCTTACAAGGCATCCCCTGGGCCTCTACTCCACTGAGCCGGCTGGCCAACAGACCCCATCGTTCGCACTGCCCCTTATCCGCAATGGAAGCGGATGCTCTCAGCTAATCTTACCTTCCCAAGGCCCTGTCCTTGGTTCTAAATCCTCCCTCCACAATCCCAGTAATAGTGGGAATATATAGAACCCCTGTAACTATCAACTCGCCCAGACCTCCTGCTCAATACACCACCATTCATACATTACGATCTGCTAAGGATAAGCCCTGCCCTCTATCTTGCATGCTCGTCAACTGAAGATCGGCAGCTCAACACGCGACAGATATCGCTGAAACCATACTCAGTGAGGGAATTGACGTCGCTTTTCTCACAAATCCTGGCTCAATGACCACTCGACCGCCATACTTGACCTGCTTACCCCTCCTGGTTACTCCTTCATTAGACATGATAGACCTGAAAGAACTGGTAGAGGTCTAGCCATAATACACAAAATTGAAATTCACATTTCTATCTTAAATAACGTAGAATTCTCGACTTTTGAAAGGCAAAAGCTCCCTGTCTATCAAACTTCACACCATCTACCACCCTCCTGGGGATCGCGCCCTCTTCTCAGAAGAGTTATCTGACCTACTAACTCGGTTTTCCTTAACTGACTCGAATGATGTGTTTTTGGGTGATTTCAACATTCATTGGAACAACTCAGAAGACACCACAGTCCGACGCCTCATGAACCTTCTTGAAATAAATTACCTAAAACAACTCTGCAATGAACCAACACACATCAAAGGTGCTACTCTAGACGCGATTATCACCAAAAATGAACGGGTCTCTCTCAGTGCCATCTTACCCATTGACTGGTCTGACCATCATCTGATACTGTTCAATATCGATACTACCGTCAGACCACACTCAGACTCAACAAATAAACCTAAGCAGTGGACCAGAAACCGCAAACAAGTCCCAATCGTGGAACTTAAATCCAAGATACATGAACAATTACAACGACGCAGCCCCCCCCACTCATAACATTAATGATCTCACTGCCCACTTTAACACAGCGATAACGGAAGTCCTAGACCAAGTTGCTCCGCTCAAATTAAAACAACTTAGATCAAACCAATCAAAATCTTGGTTTAACTCAGATCTTAATAATGAAAGAAGACAACTCAGACAAGCAGAACGGACATGGAGACAAAACCCCTCGTCATGCCGTCTAACTCTACTTAGATCTGCAAGGTTCTCATACAAGAAGCACATTTTCAGAGAAAAATCCTCTTTCTTCCGCAACCAACTTGACTGTGCAAAGAATAGGCCTAGGGAGCTCTTTAACATTGTAAAACGACAACCCACGTCTTCCTCCCCACACAAAATAATTGCCTCTAACAAACGATGTGAAGAAATTGCCAGCTTCTTCAATGACAAAATCGCAAAATTGAGCAATCCTTCCTGCAAGTCACAACACTACCTCCCCTACTAACTATCCTCACTGACACACCACCCTCCACTGTAGTTCCTCCACTTGAACTTATTAAGGATCAAATGGCCCCAAATGGAACAAACGGTATCCTCTCTAACCCCAAATTGAAAAACAATGCAATCTGGTCGGTCTTCAAACCCATTACAGAAATTGAAGTCTTCAATATTATTGCAAAACTAAAGCCCACTTCACACACTAATGGTCCCCTCCCTTAAAAAATAGTACATAATCTAAACCACATCATTGCCACGTGTTGGGCAAAAATCATCAATACTTCTCTCGCATCGGGTTGTGTACCGGATTCCCTCCAACTAGGTCAAATCACACCCATTCTCAAAAATCCCAGAGCTGACCCAAATGACCTCAACAACCTCAGACCTATCTCCAACCTCCCGTTCCTAGCCAAAACTATGGAAAAATGCATCTTACAACAACTCAACCTACATATAAGAGAATTCAACCTTCTTGACTCCTTCCAATCTGGTTTCAGGAAAGGCTGCAGCACCGAAACTGCCAAGCTCAATATCTCAGACGACATCCATAGATCCTTTGACGAAGGTGATGCATGCCTACTTATCCTACTTGACTTATCAGCTGCTTTTGATACAGTTAATCACCCAGCCTTACTGGAGTCACTGAAGATCCATTCTGGTATCAATGGCACAGTGTTAAAATGGTTCACATCTTACCTACAGCACTGTTCACAACAAATCAAAATAAAGTCTTGCCTCTCGAAACCCACACCTGTCACATTTGGTGTGCCTCAGGGCTCAGTCCTCTCCCCTTCACTTTTCAATCTCTTCATGGAACCCTTCACTATCATCCTGAAGCAAGCAGGGATCAAATATCACCTTTATGCCGACTACACTCAACTGTACTACAAAATCAAATCACCCAGTGACATCCTACATCTCAACGTCACACTGAGTAAGATACAAGCTTGGTTTAACTCCAACCATCTAAAATTAAACCCCATCAAAACAGAAGTTATTCTGTTCTCCCCCAAAAGCAACCACTTCCCAATCCAAGACTGGCTCACCGACCTGAAGGCTCTAAATTGTTCTCTTACCCTATCTAACTCGGCTAAAGCCTTAGGCTTCACCCTGGACAAAAACTTGTCAATGAAGGATCACATCAAAAACTCAGCCAAAGGAGTGTTGTACACACTAAAACACCTCAAAAAAATCAAACCATTCATCCCCTCCGATGATTTCAAGTGGGTTGTGCGATCTCTGGTCCTCTCCAAATTTGACTACGGGAATGCTACCCTCACAGGGACCCCGAAAACCCACCTACGATGCAATCCCTCCTTCTCCGGCTCCAAAAGAAACCTGAAACTCCATCTCCTCAACAAATACTGGAACTCATGAACAATGTGAACTCTGTTCAAATAGTCTCTCTTTCAAAGTTTTCAGACCACGTTGACAAGTTGGCGGTTTTTGTGTGCTTCTATTGTCTAGAACGTCTTTCTCTTCTTGGTCTCATACTGTGCTAATTGACCACAACCTGTAATCCTCCCTCATGACCTAACTATTTTTCCGTGTATATATATTCTGTTGTGTTCCACCCCCACTGCCTAACTATTTTTTTCCTTGCATGAATTTTCATGTGTACTTGAATCCAGATTGTTGCGGTATTATACTCAGCGACTGGATTATTGCCTTGCTCTGGATTCTGTAAAGTGCTCTGATACCTTTGGGTCTAGCTAGCGCTATATAAAACCTATCAATAATAAACATAATCTCCTACGCAGACGACACTCAACTGACCCTATCACTCACCAAGGACCCCTCCAACACCAAAACCAACTTCTGCAATGCCATTGTAAGAAAGTGCCCCTTTTTGACATGGTCACCCCCACTTTTTGCCTGGTAAATAATCTGATTTTGAATGGAAGTGCATCCTTCTAACCAGGGCCCCAGCAACAGAGCTCTTTCCCAAAACTGTGCAATTGTTCCCTCAATTGGAAAAACCTTTAGCATCCTCTGTAAGTCCCTAGTAAATAGTACCCTGCTACCTAGGACCTGAGGTACTAAAGAGGGCCCCTAAGGGCTGCAAGTAGAATTGTGCCACCCTAAGGGACCCCTCAACAAGCACATGCAAGACTGCCATTGCAGGCTGCGTGTTTTAGTGCAGACAAAAGTTAAAACATGATATGTCACACATCCCTGTGTGCCATGTCTCTAACACTGCATCTAATATTTGTAAGTCACACCTACAGCAGGCCTGACAGCCCTAAGGCAGGGTGCTGGATATTACATCTGAGGGCATACCCCCCATGAGCATATATGCCCCTCTGCTGGTCAGTCCGATTACTGCCAGTGCAAGTGACCAGTGAAGCCATTTTTAAGCATGTGCTGGACACAGGTGAAAAATGAGTTCCCCAGCTACATGATGGCTTCACTGAAAATAGGGATCGAACATATCGTATTGATAAACACACTGATTCCAGTGATGGATTTACCAATACATGCTCCCAGAGGGCACCTTAGAGGTGCCCCCCGAAAACCAACCAGCCTCTAGTGTGCTTGCTGACTGGTTTCTGCCTGCCAACCACCCAAGAAACTGTTCTGACCTCCTAGGGTGATAGCCTTTTGCTCTCAGGAGACCCAGAACGAAAGCCTGCCAGGTAAGAGGGTGTAATGAATAGGACACGTTACAACGCAAACATTTCCAACGCATGCTTTTACAACGCGGTTTTTACATCGCAACATCCATTACAACGCATGATTTTACAACGCATGCCTACACAACACATTTTTAGAAACTACATTTACAACGCATTCTATTACAACGCATACCATTACAACGCATACCATTACAACGCATAATAGTTTTAGGGCAACAGTAGGGTAAGTGTTGGATAGTGTAGGGGTAACAATTACTATTCCCCATTACTTACCTTATAATGCGTTGTAATGGCATGCATTGTAGTGACATGCGTTGTAATGGCTGCGTAGTAATGACATGCGATGTAAAGGCAGTTGCATTGTAAAAACCACGTTGTAAAGGTAGTGCATTGTAATGACTGCGTTGTAATGGATGTTTCCCGGGTGTAACACCCCCTCCCACAGGGCGACCTGCTGATTAGCCTTCCTTGGGCGGCAAGCTTCAAAGAGCTGCCACCTACGGAGTACGAATCTGGCTCCCCTCACAGGAGAGGAAGCTGATCCCTTTGTCCAGGGCCCCCTTGGCACTTGGACAGCCGGGAAAATTAGCTAGTCAGATAGGTGTGCCTCCTCCAGGCTAGTACCACCCGTAAGGTGGGCTACTGTGGGATGGACATGATTTTTCAGAAGTAGCCATCTTTGTGATGGCATACTTAGCAATTCTGCCCACTTCCCACATTGGGCTCCCGATGGTGATTTGCACCCTGCACCCGGCCGCCCTTGTGCCGCTGGTGGTGTACTGCTGGTGCTGCCTTGGACCTTGCCCACCACTCACCCTAACTCCTGGAGACCGGTCTTGTAAGTCGCTATACTAGACCTGTTTGCAGAACTTGTTCTTCCTTCCACAGGATAACATTGCAGAATTCAGAAATTGCAGTGTGTCCACTTTTTAAAGTGAAAAGAATTTATATTTTAAAAAGTACTTACCTCAAAGGGCCTCCCTTAATCCCAACAGGGCGTCAACCATCCCTGCCTGAGGCAAGTTCATATTTTGTATGTTCATATGTTGTATGCTCAGCCGTGGCAGTGAAGGGCTCAGGGTTGACCTGTGTATTCTGTGGTCCCGAAGTCTGACTCTAGAACACCCTCCTCTACCTTAGCTGTGTGGTTCTGACAACATGTTATCCTCTCATCAGACTCCAGGATGTCATCTCTCTCATCAGCTGCAACCACAGCAGGGCGGCTCTTCCAGGTGGTACCCATGGATGGAGGGGCAGCTGGTCCAACGCCTTTGTAAATGTGTACCCCGTCCAGGATGTCTTCTGTTTCCTCAGCAGGCCCCTGTGGCGGGTCCTTCGGTAATAGGATGCTCTTTCTATCATCTGTGTGTGGCGTGGGGGCCCTTGTGTGCGCAGCATCCGGTGCTGGGTACCAGTATCCCCTCTTGCATCAGGACCTAGACATGTCGCAAGGTAACGTGCTATTGGGCAATGCACATCCTGTGTGGCAGGGTCGGATTGGGATGAAAAATTGGCCCGGACACCCAAAAAAAGTGGCCCACAATTGCAGTTCGCAGCCATTTATGCCGAAAAAGGTGATTTCTTCTTATCCGTTTCTAGTCAGATTTTTTTCTAAATTGCCAAGCTATTTAAAACTTTTGTGTTTCTTGTTTTTTTCTCTAATTCCATTGCACAGTATTTGAATGAAACTCCTAACCTCAATCCGAGAAAACTGGCATCTGAGGCACGTCTGTCAGGTCGTCAGAACCCTAACCGACAACGGGGAAACAGCAGCCCTCATCCTCTTGGACCTCTCCGCGGCGTTCGACACCGTCTGCCACCGCACCCTAGTGAAGCGCCTCAGCAACATCGGAATCCGAGAGAAAGCACTGGAATGGATCATCTCGTTCCTCGCCGGAAGAACCCAGAGAGTCCGCCTCCCCCCGTTCAGATCCAAGGCCACCGAAGTCATCTGCGGCGTTCCACAAGGATCTTCACTCAGTCCAACCCTCTTCAACGTCTACATGAGCCCCCTCGCAGCCATCGCACGCCAACACAACCTCAACATCATCTCCTACGCCGACGACACCCAGCTGATCCTCTCCCTCACCAACGACCCCACCACCGCCAGAGCCAACCTACACGACGGGATGAGAGACGTCGCCGACTGGATGAGGAACAGCCGCCTTAAACTGAACTCAGACAAGACGGAAGTCCTCATCCTGGGCTCATCACCCTCCGCCTGGGACGACTCTTGGTGGCCCCCGGCCCTGGGCACCGCGCCCAAGCCAACGGACCACGCACGCAACCTGGGCTTCATCCTGGACTCCTCCCTGTCGATGACCAGACAAGTCAACGCCGTCTCATCTTCGTGCTTCAACACCCTGCGCATGCTCCGCAAGATCTTCAGATGGATCCCCACTGAAACCAGGAAAACCGTCACCCAGGCACTCGTCACCAGCCGACTGGACTATGGGAACACCCTCTACGCCGGAACCACAGCCAAACTTCAAAAAGACTCCAGCGCATCCAGAACGCCTCCGCACGACTCATCCTGGACATCCCCCGACACAGCCACATCACCGGACACCTGAAAGACCTGCACTGGCTCCCGTCAGCAAGAGAATCACGTTCAGACTCCTCACCCACGCACACAAGGCCCTCTACGACCTGGGCCCAAAGTACCTCAACGACCGCATGACCTTCTACACGCCCACCCGCCAGCTACGATCAACCAGCCACGCCCTCGCCACCGTACCACGCATCCGCAGAGCCACCGCCGGAGGAAGATCCTTCTCCTACCTGGCAGCCAAGACCTGGAACTCCTCCCCACTCACCTTCGGCGAACCCAGGACCATCTCTCCTTCAGGAAACAGCTCAAGACCTGGCTGTTCGAGCAGTAACTTACCCCCTCCCCCAGCGCCTTGAGACCCTCCCGGGTGAGTAGCGCGCTCTATAAATGCCGTGATTGATTGATTGATTGTGGGGGACAAAAGCCCCCTTCCCACACGGACGACTTGTTAATTGCACTGCTCAAAATACACACCTCTCTCAAAGGCTCACTGACACCTTCTGGGGCCGGGGATGGAAGGAGGTGCACCTCTTGATGGTGTCCTCCTGACGCCCTATTGTCATTCTGCAAATAACAATTAATGGGCCTAATATGTGGCCTGCTCAGACTACCTCTCACCTGAAGCTGCAGCTCTGTGGGGAAAATCAGCACAGGTATATGAAGTTGCTTAATCCACAGACTAAAAAAATCGGCCCACAAGCTGGCCTCTACCATAGACCCCTCGGGCACCCGCCGATTGCCCCCCTGCCAATCCGACCCTGCTGTGTGGGTACAAGCGCCTTCAGAGGTCTCCTCATTCGAATGACGTGTTAGGGAAAGGCATACAGGTGTTAAAGTAGCCATAATAGTTTGTGTAGGGTTAGTCCCAAGATCACAGGTGGCGTCACTTCACTTTGTACTGCGCGCAGTTCTAACGTTAAACATGCAGCGGCGCTGTCGCTTGCAGCGCTGTGTATGACTGCGCCTGGCCTGACGGTGACCTTGATGCGGTGACGCAGCACACACACCTGTGAGGCTTACGCATACCTTACATTAACCCGGGCATGGACTGGACTTGTGTCAGGCATGAAGTCACAGCATGTAACATTTGACATGCTCTGACCCCGGTGTGCAGGTGTATTGCATCTTTCACCCCACCCACCCCCACTGTGCCATGTGTGGACAGTGCAGGGGCTGATGTGTCCTGCATCTGTGAGGGAATGCAATTAGCCATGGGTAGGAGCCCGGAGGCTGCATGGACGCGAGTGACCACGAAGACAGCTATCACACACGTGTTGTGTGTCGCGTTGCTCACCTAATGCTCGTTACTTCAAGGCCTGTGGTGTCCCGGCCTTTAAATCCAACTCTGGAGCCCTCACAGCAGCCACCTGCTCCGCCGTGGCAGAGATGCTCCTGCCGCTCTCATCCACTTCCTGTTGCCATGGTTGCATTGCACATTTGTGCCAGGTTCCCTTCTGTGCGTCACTTTATGTCCTGCCTGGTCTCTTCCGTTCTTCCACAGTCCTCCACACAGTGGCACCGCACTTACATTCTCCAGGACGTCATTTCACGAGGCAGCTTTTTTGCAGGAAGAACATTTGAGTACACTAACAGTTTGCCGTGCTATTTTGTTGAATATTTTCATCTCCTGCTTACAGAGTTTAATTTTTCTCTTCCTCCCTTCAGTATTCTGGGTTTCCTGGCTCACTCCTGAATTGCCCCCCTGCTCATGCCCCCCTGCATCAGACATTTCGGGGTGTCCTAGCCAATTCCTAGACTCACCAGCACCTCTCCTGCACTTCTGAAGCCCTTTTCTTTCAGTTTGTGTTTTTATCTGGAGCATGGCTATTTAACATGTGCACAACACAGATAGCACACATTTGGGGTATATTCACAAGAACGTGTGATAACTACCGCAAGAGTAGCGTAATGCAACTTTCAATATCGCAGCCTATCGCGGGAAAATAACCCTGTGTCAACGTGGAATTCACAACAAGGCGGTAGCGTGCGATAGTCTGCCGAAACCGTGGACAATGTCCGCGATACAACCACCACGATGGAGATAAAAACACAAACCACAACACCAAAAAACACGCGATGGGCCAAAGCGCGATGAGGAATCAGTGACAAGCAGCACCAGGCCTGCAACACACACCTGGCAGGAGTCAAAAATCTCCATAAAAGTAGAAAAAACACCCACACACAAACTGACCAACACACAAGCACCATGGAGGCAGCCGGAGCAGGCGCAGAGGACGAGCGCAACCCCACAAGCACCCCGGACGACCAGCCTGGGACCTCGGGGACAGGGAAGGGCAAGGACAAGAAGACGAGGAAGACCAAGTTCAGTCCGCAGGCGAACAGGATCATAGTCACGGAGGTGATGGAACACCATCAACAACTCTTCGTCACCTCCAACGTGTCATTGGGCACCAAAACTGGAATATGGCGTGACATCGTCGACAAGGTGAATGCCGTCGGAGAGCACAAGCGGACAATGGACGAGGTCAAGAGGCGATGGAATGACATCAAGCGGAAGACCAAGGAGAAACTTTCCCCCAACCTGAAGGCAGCAACGCAGACCGGAGGTGGGGGCCCAGCGCCACAGCTGGAGCTGGATGACATGGAGGAGCTGGTGTCGACAGTCATCAGTGTGGAGACTGTGGCCAGAGTCGGGGGACCGGACACTGCTCGACAGGACACAACACAACCGCAACAGGGTGAGTGACCACCAGGTACTGGGGGACGGGGGAGATGGCCACAATGGCACACATGCACAAGCAAGCAGGGCACAGTGCACACCCACAATCACTCTGGGTCCTCGCCCAGACCAACAGACTGTCACAATGTACAATGCCATGCTGTCTGAATGTCAACCTGTACCATGCGGCTACATACATGTGGACACATTGTAATACACCATCTCCCCTTCACATCGCAGGGGCATCGTCAACACCTCCTGCAGAGCAGTCACAGCCACTCTTCACTGATGACGAGGAGGAGGACAACACCAGCATCGACACCCAAACCATCCAAGACCTCATTGACCTCATCCGCAACTCACCTCCAGGATCAGGGCAGCCCAGCTACATCCATGAGACCCTGCCCACCACCCAAACCACCCAGCAGGAGGCACCCACAGCCCCAACACCCTCCCAAGTCCCCCAGGAACAACAAATGGCCTTCCAACGCCATGTGCTGGAGGGCCAGAGGGAGACAACCGAGCAGGTGTGGGTGGGGTTCGAGCTCATGGCTACCAAACTGGACGCCATCCTTGGGTGTCTATGTCCGTCCCATGGACTCCAGCGAGCCCTGACTGACATCTCTGGAGTCATGACGCGGAGGGAAGAATACCTGTCCGCTCAGAGTGGCCCCAGCGATGCCAGCCGTGAGCTGGCACACATGCGGAGGCTCATGGAGGACATGGTGCGGATGGAGGCGGAAAGGATGGCAGCCACCGCTGCACATCAGCAAAATGTAGCTGGGATCTACCGTGCCCTGCATGTCCTCATCATGGCATTGCTGCCACAAGGCGTGGCGATGATGAATGCTGCTGCCCCCACACCATCCACATCTCCGCCCCTGGTGTGTCAGTGCCTCCCAGTGCGGCAGGCGTATCCACTCCGGCACCTGATGTGTCACTGCCACACAGTGCGGCCGACAATCCTCCTCCGGCCCCTGATGTGTCAGTGGCACACAGTGCCGCAGCCGGTACTGCAACACCCACAGGTGGGGCAGGGCACACACCAGGGGACGAGGACGTGGATGGGACTGTGGTCAGGAGGGCCAGGCACTAGCATCCATTTCCGCCACCTTGCCTGTTTCTGCTTGGTGCCGCACATGGCCTCAAGACCTACCACTGACCCCCGATACACTCCGATGCATTCACCTTGGACAGCGACATGGACTGCCACATCCTGTTTGACGACCAATGACACGGCGGACAGACTGCGGACTGTACCCTTCCTCTTCCGCAGTACAGGTCATCCCCGGATGGACACTGGCTGGCCCTCCACGGGCCCATATTGTGTAGTGTGCTCGGCATTGCCCTGTACCGCTCCAGCTGCATGACTGCACTGGATGAGCAAATAAACATCCAGTGACGCACTGCTGTGTAATGTCTTACGTCATTCATGTATGGATGTGTGGATGAATGTGGGGACAGTGCCTGCCCTTGCGTCAATGATGTTCATCTTGTGGGATGCCAGTCAGAGGGTGCAACATTGCATTTTGTGTACCGGGTTCCGTGAACACTACAACAGGGACACACGCATCAGTCACTTCCTTGTCCGGACATGGACTGGACCACGCCCAGAGCCCACGAGTCATTGTTGCAAGCCCTGCGCTGGTCGGGCATACGGCAGGCCAAACCACTCCGCTAACGCCCCGAGGGGGGGCCCTCATTGCTACCCGTCGCAGCCGTACTCGCTGGTGGTGTGCAGGTCACTGGTCTAGTTGTCAGCATGTCACAGCCACTCCCTGAGGGCAGGTTTTCACACACACCACACCCATCCGGCACAAGCGTCACAGGCCATGTGACTCCACCAACATAAGGGGCTGACGATGTCACATTCCCCTCTTCCGGTGGTGACTGGATGACGGCCGCTCCACGGTTCTCACTCATGTAGGGCCCATGAGTTGTTGCGCACAGGGTTAGTGGCATCCGAGGCCTTGTGGACGGCACAGGCCTACCACCACGTGGCGCAGACTGGGGTTGCACAGGGTTAGTGGCACACGAGGCCTTGAGTAAGGCACGGGCCTACCACCACATGGCGCAGACTGGGGTTGCACAGGGTTAGTGGCACCCGGGGCCTTGGGGACGGCACAGGCACCCCGCCACGGGACGGTGACTTTGGGTGCACTGTGTCAGTGGCACCTTGAGCTGCTGAGCGGGTGTGCAGCCTGCGATGATGCCCCGTCCCGGCGGTCCGGACAGCTCAGGTTTTGTGTGCCATGCTGGACCGCAGTGTAGGCCAGAGCCAGCGGGCAGCGCGGGCCTACTGCCACGTGGCGTCGCTTCCGGGATCCCAGAGTTGGTGGCACCCATTGGGCTGAGCGGGTGTGCAGCCTGCGATGGTGCCGGGTGCACTGGTATGTCCTCTGCCATGGAGTAATCAAGACCCAGCACCAAACGTGAGACCTGGTGGCCTGCGGAGCGGGGCTGCATGATGTGGAGGGTGCCATGTCCGCAGGCACCGGGCTTGTGGCTTGCAGCGGCACGTGGTGGGACCTCCTGTCTAAGCGCCGGTGGCGGAAGGTGAGCATTGAGGCCTGGGTGTGCATGGGCGGGCATGCTCCGATGGGTGGTGGGAGAGGTTTGGGTGCCTCTGCCTGGGTGTGCATGGGCGGGCAGGCGATGTTGTCTTGTGCAAGTGTGTGTACTGTGCCAGTCATGTATCTGGGCTCTGTTTCAGCTGACGGCTCTGAATCAGATGTGTGACCTGGTGAACTGCACTACATACCGGCACGTGGTTGGAGACACACCGGTGGCAGCAGGTGAGCAGTGTGGCCTGGGTGCGCAGGGGCGGCACTCTCTCTCTCTCTCTCCCCCTCGCTTCCTCTCTCTCTCCTCTCTCTCTCTCTCTCTCTCTCCCTCTCTTCCTCTCTCTCTCCTCTTCTCTCTCTCTCTCTCTCCCTCTCTTCCTCTCTTCCTCTCTCTCTCCCTCTCACTCTTCCTCTCTCTCTCCTTCGCTCTCTCTCTGTCCTCTGATGTGCGCAGGACACACCTTCTCATCATGTTTTTTGTCTTACAGGCTGTGACCTACGTATTGTCCCGAGGGGAGCGGCCATGTGTCTTCATTTCATTTCGTTGTTCATTTTAATAAAGTTTCATTTGTTGCTTCGAAAGTGAATGTGTGCTGGTCATTTCTGTGACGACACATCCATGTCACCAGTTGTGATTGTGCGGCATCAAGCGGAATATTTTGTACATGTTTAGGTGTGGCTGATGTGGCATGTCTTTGGTCGGGGGGTGCCAGGGAGGGGTGGTCCTGGGGGTGGTGGCGGTGGGTGTTGTGGCCCTCTTGGGTGTCCGGGCCGCATGATGGGTGGCTCCATGGCATCTGTTGCCCTTCCGATGTAGCCCTGGGCTGTGCTCCCTTTTGGTTTGCAGGCTGCCGTCCGACTTTACACCAGGTCAGAGCAGGTGTAGATTTCCTGGTGCTAACGCGCCGTACGCCTGTTCTGTATTTTTATCGCCGATGTGGCTGGTCGTTGTGAATGTTGAGGTGTGCTGTTGTCTCGGCTTTTGTCACGGGAACGCCTACTCTGCATCTCATTAGCGATATTTGCGAGGGTCCTCTGTGGCGATGTTTTTTGCGGCTGCTATCGCGGGTAAACTGGTACTGTGGGCTGTTAACACTGGCTTCTGAATGGGGAGGTAAATTTATCACGACTTTGGCTGCGATAAAGTGCCGTTAATTCGGCGATAGCTCCTTGTGAATATGCCCCATTTGTCTTTGCGTCTGCACAATGCAGCCATCACCACGTGACGAGAACTATATTTTTCTGCAGCGCAAAATAATTCACTTCATGATGCTTTTCACGCAGCGCTAAACTGCTTGAATTTTTGTAAATGCTGGCTATGGTCTTCAACTTCTCACAAGCCCTGACCAGCTGACGTCAGCTACGCACATCCATACTAGACACAACAAGCATTTGCAATGCAATAGGTCTCGCATTTACGCAACTTTGAGCTATTGGCATTGTAAATGATAATGCCTTTTATTTATGTTTTGGTTTTAAAAAACAGAAATAAAAGGCATTGTCATTTAAAATGATAATAGCATAAACTCTCGGAAATGCGAGACCTATTGCATTCCAAATGCTTGTTTTGTAAAAGCGCCCAGTGAAAGCCAGTGGTCGAAGTGGGGAAAAAAAAGTTGGGGAAATGTGGGCGGAGAATCAGAGGGTGGGAATAACCCGAGGATTGGGTCAGAGGGCGGAGTCAGAGGTGTGGCCAGAATGTGCAAAACATCCCAATTTTTAGTATTTGTTTGGCATTTCACTGACCGGTTACAGTTTATTATGTTATTTAATTCAACCAATGGATACACATGATTATTTAAGGTTTAATATGAGTTATTGACATTTAAATACAATCACAAAGTGGGTTATGTTTCCAATCACAGAATGTCCCAAATACGCTTAAAAGTGGAATCACAAGCCATTTGTCTCCGAGCCATGCAATTTCTGTCATTAGCACTTCTCCTCCATATTTTCACAAGAGCAGTTCAAACATGAATGGCAAAATATCCTAGTTTGCAAATATTTTGTATATAATTATGGCTCTGCCATATTTGCCACATAATACATCACCTGCTGCATAATCTTACAGTTTTAACTAATAAATTGTAGCTCAAACGGATAAAAAGTTACTAAGAAATGTAACATGTGTTGCTGCAAAGTGGACGGCCCTTTGCAAAGGTTGACTGATCACCTTTCTCACTGCTGCATATGTATGTTACACTGGTACTAATGAGGCAAAATCTTTGCAGAGACTGTTAGCATGTGTAAAAATGTCAAAATAATAAAGTATCAGAAAATATATTGCATTACGCTGCAGCCTTTTTTTGCTGAGTAATTTAGTCGACACTGCGGCGTAATTTTGTCCCCCATTGCTGCATAATTCCAGTGGCCCCGCAGCATGCAGCACATGTTAAAAGTGCTTGTGCATGAAGCAGAGAGACTGTGAAGTTTGCGAAGTTAGTTTGGTTTGCGTGAAAATCCTGCATTGCCGATCCCTAGTAAGTTGCAGCTACTACTGCTGAAACAAGGCCAATGGAGGTAACAATGGGTGAGGCGGACTTGCCTCAAGGGCAGGGCCGGCTTTAGCGCTGGCGCCACCCTGTGCAACAATGTTTGTTAGTTCCCCCCAATGACCACCTACGCCACGGACTCCCTCACTACCACCCTTTAACAGTGCCCCTCAAGTCTCCATAACCACACTCTCAGATGCATTTAACTTGATTTACAGTCCACTCTTACCAGTGTATGGTGTCAGAGCACTTTATATTACACACATTACACAGAGACAATTAATCATACGTGTGTAAATCACTGTATAGGAAATGTTACATAAGACAAAGGACTACAAGGTGTAGGAGTCACATGACAACCATACTAGAAGGCTGTATAGTTTAATAGTGATTGGTCTAGAGAAACACAAACTCAGAATTTAAAACGTAATACCATGGTTGGGGGTTCTCTTTAATAATCAGAATGGATTTCTATCCAAATTAACACTTTTTGCAACATTAGGATAATCAAAGACTGGGGGGAAAACATAATACTCTAATTTATACCTTGCAGTTTCCATGCAGCTCTTTGATGACAGTTAATAGCTCACAGTTCTATGTTAGGATTTTAACTTATAAACTGCAATTAACAAAAGGATCTCTCTGACAAAACCAGTAACCCACTGACCTAGTTACATTATGTGCACTTTGTGATCTGCATGGTACATGTTCTTTGCAGCAGGCACATTAACCCTCTTCGCTACCTTTCCAGGAGTCAACCCTTCCAGTAGACAAAAGTACGATCTCTCTCTAGGAAGAACTTTAAACACTGGAGTTATCATGACATTTTTATTGTTGCTGAAAATTGTTGGCCAGGAAGAAGGCAGCAAATGTTTTTAAAACCATAATATACTTGCATGCAAACACTACGCCCCCACCCAAAATCAGCGCCTGATGCGGTCACACCGTTCACATCGCCCTAACCTGCTCAAGGGTCCTGTGACCTCAGTGACAGAGTCACTGTTACTCTAGGGTGTGCTGCTTCATAGGCCTGCCCGCGAGCCTGGAGGTGAACTTCAGTATGGATTGTAGTGGACAGGCCTTAAAAGTTAACCCACACTTACCACCGCTAAGGGCCACCTGCTGGTGCTAAGACACCAGGGCTTCTAAGGTCTTGCGGGGCCTTCTAAGGTCTAGCATGGGAATGTGCTCCCTCAGGAGGGTGGTCTGGGGGGCTGGTCATGATGGCTGAACCTGGTTTCCCAGTTCCAAATTTGGCAGCTCTGACCATAGTGCCACATCCTCTCCCCCACTGAACACCATACTGCCCCACTTAGAGAACCTTGCGCTGCCTTCAGCTACAACCCAATTGTGCCCGCTATAAACACCTGGATGCAACTCAATTCAAATTACGCACAAGAGTAATATGTTGCCTAAAAAAAAAGTGACAACAGCCTGGAAAAAGCAAACACTTGTAGGGAATGCAAGATTAAGTAAAGCATGTGAAATGTAAGCAGAAACAACATGGTTACCTTAACGCTTTTACACTCACTATTCAGAAATCAGTGAGTGCTTTTGGCTGAAAAGTTAAGGACATGACTACAGGGCCCAGAAAGGACCAGTTTCAATGTCCATTGCTTATATCCTTACAAAACGTAAGCAGTGTGGTTCAAAAAGACCACATCCATAAACACATAGCCATGGTACACATTTTGTTTTCCAATCCACCCATTAACAAGGTATTGCAGTACCTCCAGGAATGGTGCACTTCACCACCCAGGGAAAACAATGCTGTTCAAAGAAAGACGAGAAAACAAAAGTAGCGCTTCACTGGCAAACTCTGTAAAGTGGCGCTAATGTGTTTGGGTGTAAATAAAATCAATCTGCTCACTTTGCAACCACTCTGTCTTGCTTTATTTAGTTATGTATATATTTTTCATATTTTGAACCTTTTATTTCTCTCCGTCCCGAGGCTGCACTTTGGAATAGAAAAAGATGACATTTCCAGTAAAAGTTTTTTTCTTTTTTGGATCCATTTGACAGGGGAGCAAATAAACGAAAGAAGGGAAGAGAGGGTGAGAACTGTTTCTTGATGTCACGGGTTTCAGTAAGTGAGAAGGAGCTAGACAGAAAGAGAGGGAATAAGAGGAAGAAAGAGGGGGGGCAGCTGGCAACGGCAAAGCAGAAGTGGACACGGTCCTTGTCTTCTCTGGGCAGGAAGGGACAGAGTCCTTTTCCTTCTCTGCCCACCCCGCCCGTCCCCGAACGGCCACGAACGCGGAGCATTATCTGTAGGCCTTGGCAATTTCTGCCGTCCTGGGACGCATGTTTAAAAAAAGAAAAATGGGGAACGGAATCTATTGATTAAAAGAAGTAGTGGAACGCCGTGCCCTGCCGATCCCGCCCACTTCGACCACTGGTGAAAGCGCGCATGGCGCGCTAAATGCGCTGAATGTTGCAGGAAAGCATGTAGTGCCTGCAATAGGAGAAACCATTAAAGAAAATAGTGCTTACCGTGTAACAACCGAAGTAAAAGGGCCAATCCTCATGGGAGGTTACAAATGAAGACAAGGTGGTCCTAAGGAGGGACTAACAAGCCTATTAACGAATCAGAAGACAACATTTAGGAGGGACAATGACACAAGCCGATGACAAATATGGGCTGAGAGTGGGCGGGGCTTCAAGTCCATACTCTAATACAGCATGGCTCGCAGAGCAGCGCATGTGCTGCCCAGGCTCGACCTAAAAATCAGCAACACAAGAGAGAGCTGGTGGGGTAACTAACTTGAGAAGAAGGGTCAGGAGAGACAGAAAGAGGAGGAGAGAGGAGAAGAAAGGATATTTTCAGCGCCACTGGAATTATGTGATTCCGTGGCCGCACGTTTTTCCGTTTAATTATGGATGTTCCACATTTACCACATAATCCATCATCTGCTGCATAATCTACAATTTTAACAAATATTTTTTTTTGTTTATAACTCAAACGGATCAAAAGTTACTAAAGAAGAAGTGTGGCTCAATGGTTAGAGCGGCAGACCCTGATGCAGAGATCTGGCCCGGGACCAGGGTTCAATTCCTGCCTCGGCGGGTCTTGGGCTCAATTTCCTCGGACCTGATAATTCTCGCCTCGGTGCCTATTCTAATCATGGGTCCCACTCTGCAACTCTGGGCAATAGCTTGCTTAATCTCCACAACGGCCCCACCAGTGCTGGGATGCCTGGCTTCACCTTGGGGGTGCCCAGGAGTGGACATTTCACAGGGAAAAGCCAGGAAGGGTTCCACAGCGGTATGCGTACAGCGCCAGGACACCCCTTTGGGGGTATAAGTGCGCTTTACAAGTACAAATTTCATTCATTTCATTTCAAAGACGCAGTGACGTGGGTTCGAGCGCAGAGAATTGCCCTTTGCAAAGGATAACTGGTCAACTTTCTGTTGCTTTTTCCAGTATTTGGTTGTTAAACTGGTACGAATGAAGTGAAATCTTTTCCCAGACAATATTTACATGTGTAGAAGTGACAAAATAATTAAGTAATAGTATCAAAAAATGTGCCACATTATGCCACATAATGTGCTTGTTCTTGCTGCATGATTTAGTGAACCCTGCCACATAATTTGGTACTCCCCTACCGCATAATTCCAAGGGGGGCTGGATATTGCCAGTAGGACATTGTGAAGGCCACTCAGTGTAGAGTGGGAGGGGCCACTTGGTGTATGGGTAGGACGTCACATTGTAAGAGGGTGCAGCGAAGGGCACGATAGTGTGAAGCAGCGAAGCACACCAACATGGGAATGGAATGGGAGGGACACTGAGTAGAAGGTAGGCAGGACAAGGAAGATAGAGCAGGGCAGGGGGGGGGAGACACCATGACGAGGAGCTATATTGAGCACACACTTGGGTCTATTTGGGATTGTAAATCCAGCAGCGACGAGTCTGAAGTGTGCAGTCAATGGAACATTGATCAAACTCCCATGAGCCTCCTCTGAATCCTGTTCATGGTGGGCACACAATGGGCTGGTTGTGGCTCTCCTCGAGTTGTAATGTAGGATATTCTGGAATCAACATTGAAGAGATGATGATTCATTTCTTCATTGAGTGGCAGGAGCACAGCCCAGAAAGTTATTCTCTAGATGCTGTTGAGAAGTACCGACTGAGGGACATATTGCCCAGAAGTCCGGGCCGATAGACACATTGCCTAGAAGTCCCGACTGATGGACACATTGCCCAAAAGTCCCGGCTGATGGACACATTGCCCAGAAGTCCCACCTGATAGACACATTGTCCAGAAGTCCCGGCTGATGGACACATTGCCCAGAAGTCCCGGCTGATGGACACATTGCCCAGAAGTCCTGGCTGATGGACACATTGCCCAGAAGTCCTGGTTGATGGACACATTGCCCAGAAGTCCTGACTGATGGGCACACTGCCCAGAAGTTGCAGCTGCTGGACACATTGGCCAGAAGACCCAGCTGCTGGACACATTGCCCAGAAGTCCTGACTGATAGATGCATTGCCCAGAAGTCCCGGCTGATGGACACATTGCCCAGAAGTCCTGACTGCTGGACACATTGCCCAGAAGTCCTGACTGATGGACACATTGCCCAGAAGTCCCGGCTGATGGACACATTGCCCAGAAGTCCTAGCTGATGGACATATTGCCCAGAAGTCCTGGCTGATGAACACATTGCCCAGAAGTCCCGACTGATGGACACATTGTCCAGAAGTCCCGGCTGATCGACACATTTCCCAGAAGTCCTGACTGATGGGTACATTGCCCAGAAGTCCGGGTTGATGGACACATTGCCCAGAAGTCCTGACTGATGGACACACTGCCCAGAAGTCCCGACTGATGGACACATTGCCCAGAAGTCCCGGCTGATGGGCACATTGCCCAGAAGTCGGGGCTGATGGACACATTGTCCAGAAGTCCCGGCTGATCGACACATTTCCCAGAAGTCCCGACTGATGGGTACATTGCCCAGAAGTCCGGGTTGATGGACACATTGCCCAGAAGTCCCGACTGATAGATATATTTCCCAGAGGTCCCGACTGATGGACACACTGCCCAGAAGTCCCGACTGATGGACACATTGCCCAGAAGTCCCGGCTGATGGGCACATTGCCCAGAAGTCCCGGCTGATGGACACATTGCCCAGAAGTCCCGGCTGATGGACACATTGCCCAGAAGTCACGACTGATGGACACATTGCCCAGAAGCCCCAGCTGATGGACACATTGCAGAGAACTCCCAGCTGATGGACATATTGCCCAGAAGTACCGGCTGATGGACACATTGCCCAGAAGTCCCGACTGATGGACACATTGCCCAGAAGTCCCAGCTGGCGGACACATTGCCCAGAAGTCCCGGCTGATGGACACAATGCCCATAAGTTCCGGCTGATGGACACATTGCTCAATTTCTAGGTAGGTGACTGGTGAGCATTGGTCAGCTCAGGGAAGACTGCCTATGATACCAAAAGAAGAAAAAGTGGAGGTTGAGGACACGCAGATGTATTTGTGCAATGACACCTGTTTGTGGTCAAAGAGAATCTAGAGCACCATCACACTTTGTAAGCGCTATGAAATCAATCAATCAATCAGGATTTATAAAGCACGGCTAATCACCCGATAGGGTATCCAGGTGCTTGGAAATATGGTAAGCCATTTTGCTAGTCAATGCTTAGTCAACCTTACTTAAGGAAGAATCTGCAGATGGAGATACAGCAAGAGCTTGGTTGTGCTGATGATAGCAGGCAGTGCACCTAACAAGCATTGGCGAAACCAATAGTCTTGCATTTTAGTCTTGATAACGCAGACCTACTGGTTAAGCTAATGCTTTTTGCCGATGTTGTTCATGATGATCAACGAGGAGTACATTGTTTTACTTCAGCATCAGCAAAAAAAAAAAGGTTATTGCAGATACTGAAAAAAAGATGATGACTCACGAATGCGTGGTGACACAAGCGTGTGAATGCGTCCTCATGCTACAGCAGCTCCAGTGTTTTGAAGCATGGGTGCACTTGTTGGGCAATTTTTTTAAATTGTAATTTATTGTTTCAAGATGGCGGGTGCCCATCTTGGAGAACTAATTTAAAAATCGTGTAAAAAAATGTCCCAAAGCACATTTTTATAAAGAGTGGCCTGGCAGCAAATAGCATCTGCCAGGCCCTCCAAAAAAGACAAAAGAAATGATAAAACAAAACGAAAAAGAATGAAATTGGGCAGAGCGAGCCATCGCGCAGTGGGTGGATCTGGTGGGGGTGGAGAATTAAGAACAATGAGCAGAGGGAGTAGCAGGAGATGGAAGAGCAAAGGAGGAGCAGGTAGGGGTGTGTGTTTACATTTAAAAAATAAAGACAGAGCAGAGTTGGAGGTGGAGCGGGGGCAATGGTTGACCTTAGGGTGGAAGAGGCAGGACAGAGAGCATGGGGCGGGATGTGAGGTGGAAAGCAGCACACAGTAGAGACTGAAAACACATGCACTCTCATGGAGCACTGGAAGCAAAAAAAACAGTTCATTATTGTGGAGCTGTGGAAGCCACCCAATCAAAAAGATGGAAAAAACCTAGCTCCATGGGAAGAACAAACACAATTAGAGGAAGGAAAGCCACTGAATAAGATGTAAGCAAATGAGAATGATAAACGAGCCAGCCAGGTGTAAGACATGGACTGACCCAAACCCCACTGTAAGCACTGTTGTTTCCAATCCAGGGAAGACATGGCTTGGCAGTTCGGGCTGGACTGTTCCCATGAGGCACAGGGTCAAGAATGATTTGCATATAGCTGTGTCTGACCTGGGGTGGCGAAGTGAGCTAAAGAACGATGATGGATTCAACCCAGATCTGTGACTTTGGGTGAGTGTCTGAAAAGTTTCAGCGCTCCGTCCATCATCTCCGTGTGTTTGCTTTATTCGCCCTAAGTTGGCAGGGTATGCCCAGACGTGGGTCCCTTGCTCACTTTGCCACTGGAATCAAGCTAGCCTGGCTGATGAGGGCTGTTAGCCCAAAACCAGTCTCAGGATGCTTGTTTCCGGTCCAGGGAAGACATGGCTTGGCAGTTCGGGCTGGACTGTTCCCATGAGGCATAGGGTCAAGACTGATTTGCATATAGCTATGTCTGAACTGGGGTGGCAAAGTGAGCTAAAGAATGATGATGGATTCAACCCAGATCTGTGAATGGGGGTGAGTGTCTGAAAAGTTTCAGCGCTCCGTCCATCATCTCCTTGTGTTTGCATTATCCACAGTAGGTCTTTCACAAAATATAGCTACAAGCTAAAACTGTCTGTAGGTGAGACCTAAAACCAACGAAGATCACATTCTATTTGCATCCCCATGCTGGATAGAAGACTCGCAGCACTTTATGATTGCTTACGACATGGCGACAGCACGTCTAGAGGTGGTCTGAGCTTGTCCATTTGAGCACTGACCGTGCAGCAAATGGAAGCATAATTTCTCAGTGTGCACTGCCTGTGTGCAGAGGTCAGGCGCACACTGAATGGTGGTACATTGCACATTTGTGGTTTCAGGCCCCTCTGTCTGAGAACATTGATAAACACATTTGTACTGCGGTCTTCTATGCGCTGTTGTCCAGCGGGCCAACTGCGGAGAAACTATTTGGATGATTGTTGAAGAAGAAAAAAGAAAGTAAACTTTCCTCTGTTAAAAATGTATTCCTTAGTTATGAAGAGCTCAGTCACTGATCTCCTGTGGCACAGCAAGGGCACAATAGACCCTAATGCAAGAATGGAAACTGTGTCCCTGACCCCTGACATCCACTAATTGAAGTGGGTCACTCACACCTCCATGTCCCTGTGCCACTGCACCTACTGCACTGTTGATTGCTACACACCTTAGTTTACTAGCGGTGACTGCCCAACCAGATTCCTCATAAATGGACCTTACGTGGTAACCTCAGGATAATGGTTGGATCATTCGGGGTCATGACACATAATTTGGTGGTGACAGATGTTTGTGGTCTAGTTTTCGCCTGTGACAGCGTTTCTTTTCTGAGAGACGTTGGTTCACTTCCAGTCCATTATCAAATGTCTAACACTGCATCAAAGTGTGTTCACAATCACACCTACAGGAATGTCAACAGTAAGACATGTATTTGTTGCATCTATTATAAAGTCCAAATCATTTAAAAATCACTCTACTTACCTTGACGCCCAAAGCTCCTTTCTGAAGAGATGACTGTGTAAATAAATATTGTATGGTTCAAAGTTCCAGAGTCATCCTTGTTATGGCCTGATGAGATGGCTTCTCAAACAGGGGGTACACATTCACACCTAAACAAAATGTCTCATTCTGCGGCACCCAGTCCATGGAGGCAAACTAGGCAGCCAACCCAGCCTCTCAACTTAAGCGGGCGCCAGATTTGATGAAACAATCTAATGTCATCAGTGGTGGAATGAAGGGGGAGCCAGCCGGATCAGGCAGCTATTATTGACACAGCTCTTACACCGGGACACAATTCAGCAGCGCTGTCAGGTTGTCTGCATTCTGTTCAGAGCAGAAACGTGCAAGCAGGGAGGGGCCTTTCTTATGTTAGATTCCAAGATGGCCCAAAACAAATGCCGACTTTAAAGGGACATCAGCAATCTTGGCCCGGAGCTATCTGGACCCTAGATGCCAATGCAATGGAGGGGGAAAAAGGCACACAGTTTGTTATCACTATACAAGTACTTAAGAGAAACTATGAGGGGCTTCTCAAACAGGGGGTACACACTATCCCCTAGACAAAATGTCTCATTCAGTGGCACCCAGTACATGGAGGCAAACTAGGCAGCCAACCCAGCCTCCTAACTTAAGCGGACACCAAATTTGATGAAACAATCTAATGTCATCAGTGGTGGAATGAAGGGGGAACCAGTCGGATCAGGCAGCTATTATTGACACAGCTCTTACACCGGGACATTATTTAGAAGCGCTTTCATGGTGTCTGCTTTCGATTCAGAGCAGAAACAAGCAAGCCGAGAGGGGGCGTTCTTATGTTAGATTCCAAGTGGGTCCAAAACAACTGCCGAATTTAAAGGGCCATCAGCAATCTTGGCCGGGAGCTACCTGGAGACTAGATGCCAATACAATGGAGGGGGGAGAAAGGCACACAGATTGTTATCACTATACAAGTACTTAAGAGAAACTATGAGGGGCTTCTCAAATAGGGGATACACACTATCCCCTAGACAAAATGTCTCATTCAGTGGCACCCAGTCCATGGAGGCAAACTAGGCAGCCAACCCAGCCTCCTAACTTAAGCGGACACCAAATTTGATGAAACAATCTAATGTCATCAGTGGTGGAATAAAGGGGGAACCAGTCGGATCAGGCAGGTATTATTGACACAGCTCTTACACCGGGACATTATTTAGAAGCGCTTTCATGGTGTCTGCTTTCGATTCAGAGCAGAAACAAGCAAGCCGAGAGGGGGCGTTCTTATGTTAGATTCCAAGTGGGTCCAAAACAACTGCCGAATTTAAAGGGCCATCAGCAATCTTGGCCGGGAGCTACCTGGAGACTAGATGCCAATACAATGGAGGGCGGAGAAAGGCACACAGATTGTTATCACTATACAAATACTTAAGAGAAACTATGATTTGAAGAAAAACTTTTGACTTTGTCCAACCGCTGTGCATAAGAGATATGCGTGAACTGTAAGAATGTCAGATATTTTAGTCTGTTCGAGAATTTGCATGAATAACAATTTAAAAGCACTTACTCATTTGTTTATTTAATTCTTTTATAGAACTACTCATCCCAATGTAGGGTGTCTGAGCACTTTACATCACACACACATTATTCACTGACAGTAAAAGATAGGTGTGTGTGACACAATGAACAGGATGTTACATAAGACAATGAAGGTTTCGGTTGTGAGAGTCACACACTGTCTCTACTGGGAGAGATTATGTGTTAGGAGTGCATGGCCAGTAGAAACACAAACTTGGGACTTAAAACGCAACGCAGTGATTGGGGTTGTCTGTGCTATTAATGCTTTGGGCCCAATTTAATTGTTGGCGGGCGGAGTGATCTAGGTTGGTCTGGTGGAGGACTTCACGTCTGCTAGGCCAAATTTAGAAACTGGCAGTCATTTGTAAAGCGCTGGCAGGAACCTCTGTTATGGCGGTTCCTGACAATGCTGTTTATAGTTTGGTGCAGGCCCCATCAACATGACGCAGCCCTGCACCAAACTGTTTTCTTTTTTGTTTTCGAAAAGAAAATCCAGGAGCAGGATTTTCTTTTTGAAAATAAAATGCTCCCCTCGCCACGGGAGTCCCTTCCCATGGCAAAGGGAGCATTGAGCAGTTTTCACTGCCACGGTTTTCCTGGTGGTGATGGGCAGTGAAAACTGACCTCTAATTCTGGTAATCTAAATTAGATGGTTGGAATTACAGGTCTGCCTCCGATGGCCCTTACTCCAAAGGGCCGCCTGTGGGGTTTAATCATGGCGGAGACAGACAGTCTCTGCCATGATTAAACCAATGGTCCGCCCGCATCTAAATTTGGTGGGTAGACCATTATGTTGGCGGTAAACCTGTGAAACAGGTGCATTAACCCCGTAAGATATTTTTAAATGTAGCCTTTGCAAATAGTTAAGCCAGAACAGATTTACTGTCATGTTTCTCCTTGTTGTCGATTTCTTTGGGGCAGAGTTTTTTTTTTTTTTTTTAATAATTGTATAAGTAGACATTCAGACTGCTTTTCGTGACTCCGTCCCTCATGGCTCCCCCTATTTTTGTAGACACACATTGACCCTCAATTTATGGGTTGTCGGAGTCAAGTTTTTCCAATTGCAGCACTGAATGTCATAAAAATAAAATGAAAAAACACAAACGTGGGTGCTCGGATTGTGTAGTTTGCGTACGGTGCCGTTTGCTGACAAATAGGCTGGTTATGTTAAAGGCCTCAGCCTAACCACGGCCTGTGATTGGCTGCAGTGGCCTGTCCATCAAACACAGGGTGCTGAAGAGTCACAGAGAACGAGCTCGAAGAGTAGGGGTTCTGACGTCAGGTTCAGATCATGCCTGTTAGGCCCATGTCCTTAATGTAGTACTTTGAACAGAAAACTGATAAATAAATGCATTAATAAATAAATGTGTTAATGCTTGAATAAATGCCAGCCTGAGGTAGGAATTTGGACTTGTAGCTTTTCACATTGTTTTTTGTGTATTTAACCTTTTTATATCCTACGTGCACAACACTTTTATGTGCACTTATTTAACGTTTTGTTTCCCCCTGGACAATACTCGTGTATCCATAAAAGATACAGGCCCATTTCAGGCAGAAATTCCAAAATCTATACATATAGGTGTACACTGTGGATGCATCAGTTTCTGCAGGGCTCAAAGGTTTCCAGACATCATCCTGGGAAGCTGCCGATTCCACGGGGCACTGCTGGAAAACCTTTCAGCATTTCTATCTACTCTGATGCACAGACATTTATTTCTGTGCCAAGTATACACTGTGCTGGTGAACACTTCTCACTTCAACTGCACTTTCGGAGGTTTTTTTTTTATATAGCGCGAACTAGAGACCCGAGACATCGGGTATCAGAGCGCTTTTCATGAGCACCAGTTGCGTCACACAGGACACATTCATTCTTGTCAGGCGCGGGGAGATTAAGTGATTCGCCCCGAATCTCACATTGTGACTTTAAACTTTATCTTCTTTTTCCCACATGGAAAATATTTCTCCACCTGGAGAAAGTCCTTTCCCCCCAATGCCACCAATGTTGAGGCTGTTCCCTTTCCAATTCCCCGCTAAAAATGGATTTACTCCTGCCCTGGGCAGGAGTAACCAGAGACCCTTTCCGAGTTTGTGTGCATGTCTGCTCTGGAACACCCGCCCATGGGTGAATATTTACTGTCGCGTAATAGTATACCATACTGAGGCAATGCCCCATACGTTGTAAATATATTTGTGAATGTAAATCACATTTTGTCGGTTATAAATAATCCATGCCATTTGATTTTTATAAGATGCACATACACAAGTGAATCCCCACAAACCCAAGGGCAGGAGTACTCTGACCACACGAGGGGGTGAGGCTCCCCTGTGAAAGAACTGTTTGCTGCATGCAGCATGGCAGATGGAAGACCCCATTACTGACGCAATGACATTGATGGGACTCAGAAAGTCATTTGGAAGGGGGTGTTATCGTCCATGTAGGGCCAGCTGAAGCTGACGTCCTGCTATGGAAACTGGTTCCAATTTCTTTTTGTGCAACATCAAAGGAATAGTAGATTTTTATAAGCTCGAAAGTGCCAGGTAATTGTTCAGTGGTAAATAAGTGTTGAGACAGTACATCAAAGACTGTAAAATCCTTTGGCAGCTGCAGCTGGGGGCTGATTGGGATGTCATATATGAGAGGGGGGGCCAGGGGGACGTCTACACAAATACAAGTACTGAGACTATGTTCAGAAACTGCTGATGTGTAGCATATAATGTTATTTGAAAGAGATGCTGTTTGCACATTTCATCTGTTGTGCCAAAAAGGAGGGCCCAGAGGCCTGCCCGAACACCTGCTACAAACTCATGCAGCCACCGGGCTTTCAAAAGAACAGCAGGGGTGAAGTTACCCTTGGGAAATGGCCGCTGATCTACCATACACAGGAGACCGCATTATGCAGCACAAGGTCACTGCCTAGGCACATTGGTTCCAAGGCTCCAGGTAAGGCCTAGATGAGAATAGTGAGGGGGCCAAAAATAACCCTAACTTAATGACTCATACAGATGTTAGGGAAAAATCAACCACGGGCAGCTTCCGGAGCAATCATTCAGAGCAGAATTGGATTTGTTAATTATGTGGCTACATGCGGATCTCTGTCCTGACGAAGACTCCAGCTGAAAATCATAAATGAGGGTCGCAACATGTAGACACAATCTGTTCAGAGCAGCAGATTTGAAACCTTTCCATCCTGAGTTGGCAAAAAAAAACACAATTACAGAGGTGCACAATACTTTTTAACACTCAAACATAATGTCAACACTGGTAAATAAAATGGGATTGCTATATCTACAAAAGTTGATGTATATCTATCAGTTACATATGTCAAATGTGCTGCTCAAAGTGTTTCATTAAAGTAATCCACACACATTTTGCTCACACTCTCACAGTTTCTCCATGCTGAAGAACAACTATTGACTGGGCTATCATATTAATATTAACACGATGGACACAGCCTTTACAATGATCCCACCTTGTCTGTATTGTTTTCTTATAAAGTATTTGTCATATTCATATGCTCTGAAGTCAGAAAAGGGTTAACTTCACAAATAACGATCACTCCAAGTTCACCCAGCTTCCCACCTGTAGAGGGGGAGCAAATGTGGAACATTAAAACTAATGTATAGAGTTATATCCATTAACGTTTATAGGCTCCTGTGTTCAGAAGAGCCATGTAAAATAAAATCACAGAATTGATAACCAAGCGGAGGACATGATGTGTTATGTAGAATTGACTGCCCAGCCCCGGTGGGTTATGGGGCAGCTCGACAGCCTTTGTTTTGGGAAGAGCATCACATATTTTGACGTGCAGTCTTTTTATGGGCGCGGCACCAGGTGCAGAGCGGTGACCAACCTTTTATGCAGCAGCATAGATTTGAGAGGGGGTGTCATTTGAGGTCGTCTGGGGGCAGGGTTCTCCCACCCAGAACATGTGGGGTAACTGTGTAACATGTGACTGGCTACTGTGCACTGGCCTGCCATCTACACAGAGAAGAGCCGGTGGTACATGCGTGCGAGGAGGCTGGTGTGGTGGGCAGGTGGGAGGGTAGAGAGAGGGGTACTCTTGCAAGGGGAAGATTATATGCACCGGCACCCCCCTTCCTTGGTCGAAGGTCTGGCAGGAGCTGGGCTGCACCGAAGCCCTTTCCCAATGCAATTTTACCGGCCTGATGATTCATCCGGTAAAACTAGGTCCTGTAAAATCTGCCCACTTACAACTGCACACGTGAATTCCACTCTGCAAGAATCAAGGGCTCATCTGTGCACTGACCAGAATCCTGCTCCAGACTCGTGCGGCCTCCTGCCTCACGGTCTGGTGGCCGAGTGTTGCTTGTGTGTGGCCTGTGACAATGTGCCCTTTTTCTTGGAAGACCCAGCCCGTGCTCCCTCACAGCCATCTGTCTGCTCTATTTTGTGTTTGTAAATTTAATTAAGCAGCGCCTTGTCACGAGCTTCATGAAAAGAGCACATCCTTCTGCGAAGATCAGGGCGGGCGATGGAGACGGGGAAGCTGCAAGGTTAAACACCATCTGTGCAGCAGGGGCGCCTCACCTGTACCCACCGCACCCCCACCTTGCCTGCAACAGCTGCTGCGAGACACCCCCGTGCAGGTGAGAGGCTGTCTCACAGAAGGGGGGGCTTGGGTGAGTGGCAGTGCATGGAGAACCGCAGCCTACGCTGAGAGGCCTGCGCGCGCCATCCAGCCCCCCTACCTGGTGGACGCGTCCACTCTCTACCTACACGCTGGCCTGCAGGGGCAGCCAATGACGTTGAACCCGGCGGCAGATCCTCACCAGAGCGAGGCTACACCCGGCTTTATCTCAGGGTGTCATGAACAGGTGCCGTCTGCAGTCTTGGCCTCACTAGTAACAGGTGCCCGGTCACTCCTTAGCGCAGGGGCGCCTCACCTGTACCCACCGCACCCCCACCCCCACCCTGCCTGCAACAGCTGCTGCGAGACACCCCCGTGCAGGTGAGAGGCTGTCTCACAGAAGGGGGGGCTTGGGTGAGTGGCAGTGCATGGAGAACCGCAGCCTACGCTGAGAGGCCTGCGCGCGCCATCCAGCCCCCCTACCTGGTGTGGACGCGTCCACTCTTTACGTACACGCTGGCCTGCAGGTGCAGCCAATGACGTCGAACCCTACCCGGAGGCAGATCCTCACCTGAGCGAGGCTACACCCGGCTTTATCTCAGGGTGTCATGGACAGGGGCCTTCTGCAGTTTTGGCCTCACTTGTAACAGGTGCCCGGTCACTCCTATAGCAGGAGTAGGAAATCCGAATTATTTACATATTTTCAGGATATTCACGTGACATACATGTGTATATAGTGACTCTTTTTAAGATAAGCTTATAGTCAGTGGTTATTTTTTAAAATTGGCCAATTCCAGCCTACCTAGGACAACCCCGGATTAGAGGTGGCCAGTGCGTCTCTTCATTTCACCCAAAAAGGTTATCGGATAATCGGAAAATTAACCCTGACCAGTGTTGGTCTGAGGGCTATGTCCAACGAAATGACCGGGATTACTGCTGGACCCCACACTATGCTACATCTGCACATGAACTGCTATCAAAAATCCCACATTTGAAGCTGCGTAGATTAAATCACGCTGGGCCTTCTCTTTCAGGAGCGCAGGTGCTGGTTCTTTCTCTCTGGGACAGAACTTGCTCGAGTTTGAACCCTCTTAAGGTTCTCTGTGTTTCTGTACTTCCTGGAAGTAGCTGTATTTTCACAATTCCCGTTAAAAGCGAAAACGAGTCCTAGAAATATGTCTAACTATTGGAAGACAGGACAATTCGCTACTCTGACTGCAGTGTTCGAATATCTGGAGAGAAAGTATTTTCGGGTGTCATTGTCAGTCTGCGGAAGCAGGGAGATTAAACATGGAAACATGTCAGTGTGCACGTGTGCACCATTGCATGCACAGCAGGGGCGGCAGGGCATTTAATGACAGGTAGCCTCAGTATGGGGAACACAGGCCTTGTGACTCCCACAATGCCCAGATCTCTGCCATCCATCACACAGCCGCTGGGCTAATTTCAGCCTCTGTAGAGCCATTTTAAGGATTTTTTGGGGCATCGGGCAAAAATAATTTTTGGGCCCCTTTTCAGAAAGAATTTAGAATTTAGAATGTTGGCAAACTTCTCTGAGCCCACACTGCTTGATTGCCTGATGGAAGGAGTAGTTGACGACACCTAAGAGTTCTGGGAACCCTCCCCAGACTCAGGATCACCAGCCGCTTACACGCGTGCACAACACTAAACAGATGCAGTACTCAGCAAAGAGGGAGCACATCCTTCAGGCACTGAGTACTAAAGAGGAGAGAGGGAACGGAAATACATCAAACATGTAGGGAAATGTCCAATGTTGAACACATTAACGTTTGCGGGAAGCCCTACAACTAATAGTTGTGACGCAACTTCTACCTCAAAGTCAGGATGCCATCTTAGATACATAAAAAAAGATGTACTTTCCACTTGTTGGTCAGAACTCAGTAATCCTTCAGTGAGGAATTAACCCGCAAAAGGAGGTGTAAGCTTGGGATGCAGTTGGGAGTTGTTGTTGGGCGTCGGTGCTCCACCCGCCTGGCTCACATGCGCATTCTAGTCCGTGGGACCTTGGGCGGAATCGTCGCTTACCTTGGTGGTCCCCGGGGGCTAGGGATCGGGTACCAGCAGGACGCCTCTTCTCCCCGGCAGGAGGGAACGTTTGGGGACGTGCTGTGTCAGCGTTCTGATGCGAGTACCGACTAACCCTGGGCGTAGTTCGCGTAGTAGCGCTACGCGTAGCTACGCGAAGTGCACTTTGCACTACGCGAACTGCGTAGTGCGGTAGGAAATGCTGTTCGCAATGATTGCACAGTGCCGGATGCTTGTCCGCACTGTGCAATCATTGCAAACGGCATCTTGCACAGTGCAAGCGGTCGTTTTCTGCCGCTCGAGTAGATTTGTACTCGAGCGGCAGTTTTCTCAACGCGGACTGGTAGTTTCTCATTGCGAGCAGTCGCGAGCATACGCGACCACTCGCAATGAGAAACCTGACCTCCCCGCGTTGAGAATCTCGCCGGGAGGTTTATTTTCCACGCTCGCGATCGGCAACTTGATGTTGCTGATTGCGAACGAGGAAAAAGTCTCGCCGGGATGTCATTTTGCTCGCTCGCGGTCGCCAACTTGACGTTGAGGACCGCGAGCAAGCAAAAAATGCCCGCTACGCTACGCGTTTTTGCACTGTGCTACGTGCAATTCGCGTAGCGCGTAGTTGCGCAAACTACGCGAGCGTAGCGTAGTTTTCCGCCCAGGCCTAGTACCGACACCATCTCGGATTGGGTTCCAAATTTGATCCAAGATGGTGTCCATCGTTCTGGGGTAAAAATAGCCGAATCCCAAATGGAGGAATGTAGTTCCTGTGTAGGTTTCACCACTTCCGGGTTAGATAGGACTATTGAAGTGGAGTCTGGGGATTGGTCTGTGGGTCACAACACTCCTGCTATGCTCAGTAGTGTTTTTGGTGCTCTTTCTTACTATTTTTCCCTAGTTTAGGCCCCTCTGGTGTTGCTCTGAAGTTTGGTACCCAGCTGTTGCCATAGGAGGGTTTCCCTCCTCAGCGGTGGTTTCTTTCCTTGGACACTTACCTGCTGCTATTTACTCCACCATCAGTCAGTACAGTGGCTGCAGAAAGAAATTGCCCACACCTAGGGGTCAAGTCCTGAAAGCTGCAAAGACCGCTGCTGCGTTCAGCCCTTAACAATTTTTGAGAGACAGGTAAGACTGTGAAAAGAGCCTGAGAGATGTTGGCACTGTAAACACTAGGAAAATGTGACTGTGGAGAGATAAGTAAGTAGTGAACAGTCATTGATCTATAAAGAGATGCTGGGGCTGGGGAGAGGTCAGGCATGGAGTAGACCAGTGATACTCGAAGTACGGCCCTCCTGTCCTTTACATGCGGCCCCCTGATAAAGAGCAGCACTGGGCTGCTGTTTTCTTGACTCAGCAGAGGCATTGAGAAATAAGTTAAATAAATAGGCAAGCCTTTATTTAGAGGTTAATTGAAGTTAAAGAAAGGAAGTAACTAGATTATCCTACACTGCTTAACTTTAGAAACACCTTTATTCCATCTTGCAGCAAAAGTGTAAACATATAATAAGGCCTCTTCAAAATTCAAAAAGTGTATTTCATTAACATGAAGAACCATTTCAACTTAGTACATCACATTATATCAGTGCATTGATAAGTATTTTTTTTTTAAAGCAATAGTTTTCAAAAATGAATTTAACAAACAGTCATTCTTCCCCAACCCTGACAATAATGTCAATATTGAACTAAGATGCAAGTCAGTTGTTAAGTGCACTCTTTGGGCTGGGTTCCTATATACACGAAAATCATTATAGTTTAATAAATCAAACACAGGAGAAGTTTTTGTACAATGCACATCCAGAAGGTATGTATTTCGGCATCCTTTTTATCCTTTTTTTTATATGATAACGAAGAAAAAGGAGGGAAAGTGAAATTAAACAATTGCCTATGATCCTACAGTTTAGTAAAGTGGGGAACCCGGGATTAATCCCAGGGTTTCTGGTTTCACATTGTACAGTTTTGCCACTGCATGTATATGCTTCACTTCCCCTACACCCATCATACTGGCACCGCCCCCCGGCACCACCCGCCCAACCGCCACCCTACTGACATCAATGTGGCCCTCGGTCACATAACAGACAAATCTTTTGGACCATGGTAAAATGTTAGTGAGTACCCATGGATTAGACAGTGGTGTGGAGGTTTGCTTTAATTGTGGAGAGAGTATAGGAATGTGGAAATTGATGGGGCTGTGAAGAGGTGGCAGATTATTTAAGGTGGGATAAGCTCGGTGTGGAGAGAATCTTGGTCTGTGGGGTCATGCTGAGCCTGTGAAGAGATGAGAAGGCTGTTATGAAATCCGGTGTGGAAATACTGGGGCTGGGGGAAATGAGGGGGTTGATGAGGGGACAAAGCATTCTTTGAGTGACAAGCGAGGAGAAAGAAGGGGGTTTTGATGAAATGAGTGGGCTGTTAAGAGAAGACTGTGGGGTGGAGTCATATGGGGCTGTAGAAAAATGAGCTGGAGAAGTACAGACTATGGAGAGGAGCTGGGGCTGTGGGGAGATGTGACAGTGAAGGATGTAGTGTTACTGCCAAGCGAGGGAGCAGTAAAGAGATGCAGGGGCTATTGAGAGGTGTGACACTGAAGAGATGCAGGGGTTGAGGAGCCGAGGGGCAGTGAAGAGAGGGAGTGGCTGTGGAGAGCAGTGACAGTAAAGGAATGCAGGGGTTGAGGAGTGGTGGGATAGTGAAGCGATGCAGGGGCTGTAGAGAGCAGTGACAGTGAAGAGATACAGGGGTTGAGGAGCCGTGGGGCAGTGAACTGATGCAGTGGCTGCAGAGAGGTTTGATAATAAAGAGGTGCAGGGGTTGATGAGCCTTGGGGCAGTGAAGATACAGGTGCTGTAGAGAGGTGTGACAATGAAGAGATGCAGGGGTTGAGGAGCCGTGGGGCAGTGAAGAGATGCAGGGGCTGTAGAGAGCAGTGACAGTGAAGACATGCCGAGGTTGATGAGCATTGGGGCAGTAAAGAGATGTAGGGGCTGAACAGTCGTGGGGCAGTGAAGAGATGCAGCGGCTGTAGAGAGCAGTGACAGTAAAAGAATGCAGGGGTTGAGGAGCCGTGGGGCAGTGAAGCGATGCAGGGGCTGTAGAGAGCAGTGACAGTGAAGAGATGCAGGGGTTGAGGATCCGTGGGGCAGTGAAGAGATGCAGTGGCTATAGAGAGCAGTGAGAGTGAAGGAATGCAGGGGTTGAGGAGCTGTGGGGTAGTGAAGTGATGCAGTGGCTGTGGAGAGGTGTAACGTTGAAGTTATGCAGGGGGTTGAGGAGCCGTGGGGCAGTGAAGTGATGCAGTGGCTGTAGAGAGGTGTGACACTGGAGAGATGCAGAGTGTTGAGGAGCCGTGGGGCAGTGAAGAGATGCAGGGGCTGTAGAGAGCAATGACAGTGAAGAGATGCAGGGGTCGAGGAGATGTGGGGCAGTGAAGAGATGCAGTGGCTGTAGAGAGCAGTGACAGTGAAGAGATGCAAGGGTTGAGGAGCATTGGAGCAGTGAAGTGATGCAGTGGCTGTGGAGAGGTATGACAATGAAGAGATGCAGGGGTTGAGGAGCCGTGGGGCAGTGAAGAGATGCAGAGGCTGTAGAGAGCAGTGACAGTGAAGAGATGCAGGGGTTGAGAAGCCATGGGGCAGTGAAGCGATGCAGGGGCTGCAGAGAGGTGTGATAATGAAGAGGTGCAGGAGTTGTAGAGAGGTGTGACAATGAAGAGATGCAGGGGTCGAGGAGACGTGGGGCAGTGAAGAGATGCAGGGGATGTGGAGAGCAGTGACAGTGAAGAGATGCAGGGGTTGAGGAGCCGTGGGGCAGTGAGGAGATGCAGGGGTTGAGGAACCGTGGGGACGTGAAGAGATGCTGGGGCTATAGAGAGGTCTGACAATGAAGAGATGCAGGGGCTGTAGAGAGGTGTGACAATGAAGAGATGCAGGGGCATGATGAGCTGTGGGGCAGTGAGGAGATGCAGGGGTTGAGGAGCTGTGGGGCAGTGAAGAGGTGCAGTGGCTGTGGAGAGGTGTGACACTGAAGAGATGCAGAGGGTTGAGGAGCCGTGGGGCAGTGAAGCGATGCAGGGGCTGTAGAGAGGTCTGACAATGAAGAGATGCAGGGGTTGAGGAGCCGTGAGGCAGTGAAGAAATGTAGGGGCTGTAGAGAGCAGTGACAGTGAAGAGATGCAGGGGTTGAGGAGCAATGGGGCAGTGAAGACGGAGTGACTGTGGCGAGCAGTGACAGTGAAAGAATGCAGGGGTTGAGGAGCTGTGGGGCAGTGAAGTGATGCAGGGGCTGTAGACAGCAGTGACAGTGAAGAGATGCAGGGGTTGAGAAGCCGTGGGGCAGTGAAGAGATGCAGTGGCTGTGGTGGAGAGGTGTAACGCCGAAGAGATGCAGGGGGTTGAGGAGCCATGGGGCAGTGAAGCGATGCAGGGGCTGCAGAGAGGTGTGACAACGAAGATATGCAGGGGTTGAGGAGCCGTGGGGCAGTGAGGAGATACAGCAACTGTCGAGAGCAGTGACAGTGAAGCGATGCAGGGGTTAAGGAGCCGTGAGGCAGTGAAGAGATGTAGTGGCTGTTGAGAGCAGTGACAGTGGAGAGATGCACGGGTTGAGGAGCCTTGGGGCAGTGAAGAGATGCAGTGGCTGTGGAGAGCAATGACAGTGGAGAGATGCACAGGTTGAGGAGACGTGTGGCAGTGAAGAGATGCAGGGTCTGTAGAGAGGTGTGACAGTGAAGAGATGCACGGGCTGTAAAGAGGTATGACAATGAAGAGATGCAGGGGTGAGGAGCCGTGGGGCAGTAAAGAGAGGGAGTGGCTGTGGAGAGCATTTACAGTGAGGAGATTAAGGGGTTGAGGAGACGTGTGGCAGTGAAGAGATGCTGGGGCTGTAAAGAGGTATGACAATGAAGAGATGCAGGGGTGAGGAGCCGTGGGGCAGTAAAGAGAGGGAGTGGCTGTGGAGAGCATTTACAGTGAGGAGATTAAGGGGTTGTGGAGCCGAGGGGTAGTGAAGAGATGCAGGGGCTGTAGAGAGGTGTGACACTGAAGAGATGCCGGGGGGTTGAGGAGCCGAGGGGCAGTGAAGAGAGGGAGTGGCTGTGGAGAGCAGTGACAGTAAAGGAATGCAGGGGTTGAGGAGTGGTGGGATAGTGAAGCGATGCAGGGGCTGTAGAGAGCAGTGACAGTGAAGAGATACAGGGGTTGAGGAGCCGTGGGGCAGTGAACTGATGCAGTGGCTGCAGAGAGGTTTGATAATAAAGAGGTGCAGGGGTTGATGAGCCTTGGGGCAGTGAAGATACAGGTGCTGTAGAGAGGTGTGACAATGAAGAGATGCAGGGGTTGAGGAGCCGTGGGGCAGTGAAGAGATGCAGGGGCTGTAGAGAGCAGTGACAGTGAAGACATGCCGAGGTTGATGAGCATTGGGGCAGTGAAGAGATGTAGGGGCTGAACAGTCGTGGGGCAGTGAAGAGATGCAGCGGCTGTAGAGAGCAGTGACAGTAAAAGAATGCAGGGGTTGAGGAGCCGTGGGGCAGTGAAGCGATGCAGGGGCTGTAGAGAGCAGTGACAGTGAAGAGATGCAGGGGTTGAGGATCCGTGGGGCAGTGAAGAGATGCAGTGGCTATAGAGAGCAGTGAGAGTGAAGGAATGCAGGGGTTGAGGAGCTGTGGGGTAGTGAAGTGATGCAGTGGCTGTGGAGAGGTGTAACGTTGAAGATATGCAGGGGGTTGAGGAGCCGTGGGGCAGTGAAGTGATGCAGTGGCTGTAGAGAGGTGTGACACTGGAGAGATGCAGAGTGTTGAGGAGCCGTGGGGCAGTGAAGAGATGCAGGGGCTGTAGAGAGCAATGACAGTGAAGAGATGCAGGGGTCGAGGAGATGTGGGGCAGTGAAGAGATGCAGTGGCTGTAGAGAGCAGTGACAGTGAAGAGATGCAAGGGTTGAGGAGCATTGGAGCAGTGAAGTGATGCAGTGGCTGTGGAGAGGTATGACAATGAAGAGATGCAGGGGTTGAGGAGCCGTGGGGCAGTGAAGAGATTCAGAGGCTGTAGAGAGCAGTGACAGTGAAGAGATGCAGGGGTTGAGAAGCCATGGGGCAGTGAAGCGATGCAGGGGCTGCAGAGAGGTGTGATAATGAAGAGGTGCAGGAGTTGTAGAGAGGTGTGACAATGAAGAGATGCAGGGGTCGAAGAGACGTGGGGCAGTGAAGAGATGCAGGGGATGTGGAGAGCAGTGACAGTGAAGAGATGCAGGGGTTGAGGAGCCGTGGGGCAGTGAGGAGATGCAGGGGTTGAGGAACCGTGGGGACGTGAAGAGATGCTGGGGCTATAGAGAGGTCTGACAATGAAGAGATGCAGGGGCTGTAGAGAGGTGTGACAATGAAGAGATGCAGGGACATGATGAGCTGTGGGGCAGTGAGGAGATGCAGGGGTTGAGGAGCTGTGGGGCAGTGAAGAGATGCAGTGGCTGTGGAGAGGTGTGACACTGAAGAGATGCAGAGGGTTGAGGAGCCGTGGGGCAGTGAAGCGATGCAGGGGCTGTAGAGAGGTCTGACAATGAAGAGATGCAAGGGTTGAGGAGCCGTGAGGCAGTGAAGAAATGTAGGGGCTGTAGAGAACAGTGACAGTGAAGAGATGCAGGGGTTGAGGAGCAATGGGGCAGTGAAGACGGAGTGACTGTGGCGAGCAGTGACAGTGAAAGAATGCAGGGGTTGAGGAGCTGTGGGGCAGTGAAGTGATGCAGGGGCTGTAGACAGCAGTGACAGTGAAGAGATGCAGGGGTTGTGTAGCCGTGGGGCAGTGAAGAGATGCAGTGGCTGTGGTGGAGAGGTGTAACGCCGAAGAGATGCAGGGGGTTGAGGAGCCATGGGGCAGTGAAGCGATGCAGGGGCTGCAGAGAGGTGTGACAACGAAGATATGCAGGGGTTGAGGAGCCGTGGGGCAGTGAGGAGATACAGCAACTGTCGAGAGCAGTGACAGTGAAGCGATGCAGGGGTTAAGGAGCCGTGAGGCAGTGAAGAGATGTAGTGGCTGTTGAGAGCAGTGACAGTGGAGAGATGCACAGGTTGAGGAGACGTGTGGCAGTGAAGAGATGCAGGGTCTGTAGAGAGGTGTGACAGTGAAGAGATGCACGGGCTGTAAAGAGGTATGACAATGAAGAGATGCAGGGGTGAGGAGCCGTGGGGCAGTAAAGAGAGGGAGTGGCTGTGGAGAGCATTTACAGTGAGGAGATTAAGGGGTTGAGGAGACGTGTGGCAGTGAAGAGATGCTGGGGCTGTAGAGAGCAGTGACAGTGAGGACATGCAGAGGTTGATGAGCCTTGGGGCAGTGAAGAGATGCAGGGGTCGAGGAGCCGTGGGGCAGTGAAGAGATGCAGGGGCTGTAGAGAGCAGTGACAGTGAAGAGATGAGCGGCTGTAGAGATCAGTGACAGTGAAGAGATGCAGCGGTTGAGGAGTCGTGTGGCAGTGAAGAGAAGCAGTGGCTGTAGAGAGCAGTGACAGTGAAGAGATGCAAGGGTTGAGGAGCCTTGGAGCAGTGAAGATACAGGTGCTGTAGAGAGGTCTGACAGTGAAGGAATGCAGGGGTTAAGGAGCTGTGGGGTAGTGAAGTGAGGGAGTGGCTGTGGAGAGCATTGACAGTGAAGAGATTAAGGGGTTGAGGAGTCGTGTGGCAGTGTAGAGATGCAGGGGCTGTATAGAGCAGTGACAGTGAAGAGATGAGCGGCTGTAGAGAGCAGTGACAGTGAAGAGATGCAGCGGTTGAGGAGTCGTGTGGCAGTGAAGAGAAGCAGTGGCTGTAGAGAGAAGTGACAGTGAAGAGATGCAAGGGTTGAGGAGCCTTGGAGCAGTGAAGATACAGGTGCTGTAGAGAGGTCTGACAGTGAAGAGATGCAGGGGTTAAGGAGCTGTGGGGCAGTGAAGTGAGGGAGTGGCTGTGGAGAGCAGTGACAGTGAAGACATGCAGAGGTTGATGAGCCTTGGGGCAGTGAAGAGATGTAGGGGCTGAACAGTCGTGGGGCAGTGAAGAGAAGCAGTGGCTGTAGAGAACAGTGACAGTGAAGAGATGCAGGGGTTGAGGAGCTGTGGGGCAGGGAAGAGATGCAGCCTCTGTAGAGAGGTCTGACAATGAAGAGATGCAGGGGTTGAGGAGCCGTGGGGCAGTGAGGAGATGCATGGGCTGAACAGTCGTGGGGCAGTGAAGAGATGCAGTGGCTGTGGAGAGCAATGACAGTGAAGAGATGCAGGAGTTGAGGAGACGTGTGGCAGTGAAGAGATGCAGGGTCTGTAGAGAGGTGTGACAGTGAAGAGATGCAGGGGCTGTAAAGAGGTATGACAATGGAGAGATGCAGGGGTGAGGAGCCGTGGGGCAGTAAAGAGATGCAGGGGCTGTATAGAGCAGTGACAGTGAAGAGATGAGTGGCTGTAGAGAGCAGTGACAGTGAAGAGATGCAGCGGTTGAGGAGTCGTGTGGCAGTGAAGAGAAGCAGTGGCTGTAGAGAGCAGTGACAGTGAAGAGATGCAAGGGTTGAGGAGCCTTGGGGCAGTGAAGATACAGGTGCTGTAGAGAGGTCTGACAGTGAAGGAATGCAGGGGTTAAGGAGCTGTGGGGCAGTGAAGTGAGGGAGTGGCTGTGGAGAGCATTGACAGTGAAGAGATTAAGGGGTTGAGGAGACGTGTGGCAGTGAAGAGATGCAGGGGCTGTATAGAGCAGTGACAGTGAAGAGATGAGCGGCTGTAGAGAGCAGTGACAGTGAAGAGATGCAAGGGTTGAGGAGCCTTGGAGCAGTGAAGATACAGGTGCTGTAGAGAGGTCTGACAGTGAAGAGATGCAGGGGTTAAGGAGCTGTGGGGCAGTGAAGTGAGGGAGTGGCTGTGGAGAGCATTGACAGTGAAGAGATGCAGGGGTCGAGGAGCCGTGGGGCAGTGAAAAGATGCAGGGGCTGTAGAGAGCAGTGACAGTGAAGAGATGCAGTAGTTGAGGAGCCGTGGGGCAGTGAAGAGATGCAGGGGCTCTAGAGCGGTCTGACAATGAAGAGATGCAGGGGCTGTAGAGAGGTGTGACAATGAAGAGATGCAGGGGCATGAGGAGCTGTGGGGCAGTGAGGAGATGCAGGGGTTGAGGAGCCGTGGGGCAGTGAAGAGATGCAGGGGCTGTAGAGAGATGTGGCAGTGAAGAGATGCAGGGGTTGAGGAGCCGTGGGGCAGTGAAGCGATGCAGGGGCTGTAGAGAGATGTGACAGTGAAGAGATGCAGGAGTTGAGGAGGCATGGGGCAGAGAAGAGATGCAGGCACTGTAGAGAGCAATGACACTGAAGAGATGCAGGGGCTGAGGAGCCATGGGGCAGTAAAGACAGGGAGTGACTGTGGTGAGCAGTGACAGTGAAAGAATGCAGGGGTTGAGGAGCAGTGGGGCAGTGAAGCGATGCAGGGGCTGTAGAGAGCAGTGACAGTGAAGAGATGCAGAGGTTGAGGAGCTGTGGGGCAGTGAAGAGATGCAGTGGCTGTAGAGAGCAATGACAGTGAAGAGATGCAGGGGTTGAGAAGCTGTGGGGCAGTGAAGAGATGCAGTGGCTGTGGTGGAGAGGTGTAACACCGAAGAGATGCAGGGGGTTGAGAAGCCATGGGGCAGTGAAGCGATGCAGGGGCTGCAGAGAGGTGTGATAACGAAGAGATGCAGGGGCTGCAGAGAGGTGTGACAAAGAAGAGATGCCGGGGTTGAGGAGCCTTGGGGCAGTGAAGAGATGTAGGGGCTGAACAGTCGTGGGGCAGTGAAGAGAAGCAGTGGCTATTGAGAGCAGTGACAGTGGAGAGATGCAGGGGTTGAGGATCCATGGGGCAGTGAAGCAATGCAGTGGTTGTGGAGAGCAGTGACAATGAAGAGATGCAGGGGTTGAGGAGCCGTGGGGCAGTGAAGTGATGCAGGGGCAGTAGAGAGGTGTGACAATGGAGAGATGTAGGAGTTGAGGAGCCGTGGGGCAGTGGAGAGAGGGAGTGGCTGTGGAGAGCAGCGACAATAAAGGAATGCATGGGCTGAGGAGCCGTGGGGCAGTGAAGTGATGCAGGGGCTGTAGAGAGCAGTGACAGTGTATAGATGCAGGGGTTGAGAAGCCGTGGGGCAGTGGACAGAGGGAGTGGCTGTGGAGAGCAGTGTCAATGAAGGAATGCATGGGTTGAGGAGCCGTGGGGCAGTGAAGTGATGCAGGGGCTGTAGAGAGCAGTGACAGTGAAGAGATGCAGGGGTTGAGGAGCCGTGGGGCAGTGAAGCGATGCAGGGGCTGTAGAGAGCAGTGATAGGATAGAGATGTAGGGGTTGAGGAGCCGTGGGGCAGTGAAGTGATGCAGCGGCTGTAGAGAGCAGTGACAGTGAAGAGATGCAGGGGTTGAGGAGCCGAGGGGCAGTGAAGTGATGCAGGGGCAGTAGAGAGGTGTGACAATGGAGAGATGTAGGAGTTGAGGAGCCGTGGGGCAGTGGAGAGAGGGAGTGGCTGTGGAGAGCAGCGACAATAAAGGAATGCATGGGCTGAGGAGCCTTGGGGCAGTGAAGTGATGCAGGGGCTGTAGAGAGCAGTGACAGTGTATAGATGCAGGGGTTGAGAAGCCGTGGGGCAGTAGACAGAGGGAGTGGCTGTGGAGAGCAGTGTCAATGAAGGAATGCATGGGTTGAGGAGCCGTGGGGCAGTGAAGTGATGCAAGGGCTGTAGAGAGCAGTGACAGTGAAGAGTTACAGGGGTTGAGGAGCCGCGGGCAAGTGAAGCGATGCACGGGCTGTAGAGAGCAGTGATAGGATAGAGATGTAGGGGTTGAGGAGCCGTGGGGCAGTGAAGCGATGCAGCGGCTGTAGAGAGCAGTGACAGTGAAGAGATGCAGGGGTTGAGGAGCCGTGGGGCAGTGGAGAGAGGGAGTGGCTGTGGAGAGCAGCGACAATAAAGGAATGCATGGGCTAAGGAGCCGTGGGGCAGTGAAGTGATGCAGGGACTGTAAAGAGCAGTGACAGTGAAGAGATGTAGGAGTTGAGGAGCCGTGGGGCAGTGGAGAGAGGGAGTGGCTGTGGAGAGCAGCGACAATAAAGGAATGCATGGGCTGAGGAGCCGTGGGGCAGTGAAGTGATGCAGGGGCTGTAGAGAGCAGTGACAGTGTATAGATGCAGGGGTTGAGAAGCCGTGGGGCAGTGGACAGATGCAGTGGCTGTAGAGAGGTCTGACAGTGAAGAGATGCAGGGGGTTGAGGAGCCGTGGGGCAGTGAAGAGATGCAGTGGCTGTAGAGAGCAGTGACAGTGAAGAAATGCAGGGTTTGAGGAGCCGTGGGGTAGTGAAGAGATGCAGGGGCTGTACAGAGATGTGACACTGAAGAGATGCAGGGGCTGAGGAGCCGTGGAGCAGTGGAGAGAGGGAGTGTCTATGGAGGGCAGTGACAGTAAAGGAATGCAGGGGTTGAGGAGCCATGGGGCAGTGAAGAGATGAAAGGGTTGAGGAGCCGTGGGGCAGTGAAGAGATGCATTGGTTGAGGAGCCATGGGGCAGTGAAGAGATGCAGGGACTGTAGAGAGGTGTGGCAATGAAGAGATGCAGGGGTTGAGGAGCTGTGGGGCAGTGAAGAGAGGCCGTGGCTGTGGAGAGATGATAGTATAACTGAGATATATCCATGAAGTTTGCGTGATGTGTGTTCATGGTAAACAAATGGTTTAAATCAAGTTAAACATTGGAATCTTTACCTGCTACACATTTCAGTGAAAATAAAGAGACACAAGAAGTTTTTGACTTGAGATAAACCATAAGAGTATTGTTAGGACAATAATGATGTTGCAGCCTATGAACACCTTTTGTCAGCTCACCCCCACTCCTGACCCCATCTTTACCATACAAAGTTTTTCCTCTGAGGGGGCACCCAAAGCCAGTATTTCATGTTTTATGAGCTGTCCATCCTCATGGGGTTAGACCGTCACATACAGTGGTTAATTTGTGTCGGTAGTTGCTGATGTGCAACTTGGCACCTATTTGAGGGTGAGGGCACTTGTAAGGGCCTTCCCCAGGCGGCTGTCCTGATTTAAAAAAAAACAGGCTCAGCAGATAGGGTGACCAACTGGCATGGGGGCAAATTTAGGATGGTGAGTGTAAAAATTCAGGACAAAGGGTCAAAATTCAGGACAAAAATTCAGGACAGGAGGTCAAAATTCAGGACAAAAATTCGCAACAAAAGGAACGTTTTACAGACTCATCAGAGGAGGTCGTGCAATAGTATATAAGTAAGTAAATAGACAACCAACATAAGTACAAGTCAAAATAAGTTTATATTAGTTTGAGACAATCATACACTTCATGTTTTTTCGGTATGTGCGCAGTTTTGAGCAACTATGCAGGTCTTTTTGTGGTATTTCATATGATCATAATCTATTTATATGGTTACTGCACTTTGTTGTCCAGTCTAATATTCTGTTTACAGTTCATGGTCCTGAGCAAGCATGTTTGGCGAAAGAAGTGGTCGGGAAGATCTGCTCGGATGGACTTTAATACTAGCATCTCATATCTGAGTGCCACTGTGAGATGATGTAAAGCAGCACGCATAGGATGTAGCTAAATGGGTCCTGCAGTGCTGGGCTAGAGGGCAGTCCTCCGAGTGGCCAGCTTTGTGTCAGATGAATATATTATACATATCATTTTAGCAAAATCAAAAGGTCTTGGCTAATGTGAGACCTAATAAATTGTGCCAACGTCCATTGGCATGACATTGCACCCCAGTCTGAAATATGAAAATTGCACCAAGTCACTGAACTGCTGTTCTTCGCATAGACAGCAGAGGAGAGCACAAGGACAGTGCCACATCTCTCCTGCCCCGTGCGTTCCTATTTCCAGAGCACTGAAAGTATGCTTTGTCTTAAATCCATACATTGTGCATGAGAAAGTGAAAGCAGACTCTGGGAAAAATGAAACACGCACATTCTCTACCTAAAATGTCTAGCATAGCAGTTTATTTTCTTTTTTCCAGTTGTGCAGACTCCACTCAAACCGGCTTTAGGGATCTGTAAAAGGACTAGGAAGGGTAGGGGAAGCACATGAAACTATTACAGCGCACTGCACAATAGATTTCACAATAGCAGGAGTGCAGAGAAACAATTTGCGGAGGGCCATATAAAGTGTTGTCATAACAGGAGTAAACATTTAGAAGGATAACAGCATAGAAACAGTAATCATTGTAGCATGTCTACATAGATGTGCAGAAGGTGTATGACATGAAAGCATGACAAGGGATATGCCTGATGAATGCTAACCTTGAGTTATTGAAATGCCCACAGTATAAAAAATCCAGTCCAAAAAGATGCCAGCATGATATATACTAGTAAATCTGAGCGTAAGCAAGAGGAGTGGGCGAAAGTAGGGTAAAGGTAGGAGAGCAGTATAGTTATACCAAGAAGCTGAGGATCACAGGTGAGACAGTGTAGCCTAAAGTGTCACGCCCCCTCCCTTGTAGCTTGTTTTATCTGTCAGCAGATGTACTGAGGTGATATCATGCAAACCCCTAAGGTTTCCGTCTCCACTGACTCTAGCTTGCAGGACACACATGACCTTAAATGGTGCATGATATGTTTCTGCTCTAGTAAAATGATGAAGAAGAGCTACAGGAGAGCCATATGTACAGTACGTAGTACAGGGCTTTAAGTGGGATGAAAAAACTGGAGGTCTGTCAAAGGGGTGTGGCCGATGTAACTAAGGGCGTGGCTTAAAAACACATAAACTAAGAAATCTGTGCTTTGCAAATTTTGCAGCCCGACTGGTACATTTGCTGCTTCTGTCAGGGCATCCAGATAAATAACACAATAAGTACCATTCCACCTAGAACAGGTCAGGACTATTGGCTTTATCAATGGTTGTTAGTTGCATAAGACAAATAAGCAACAACTTTGGCTTCGTTGTAAATAACATTGAAAATGCTTCAGTTCTAAAATTATGAGACTGTGACAGAACTGTAACCAGTCTCTTTGAAGTCACGCTGCCTACACCCCATCTGTCATAACTCAATGGTGCGCGGCCTATCACTGCGCCTCGGCCCGCCAGCTCGGCCCTCCATTGGTTGTGGCTGGAGGATGGCTCAGCAGGGATGGGCGGGCTGAGGCTGTGCAGCACGACATGTTTGGCAGTGTAATGACTGCACATGCCTGTATGTTTACTACCATTACAAGGTCCACACTTCTCTGCCAATGATGCCAGGGGGTGGACCACCACTAGCCGGTCTGTGCCTTGCAGTTAGCATCCTGAGACACAACACGGACCTCACGCTTGAGGGTCAGCTGCAGGTCTAAGGAGCTCAGTGCCTGAGGCCAGAGTCGGATTGGGAGCAAAAATAGGGCCGGGCACCCCCGAAAAAAATCTGCCCTCACTTACAGACCATGTCCTTTCATGAAGCACTACTTGGTTAGTACCAGGGGGCCAATTGTATGAGAACATTGTGGAAAACCAAGGCTTTTATAGCATGTGTTCAGTTACACCGGATCTGAATTAAACTCCATTCCTTCACTGCCTCTCACCCACTGGTCTCCTGACGCTCATCTTTAGGTCCATGGACCTCCCTTTGTCATTGCTCAACCTCATATTGCAGGTTATGGGCTGTGCCTTCCGACCAATCCGTCACACATCAGCTCCTGCAGTACTGCCAGCTGCATTCATCCTTAAACCATTCATTTAAAAGGTCGGTTTGAAGGGGTTTACACAGCGGTTGAAGAAGTAAGAACAGCCATTACAGGAGGGGTCGGGGGGCGGAAGGCTATCCCCTCAGGGCCGGTGCACTGCACAGGCTGTAGCAATGGTAGACGCGCCCCTGGATGGAAGCAGAATGCCCTCAATGCCCCCCACCACCTCCCTTGTGAGGTGAGTGTGAGCTACTCTGCTCAGAAGCAGCATCTCCTGAGGCACAGCCTCCCTGTTGTGCCTTAAGGCCGGGGAAAGAGGCGGCGCACCACATGCTCTGCCTGCTGGGGCTGACCCTTTGTCAGTCTGTATGTGGTGAAGCCTCCCTGTCCTGCCTTAAGGGGGGTCAAGAGGCGGCACAGCACATGCTCTGCCTGCTGGGGCTGACCCTTTGTCAGTCTGTATGTGGCGAAGCCTCCCTGTCCTGCCTTAATGGTGGAGCAAGAGGTGGCGCAGCACATGCTCTGCCTGCTGGGGCTGACCCTTTGTCAGTCTTTATGTGGCAATGGGACGGCAGACAGAGTGACAATGGGCGATCAACAGTCTGTGGGGCTTCTGCAGCTTAGGACAAAAAAAGTCCCACATCTGGCCTCGGGCAGTGGGCTTCGGGTACTGGCCGAATGCCCGTCTTCCCAATCAGACCCTCCTTGAAGCCCTGGAGAGAGTGGTGCGGTGGGAGGTTTGGATAAGGCAGGTTGGGATGGGTGGGGCAGGAGGCTAGTAGGCAGAGCCGGACAGGTTTGCATTAGGACGACGGGGACTTTACAAAACTGCTGCCGCAGAAGTAAAATGAGGGTGGGCAGGGGGCAGGACAAGGTGGGCTAAGCAAGTCGGGCCACCCTATAGCAAGGGCCACTGGAATCATGCTGCAGGAGAGAACCAAATTATGTGTCAGGGTTGACTAAATTGTGCAGCAACATAAGGCAAAATATGCGGCATAATGCAGCACTTGTGACAGTACTACTTACATTTTTGTCATTTTTACACTTTAACACTATCTGGGTAAATCTTTCACCGCATTCGTATCGGTTTAACACCCAAATACCCCAAGAAAAACAGAAAGATGACAGGCCAATCTTTGCGACGGGCTTTCCACTGCTCAGCAACACGAGTCACTGCGATTTTAGTAACTTTTGATCTGTTTGAGGTAGAAACAATATTTTTGTTAAAGGTTGCAGATTATGCAACAGTTAATGGATTATGTGGTAAAGGGGGAAAATCCATACTTATGTGGAAAATTAAGCAGTTGCAAAATCGGATAATTCCAGTGACCCTGCCTATGGCTTGGCTAGCTCAGTGTCATGTTTTCACACCCAGAAGAGGCCAGCATCCGGGTCATGGCCAGCTTGGCATTTGCTCCTTTACCTTGGACTCGGTTCAGAGTTCAGAGAAGTCTTGCAAGCTGTGCATCTTGTTTTATAACTTTCTTCCTGTGCTCGGTGCACGACATGAGACCAAAAGCATCCTTTCCTGAACACCGCTCATTAACCTGATGGAAACTCCCACACATTTCTTCCCTTCCTGGGATACCTATAAGCAGGGAGGTAACACAAGCCCCTGTGGTGCAGGGCACCCCCTCCCTTCTGGGCCCCCATTCATCCCAAGATATGGATGTCTGAGGGGCCCCTCACCATACTCTGCAGGGGGTCCCTATTATTTTACCTTATGCCACCGTCTGTAATGGCTTCTCGAAGGCGAGCATCGTGCTTCCGGGCCCCGGATCCGGGCCCTGCTGACCTCTCTGTGTGCTGTGTCCCTGCACAGGGGTAAATGTCAGAGGAAGGGACACTGCTATGAAAGGGGAGACAGAAACATGTGGGTCTAAAGCAATAAAACCACATTCATAATAACAATATCCTCTGATCTCGGGTCCGGACCACCAGCGTGCACCTGAGACCGGATTAGCGTAAGTGCTCAGGGTCACAGTTGCCATTTGCGGTCACTTCTTGCATCCCGAGGGATGTGACTCTATGCAAATGAGGAAAGACTTCGCCTCTGCACCCGAGATGTATTATAGACGTGGTCCCAGAGGCAAAGGAGATCCCTGGGGGTGCCCTGGGGGTGCCACAAGGGCTGTTACGGAGTCAGTCTGTCTCCAAGGGGTCTCTTTGGTGGGGAATTCACTCAGTACAGGAGTCCCAGGGGGATTCAAGGGTTCCCCCAGGCATCCCCTGCAGGGAGATGCAGTCTCTCACTGCTTCCGCCTGCCGGGAGGGGGCGAGGGTAGGAGGGGGGGAGGGGTCTCTCCCTCCCTTTGAAATGCCCCTTGTACAGTAGAAGGAGGACTGAATGCTTCAAGCTGACAGTCCGGCTTTCACTAATGTGCTGATCCCCCTGCAGGTACCTGAAATATTACAAGCATGAACCTACCCGCCATAAGATCATGTTATTTCGCTCATTGATGAAATGGAAACAGTCATGCATTTCAGAGATGTTCACAAAATGTAAGAAAAATAGCAACAGCAAAGACCAGGGCTGCTGGAGGTCAGAAAGATTAGTTTTATTAACTCTTCCTTGAGTGTATTTTAGTGAGTGGCCGCTTCATGAAAGCAGTGGTTACACACAATGACTAGTTGAACGTCCTCAAGGATCTTTAGACCTACACAGATTATGTTTATGACATTTTTATTATTTTTCAAATATAATCAGTTTTTAAACTGCATTTTACTGATGATGTCAGCTGGGGTGTAGGCCCTCGCTTCCTTTCTGACTGTAAATGCCATAACATTCTTCCTAACGTTGGGGCTGTGACACAGGCAGAAGAGTCCGGAAGAATGGCCCTGATGGGGCTCACTTCCAGAAACTATAAAAAGACAGAAAAACCAAGAATAGCTTGGTAGTGTTCCATCATCCCTAGGGGCATGGGCCCTACACATGTGCATACAAAAAGGATTTTATTAACATTAATGGAATCGAAAAATATCTTGACCTGGGAATCATCAAATTAAGTCAAAAGACTTCATCCAAGTTCTAGACCAGCTGTGGAGAAAGACTAAGAGTTGGGAGCTGTGGTCTCAGGTGAAGAGATTCACACCCGGGGGGTATCACTCCATACTGAGTTTAGTGAAAACTTGCCTGCTAGTTTTTGCAGGGTCTAGAATTCCTGCCTGCTTCTAAAATGAAGCCTCTTGGAAAGTACGTGGCAAGTGCACAATATGGTGATGAAGGCAGAATGTTTCAAGTCCCCTGTGAGATCTCAAGGTTTCTTGATCCTGAACTCAGCTTATGTGACTGATGTATCAAGCACATACCATCTCACTGAGGATATACAAGTTCGCTTCGTCTGAGGAGCATTTAATGGTCGCTCTCAAATGTAATTGAGTTTCCTTTATAGAAGACTCCTGTGTCCTTGATAAGAATAGTTTCAGATACTTTTAGAACTTTATTACGTCCGGGTACTCGACCATTATCACAGGAAGCATGTCAATTAAAGGGCCAGGCTTGGCCTGGAGTACTTGCAATAGTCCCTAACTCTAACAATTCGTAAACAGCCATCTGAAAGAGATGCTGTTTCTAGTTTTGTGACACTAAAAAGGTTGCCTCTAAATTTTTATCTTTGGATCATGAAGTGAGAAACTGCAGTTGTGGGCTTGATACGATTGGTGAAGTAGCGGCAGCTGAGGAAAGACAGACCCAGGTAGCTGAAGGGGGATAGTCAAATTCACTGTCTGTGACTCAGGACTGAGGGGTGGCTATGTTCTGTCTTTTTCAAAATGTAAAGGGTTTTCAGAATCCTAGGGCAGTTAAAGGAATGTATATGACAACATTTTTCTAGATAAATTACTGTACCAGAGATGTTCTTGCACAAGGAAGAAAGGGCTAGATGTATGTAGCTTCTTTTAGGTCACAAACAGCGCGATTCGCAGGATTCCCCACTGCAGAAAAGCACTTTTATATGTACAAAGCCCTATTTTACAATTCAGTAACGTATTAGGAAGGAGCAAGTTAACGGTGTCCCTTCCAAATAGCGACTCGCAGTGGTATGTGTGAATGTTTTGCAACCGAAAAGCACTCACAAAACATTCACATTTTACCACCTACTTCAAGTAGGTGGGAGCCCATTCAGAAATGGGAAGGGGTCCCCATGGGACGCCTTCCCCTTTGTGAATGTTTGTAAAAACATTTTTTAAGAGCAGGCAGGAAAATGAAAAGAAAACTTTTAATCTTTCTTCTTGAAACGCATCTAAAAAAAAAAACATCGCTTTATTTAAAAGCAATCACAGACATGGTGGTCTGCTGACCCTAGCATGCCACCATCCCTGTGGTTTTAGTGATTCTCAATGGGTCGCAAAGCGCGACCTATCTCATGAATATTAATGAGGTAGGTCTATTTGTGACCCACTTGCGTGAAACACAAATTTGTACATAGCTGTTTGCTATTCCCACATAGCAAATCGCAAAAATTCGCTATTAGGTATTCCCAAACCCAAAGCTATGTACATCTGGCCCAAAGTTCTTCTGTGAGGCAGAAACACCCTCATTTACAGATGCTGGGCATGCGAGTGAGAGCAAATTGAAATTTGTTTGGGTGCCAAAGTGTCATTAATAGCCAGACAACCATGTGCTTTAGTGACTGGGTAATGAGACAGAAAGTGCTAAGTCTCCGGAATTATTACTATTATTTCCACTTGTAGAGCGCTACTGTTACCTGAAGGTGTCCTGGCGACTAGACAGGAAAGTTAAAGGCAGATTCACTCAGTGGGAGAAACTGAGAGGCAAACAAAACCAAAGCCGAATGTATTAAAATACATACCCTCTGTTTTCTCATATTACCTAGGAGCCTGTATGCAGGACCTGTTTAAAAAGCTCCCGGTTCCTTTTGTTAAAAAGACGATACTGCACGGCGGCTCAGCCATGGAACCCACTCCTTATTGACTTAGTTTTGGACAGAATTTTCACCAAAACTACGTGAGCAATTCTTCTGCTCTCAGTTTCCCAACCAAAAATTAGGTTTAGTTGCATCATGGAGAACAACCAAGGTTTATCTTTCAGTGATGATCTAGTTTCAGAAATACTCAGGACTCTCTCACTGCTAGACGCAGACGGAGGAGCATCTTCCAGCAGTCAAGGTAGTGATTGGAATACCATCACTACAATGAAGAGACAACTTATGAAAATCATTATGCATGGTGCCATAATGACCGAATATTTGCGAGCAATTATAGCTCCCAATGGTCTCATTGTGACTAACACACCAAGGATATTCCTAGAAGACAAACAATTCAAGGAGGAATGGTCCCTGGTTGCTTGGAAGTGCACCAGGGACTGGCTAGTACTGATGTTAAAAACAGCCAAACGTCTAGCTGATGAACTCATTATAAAAATCACGGTGGCAGAAGGAGCCCTAAAAGCCAGCATCACCATCACGTTGTTCAAAACTAAACTGGCAGAAATCAACAGCGAGATAGCGGAGAACAAAGAATACTTGATGAGACAAAAAGTCACAAAACTGCAAAAGGACAACTCCAAATTCAGCAAGGAGAAAATCTATCCCTACCTCAAGGAGGATTACTGCCAATCAGTGGATGACAACTCGTTGGATGACAGTCATGTCTCCCGAAGAAGGAACTTCTCAAACAGCAGCAATTCGAGCACTAACAGCTGGGGGGAACAACAACAGCGAGGACCAGTGAACCCGATGTACGGATACGGAATGCCCCCCTACCAAGGACCACCAATGTGGCAATAAGTGAGTTTTCCGCAAGGCCAACAGCTACCGTTCGCCCCCTTCCAACCACCACCTTTTTTAGGCAGAGGTTGGGGCAGAGGGAGAGGCAGAAAAAGAAGAGGCGGCTTCAATCAACAGAAGCAGGTGCAGTGGCAGGACCAATCCCAACAACAGCACATGGAGCTGAGGAGCAACACGGAGAAGAGAAGTTAATTGTTAACCTCTCTGAGAGACATCTCAACGATGTGGAAAAGACAGTCTTAAAAAGAGGTTTGGGTTTTGTCCCCACCCCAAAAATTAACAACTTTAGAACCAACTGCGAACTCCACAATTTTTTCGGAAAAGTACGGCTAAAAGCTTTCTTTGCCAATCAAACTGAATCTTCGCCGGTGGCCTCAGGCCTACGAAAACCATCCACCTTTACTCCTAATGCTAGCATGGTACCACCAAAGATCCTCACTTTCGAAAAGGCAGTCCTAAAAGAAATCTCAGACAAACGCACTAATGCAGGATTCCATAACACATCCAGACTGGAAAATGAGGCCATTTGAAACTTGGCTAATGACTCCGCTATTACCATCAAAGAAGCTGACAGGGGAGGTGCCATTGTGATTATGTCAACTACTGACTACAGAACGGAATGTCTACGCCAACTCCATGATGGAAGATATTACACCCCCCTCCCGGAGGACCCAACAACACGTCTGATGACACGGGTAAAATCACTGGTGACCTCCGCGCTGAATTCCTCAACAATGACAATCCAAGACTCCCCTACTTTTACATCCTCCCTAAGATGCACAAGGGAACACGACCACCACCAGGAAGGCCCATTGTTTCGGGCATAGGGTCAATCTTAGAACCACTATCAAAATTTTGCGACCACTTCTTCCGACCATTGGTCAAGGAAACCCCTACATTCCTCCAAGACTCAAGAAATCTTTTGAACCTGATTAAGGCCAACAACCTGGAGGGCATACAGCCGGACGTCATAGTCACCCTTGACGTCGAAGCGCTCTATACAAATATCCCTCAACTAATAACACTGGAGGTTGTAGAGGAGACCCTAAGAGCCGCTGTCTGGACATCTACAACTCCCATAAGCTTTATTACGGAGTGCGCTAATATTGCCTTAACAGAGAATTTCTTCCAGTTTGAGGACCGTCTCTACCATCAGACCCAGGGGACATCGATGGGCAGCACCTTCGCCCCTAGCCTGGCATGTCTTTACATGTCAGACTTTGAGGCGAAGCATGTGCTCACCAACACCAACCCCTACAGGGACAATGTCACCTTGTGGCGTCGCTCTATTGACGACATACTGGTGTTTTGGAAAGGCGAAACTGATCTCATCCCCGCCTTTGTCTCCTGGGTTAATGGCCTCAATCCCTACCTCAGGTTCACGGCCAACACATCAGACCGTGAACTACCTTTCTTGGACCTAATGATCAGACGTACCTCCAACAGATTGGAGACAAAAACTTTCAAAAAACCCACAGACAGTCACAGTGCCCTTCTATTCAGTAACTTCCACCCTAAAGCCCTACGGGAAAACCTCCCCTATTGACAGTTCTTGCCAATCAGACGCAACTGTAGTATCCTGGAGGACTTTAAATCACAGGCATCAGAACTGACCAATCATCTGGTTAAACGGCAATACCCAATTACCAAAATAAGAACTGCCCAGAAGAGAGCCCGTAATACCAATAGAGAGACATTACTCGAAACACAACCAAAAACTAATACTGAACATATGACATGTGTAACCACCTTTACACCCGAATCTAACATGATCAGACGGGTTATAAGGAAACATTGGAGAATCCTCCAGATAGGTGACCATGCCCGAAGCCCACCAAGGTTTGCGTTTAAAAGAACTGCAAATCTAAAAGATTTGTTGATCAGCACCAGGCCTAGAAAAAAGACACCTCCAACGCAGAATGCACTGTGGAATTTACCCCCTGTAACCGGCCACTTTCCTTGTGGACAGTGTGTAGTCTGTCCATTGACCAATGCAACTAAAACAGTCACACTGACTAACACCCTTAAGTGGACACAAAATAAACATACAAACTGTAACACACGAAATTGCATATATCTTATCACTTGCCCATGCCAGCTTCAATACGTAGGCATGACTACTCACCCTGTAAAAACCAGAATTACTGAGCACAGAAGCAATATAAGATGCAAGAAGACGAACACAAAAATGTGTGCTCATTTTGCAGAATACGACCATACCACCAATGATCTACACTGGACCATTTTGGAAGCCCACCCTCAAATATCAAAAGAGGCTTTGTTTAGGAAAGAACAAAACTGGGTCTTTAAACTTTCCACACATACCAGGGGTCTTAATGATGACATACCATGGGCGGAGTTGAACCGACCTGGATAACCACCACATCTATATCCTCTATGTGTCTTGCCCTCATTATCAAGCCCTCATACCTAACATTTACAGTGTCACTACCTTAGACTCAGGGACAATGCACTTGAAATTGCATGCATACCCTGTGCATTACGCGGCAGCCCATATTGTAAAGCCACCCTGCCCGCGTATACATATGTGGTCGCTATATGTATTTTCAGCAGTAATGTCAACTGACGACTATATAGCTCCCTTGATGCAGCAAACATCTGCTTAGCGAGTATGCCTGAACTCTAGATTTTTGCACATGTAACTACCGTGCTTCTCATCAATCTGTATATTTGGTTTCCAACATGGTTCCTAGTGGCGACACCCATAAGCATACGCTCATGAACTACTCACAATTTAGCCCATAATAACATTTAACACGAACCCCGGCTCGCACACACTCTGATGGCCTTGAGCGCTGTTTATTTTATAATTGTCAATAAAATTGTCAATAATATCCTCAACAAAGATGGCCGCATTAGTTAGCGGTCTAGACTCACGACGCACAAACGTATCATCCAACAGCGTTACATATACCACATACCCGGAAGTATTCACTACGGGGACCAGAGTCAGGGTAGGACAGAGCTAGTTGCTACGCCTCCTTGCTGTAAGTATGACTGATCCTTAGAGGACAAGCCGCTTGACCGCAATCCACGTTACCGGTAAGGAATACGCTGGACCATCAGTAACGCGTATTTAATTTTGTTACAGATCAGAGCAACCAAGTGCTCTGTTACCCCCGTCAGCACAGACCGACTTGCCTAGGGGTGAACACAAGTATACACGATGTGCTATACCGGGGTGCGATCCTGCGATGTCGATCACTTTCTGCCATGATCACCACGACCTATGGATTATCACCACGCCCTTAGTTTGGTTACTCAATACTCTGGTATCGGGCCACTAGACACTTTTTTCTAAGATGTACACAGACGATACTCCTAGTCCTGGTGTTCGAATTCAATTTTTAGTCCAATTCGCCGCAATTTTAAGCTTAACTGCTGCATATTTGTGTGTCTGTCACGGTTGTCTGTGTGTTCCCTGAAAAATGGCGAGGGCCCTCACTGCACAGGGATATAATGTACGCTATGGAATTTTCAAATTTGAGCATGGAGCGTCGTACTATGGTAACACCAATTACCAACAGCACCCTTATGGTCATAGCACACTAGCCCACCATCGGTGCAACCAACTCCCCAAGTTTGAAAGTTTAGTCATTAGTACAAGCACTGTCTGGTAGTTAGTAATTAGGCACGCGCTACGAACACCTTGATAACTAGATACTCACTGTCTCACTTACCGTGGTGATACTACACACTACATCACTCAGCATGTTATTACATGCAATCTGACCTTTGCATTAGAACCTCCCTAACTGACCTATGGTTGTTCTTGTTTTTATCTCCCTCCCTTTCCCTTTCTCTCAGGTCTCAATTCTCTGGGCCAAATTGGACCTGGTTTTCTCACTGCAAAGCTGGTTACTATCCAATGAAACGAATCCTAGAACCAGCATTGCGGTAGTGCTAGAGTATAATCAAACCTTCTACCACGGTCCTGATGAAGGGCCACCAGACCCGTTAGGGGCTGCTCTTGGCATGAAACATGTCGACCCTTTGCACCATACACGCCCAGTGGGATCATTATATCCAGTCAGGGCTCACTTCTTTTAGTTAGGCTAGTGCCCCCTTGGAATAAAAGTATTAGACAGGGTTGCTCTAGACCTATTTTAAATTTCACACTCACTGCACTACCTAGCCCACACACCTGCACTCACCCTACGGCTTCATCAACAAAAGATCTCCGACAAAGAGCCCCTTCGCGGGTGCCCGTCAGGCATTGCAGCGCCGGCCCGATGAGGAGCAGGCCCAATGATGAAGCATGACATCCTTTGGGGTGTGTGAGGGCACTTTTTTAGAAAGACCTGAATCCTCTCTCACTCCTAGGAACTGCATACCCTCTGTTTTCCCTTAAAATGCATAAAGCCAGGTATTAAGGGGTTTCCTGAATCTCACAAGGTCATCAACTTCTTGTAGTTGTATTGGCAGAGAATTCCAGAAGGTTGCAGCTTGCACCGAGAAAGAACGTCTGCCAAGTGGTATGTCTTCACTTGAGGCACAATAAGTAAGTAAGCATTGGCGGAGCACAGAGGACGAAAAGGTCTGTAACAACGAAATCTCAATTGTACTCACTAATCAACATTTTGGCTAAAAAGAAATTGAAATACCTGTGTGTGTGTGCGCACGTGTGTGTGTGGTGTGTGTGTGTGTGACCTACTGACCACTGGTGCTGTCCCTATCTAGTTTTAGCCAGCCTGTCATCACCAGACATGTTTCTGGACCCTCTGGGTGGAGAGCCAGAGGCCTCCGGATCCAGAGATAATGACTGCTCTGGGCGGAGGTGGTCACACCTTCCCCCCTGCAGGATCTGCTTTGGCAAAAGCAGGAACTTCAAAGGACATGCCGCCTTTGAACCCTGCCCCCAGCCCTCTGCTGTTAGAAGCAGATGGCGACCCCCCAGTCCTGCACCACTTTCGGCAGGCGGTCTGGTGGGAAAATTAGGTAAAGTAGGAAGTGGGTCTACCTCCCCCCTGGACCACCCCTAAGGTGGGGTAGGCGAGGTAGACCCCACTTTTCACTATCCGCCATCTTAAGGATGGGGATAGTAACCTATTAGGAGTCAGGGTATGCCCTCACCGTGGGGTGAGCATAAAAAGGGTGCACGCACCCTACAGGTAGGTAGCCCATTGGCTACTACCTAGCCCCCCTCAAAACACCCCTAAAGTCAGTATTTAGGTGGCTCCCTGAGAACCTGACTTCAGATTCGACGGACAAAAAGAAGAAGATTGCTCACGGACCAGGAACTGAGTCCTGCTGCAACAGAAACCGGCAAAAACCCAGCAGCTGCAAACAGACTCGACAACTGGACCGGCTGTCCTTCCTGAAACCTGAAAGGGCTCCAAGAAATCCCGGAGTCCTTCCAGCCTTCGCCTATTGCCATGAACCTCCCTGTGGGCTGGAGGCTGTAGTCCCCGACAACCGCTATTAAAGAACCACAGTGTTCGAGGGCCGGCACTTGTGTCGACGCGACTCACCATTGTAAAGCAACTTTGCAGCATGCCTCCATCACCTCGAGGGATTCTTTCAACACAGCGACCTGCGCTGGAAGCAGCCCTGCTTATGAGAGCCGGTACCCTCCTGCTGGTGGCCCAGACAGCAGAAGCAGCAACGTTGGCACGACCGCCTCTCCTCCGTGACGGTCTGCCCTGCAACCCACCTGTGGCCCGACCGCTGCCAGTGAACTCCGACATCCAGCAACCATGACTTCTGGTACTCCTACTACAGGTGCATCTCGACTCCTGCTGTACCCGAGTCCTGGGCCTCTAAAGACCTTCATCCAGCCGGTAAAGAAGACCACTGACTGTCCCAGGTAGCGCGGTCCACCGAAACTCCTCGGCAGAGTCCTCCTTCCACCAACCGCAAGGATAAGGGTGTCAGCTGTACTCCAACATCCGAGACTACGCCTTCATCCCAGCAACCGGTACCGCTGGGCTGGTGGTACTTCCATAGAACTACAGTGACTTGCTGCCAGCGACCGTGATGGTAACTGTGTTGGCGGTCTACTGAACTCCATTAAAGCTATACACCTCCCAGACTTCCTCCACTGACCACGATGGTAAATATTTGACGGTATCGACCACTGTGTGCCTAGATCCTGAAAGTACTGCATAATTTGAACTGCATTGCCTTCAGTGGCGGCTTGCCGAGGGAGTGGTGCGGGCGGGGGAGGGGCAGGGTAGGGGGGTAGTGAACTTGGACATACGACGGACAGAACTCAGAGGGAGTTCTGTCCGTCGTAAGTCCGAGTCCACTAAACTGATGACCTTTCAGTCGTTTATTGCTGTTTTCAGGTGTTAAAATGGTACTCATGAGGTGCAACTTTGCCTAGTACTAATAGTTGTTGGAGTGACAACATAATGAAATAATAATGTCACAGATAGTGTTGCATTATGCTGCATAATGTGTCCTTTCACTCTTCATAATTTTGCCAACACTGCCACATAATTTGGCCTTCCGTTGCTGCATAATTCCAGGGGCACCATTATATGGCCAGGGGCGTAGCTTCAGGGGGGAGAGGGGGTTGGGGTGAATATATTTTCTGGTAAATGGTTGGGTACAATTGCTTTCAGTTGGGTATGGTGAGGTGTCTGTCAGATTTCACCAGGAATTTTTACACACACAGACAAAAACGCACACACACACTCTCCCTCTCTCTGTTTTGAAAGTCTTCAAAACTGTTTGTTATTTTAAAAATATTGTGCTTTCTCTCCCTTAGTACCCATATCAACACACATTATTTTCCCTTTCCACTGCCCCTTAAGTCTCTTTCATGCGCCCTGCTTGTCATATAATGTATTTTAGCATTTTATGCCAGCATGAGTGTTGGAAAATGTAACCCCTCCCCCCCAATCTTACTGACCAAGCTATGCTACTGTATATGGAGTCCTCTCATGGGTGGCGTGTGTAGGTGATTGACCTGGAATGTGGGTGGATCATGTTAAGAGTATGTGTGGAGTATCACCGGCCAGTGGCTGCCGTTCTACAACAAAAACACTCCAGACCCAAGTATAGCATAAAAAGCCATTTATTAGTACATGGTTGCACATATTAACTTTATTAAACTTTAACATGAACTTTGCAACAAAGGCACGATCCCCCATACACCACACAGCCACTCCCATCTCACCAACTTCCATTCCCCAACGTCATACTTCACTCCATCTTTCCCTGCTCCAATCCTTACGGTCTTCCCATCTCCCCATGTTCTCTTTCATTACCTCCCCAACCCCCTCCCCTGCATTCGCCCCTCACTCACCAAGGTAACGCACACTGCTTTTTGACCTGTGTTCTGTTCTTCTTCCCCCCGAGGGTGTGTAAGAGCCCGCATGTGGCTCTCCACCCCCTAAGACTTCTGTGTGCGCCACATGCAACCTGTCCTAACCTTGGCAAACGCTGAATATATCAATTCCCTGCTCCTGCACCACCTGTAATTGTAGGGTGGGCGGGCGGACAACTTTTCCTAATTTAACCCTCTTCAGTGATGCACAGGGTCCGGAAGAGGCAGATCCCTCCCCTCCGGACCCTTATATACCCCTAACTAAAACCTGCCCCTGCCTCCCCAATCCACCTATCCTCACCCATGTCCTGTCTTTGGGCACGAATCCTCCGGGGAAAAGACTAGTCTGCGACATGCTTTTCCCCGGGGGCCAACATCGTGCTACAACAAAAACACTCCAGACCCAAGTATAGCGTAAAAGGACATTTATTAGGACATGGTTGCACATATTAACTTTATTAAACTTTAACATGAACTTCGTAACAAAGGCACGATCCCCCATACACCACACGGCCACTCCCATCTCACCAACTTCCATTCCCCAACGTCATACTACGCTCGATCTTTCCCTGATCCAATCCTTATGGTCTTGCCGTCTCTCCATGTTCTCTTTTGTTACTTCTCCAACCCCCGCCCCTGCACTCACCAAGGTAACGCACACTGCTTTTTGACCTGTGTTCTGTTCTTCTTGCCCCCGAGGGTGTGTAAGAGCCCGCAGGTGACTCTCCACCCCCCCCAAGACTTCCACCACCCAGAATAAACCCCGGAGGGCGTTTTTCTGCCCCCCCCACTCCGGATTCTCGCTCCCAACAGCGTTGATCTCTCCTGCACCATATGTTCTCATTCCACAATCTGCTCACTGTGTCCCGTAACTCCATCATGTAGTATGCATTCCCCATCCGTTACAAGTGCACACCGTCCTCCCTAAACAGACATGCTTCGCTCTCCTGAATACCCCCATGAGAGAACACTGTGATACTCATACCCACACAAAAAACTCTCATCGCTCTATTCAGCTTGCGCTTTGCTTTATCAATTGCTGCTTGCCGTACTGCCCCCGCCAAATCTGACGCAGCACAAATTCTGTCCATAGAATACACGTTCCCGCAAAGTTCTTTTTCATTGCTTCCAGATCCCATTGCATGTGTTGCAAGAGTATCAAACCCGATAGTTGCACTAGATCATTTTCCTCCAGATATATCAAAAGCATGTCTGGACACCCTCTTTGTGGGACCAACTCTGTCAACCAAGGCAACAAATTTCCCCATCTCATTCCATTCTTTCTTCACCATAGCACCTCGTGCTGGCTGCTGTGTAGGGCCAAGTTCCTGCCATATATTTGTTGGTCCGCATACTTGGCTGCCTAATGCACAAAGGAGTGTCCCATGATCCAGGTCACCATCTTGGCCCCTGGACCGCTTACACAACCTGCCTAGAAAGAGAGACAAAATTAGGCCTGGCGTCTGCCCAGACCCCCCTTTCAATAATCCCCGTCCCCCACCCTGACGTGATGCCAAGGCTTCTATCTCCTGACATAGCGCTCACAGCAGCGTGATCTCCACCTGTCGATCCTATCAATCCGGTTCCAGTCTCACCCCAGATTAACCACCGCTGTCGCTGCCCCAATTCGAAAAGAGTGGGTCCCAAAGGCCACAAGATCCTGGCCTAGCCAACGCAACCCCATACGCAGCACCGGCAAAAGTTGGGACGCTGATAATGGCCTCCCTCCCTGATGACAAAATATCTCTTTAGCGTACTGTCCTGGCCAAGCCACTCTCACAGGGCATTCCCCATCGCTCCCCCCTTCTCTCAACCAGACCCATCTGCCCTTGCCCTGTTGATCGGTTTTAGATTGCCGCAACCATATCCTCAGATGCCCTGGGTCCGAGCGCACTTCGTCATGCAACAAACCTGTCCTACTAGGGAACCCTAACAACTCTTACACACGAAATGCCCCAAAAAACATCCACACCATGGACAGCCAAAATATGGCTACCTCGACATCGTTATAACAACAAACCGGCAACATCGCCAACAAATCTCTCAACAACTCAAATGTGATAGCTTTCCTTGGTGTAGCCAACCCCCCGCCCCTTTGTGTACCCCAACCTTTCAACATCCGGCTTAAGATTTCCTCCCCAGCAGGGTCAAAACCCCAATGCAGCTTGCCGTAGAATGAAATCCCAGCCAGTTTGCCCCCAATAGTGGTAGGTGACAAGTTCTTGCCAATGTAGAAAAGCATAAATCGCAACTCTCTCCTTTTGACCTCCTCCAGCTCCCGGTCCCAGGCCCGCGGCTCATTGCCCTCGAACACCTAGAATTTGCTCCATGCCAACTCGTAGCTCTTCTTGGTAGATGCAGCCAATGATCCCTCAACCAAACTGATGACCCTCAGTCACCCAGCTCCCAGACTCCATGCGGCGTCTTGACAGCATCCGCCCCTGGGGCCAAAGCTCGGAAGCGTTGCCACTGCGAACGAGATAAAGCACCTGCAATGTCATTCTGTGCTCCCGGCACGAGTCGAGCTCTGGACACAATATTCAAGCGCAGGCAAAGCAGCATAACACGTCTGAGCAACCTCAGCACTCGCAGGTCCCTGCCCTCTGCCTGTTCACCAATTCCACTACTGACATGTTATCCACATGGAATAACATCTGTTTGCCATTTCCTTGCCCCACATCTGTAGTGCCAACAGCAGCGGAAAGAATTCCAAAAAGACTATACTGCGTCCCTGCCGTATCCAGTGTTCAGGCCAGGGTTCGGCACACCAACGGCCATCCTAAAAGAGCCCAAACCATGCACGCCAGCCGCATCAGAAAAAATCCGAATCTGCCATACAGAGCTCTCATCCAAAAAGTTTATGGGTACGCCATTAAAATCAGCCAAAAACGACCTCCAAACCCCCAAATTAGCCGTGACTGCCATGGAAATCCTGATCCTGTGGTGCGGCAAAGTAGCTCCAGACATGGCCATGCCCCATCTTCTACAAAAGGTTCGCCCTGCACGCTCCGCTCGACATGCAAAATTCGAAATACCAAGCAGTTTCTGTACGCTCCTTAGCTCAATCTTGCGCTCACCCGATACCTCCAACAAGAAAACCAGTATCTCCTGCACCTTGGCTTGTGGTAACCTTGCTTCAATCAGCACCGTGTCTAGCTCAATCCCCAGGAAAGTCAGCACAGCTAAAGGACCCTCTGTCTTCTCGGGGGCCAGTGGCAGCCCAAAAACCTCCGCCATACTCTGAAAATGTTACAGTGCCCTCCTGCACTCGCCTGAATCCTTCCTTGCCACAAACAAAAAATCATCCAGGTAGTGCGACACCCCTTTATGACCACTAGATTTTATGAAAGCCCATTGCAAAAAGGTGCGGAAGGTTTCAAATAGAGCGCAGAACAGCGCACAGCCCATCGGAAAGACCTTGTCTACATAGATATTTCCATCAAACTGCATGCCCAACAACTGAAAATCCTCAGGGTGTAAAGGAAGTAAACGAAATGCCGACTTGATTTCGCATTTCGCTAATTCGGCCCCCCCCGACCACAACTCCGCACCAGAGTTATTGCATCGTCCACTGACGCGTACAACACCCTAGAGTCCTCCTCCGCAATGTAGTCATTCACTGATGAGCCCTCCGGCCACGAAAAATGATGTGTGAGCCGGAATTCCCCCTCCACTTTCTTCGGCACCACCCCTAGTGGGGACACAATCAACTCGCCCATAGGCCACTCTGAATAAGGTCCTGCTATCCTGCCTTCCGCTACCTCTTTGGCTAGCTTGTCTGCTGCCACTTCTGGAAACTCTCTGGCTGACCATAAATTGTCAGCCCACCTGCCCCGCCTTGGGCCCTGGTACCCAGTCTGAAAACCTTCCGCAAAACCCCATTCAAGCCGCAAAGCTTCCCCCCCGTTCCGGATAAATTGCCAACCAAGGTTGTGGTGATTCAAGGTTTATGGGCATAGTTGCCTTTTGCTCCAGGGTGCCCTTGCTGACCCCTCCCACGGGAACCCTTCCATTGCTCGGCGGGGCTGGCCAACATAAAACACTGTGTAATGGGGTGTCTACCCCGACATTTTGAATACTCATGTTTAAATTTACAGGGATGACGTGAACAGAAGCCCTTCTTATAGTTCCAGCACGCCCCAACATTGGTTCCAGCTGGTTTTGGCATGTTACCCGCCCCTTGAGGGGCAGGCTTGGGATGAAAAGGCCGGTATGTTATGGGCAGTCCGCTGGCCGTATGTGTTGAATGGCATCCACTGCATCCAGAGTTCAGAATCGACCTCCCCCCCCAGGGCTTGTCTGGATTCAGGCTCACTTGCGCCCTAAACTTCTCATCATAGGAATGCAAACCCCCCAAAATGCATCTGAGCCTTCCTGATTATGTCCATATATTTAAACAATGCTATTGCCCTGTCCCCGTGTTTCGCACAGTAAATGCTCGCATAAATCAAAAAGGCGGATGCCCAGTTCTCCATGTTAATCGGCACTCTGGGGCGCTGTGTAAGCTCCCATTCTTCCTCTTTAGAACCCTCTTTCACCTGTATATACCTATGCAGAAGTTTGAAAACGTCCACGTATTCATGCCTCCGTACTCTATTCTTAGTCTTTTCAGACAGGTGAGACCCTAGTGGCATTGCCATCCCCAAAAGAGGGAATCTCTTCTTGTGTTTATCGTCTTCTGAGTCAGTATCCTCTGTACTATTATCAGACCCTATAGAACTATCCGACTGGCGTCTTTTCTTCTCCACTTTCTTCCCACTCACGCGCCTGAGCAATGCCTTCCTGCATGCTTGCTCTTTCCCCGTGGCCTTGCTTTTGTGACCACCCCGTCCCCCACCCCCACTGACCTCTTCTTAGGCTCTCCTTTTGGCGAGTTCCTCGATTCCCACACCGACCACTATTCACCCGTACCTGAAGGCAATGGTTCCACCCCCGCTCTGTCCTTCCGTCGATCTCCTTTCTTTGTCTTATCTTTGACGCCTTTCTGGTCCGCATTTGACTTCTGTAAGACAGCAACTGAGGTACAGGTTGTGCGCCCTCGCCCGGTGTCGATATCTGCCTGCCTACTCCCTTCCTCCTCCTCGCCCAACTCACCCTCTTCCCACTCATCACTCCCGTAATCCAACACCAATGCATCTTCACCTACCCCCTCTTCAGTCCACCATTCGTGCATCTTTCATTCTGTCACATTCACGCCCCACCATTTCCGCTGCGGGTATTTTGGCCTGACTAAATTGCGCTGCGCGGTCCCTTGTAGCGGGGCTGGCCACCGCGGACTCCCCCCCTTGTCTTCTGACCAACATCTCAGGGCCGTTGTGCGCCCCGTTGGCAAATCCCCTCTGTCAGCTTCGGCTGCTGACCTTCCCGTTGCCCTCACCTCCCGGCTGCACCAACCAGGAGGGTCCTGTGCATCACCGGGCCCCCCAGCCGTGAAAACTGAGCACCTGTCTTCCCTCAATGCTCCTCCTGTTGGTACCCAGACCCATTGACTCCCCCAGCCCCCTGGCCCCTGCTGTGTCATCTGCCCCACCCCAATCCTTGTCTGCTCCTTCCTGCCACTGGCTAAGGTCCTCTCCTCTTCTTCACGGGCCCTTCACATTTCGTACCAGCGCGCCTCAGTCTCTTGGACCAATCTGCGCTGTGCCCGTATCTGCTCCCCGATATCTACATCTACCCATTTGTTCCCTTTATCTAGCAGCCTTCCCGGGCCCGTGGGCTCCTGGTGTGGTACAGCTGCATTTTCTGCTGATTCCCTGGTGCTCCCTTTCTGCACTTGGAGTGCTAGCCCCATGCTCTTCATCTTTTTTAAGGCGGGGCCCTTGCCTCTGGGCCCCCCGATGGCTCCTCCATTATGGCCCTGTGGGGAGGGGCCTCATACGCGTGCCCCTCCCTCACAGTACTGGCTCTGTGAGGTCCCAGGCCGCCTGTCTCCGTGCCTCACTGGGCCTCCTGCCTAACTGAAATCTTGCTCTTGGTACAGGTGCCGGCCCCGCCCTGGCCAGCCTCCGCATCCTCGGGGCGGGTCACTGCACTGGAGATACGGGCTGGGAGGCTGGCCCGCCTCCCACCCTTGGCTGCCTCAGCGCACGCACTTTACCCGCTCCTCCCCTGCCCCCGCTGGCCTGTGGTAGCACGGCCGCGGCCCGGAAGGCAGGCCGCGACGTCGGCTGCAACACCTCCCGCTGCCCTCCAGGTGGGGCACTGCAATCCCACCCAAGCTTCGTCCAGCACACCCCGCCGTAACAGGTTGTGCCAGTCGGCCGCCCCCAGAGTCTTAAGGGCGGCCCTCAGCTGCTGACAGAGTCGCCATGCCGCACCGACAGCATCGCACCTGCCAGGCGCAGCCAGTCCGGTCGCCTGACCGCTCCAGACAGGCAAGTCTTGACTCTCATACCCCTTTCCCTGTCAACTGTACTACCCCTTATGTAGGCCTAAATTCCCCACTTTAGTACAACTTTTCCTAACCTAACCCGCTTCAGTGATGCGCAGGGTCCGGAAGAGGCAGATCCCGCCCCTCCGGTCCCTTATATCCCCCTACCTAAAACCCGCCCCTTCCCCCCAATCCACCTATCCTCACCCATGTCCTGTCTTTGGGCACGAATCCCCCGGGGAAAAGATTAGTCTGCGACATGCTTTTCCCCGGGGGCCAACATTGCTGCCTGGCCCTCAGGGGGCGGTTGTGTCTCTGTAGGAAGACATGATTACAGTGACTCTACCTCCTTTGTGACAAGCTGCAGATTTGCTATCACCAGAAGGTGCGCGCTTGTTGTTATGTCCCTCTTCGTACTGGAAATATATCACTCACTGGTATGTGTCGACATAAACTTCACCAGTTAAGCACTCCCTGCTGTCATCTGTGGTTAACCCCCGAGTCACAATTTCAAATTTAGCCAGGGCAAACTCTACCATTTATGTTCTAAGGTTGATGAATTGAGTGCTGTTAAACTGGGTGACAGAAACACCTTTTATGTACAGTGCATAGAAAGAGCAAATATCTGCTATATGAAACATGCTGTTGATTTGAGTTATCACCCCTTTTGGGGCAAGAAAATGTATGGTTTTAAATTAAACTAGGCATTTCTACCAGAAAAGCCACATGCAGTGATAATGAAGCTTATTAGACCATAGATAGAAGAAAGCTTCCATGGATGAGTGGTACCCATGACTGCTGATAAATAGGACAATACAATGTCAGCACAACAGTGATCGATGAAGCTGTCTGAAGTGGTAGTTGCACTCCATTCCATCATTTTTAGGTTGTCTGTGCCATTACATTGCAATCATAGAACATTACATGTAATTTATTTAGAATTAAATTTTTAAGATGACACCTACTTACATTTTAGGCAAAGGGATGAGGTGACCTGCTGAGACTCATACAGTGTTTGGCCATGTGTCAAGAAAAGAGTACAGCTCAGGTTTTCAGGTTCAAAGGTCAGCTCCTTAGCCGCTCGACCTCTATTCCCAAACTGGGAACTGTGGCGCAGCATGTTACTTATTATATTTGCAGCAATGTTGCATGCAAAGCACAGTTGGATTCTGAGTGGTGCAGGCCTATGCATCTTCTAGAAAGCTTGAACTACAAGTCCCAGACTGCAAAGCGTTGTTGGCTATACTGGCTGAGACTGTCACGCATGACATAGCCCTGCTTAGCAGCAGTCCTTAACCTCGTCTTGCTCCCTTAGCGAACAAGATTAAAATAATATTAGCTTTTTTTGTCATTTCTTTCAAAACAATTTTCCGAGTTACTAGCCGTACAGTTTTACGCCGACTAAGCCCCGGCAATTGCAGCCTCCGAAAGCCTCGTAAATCTCCTTCATTTTTCTAATAAGACATGAAAGTTCCTTAATTGGCCTTAATGAAATGCACTTAAAGGGCAATAAACGTGTTTAAGCCCCTGCGCAGGGCGCGCGGCAGTCCTCTCTCTTGCGCCTTGACGGTAATTAATCACTTGCGAGCTCGCGCGCGCGCGCATGGGTAATGAGATCAGACGTCACGGCCGCCATTGTGGTGGATGTGTCAGGCCTTAGTCATGGCTTTTATATGCTGGTTGTAAAGCGGGCTGGGATTATAAAGCCTCTCTTCGAGCCTGATTCACAACGTCTATTCACACAAGCCTAACTTTCATGCCCAGTTTACAGGCACAACTAGTTTGGTTGACAAGAGCAAAGAATTCACAGAAGCTGGACTTCAACCTGTTAATGCATATACCCTTGAGTTAAATAACCCCGCAAAGCCGGGTGTCCAAGAAAGGCTGGGAATCCCCACAAATTCACAGACTTTCTTCTGACCCATTCCAGCACTGGAGGTATACTCCACTCAAGTGCAGGAGTAAATCCCCTTTTGTGCTTGGAGTTGGGGATTGTGGGGAATTCCACATATGCAAAAATAGCTTCCCCGTGCAGATTAACAAATAAAACCTAAAAAGTGCAATTGCATAATGTAATACATTTGTTTTGCACAATTGTAGACCTTGTGCTTATGCATGCACAGTAGTGTAGTCACTGTGCAATGGGCCCCAGTGCAAGGAAGGACATATAACCAGGGCCACTGAAATTATGCGGCAGAGGAGGACCAAATTATGCGGCAGGGTTGAACAAATTATGTAGCAAGAAAGGGCAAATTATGCTGCATAGCGGCACATTTTGGGATAGTATTACTTCATTATTTTGTAATTTTTACACCTGGTATTAGTGTCTGGGAATAGAGTTCACCTTATTTGTAACAATGTATCACCCAAATACAACAATAAGCAATTTAATGATGACCAGTCATTTGCAAAAAGCGTTCTGATGTGCAGGAACCCGAATTTCCATATTTTTTCTAACTTTTGATCCATTTGAGCTAGAAACAAATTATTTTTTTTGTCAAAATCTGCAGATTATGGGGTAGATGATGGATTACCTGGCAAATGCGACAAATACATAATTATGTGAAAGCGATGTGGCTGCAGTATCACATAATTCCAGTGGCCCTGAATATACGCTTCGACTACTGTTTGAATAAAATAAAAACAGTCATGGGTGCAGTGGGCTCCTCAGACCTCTGGGTCTGATGCCACTGCACTGGTTTCACCAATGGAAGCTGTGCCCCTAGGCACGCACAAATACCCCTACACAGAGAGAATTCAGTGCTGCAGGAAATCTGGGGTTGTTGCAGAAGTTCAGGAAAACGCTTGAAACTTTTGTGAATTCCAACAATGTATGCCCATGCGAGGTAGTAACCTGCAGGTGCAGATTTCTGATTTGTTTTATGACTGGGTCCCTCAGTAGGTTACGTGCTCACAGCAGCGGCCCGTGCAGGTAAGAGCGGTGGGGCCGGGTGGAGGGGGGGATTTCGACGGACGACGAGAGGGAAAATTAAATAAATAATTCATTTTCCCTCTTCGTTGTCTGTTGAAATCCCCCCCCCCCGGCCCCACCGCTCTTACCTGCAGGGGCCACTGCTGCATGCTCATTGCACCACCTTCTCACCTGAGTGTTCCTTGAAGGAGGAATGGCAAGGATTGCCCGGCAGGTTGTTGCATTCATGCTCTGTATAAACTTACAGGCTTTACTTCTGAGACAGGCGATACCTGAAAGAGGACAGTTCAGATGGTACACAAATGTGGTAGAATAATTGGTGCACAGATCTCTTTCCTCATCAACTGAAGTATCCATCACCGAAGGGCTATTCTTGGCCCTGTGTCTTGCCTCTCCGAGTCGCCCTGGACACCTATTTGAAAGAAATTGATTTTGGTCACACGTCTTACAGGATAAGGTATGCTACAGCGAACATGTCCTTCAGGTTACACAGATCTCACAGGTTCTGCCTCTTACAGCAGAGCTAGCTGCTAGCTTACTTAGATCCTACTGACACGTCTATGATGGCAGAGCTTTTAAATGGGTCACCATGTTATTACGGACTGAGGCATCGGGCACTGAAGCTATCAGGCTGATAAACATGAAGGCAAATCCAGGCTCAAGATCTCACACCTGTAGCAATGCCCGGCCTCCTGCTCTCAGCTCTCATTGACTGAAGACACCATTCACAGAAAAATATTCACTTTGCAATAGAAAAGACACATTCCCTCTGATATGGAAAGTGTATATTTATTGGTTTACCTGATTATGATCAGCGAGGGGCCTGACTTGGCAGTTCAACTGGACTGTTCCTATTGGAGCAGAGCCAAGATTGATTTGCATATGACTGGGTCTAATCTGAGGTGGCATGGTGGTCAAAAAATACAATGGCCTGGGATGCGGCCCAAGTAATTACCAGGGCTGAGATTAATCCAAGCATTCCTTCCCTCATTTTTTTTATTCTTCATTGTGATGCCCTAAGTGCGACGGGTATACCAGACGTGGGCCCACCTGTGTCACCGGAACAAACGACTGAAGAGGCTCAATCAGGCCAAAACCGGTCTTGAGTTGCTTGTTTTCCAGTTCAGACTGGCCTGGAGGTTCAACTGGACTGTGCCTATTGGAGCAGAACCAAGTCTGATTTTCGTATGGCTGGGTCTAATCTGAGGTCGCATGGTGGGCAAAATTAAAGATGGACTGGGTCGCGGCCTGAGTAATTACTAGAGATTAATTCAAGCATCCCTTCCCTCATTTTATTTCTATTCTTTATATACCCAGACGTGGCTCCTGTGCTCACTGTGCCACTGGTACTAAGCTACACAGACCGTAGAGGCTCAATCAGGTCGAAACCAGACTTGAGTTGCTTGTTTTCTGGTTCAGACAGGACCTGTCCTGGCAATTCTAGCTGGACTGTTCCTATTGGAGCACGACCAAGCCTGATTTGCATATGACTGGGTCTAATCTGAGGTGGCACGGTGAGCCAAAAAACAATGGACTGGGAAGTGATCCAAGTAATGCCAGTGGTTGAGATTAAGTCTGTCCAAAACCTTTTTGTATGCTTCATTGTGACCAGCTGAAGACAGTCGGGGCCAGTTCACATTTTGAATATTCATCTATCAGTTCATAAAAGGGGAAAAACATTTTGATGGCTTACGTTTTTACACACTGATAAACATTCACTGTTTTGCTGCTTTTAGCTGTTCCATATTGAAGCGGTATAAACTAATAAATGCACACTTTTACCTAATTATGTTTCAAACTGCTTAGTTTTTATAGTAAAATATTTGTCTCGTTACTAAAATACTCTAACAACCTTTTTGACATTAAATGCTGTATATGGTGCCATACCAAACACTTTTAAAAAGCTTTTAAAGGGAGGAAATATGTGTCACAGTGCAATTGACTCGAACTTAAACAACCCTTGAAAAAACGTTTTGGTGTTCAGTACAGTAAAAATTATCTTTGTATAAGCGAGATGCTGTAACTTAAAAGTAAACTTTTGTTTTTAATAAATAGACCGTTACATATAAAGTGGTGCACTGCAGTAAACATTTTCCTCAAGCAGGTCATCGGAAGTCACAGGGGTTCAATGCAGCTAGGCTGGAGAAACCTAAGTGTGCATGTGTGTTTTGGTCGGCCTGAGATGGCCGGCCAAACACACATGAGCACTTAGGGAGTGGAGTGCCGTAGCACTTCTCCTCCTCCCTCCCATGCCTCGACCCACCCCTTCCTACAGCGCTGGCTAAGAGCCGGCAAATGCAAAATAAAACGATGCAAGAACATCGTTTTATTTTACATTTCCTGGATCTGAGCCAGGCCGTGGGGCGACGCTCATGCGCCATTGCGGAGGAGCTGCAGCTGGTCATTGCCCACTTTGCCCCATGCATTAAAACGTCTCTGCCCTGAGAAGGTTAAAACACCAATGTTCGCAGAGACAGAACTGTGGAGCTGAGCAGGAAAGCATGTTTCTCCCCATGTGACTGTGAGGGAGTCAGTGCTGGAGAGACCCTTCAAGAATATTCCAAGGCCCCTGCCACTGATTGGTGCCCTTAAAGAATGTTCCAAGGCCCCTGCCACTGATTGGTGCACTTCAAGAATGTTCCAAGGCCCCTGCCACTGATTGGTGCCCTTCAAGAATGTCCCAAGGCCCCTGTCACTGATTACTGATTGGCTCCCTTCAAGAATATTCCAAGACCCCTGTCACTGATTGGTGCCGTTCAAGAATGTTCCAAGGCCCCTGTCACTGATCCGCTTCCTTCAAGAATGTTCCAAGGCCCCTGTCACTGATTACTGATTGGCTCCGTTCAAGAATATTCCAAGACCCCTGTCACTGATTGGTGCCCTTCAAGAATGTTCCAAGACTCCTGTCACTAATTGGCGCCCTTCAAGAATGTTCCAAGACCCCTGTCACTGATTGGTGCCCTTCAAGACTGTTCCAAGGCCCCTGTCACTGATTGGTTGGTCAGCTCCTGCTATTCTGCCACCAGTAGAGATAATGAGAGTGGGGCTGCTGGGTACACGCCAGGAGTGCGCATGTGCTGTGTGCCTGCCTTCAGAAAGAGACAGGCCTGTGAGTGGTAACAACAGGAGCGAGACGTGATGCCAGGGCAGAACGAAGACAAGCGAGATGCCCCATGAAGTGGCAATAAACCAGAGTGTCTGTATGCCCATGAGTGAGACCATAAGAGACAGCTCAGCCGGCTCTGCAAATGATTCTGAGCTGTGAAGTGATAAAGACCTCACACTCTCTCGTTAGTGGGAATTACAGCTCCGAGCTGTCAGTGTCCACAGACTTGAAAGAAATGTGTTTAAAGGACATAGCAAACGCGACCTTTCTTCGCCCAGTGCCTCTCTATTGGAGGCCTGGATGTATTTGTTGATATTTGCTTAAGAAACTATAAACTCGTGAGTACATCATCACTATTGTTGAGGAACCTCCTCTGAATCCGGAAAACTGCCCAAGATCACACTATGTTTCTGTGAGGCAGTATCGTCTTAAATATTTGTGGGAGCGTGGGCAAGACATATATTGGGTCCCCCTGTTTGGAACAACTTTGAGTTTGATTACCCATTTTATGTTGCTTCAAGCCTGCAAGATACAAACAAATATTCGCTCATACATAAAAATTACCAGAAATTGCCTCGCAGAAAAACAGCAAAAATAGGTCTTGGCTGAGGCCCCAAATCCTTCAGATGATGCTGGGTGGACAGAGAGACAGAGTCAAAGGTAGAGGTTATCAGGCAGGGGGCAAAAGGTTGAGACAGATAAAAGAGGTGATATAGAAAGACAAATCATTTTCCATGGGGTGCCCTGGAAGGTGGGGGCCTTGAGGCATGGGCAACCAGGACAATTGCCTCGGCAATTGTCCTGGTTGCCCATGCCTCAAGGCAGGCGTAAGGGTGACGCAGTGCCATAGGCACAGACCTACCCCATGCATTGCTGGAGTTGCATCATGCTTGCGACACCACTCCAGCAATGCGTGACTTTTGTGCCGACAGATATGTCAGGATTTCTGACGTATCAGTCTTTCCTTGCCACATGGAGCGCTGTACATTAAATACAGCGCATCCATCGTCTCTCAAGGAGGGCGCAGTGAAAACTGTAGCATCGCTGTTTTGTCGCAGCGATGCGACAGTTTTCATGAGGCCTTGACTTCTTTGCTTCTGCACCACTTTGTTTACTTTGCTACAGTTTTCTTCAAAGTCAGTGCACTTATAGGTTAAATATGGTCCAGGTTAAGCCTGTTCTTGGCTTTGAGGTGTATTTCTGTTGCCAGGCGGCTCTTCCGTTTCTACAGGTTGGGGTTCAAAGCAGTGAGTGTGTTGACGCTGCTTTTATATGTGTGTCAAGTCACTGTACAAAGTGTCTCCTCACCCTCCATTTTTGGTGTGCTGTACCACCAGGTCTCAGAGGTCCTTTGTCTGGCTATAGCACACACGCCTGTTGTCACACTGGGGCAATTAACCGTTGTCACATGTTCAGGTACAACATGAAGTTGGCTTATTTGCAGTTTCAGGTTAATCAATGAATCAATGAATCAATCATATCATTTGTAAAGCGCACTACTCACCCGTGAGGGTCTCAAGGCGCTGGGGTGGGGAATGCTGCTACTGCTCGAAAAGCCAGGTCTTGAGGAGTTTTCTGAAGGTCAGCAGGTCTTGGGTCTGCCGTAGGTGGATGGGGAGGGTGTTCCAGGTCTTGGCGGCGAGGTGGGAGAACGATCTGCCACCGGAGGTCGCTCTTCGGAAACGGGGGACAGGTTACACACAGTGTTAAAATAATCGGACATATAGAACATCACCAGAAGCCATTGATCTTGCCAGCTCAGCCTCCAGGGCCTTTATTATACACGGGGCGCATTGTCCCTGTTTGCACCATGGTGCAGACCGGGATGGTGCGCCGATGAATGCGCTGCCCACAGGACAACTGCAAACGTGCGCTGTCTTGGGGGCAACACATTCAGTGAAATACGTATCAGCTGGTTTCAAGACGATCCGTGTTTCACAGTGTTGGAGCAACCTGCCTGCACATTAAAGAGGGGACAGTGATCCTACTGCCCTCAAGATGGCTGCCCTCAGGAGGTGCACTAACAGTGTGCCACCTTTTATGGCACACTGTTGTGCACCTCTTAAAGGCTTGTTTGCCTCTACCCACATCCGAAATAGGGCAAAGTGGCAGAGAAAAAGTAATTTCTTCATTAGCATGGGGCCACGCCCCAATTCATGAGGGAAACACCCTCACTTGAAAGCGTTGGCACTACATGTGCACCAGAGCTATCAGTATTACAGAAGGGGCTGCACGAGTGTCTGCCATAGTGCCCCGGGCACACAGGCAGGCACACAAGCCCACTGTGCCCCCAGTGTACTGTGCACAATGCAGCCCCAGAGCCCATATTAAGGATAGAGCCCACTGCCAGTGCAAACAGGGACAGTGCACCCTATTACAATTAATGCGCTGCCATCAGGGCAGCCGCAAACCTGCGCCTGCTTTGGGGGCAGCTCATTCAGTTAAATATGGATCAGCTGTTTAAAAGCCGCTCTGTGTTTCACAGTGCAGGCAGAATGCAGCGTACAGTTTAAAGAGGGTAGAGAGATCCTCTTGCCGGCAGTTGCAGTGAGTGACTGCACCTACCAGCAGAGGGATGATGGAGGGGGGTCCGTGATAGGGGATGTTTTTGACAATATTTGGGTGATTTTGTGTGTGTTGCTCTGTGTTGTCCTCAAAAGAAAATTCCATAATTAAGTGACATCTTGAGGTACAACAGAATAGATGCTGGGAGTAGCCCCCTTCTGGAATAGATTGCATTAGCAAGGTTAAGCCATACCCTAATTGAAGAGTGATTAAAAAGAGTCAGGACTGACGTTTGTCTTGAAGGGGTGAACATAAAAGGCTAAACTGCAACAATATTGCACAGTAGATATTATGGACAAGGACTCAGTGTTTGCTTTGCATCTTTAAGAAAGCCTATGTGCGCACACATCTTTGACTTTGTGGACACACAACGCCGTAAATGCAACAACTTGTTAATATGACAGTAAAGTAAAACAAACGAATACACGAGAGTAAAGTAAAACAAACGAATACACAAGAGCAATTAGTGAAGAGTATTGTGTCTTTATGACAGGCTAAGGCATCCAAAAAGCATATTCTTCCTAAACAGAAAAGCCATAAATTAGCACTTAAATATTTTCATTGTGTCAGCAAAGGAAATACATGAAAGAACTGGCACTGGCACGGGCATTACGCCATTCCAGATGGACAGCACAGAAAATGGATTGGTTGATGCCTGAGACCAAAGACTGAGGGGAACACAAATGGCACTCTTCAAGAGCTGAACGCAGATAAAATTGATCTCACTTGGCTCCTAGAAAAGGCCTGCCCCTCTTTTCAGTCTACCAAGCTCCAGGTGTACTGGAATAAATCTGAAGCTGGAAGAAAGAGTCAGAGCTGACTGGAAAAGTCAGTCCCCAGAGGAAAATAAAATCTGAATAACAGATAAAAGAAGCCACTGGAGTGCAGGCAAGCCAAGCAGCGAACAGGAGCAGAAGCAAGCTGTGGCACAAAAGGAAACCACACTGAAGCAAATGAGAATGAGTAGCACTCCAGAGGGTGTTTGGGGTTATCCCTCTGTATTTTTCCATTTTGTACGTAAAACCGATGACATGAAGTATCCAGAGAGATGAAGTTTTCAGTAGGTAGGCCTAAACAGTAAGTGTACGGGGAGAGGATGTGGCCTTACGGCTAGACCTGCTGACTTTGGAGCTGGGGAACCAGGTTCGAGCCTCGGCGTTGGCTCAGCATCCTGTGATTCTGGGCAAATCACTTAACCAAAAAATGAATGTGCCCTTGTGTAACATAACCGGTGCTCATGTAAAGCGCTCGAATACCTCCAGGTCGAGTTTGCGCTATATAAATCTGCATAAAACAAACAAAAAAGAAGTAGATCCCAGCAAACTAATGTCCTTCGATGCAGAAATTTGATTTGTCAGCAGACCAAGAGCTAGATGTACGACTGTTTTTTGCAGTCGCAAATGGGCAATCGGGACGTTTGCGGCTGCAAAAAAGGGTGGTGGTATTTACAAACACTATTTTGCGAGTCGCTCTTAGGAAGGAGCGTGCCAAGGGCATCCCTTCCTAATTGCGAGTCAGAATGGTATGTACCATCATTTTGCGACCACCTTTGTGGTTGCAAAACACTCGCAGTTTTCACCTACTTCAAGTAGGTGGTAAGCCACTCTCAAACGGCAAGGAGTCCCCAGGGGACCCCTTCTCCTTTGTGAATTGATGCGGAAATATTTTTTAAGAGCAGGCAGTGGTCCCAAGAACCACTGCCTGCTCTTAAAAATTAAACAGAAATGTTTCATTTTTCTTTTTTAAATGCATCCCGTTTTCCTGATGAGGCAGGTCATTTGTGACCCCATTAGGAATCGCAAAGTGTTTGAGACACTGTTGTACATTCCATTTTGCGAGTCGCAAATTGGGAGTCACAAAACGTCGCAATTTGCCAAGTGCAAAATGGAATGGTCGTACATCTGGCCCCAAGTCTTTTCAATTGCAAATAAAGAACGCTGTTCCTCCCCAGCTCCATTTGGCCAGCCCTTACTTAATTCAGCCCCCTTATAGGGTACATGGCACCAACGCAGACATTCATCACTGTTTCCTCAGTTTTTCTTTCTTTCTTATTTGTTTCTTACCAAGTTGAAAAAAAAAATTGTTAATCTCTGAATTAATGGAAAAAAAAACCGTCCACAAATGTTTTTTGTGGGGGGAATATTTAGATGAGTCTTTCAGCCGCTATAGACCATTGGACACCGTGTGCTGTTCAGTCAAGAAGAAATATTTCTCCCTCTTAGGATTCCAGAGAATAAAAAGGTCTAGATTTTGGCTTCTTAAACCATTCCCGTTCTTGAAATGACTCCCAAGATACGGAGATAAATCTAGATAATGGCGCACTTCACGCGCAGCCGCCGCGCCGTCTGTTTCTGATTGGTAATCACACTGCTGCCTTATTAATGCCCTGAAAAAAAGAATACTTCTCTCTTTTTCTTCCCGCCTCAGTCAGTTTAAGCATGCCTTTTGTCATGCTTGTAATGAGTCAAAAAAATATTTTTCCAAAACTGATTCCAACTAAACTTGTGGTTTACAACCCCAAATCTTCTGACAATTTTGGGCGAAAAGGCTGTAATGTATATTCCTAAACATGTGTTGTGGTACCTTTGCAACTAGAGGCTTAGAACTGGGTGGGATCCCAGAAGCTTAATGTAAGTGTGTGTGCGCGCGCCACATATACCCGAGGTCAGTGAGCTGGTCATGTGACCCAGCCCCATTGGCTGGGGTGCCTGTGATGTCACAGTAGAATGCTCAGGCTGGTTGAACCACTCCCTGACAGGACATCTTCGGGTTTTGAAGGTTGGAGGCTGGCAGGATGTCTTGTACTGTTCTATGAGGGGGGAAGATGGATGTTGCTGTTCTTTTTAGGGTGCCACATCTTTAAAGCATCCTCCGGGCCAGTCTCATGACAGCCTTGGGAGGGACCCAGACTCCCGGAGTCATGGGTGGCCCATGAAGCTTCCCCTTGGGTGGGGAGTCGCTGCAGGTGAGAAGCAGACCCCAGAGTAAAGGCAGGCGGGGGGGGGATGCCAGGATACTGTGGGGCTCGTACTGGAATGCGTGACGTCCATGTGTGTTACACAGCATGTTTCCAAGTGTTATGTTAAATGTTATCATTTGGGACAGTTTTTTGGTGCGGATAAACGTGCTGCGCCAACGCTGACCCTCTGACATTCCCCCTCCCTCCACCTTGGAACTGAAGATGACGTCATACCAATGCGTTGGAGTTGAGAACCCGCCTCCACCGGCCGGCCTCTCGCCCCTCAGATATCTAAGGAGCACCCGCTACTTCCGCATCTACTTGACCTTTGACTCCAGCCTCACATAGTGTGAATTCCCCCTTCGAGGCGCCTTTAAGCAGCAGAACAGTTCTAACCAACTCTCCAAATAAATACATTCATTGCCCACTAACGCACCCGGAACATTCTTCAATGTGGGGGGCACTGGGGAAACCTGGCAGTCATGGTACGGGGGGCAGGGAGCAGGGCCGGACTGGGAACCGAAACCGGCCCTGGCAAACTGCTGGGCAGGGGGTGCCGCCGAGCTGTTTGCTTGGGCCGGTTTCGGCCGACTTTGTTACGGGGGCGGATATTGCCAGCCCCAGTCACAAAAACGGCCCCCACCCTGGCAGCCCATCGGGGAAACGCCAGGTGCCTGCTACGGTCAGTCCGGCCCTGGCAGGGAGGGCACAGGTAACATAGAAGCACATGGTCATTAGTGCCTGAAAGCTTTGCTTCAATGTAATGGGTGCAGGGGAACCCTGACAGTGATGGTACCGGGGTACAGCTGGCAGTGATGGTGCAGGGGAGCCCTGGCAGTGATGGTACCGGGGTACAGCTGGCATTTATGATGTAGGAGAACCCTGGCAGTGATGGTACAGGGGTAGAGCTGGCAGTGATGGTGCAGGGGAACCCTGACAGTGATGGTACCGGGGTACAGCTGGCAGTGATGGTGCAAGGGGAACCCTGGCAGTGATGGTACAGGAAGTGCAGCTGTCAGTGATGGTGCAGGGAAGACCTGGCAGTGATGGTACAGGAGGTGCAGCTGTCAGTGATGGTGCAGGGGAGCCCTGGCAGTGATGGTACAGGAGGTGCAGCTGGCAGTGATGGTGCAGGGGAACCCTGACAGTGATGGTACCAGGGGTACAGCTGGCAGTGATGGTGCAGGGGAACCCTGGCAGTGATGGTACAGGGGGTACAGCTGGCAGTGATGGTGCAGGGGAACCCTGGCAGTGATGGTACCGGGGGTACAGCTGGCAGTGATGGTGCAGGGGAACCCTGGCAGTGATGGTACAGGAGGTGCAGCTGGCAGTGATGGTGCAGGGGAGCCCTGGCAGTGATGGTACAGGGGTACAGCTGGCAGTGATGGTGCAGGGGAGCCCTGGCAGTGATGGTACAGGAGGTACAGCTGGCAGTGATGGTGCAGGGGAACCCTGGCAGTGATGGTACCGGGGGTACAGCTGGCAGTGATGGTGCAGGGGAACCCTGGCAGTGATGGTACAGGGGGTACAGCTGGCAGTGATAGTAACATGAGGTACATGGGAACCCTGGCAGACATGGTACAGGAGATGCAGCTGGCAGTGCTGTTGCAGGGTTACAGAGGAACCCTGGCAGGCCTAGCACAAGCAGTGCAGCTGGCAGTGATGATGCAGGGGAACCATGACAGTGATTGCACAGGAGGTGCAGCTGGCAGTGGCAGTATGGGGGTAACGGAAACCCTGGCAGACATGGTACAGGAGGTGCAGCTGGCAGTGATGGTGCAGGGGAGCCCTGGCAGTGATGGTGCAGGGGAGCCCTGGCAGTGATGGTACAGGAGGTGCAGCTGGCAGTGATGGTGCAGGGGGGCCCTGGCAGTGATGGTACAGGAGGTGCAGCTAGCAGTGATGGTGCAGGGGAGCCCTGGCAGTGATGGTGCAGGAGGTGCAGCTAGCAATGGTGGTATGGGGGGAGTTGGGAACCCTGGCAGTGATGGTTCACAGATAGTACAGGAGGTGCAGCTGGCAGTGATGGTGCAGGGGAACCCTGGCAGTGATGGTGCAGGGGAGCCCTGGCAGTGATGGTGCAGTGGAGCCCTGGCAGTGATGGTGCAGGGGAACCCTGGCAGTGATGGTTCACAGATAGTACGGGAGGTGCAGCTGGCAGTGATGGTGCAGGGGAGCCCTGGCAGTGATGGTACAGCAGGTGCAGCGGGCAGTGATGGAACAGGAGGTACAGCTAGCAATGGTGGGATGGGGGCAGTTGGGAACCCTGGCAGTGATGGTTCACAGATAGTACAGGAGGTGCAGCTGGCAGTGATGGTGCAGCGGAACCCTGGCAGGGACGGTGCAGGTAGACTGCCAGTGCGGGGTCATTAGTGGCTGAAGCTCTCTTGTGGAGAGGGTCATTGGCCACTTTACGGATCTTGTCGCCTTCACCTGCCGTCGGTGTTCAGTGAGTCCTGGCTCCTGGCACAGATGCTGCGCACTGTGTGCCCAATGCACAGTCTTGACTCTGAGCTGGAGCAGTGCTGTGCATGAGCTGCATCTGTATTGAAAAGGCGGGCAGAGAAGAAGGAAGTAGTGGGAGGTGCAGGGAGATGCTATACTAAGTTGTAATTCTTGAACAATGCTAGAAGGGCTCAATTTGTGCCAGTGTGGGCATGGCACTTGTTTTAGGGACGGGCGCTTATTTTCACCATTAGACTTTTACCCAGAACAAGAGACAAGAAGAGTGGGCGATGGAAGAAAGACTTAAATATACAAAAAAGAGATGGGTGGGAAGCACACCATGCCACCTCAGTTTGAATCCAGCCATATGCAAATCAGTCTTGACCCTGCTCCAATAGGAACACTCTAGTCTGAACTGCCAGGCCAAGTCACTTTTTTTGTATATTTTAGATGGAAGAAAGAGGCATGAGGTAGAATCAAAACCAGGCAGCCTTGGTATTCGGCAAACATCAGAGGCATAGCTTTAATGGTGCAGCAGGTGCAGCAGGTGCAGTGGTACCTGGGCCTAGAGGCCTTAGAGGCCAATTGAAGCCATATTTAAGTTGTATTATAGCAGCCATCCAATAGTAAGGGGAACTCATTAGCTTTGCTAGCACAAGGGTCCATGGCACCATTGGTATGCCACTGCCAACCATAGCACTTGGCACCACAAGTGGCGGGGCTCCTAAGAAACACTAAGAGCTCCTCCAAAAATTATTTTTACAAATTAAGCACTGACTAGGCATAGAGCCTGCCAGTGCTCAAGCTGATAGCATTACCCGGTGACTTGGAGTGAAAGAATAAAGTTTTGTTTTTATTTTTCAGAAACAAAGTTATCTGCCTCAGAACAAACTGGGCACCATGTGGCAGATGCATGGGCAAACGGGGAGAAATCTGGGCAAATCCACAGGCAGCAAACACTATGTACTGTCATCAATTCGGAGTCGAGGAGGCTCATGGTTGTGTAACTTGTGGTGCCAAACAATGATGGCCCAGTCAGTGGAAAGCATGATGGGCAACTCATAGGAGCTTGAATTCAATGCACCAAGGTGCTGCGAAGTGTGCATCAGTGTGGGCACTAGGTTAATATGACATGATAGCGGTGCTAGAGTCAGGGGCACAGTTTCTGCCTTCTGCAAGCCATGGGGTCTGGTCATCAAACTCCTGTCACTTCCAGCCAGCTACCACCAATGGGTAGGGACAAAACAGTAAACACGCAACAACTGCCGTTCACACAGGCCCAGGTTTACAAAGATTTTGTGTCGGGTTTGTGTTTTAACGTAGACCCAATGCAAAAATCCAGCTTGGTATTTACAATTTAACGCAAATCATGATTTGCGCTGGTTTGTAACGAAAAGTAACGTAGTGCAGTGCAAAGCGCTGCCTTGCATTAATTTGTGTCAAGGGGACGTGCCATGGGTGGTACATGGGTGTTCCTGTGCACCCACCCATTATAGACATGGATTTGTGCCAAAATCCTGAGCCTCTCTGAGACTAGTGTAACAACTGCAAATATGTTTATTTCTGCTCGTTTTTCCTGTTTGCATGTGCTCCATTGTGCAGCACACGTACAAAGAGGAAAATGCCTTAAAGCATAGTTTTTGTGCAGGAAGGGACTCCTCCCTGCCCAAAAACTATACTGGCCACAATGAAGCCATGCTTGCATTATGGGACAAGTGTACCTTTGTGGGCTCATCGGTGCTGAAAGTGCGCCAGCACAGGGACAGAGCAGAATTTCGCCACTTCTTTGTAGATATGGCACAGTTCTTCTCACTCCAATTCACACAACGGCACTCAACAACTTTGCTCGCTGCCCTGTGTTGCAGGGCCAGACTGGCCGTAGCAGGCACCGGGCATTTCCCCGGTGGGCTGCTAGGGTGGGGGGCGGTTTTGGACCCCTGGGGGGGCGTTTTTGTTACTGGGGGCTGGTTTTGCAGCATGCAGTGTTTTCCACCTGCCCCTCCACACCTATCCCCCCCCCCCCCACGGCAGGCCCGACTCAATTGCCAGGGCCGGTTTGCGTACCCAATCCGGCCCTGCTGTGTTGTGTCAATTCTTTATAAATATGGGTCACATTGACTTACCTCCACCAGTTGTCACGAAGCTGTCTTCTCAAGTGCTCTGTATTTAAGGGACTAACAGACCTGGGAACAAGTCCTCTAGTCTAAAGGGAATTTCGATTTTAAATCCCGACTACTTAAAATGATTACAAATGAGTCCCAGGGGAATATTTAGGTGGGTAATCAAAATGTTACTAGCTGGTAACTCGTGGTTCCTGCTACTGTACCAGTCACACTAAAGGAGGCGCTGCTATAAATCAGAACAAAAAAAAATGGTGGAACTCTAAAGATAACGGTTTTAGGTCTGACTAACCAAGGTATTTTTGCAGTCGAAAAGCCTTGATTTGCAAAATTACAGTGTTTGTGACTGCAAAAAGGCCATTTCCTGTGTGCTAAACTCATTTTGAGACCCAAACTAATCGTAATTCGGAAGGTGGGTAAAAGGGGTGTTCCTTCTTAACTGCTAATCAGTATGGTATGTGTCAATGGTTTGATCAGTAGCCGAAACCTCAAAGGTGGTAACTGATTCACAAAGGAAAAGGGGTCCCCTTGGGATTCTGAAAGAGATCCCTCCCCCTTTGAGTATCATGGTGGTGCCTTCAGGCCACAGGCAGTGGTCTCTACACTTCCTGTTCTCCCACATGTCTTTCCAAATGGGAAGCTTTTCTTTGCCACACCAGTCAGTTTAATGGACATTGACTGATTTAAAAAAAACAAGCATTTGCAATGCAATCGGTCTCGCCTTTGGGACCTTATATGTATTTAGCTATGCAGCACATTAGCCTGGGTGCTGAAACATCTACTGTTCTTTAACATGGAGGGAACGTAAGTGTGACATAGCCTGGTTCCACGTTCTGTGTTCTAGCGTGGAACCAGGTCGACGAAGGTTCTGTGGGTCGGCAGTTGGCAGACTTGGCTAGCTGGTCGATGGATGGGGTTGCTGCATTAAACCCACTGAAAAGACTAAATCTGACTCCTGTCACTTCTTTACACTGGCGACGAGCGTGCTAAGGGAGAAGAGTGGTGAGGCAACCCCAACATCGTGAAAGGAACCAGAGGAACAGAAATCGTGAAGAAGGACGAGAAAGACTCACCTGGACGGAGGAGTCGGAAGCAAGAAGGATCGCCGCATTTAAGCTGTCGGAAGAGGTCCGAGGGAGCAGCGGGAGGCGAGTAAACTGTCTTGCAGGCTTAGCGACACAGATTGGGGCCTGGTGTCATCACTGGAACGCATCAGCTTGGATGCGCGTCACGCTGCGGGTCGTAGTGCCCAATTTCCCGGCGAAAGAAGACCAAAGGCTTCTCACTTCCAAAACAAGCGGAACTGGCCGTAGAAAGAGGCCTGAGGCCGTACGTGACGACGTCGGCGGCCATTTTGGATCAGGAAAAGATCGGGAAATAAAGGGCAGGCTGGTGTGAGGCTTAACAGAGTTTAAGTGAATCCGGCAGTGGAAAGAGGCCCAAAAGATAACGTGAGGACATCGGAAAACAGTTTAAGCCAAAAAAGTCAATTTATTGTTTAAGAAAAAAGAGGGCTGAAGTAAAGAAGGCAATCACAAAGAAACAGGTTGGTTATTATTTGAAAATCACAGCTTGTCATCACGGTGACAAGCACACCTTGCATAAGGATCTTCAAATTGTTCATGCCCAGTTCGTCACACACCCCTGCTAAAAAACACCAGTAAGGAAAATTGTATAAACAGTGACTGGGGGGCAAATATAAGGAGATTGTAAAAATAAAAATAAAAAATGTATTTTTATTTTTTATTTTGGGGGTGTAAAATAAGCTTCATTTTGAAAGGTTGAAGATGCAAAATGTGACTGCACCTCCGTTTTTCCTGTCTGATCCAGGGGAGCCGCCAGTTAAGTGGAAAAAATGGAGGAAAATATTTGAAAATTATGCAAGGGTGTGTGGTACTAACTTGAGTGCAGAGAGGAAACAAGCACTATTACTCCACTGTTTAGGGGGTGAAGGGCAAGAAGTATTAGAGAGCTTGCCACAGCTGAGCCAGGCAGTTCAAAGGGGGTTGAATGAGTACGAGGTTTGCGTAAAACAGTTAGACTTACACTACCTGCCAAAAGTGAGTACCATCATGGAGCGGTATTACTTTGGTTTGAGAGAACAAGGAAAGGAAGAAACTGTGGAAGAATTTGTGACCTCGTTACGCAAGTTGGCCTCGAGTTGTAAGTTTGGGGAATTAGTAGAAGAAAGAATAAGGGATCAATTTGTTTTAAGATGTTGCAGTGACAAGATAAGAGAGGAACTTTGGTTAAAAGATGAACCACCGTTAGACGAAGTAATGATTATAGCAAAACGTGTAGAACATATGCTCAAATGTGTAGGGGAGTTGAGTAAAGTTAGTAAACAACCGAGTGTTACAGGAAATGTTGAAGAAGTGGTATGTCATGCAGTACAAAAAGATGATGCTGTAAAGAAAGCAGGGAGCATCAACTACAAGAGTAGAGAGGAAGAAAATAGGACAAGTAATGCGCAATATGAAAGGAGAAATGTTATGATGTTTCAGGGAACATGTTATCGTTGTGGTAAATTTGGTCACAAGGCCAATGCAAGAGAATGTCCGGCTCTTAAAGTGATTTGCGCAACATGTGGGAAGAGGGGACATTTTACAAAAACTGTCGTTTTCGCAATAAAAGTGACAGCAGGAATGAAGTGAGAGAGGTTACCTTCCAAGTGAATGAGTGTGGGTGGAACATCCCACAGAGTGGGTAAAGGTGGGAGATGTTAGAGTTAAAATGAAATTTGACTCATGTTCTCATCTCACATTCATATCTAAGGAAGAGTTCACAAAGAATTTTTCGAGCAGGACAAATTTAATAAAATCAGATGTTAGACCAACAGGCTATGGGGGAACACCAATTAAGATGTTAGGTTACTTTATAAGTTGTATAGAATGCAATGGTAGATTTACGGATGCTAGAGTTTATGTGGCAGAGAAAGGAGACAATTTACTGAGCTGGACTCATCAAGCTCGTTTGGGTATTATTCTAAATCCCAATGCAAAACCCCTGTGCAAGTGCAGTCCGTTGGGAATGCTGAGGAGAAATTTGTGAAGGGGTTTGAAGGATTGTTCAGTGACTCTCTAGGTTGCCTGAAAGGTTATAGTCACCGGATCAAACTTAAGCTTGGGGCAAAACCTATAGTGGCCAAGGTAAGGAGAGTTCCGATCAGCGTGCATGAAGCAGTAGAAAAGGAGATTGACAGGTTAGTAGCTACTGGGGTGATAGAGCCTGTGGAGGCCACGGAGTGGTTGGCTCCCATTGTCGTTGCGCGTAAGGCCAACAATGAGATTCGTCTATGTGCGGATCTTCGCGCACTCAACAGGGAGGTAGTGGTGGACAGATTTCCGCTCCCCAATATTGAAGAGATGGTTTCGACATTAGATGGTGCATGTTACTTTAGTACATTAGATCTAGCATCGGCTTACCACCAGGTACCCTCAGTAAGGATTCACAAGAGCTTACTGCATTCATAACCCCAATGGGTGCGTTTAAGTTTTTAAGGATGCCTTTCGGGTTAGTGTCCGCAGCATCTGTCTTTCAGAGAATCATGAATGATGTCATCAAAGGGATACCTGGAGTCAAGTGCTACCAAGATTATGTTTTGATTTGTGGGAAAACCATTCAGGAACATGATGGTAGGGTAGTTAAGGTACTTGAAAGACTGAGGAAGGCAGGTTTGTCGTTACGTCGAGATAAGTGTAAGTTTGGAGTTACCGAGCTAGATTATCTTGGACATCATATATCTAGCAGGGGCGTAAGACCAAGAAAGGAGCTGGTGGACACGATAGAGGGTTTGAAGGAACCATCTACAAAGGAAGAGCTTTTTCCTTTTTGGGGATGGCTGAGTTTTACAGCAAATTCATCAGGAATTTTGCAGACAAAACCATTCATCTAAGAAGTCTACTGTGCAAGAATGCTGAGTTTGTGTGGGGAGAAGAGTGTAAAAGGAGTTCTTAGGTGTCAAAAGATCTCAAGAGTGCACCCAACTTACAAGCATTTAAACCAGGTGATGTGACATATATTGTCACTGATGCCAGTAAAAAGGTTTGGGCGCTCTACTTATACAGTTGCGTAATGGCCAAGAGGAATTAATTGCGTGTGCCTCCAGGTGCCTTAAGGGTGCTGAGCTTAACTACTCAGTTATTGAGAAAGAGGCCCTCGCCATATTTTGGGCAATCAATAAATTTAGGAAATTTGTTTGGGGCACATCTTTCAAAGTCAAGTCAGATCATAAGCCTCTGAAAGAAATTTTTGAAAAGAAGGGTCTTGACGCCATCTCCTCGAGGATAAGGAGGTGGGTCATATCGTTGCAGGAGTTTAATTTCAATTTTGAGTACATTCCCGGGAGTACAAATGTTTCTACGGATTGTCTCTCGCGTTTAGTGGACACAGTGGACTCAACGGAGCAGACGTGTGAGGTGGGACAAGACGAGGAGTTTGATATTAGTGTGTGTGACATCACTCTAGGGGTAATAAAGGAAGATGTGTGGAAGGAAGAACTGAATAAAGACTCAGAACTTTTGGGGGTGATGGAGTTGTTGTCACAGGACAAGGGAAGTAGCCTGGGAAAGCCCTGGTCATCGGTGTTAAATGAGTTAGCCATTGCTGAGGGCGTCCTAACTAGAGTGACGAGGCTGGTCCCACCCGTGAGTTTGAGGAACAACATTATTCAAATGGCACATGAGGGGCATTTGGGTATCTCTAAAACCAAGGAACGCATCAGACAGGATTTTTGGTGGCCGGGTTTAGACCTCATGGTGGAACGTGCTGTCCGTGATTGTGTCCCTTGCTCTTTAAGTGACAAGGTTCTCAAGCCCAGACAGCCACCTATGGTTTGTAGAAGATTACCAATGGGTCCTTGGGACGAGGTGGCCATTGACATTGTTGGTCCCCTTCATGGAGAACATCAGACACCCTATCTAATTGTGTTGATGGATTTATACTCTCGGTGGATTGAAGTCAGTTCAGTGAGGGACATTACGACACAGTGCATAATTAAGTTTTTAGAATCCATATTTAAACGTGAAAGTTTTCCAAATTCACTACTTTCGGACAATGGTCCTCAATTCTGTTCTAGGGAAATGGAGGATTATTTGGCGAAGTGTGGTATTGAACATAAAAAGATTTCGCTTTATCATCCCGAATCCAATGGTGCCATTGAGAGATTGAACAAAACCTTGAAGGAAAGCATCCAACTGGCAAGAGTTAACTGTTTGAACTGGAAGACTGAATTACAGAATCGAATCTCAGCTTACAGATTTACACCACATTCAACAACTGGGAAAACTCCTTTTGAATTATTCAGAGGAAGGTCATCCAATACGTTTTTATGTCCAGGGTGGATGATTTTAGATAAAGGCCTCAAAAACAATGGCATTGGGGAGTGGAGAGACAAAGAGTTATCCCTTCAACAAAAAAGGAAGGTCTATCTAGATGCTCGCCGTTCTTGTAAGGCCATTGAGTTCAGGGTTGGAGACAAGGTCAAAGTTAAAGCTCCCGTGGGGCGCCAGAACTGGTCCAAATTTACTGCCATAAAAAGTGTGGTTAAACTCTTTAAAAATGCTGTCAAAACAGATGATGGTCGTATTTGGAACCACAGTCGAGTTGTTCATGTGGGGGCAATGACGGAAGAAACTTGTTGCCTGGGTCTGATGTAGGAATTTCTTCTTCTGCCCACTCTGAACATGTGCCTACTCGCACGAGCAATAGAGTCTGCAAAAGCCCAAGTTACCTTCACGATTTTTTGAGATAACTAGTGCACTTTCGAAATGTTTTAGCATACATACCATGTTTTTTTCTTCTTGTATTTTAGGGGGATGAAGGGTCTCCAGTTTCTTTCAATATTTCTGGCTGTTATCTTGTTGTTAAAATATATGTCAATGTAAGAGGGAAGAAGTGTGACATAGCCTGGTTCCACGTTCTGTGTTCTAGCGTGGAACCAGGTCGACGAAGGTTCTGTGGGTCGGCAGTTGGCAGACTTGGCTAGCTGGTCGATGGATGGGGATGCTGCATTAAACCCACTGAATAGACTAAATCTGACTCCTGTCACTTCTTTACAGTAAGCACCAAACTGCGTGACACGCCAGGTATGGGAACACATGGAGAGAAATATTGCCTTTCAGCAGGAAATGGTTTAGTCCAAAGCTCTGTTTTTAATATAAAATCAGGGCCTTCGGTGGTCATGTCACTGAAAATTCAAGATTTGAAAAAAATATTATCGTCTACGGTAAGACAATTTCTATGGACTGGAATCTAGAGAATGCTAAAGTGATTCTGGTATTTTACTGACCTCTGCTGGTCGTTTTCTATCAAGAAAGTTAAATAGAGGCAGTTGCCAGAAAAATAAAAAAAAGAAAGTCCCTCAGCAGAAAGCAATTCTGGTATTTTACTGACCTCTGCTGGTCGTTTTCTATCAAGACAGTTAAATAGAGGCAGTTGAACAGAAAAAAATCCCTAAGCGGAAGCAGACAAGTCCTAGGGCTGATCTCCAGAGCCCACAAAGAACATACACATATAAGTATATACTAAAGTATATACAAGAGGTCTCGAATGCTCGAAATGCCACGACGGGCGTCTGCTGTTCCTTGCATGCCTCCATCCCTTCATTTTCAGCCAATCATTGGCGGGTGCAAATTGGGTACTGCCTACCGAATATTCATTAGGCAGGTCAATTTGTGACCCTCTGCGAATGTGCAATTTTTAATGCAAATTATTAATACAATGGTCATGTCGCAAATTACATTTCCATTCACACAACTTGCACATCACTGGTTTGCAGACAGGAATAGTACATCAGTCTCACCATTCTCAAAGGATTTGCAAAAATAAGGAAACGTTTGCCTGCAAATATTACAAGTTCTAACCAAAGGGATGAACGTAAAGTAAACAAGCTTCATCACGTAAACATGCATACATCTGTTATAAATATCTGTCACTAAGAACTAACGCTCTAATGCACATTCCGATAATCTTTGCTCTTTTAGTGATTCAGCATTCTGGTATGGCTGTATTGTAAAAATATTTTAGAACAGAGCAGAGAAGAGGCCTGGGAAATCCCACACGAGTGGCCCGACTGACAAAGTTTACTCTTGTAGCAGTCAAAAGTACTACACGGGTACTCACAACAAAATCTGTGTGAGTCTGGCTGTAGTCTTGAGTGGGTAAGTGCTCATGGTGGGGGAGGGGCAGTGCATCTTACCTGATGGAAAGGATCTTGTCCATTCTAAGGCGGTGTCTCTAGCCTCAGCCTTTTTTAAGCTGCACCGTAAGAGCGAATGTTTTACAGCGTCGCACATCTCCCAAAGCAGTGGAGTAACGCAAATGATGCCCCCCCCCCAACACAGATTGTGAAGGGGGTCATCCCCCAGCTTTCACAGGTATTCATTGGCCCTGGGCTGAATGGGGGCTCCTGAAGAGTTAGGGGGGCGGGTGGGAAGGTCCTGACAGGTTGGGCCCCCGCTTTCACTGCAGAGGCTGCAGGGGCTTGTGTCTTGCCCCTGTCCCAAAGATATACTAGAGGGCAATGACAACATCCAGGACCAACTGACATACAAGCAACATAGCTCATACATGACTACATGCACTACTAGTCATGAGAGGCCCAAGGAGTCAAACTGTGCACCCATGCTTAACTATACTTGAAGGACACAGGTGTGTGGCACGGTAGGCGAAAGTCAGACTAACGCGTTGCCATAGTCGATTCCATCACCCGCTTTTTCGAGCTTAAATAGAACTGCTTTCCTTTTCCACTACGTTTGGAACTAGCATTGGTTCGCGCAGTCCCTACAGTTCTGTTACTGCTTCCTCGGTACTCCATCAACATAACTCCTCAGTTACACCCCGGTCTCCAGCTACCACGCCATCTGATCATTAGATTTTGGGAACATCAGCAATGCTACTACATTGATTAAGCACAAACACCTGCCCTCACCCTAACACTAACCATGCCCACAACCTTAACCCATGTACTTGATTTAACTTGGTTGTGTCTGTCTAGTGGTAAATCGATGCTGTTGAGCTGATATAGGAAGTGTGTCGCACCAGCTCTGAGATTTCCTTATGTGCACCTTTGCCAACAATTGGCTATCTGAGAGCGGCCCAATCAATCAATCCAGGCGCGGACGGGCGCAGACGGGCTTGAGCCCCAAAGCACTCACCACTAACAAACAACACACACAAACACTCAACAGGAACATTAGACAGATGGCAACTCATACTGCCAACACAGCCCAGGTCTGCCATATACCAGCTCCGTAGAGCTCCCAACATCACACACCACACGTATAACACCCACTATAACACATTCACTCTGGTAGGAGTTGGCTAAAGGGTTTGCTCAAGAGATGTTCCCTGAGGTTGCTAAATGAGGCCCTTTGCGACGAGCGTAGCTGTAGAAAGTGTCTCTTTGACATGGTTGGCCCAATCTTTTTGCCTGGTGCATAATGTGATTTCGATTTAAAGTGCACTGGGTCCCTGCTAGCCAGGTTCTCAGTGCCAGATCTCTTTCCTAAAACAGTACCATGATTGGCACAACTTCAGCAACCCCTATAAGTCCCTAGTAAATAATACCACTGGTACGTAGGGCATTGGGACTGAAAAGGGTTCACTGGGGCTTCAGCACAAATTCTGCCACCCCAGGGACCCCTCACCAAGATCATGCAAACTGCCATTGCAGGCTGCGTGTCTTGGTGCAGAGAAAACTGAAGAGTCGACATGGCACACAGCCCTGTATGCCATGCCCACAAACACTGCTTATATAGGTAAGTCACTCCTACTGCAGCGTTTACAGCCCTAAGGCACGGTGCATTATGTTCCATGTGTGGACATGTCTGCATGAGCAGATATGACTCTACAAGACATTGTCTGCCTACAGGAGACCTGGGCCTCTGACCTCGTATTCTTAGATGGGTACCGCTCGTTTCAAACAAAAGCAATTCCATCTCCATCAGGTAGAACTAGAGGGGGTTTATTAACTTTAATTTCAAATACTTTGCCAATAAAAAGAAAGAACTTTGAGAATACGAGTCTTGACTTTCACCTTTTCTTAATCAAGGCTGATAGTGAACTATAATAAATTATTATAACAACCACTTTGGGGGAATATGCAGTCAGTGATGGAGTCACTAGATAAAGAGATTGCTACAATTAGTAGACCCAGCACCAAAAAAGGTTTTAATATTATTTGGGCAGGTGATTTTAATGCCCAGCCATGTAAATACATGCAAAGTAAGGTATGTGGCCTAGAAGATATCCTCGGTGACCCAATCCATAATTTTTCTCATCACGAATACGGAAACTCCCTAAATAGGATCCTATACGCTAGAAACCTGGAAATAACTAACAGGGTTAATGCTTTAATGGGAACCCTCGAAAAGACTTTTAGACGCAACGAATATGAATCCACAATTGATTTCGTATTAGTGTCCAATTATTTTCGTGGAAAGGTCACCCTAGTGGACACCTTATTTACAAGCTTTAGCGATCACGCAATTCTCCTTACCCAGTTGGAAGTGGAGTCTAGGAAAACCACGTGTGTACTAAAAGTCCAGAAGCCAACCCTGGCTAGAAAGAATGGCTATCAGTTAAAGTGGAGTCAAATTGATAAGCTAATAATGGTCCCGCAAATCTTATCTCATATAATGGGGAATGTCTTAAATTGCCTGGAGTCCTCCTGGCTTACTGCTGGCCCAGTTTGTGGACTTGGTTGAAAAAGTGAAATTGTCTCTGACTCGTTGCTGAAAGGTGGATGAAGCCCCAGTAAATCGCGGGTTTGACCATGCATGTACAAAAACTTTAAAAGCCCTTGATAAAGCCCTGAACTCTCAGCCTAGATATAGTGCCTTGATAAAGACCCTACGAAAGGACTACCTAAGAGCAAGGAAGGCAAGGGAAAGGTTTTTGAAGGAGGAAACTTGGGAAAAACTTGAACTAGCAGCTAGCACTAAAAACAGCAGAGATTTTTGGATGGTGATCAATGCTCCATTCTTTAAAAACCCCAAGACCCCACGCTGGACATCCACGTTGGCGAAGAAGCGTGGGTCGCCCACTTCGAGCAGATTTTTGGCGCAAGTGACATTGCCCTTAATGACCCCCCCAGTTTAGAAATGGAGGAACACCTAACATTCTCTCTAGAAGAAGTTAGAAGTGGGCTGGGTACATGCAGCTCCGGGAAGGCTTCAGGCCCCGATGGGGTACCCATTGACCTCTTTTTAGACCATCAAGACCTAGGGGCCCCCTTACTAACCAACGCATTTAATGCAATAGCAAAAGTTGGCCCCCTTCCTTCATGGAGGACTAGCGTAATAGTTCCAATATACAAAAAGGGAGACAAAGAGAATCCCCAGAATTAAAGACCGATCTCCCTGCTGGATACCACTGCGAAGCATATGGGCCGCCTGCTGTTACACAGGATGGAAGAGTGGGCAAGGGAGAAGAACATCTTGCTCAGTATGGCTTCCAAAGAAGTAGGGGTATAATAGACCAATGTCTAAACTTAACCCTGTCCATAGATAAATACACTAGAGCCATGTAAATACATGTAAAATAAGGTATGTGGCCACCCTTGGGTGGCCAAACTTTCATGGCTTTTATGTATTTATCAGCAGCATTTGACTGCGTGAGCCACCCTAAACTATGGAATATAATGGAGTTGATAGGGATCGAGCCAGCAATAGTCAACTTCATCCGCCAACTGTACTCTCACTCGACTGCTAGTGTTCGTTATAGCAAAAATGGGGAGTGTACCCGTCCGTTTAAGATTGCCAGAGGAGTCAGACAAGGGTGTGTCCTCGCCCCATTCTTATTTTCCATCTATACAAATGGAGTTGAGGCAGCCCTTTTGAGAACAACACCAGACGTCCCTGTGTTTGACTCCTCTCCTGTCCCGATATTGACCTATGCCGATGACGCAGTACTTATTGCCAGAACGGGGGTGCCCTTCCAACGTCTAATCGCGGCTTATGTGACATTCATGTCATCATTGGACTTGAGGGTCAATGAATCTAAAACCTTTGTCCTCATAACAGGGCTCCGTCCCTACTAAAGAATATCACACTTTCACATAGGCTTGTGTAAACTTGAGGTGGTAGACACCGTTCCGTATTTGGGGGTCATGTTTGATAAAAACCAGACAAGGTCATGCATGGTGGACAACAGGGCCCTAGTAATGGAGAGGAGTATTACAGCCATTTCGTTGTTTGCAAAGAAGCTGGGCACAAGACCCCTAGATCCAATAAAAAAGATATACCGATGGTATCAGCTGTAACCTACAGGGCAGGAGTCTGGGGCATGGCTCCTATAGCTTCTCTTCAAATACTTGAGGATAGATTCTTCAAGAGACTTGTTTCCTTTCCCAGTTCATGTTCAGGCTACCTCTCCCACATCGAACTGGGATTAAATTACATGTCAGACTGCATTAAGGTAGCGACGATTTTATTATGGCACTCAATCTGGCGAAGGGACACGATAAACCTAACACAAACCATCATAAAAAACTGTCTAAAACTGGACAACTCACACAAAATCACGTGGTTGCAATATATTAGGTCAACTTTGACTGCGCTTGGGTTAGCGGAATTATTCACTGACCCAAGTACGTTTATGAAGTTCACAAAGCAGAAACTAAAGGCCATCTACTCCAAGGCTGCTCATGATCGCCAGCGCAGCAACCAAGCAAAACAAACAGTCCTCCAATACCAATTGACACCGCCCATTTTAGAGGGGGGGTATTCTTACTTAGAGAACATTGGAATATTACAGCATAGATTTATACTGCTGAGGTTCCGTTTGAACTTAATCCCCCTGATGTTGGTATTCCCTGCGAGGAGGTTCAGGCACACTGAATCGATACCCTGCCCATGCGACAACAGTTCACTACAGTCTGACCTCTACATAGTTTTGTTTTGCTGGCTCTATAAGGAAGAACGTGACAAACTTATCCTTCCAATTTTAAGACGTTACAAATTTAAGCAACGCCGAATTGCATTATATTTTTTAAAGAGCCTCTCTGACCCCTTCAACTGTTTTTCAATAGCCACATTCTTATGGGCCTGTCTAAGGAGGAGGAAATCTTTGGGTCCCTAGCTTTTGTAAGGTGCTCAGGAACTACAGAGTACAATATATTGGTCTGTATTATCTTGCCCTAATTCACTCCCTGAGTAATGTTTTAAAGGGAAAATTTAACTGTTTTGAAGGTTTTAGGGATGTACTACTTGTTTTTACCCTTACCTGATTTTAATTATACAAAGCCTATGATTTACCAGAGCACTGTGCCGCATATAGGGCCCTATGGCAAGTTCTATTTAAGAAGTATTATTATGAAAACGAATTTGGGCCCAATAAGTTTTTAATGTTTCTGTATTTTTTCACTTGTACTTTTTATGATCTGTATTTTTAAATGGATCGAATAAAAGAAATTGATTGATTGACTCTACAATATCTAAGTCCATTCTTGGGTATTGTAAGTGCACAGGGAAGCCATAGACAGTACATGGGCTGGACACCCTTCATTCCGAGTTCCCCAGCACCATGATGGCTTCACTTTACCCAGAGATGTTTGGTACCAAACATCTCAAATTAATAAATCCACTCAGATGGCAGTGTTGGATTTATTAATAAATGCAGACAAAGGGCACCGTAGAGGTGCCCCCTGAAAACCTACCAAACAATGGTGTGGTCTCTGACTAGTCTTAGCCAGCCTGCCACCACCACACATGTTTTCTGACCTCATGGGGTGAGAGCCAGCGCTCTCAGAGACCAGGAACAATCCCTACTCTGGGCGGAGGTGTTTCACACCTCCTCCAGACCGGAATGGCATTCCAAGGCGAGTAACTTCAAAGGTGATGCCGCCTTTGAAATGCAACCCAGGCATCTCCACATAGTGTAGGATGGCAACCCCCCTGTCCTACTCCACATTTGGTGGAAGGGCAGGAGGGAAAATTAGTCAGATTAGGAAGTGGGCCCACATTCAGCCAGCACCTCACCTATGGTGGGGCAGGTGATGTGGACCCCCCTTTTCAGTTTCCTCCCTCTTGATTGAGAGGGAATTAGCCAAGGAGGGTCAGGGTTGTGCCCACTCCCCAAAGGGAGTGATCACATAGAGGGTGTAGACACCCTAAAGGTAGGTAGTCCATTGGCTATTACCTGTCTCCCCCTGTAATGCCCCTAACTTTAGTGATTTAGGTGGCACACCTGCACCCTGAACTTTAGATTTGACGGAACTAAGAAGAAACCGGACAAAGAAGAGCTACCTATCCGAGAATAGAGTACCTGCTGCAGAACTTTGGCAAGAAACCCTGCCTGCTGCCTCCAAGGACTCGGCCACCGTGGCGTTCTGTCTCGTCCTGCTGCTGTGAGGCCTCCAAGAACCCCAGAGCACCTCTAGCCCTTCGTCAATCACCAGAGATCTCTCTTGGAGTACAGGAGCTACTCCCCTGCAGTCCGCAGGCACCGAACCAGCAGAGTCCGGCATACACACTTGCCACTCCCCGGCAATGCAGACCCAGCAACTGAGCAAGAAGAGGTACACCATCTCCGGAGGGCCAGATCTGTCTTCTCACCAAGTGTGAAGACATCAGTATCTACCGGAGCCGTGCCGTACCAAAACCTGGGGTACCGGACCCCTGCAACCTACACCAAGATGAAGAGTTCAATCTGGACTACAACTGCCCAGGAAGCAAGCACCAGTCGAGGGACATCAGAACCCCTGAGACCCACTTCATGAGTGGTCCAGCTGTCAAAGAATTCATCCCTGCAACCTGCTTGCTCCAGACCACGAGGACCACCTTGATGCGCATAGTCCGGCTGACCTACCTGCTCTACACCCAGCCCGCCCGACCTGCGTACCGACGAACCAGCTGTGCGCCCGTGGTTCTGAGGCCCTTACGATCCAATCCCTCATTTGGGGTTCCCCGGACCTACCTTTAAGTCCCCTTGTGCAGCCTGTTTTGAGGTGGTCCCCTTCTTCGTAGCGCACCAGCTACCAATGAACTCAACACCCTGCTCCCAGTCGAATCCGGGACGCTCCCGATGATTCGCTGGTGGAACATTGGACCTTGGTCTGCTGCTACCCTAATTTCAGAAGGTGAACTCTAAGAACAGTCTGTACAATTTTATATGCATTTTTGAGTTTTTCGCTAGAGACTTTCATTGTGCGTAATTACGCACAACAGTGAGTTATTTTCCGAACTTTGAAAAATCATAACTAAAAAAGTACTTACCTGTGAACGAAGTTCTTGATATTAAAAAATATATAAAAATCAGTGTTATTTTTGCAAATTGGTCACAGATTTATTCTTGAGTGTGTGTCTCATTTATTGCCTCTGTGGGTACAGCAAATGCTTAGCCCTACCCTCTGGTCAGCCTAACGGCTCGCCCACATAGACCATTATGTGGGCCAGCCGTTCTTTTGCCTCTGTATACCAATCTAGGTCTCCTAGATTCTCTGCACAGTGTACTTCGTTTTAGTACTTTATATAGAGAGCCAGCTTCCTACAGTAGAGTTCACAACTTGGTGAGGTCAAGCAAGCCTTCCCTAAGAGGGAAGTAGTGCAAGGACCTCTCACACTAACTAAGCCTCAGAAGTGTGAAACTCTTGAAGAACAGGGCATGAGTCAACCCTGCCGGAGTTTGTACGGCCCTTAGCGTGCTGCCTCTACACGCGGCGACCTCCAGATCAGCCGTTCAGCAGAGCTCCTCCTTCCTAAGGAGGCACCCCAGCAAGCATTGGCAAAATATTGACGCGCAGCCCCGCAGAGATGGAGCGCGTCATGACTGCCTATAAATTGCATTTGTGCGGTTTGTAATTCATTTTGACAAGGAAAGGCAGGAATCTACATGACGCGGCGGCTGATGGATTGTGATGATTATTCCAGATGAAGCTGTGCTAATTTCTATAACACGGTGACACCGTACACAAGCCTAATGAAGCAGGGTACGCAGGGAAAACACTGGAGCGCACCCCTGGCCTGTACCTGCGCAGACTCATTAATCACAGAGTTAATGCAATAAGAGGCAATGGAGGAGAAGACAAGCAACCTTCAGCGCAGGGATCGCAGCGCAGCCGCTTCGAGGGATGCGCTGCCCCTTTAAGGTCAACACTACCAGGCGCCTCTGCGCTTCTCCTCAAACAGGAAGAGGTTAGGGCTAAAGACCAGATGACCTCTGACCCCTTCAGGTGCAGGGCTGGGTGTACCTGCCAATCAAGCGCCACAAACTGCTGCTAAATGGAGATAGTTGGCCCCAATGTAGCTAAAAGCCATTGAGGCCTGAGTCAAAATTGTGTTGCACATCTAAGACCAAAGGCTCTTGCGCAAAACATGCCCTTTGAGGCGAGCAATCCAGATCTTGATTTGTACCATGGGGCATGTGGACAGTTACAACCACTGGTGTAACTTCACTACCATGGAAACTCTACCAGTGAGGCTAGCTACCTGCAAAGTTTAGAAGTATGGCGGAAACGTTACACTTGCCCGAGAGGGCAGTCATTGGGAGGGCAGTGACCCCCACAAGGTCATAAATGTTCGTATTGGTTTCAAACTGTCAAATATGTACATTTAATGCCAAAAAAGGCTGGTGGTTAAATGTGCAAATAAACACTCTGTCACACTTGATTGAAGTGGACTCAGCAGATTGTATGTCTCCACTGAAAAAACGATTTCCTGGTGGGGGAAAGAGAGAAAACTTAATATGCCTGTGCACATTTCTGCCAAACGTATTCCTGCAGACTGTCCGCCTTGCAGACCAGCCACAGCATTAGCGCCTACGCAGGGGAAGCAAGCGCTATAGAGTACTGAGGAAATCTTCTAAAATCGTGGGAGGAAACGTATGATGCGTAGATTTCTGACTTTTAAAAATAGGTTTATGAATTGGCCCAGTTGTACAGTGCCAAACTCAGAACTTTACATGGTAGCCATCACAGCTGGTAACCACGACAACGGGTGCCCCAGAGCTCCACGTAGACCACCAGATGAGTTTTGGTGTCAGAATTAATTTGACAAAATTGGATAAGTTAAGAGTTAGGATTGAAATGCTACTTCTGAGTTGGGAATCCTAGGCCTGCTTGGAGCTGAGCAGCAGTGCGGGGTGGCGCTGGCCTGCTTGGAGCTGACCAGCAGTGCGGGGGTGATGCTGGCCTGCTTGGAGCTAACCAGCAGTGCGGGGTGGCGCTGGGCTGCTTGGAGCTGACCAGCAGTACGGGGGTGACGCTGGCCTGCTTGGAGCTGACCAGCAGTGCAGGGGTGGCGCTGGCCTGCTTGGAGCTGACCAGTGGTGTGGGGGTGGCGCTGGCCTGCTTGGAGATGACCAGCAGTGCGTGGGTGGTGCTGGCCTGCTTGGAGCTGACCAGCAGTGCGGGGGTGGCGCTGGCCTGCTTGGAGATGACCAGCAGTGCGTGGGTGACACTGGCCTGCTTGGAGCTGACCAGCAGTGCGGGGGTGGCGCTGGCCTGCTTGGAGCTGACCAGCAATGCGGGGTGGCGCTGGCTTGCTTGGAGATGACCAGCAGTGCGTGGGTGGTGCTGGCCAGCTTGGAGCTGACTAGCAGTGCGGGGTGGCGCTGGCCTGCTTGGACCTGACTAGCAGTGCGGGGGTGGCGCTGGCCTGCTTGGAGCTGACAAGCAGTGCAGGGGTGGCGCTGGCCTGCTTGGAGCTGACCAGCAGTGCGGGGGTGGCGCTGGCCTGCTAGGAGCTGACCAGCAGTGCGGGGGTGGCGCAGGAAGGTTCACCCGGTCGGAGTAGGTCAGTCTTGGAGGATACAGGGGTCTGATTTAAAGTTGGGTGGTAATAGGATAATCCACTGGTTTCTGTAGTGAATGCTAAATCCATCAAGGAATCCTGCTGGTGGGTCTTCTTCCACTGTAACTACAGGCTGGTGGTGAAAATCACAGGATTATTCTGTGGGTTTACCACTTCTTCCAGAAATTTAATGATGTTGAATTACTACCCAACTCTACATTCTGGACATGAGTGAAGGAGCAGGGACGGTCTTGTGGCCTGCAGATGCAAGGTGGCACCTGCAAGTTAATACTCTGAGCTCCTGATGAGCAAATGGGATAAAGATTTCCACTGACAGGACCAGGGAGAGGACTAAAGCACTCTCTGTCAGGACAGTAGCAGGTACACAGAGGCAACTTTGGGAGTACTTGTGGCAAGCGGGTACAAGGGAGCAAGCCAGGTTGGCTGGTACCATGGCTTCCTTTGTGCATGAAGCATCCATGGTGAAAATGGGGCACTTTGTTTGGAGTGTGGAAGAATGTACTTTGCTTTTGCTTATAGGTTCTGGCAGGGCACAAGTACTAGAAAAAGAAGTGGGGCGACTGACCAAGCCAGGCAGTATGCAAGTGACATCATGACGCATGCTATCAAAGCACGTGACGTCACGACGCATGACATTCTACGTGACATCACAGGAAGTGACCTCACTGGAAGTGATGCTCTGATATGTGTATGTTATAACATATGCCAACTGAAAATACAATAAAATATGTTTTTAAAAAAAAGTTGCCTCCTGCAAAGCATATCATGTAACATGCAGATCACAGATTTTTATTTTATGTAGATAGGTAAGTGGATTACTGATTTGAACACCGAGATCCTTTTGTTACTTGGAGTTAATAAATTGTAATCCTTCTAGTAGACCACAGTGAGCTGTGATGGGTAATTGACTCCCTCACCTTGTAACCTTGACTGTCTGATGTAACACATCCTGTACATTAATTTACACACTTACATGATTTGTTTGGAATGGATAATGTGTATGTTATGTAAAGCGCTCTAACACTCTGCATTGGGATGAGTAGCGCTATAAAAAAAAAATAGTGCTATTTAAATTGTTATTTGTGTAAATACTGAGACAGACCAACCCATCTGACATTCTTACAGTGCATGCACTTATATACAACAAAGTGAAAAGCCTGCATCTCTTAAGTACCTGTGAAAAGATAACAAGCTGTGTGCTTTTGTTTCCTTGCAGGTGCATTTGCATTTGTGAGATTCCAGGACACCTCCAGTCCGATACTCGATCAAAAGGAGGCCTGATGGCCCCTTAACTTCTGTCTTTATCTTAGGCCCAGCTGGAGGTGAAAAAAAAAGCACCCTCGCTGCCTGCACGTTGCTGCTGGGAATCGAAAGCAGACATCGTGCAGGAGCTGCTGAACATGTCCCGGTGTCTCAAAATTACACTAGGACAAGTTCAACATATTTCTGTGGGGCCCAACTTCTTAGCAGGGGGGACAGTGTCCATCCTGTGAAAATAGTGGGTGGATGCCGTGTACCTGCGTGTACCCCCGACTCGTGCCCTGCGTTCTGGTGGTTTTGCAGATGTACCTAGAAGTAAATCTGTAAGGCACCACCAGATACCTTAAACATCAGTCTGATAAGAGCAAAGTCTAGAAATGAAACCACACAGATGGTAGGTGATCCCATGCCATAGAAGAAGAACTCTAGACTCACCGAAAGATGACAACCAGCACATTCCAAAGCATCTAAATAAACAAACATCGGCAACGCCATCATGTCCCGACTTTAAATGATCGAGCTATTGGCTTTACCAATGCTTATTGGCACCAGCATACAAACACATGCATGGAGACGCATGCACACACATGACTGGTAAACTTGGAATGGTTTTCCATTATAGGAAACCCATTCCAAGATGGCTTTCATGCATCATGATACATCCATATGCAAGCATCTTTACCCATGTATTCACACGCGTCGTGGCACGCGCATGCTCATGGGTCATGACGTACAACAATTGATGGACAGAATGCAGAACAATGTCATACATTCACCCCTTAGTGGGATGGGTATGCCCAGACGTGGGTCCTGTGCTCTCCATGCCACTGGAATCAAGCTATCCTGGCTGAAGAGGGGTGAAACCCCGAAACCGGTCCTAGGATGCTTGTTTCCAGTCCAGGGAGGACCTGGCCTGCAGTTCGGGCTGGACTGTTCCCATTGGGCATAGGGTCAAGACTGATTTGCATATGGCTGGGTTCAAACTGGAATGGCATGGTGAGAAAAAAAACGATTGATTTAGGCCCAGATCTCTGTACTGGGGTGAATGTATGACATTGTTCTGCATTCTGTCCATCAATTGTTGTTTTTGCATTTGTCACCCCGAGTGGGACGGGTATGCCCAGACGTGGGTCCCGTGCTCTCCATGCCACTGGAATCAAGCTATCCTGGCTGAAGAGGGGTGAAACCCCGAAACCGGTCCTAGGATGCTTGTTTCCAGTCCAGGGAGGACCTGGCCTGGCAGTTCGGGCTGGACTGTTCCCATTGGGCACAGGGTCAAGACTGATTTGCATATGGCTGGGTTCAAACTGGAATGGCATGGTGAGCAAAAAACGATGGATTTAGGCCCAGATCTCTGTACTGGGTGAATGTATGACATTGTTCTGCATTCTGTCCATCAATTGTTGTTTTTGCATAGTATGAATTGTCACACTTGTTAGAGTGTGATGGTTAGTAGCTGTGCTTTTACTGTCATTGGCAGATGGCAGGGGCAATGTGTGGTGCAAGCTGCAGTGGTCTCCATACGAGAGCCCCAGCACTTATTCTTATACAAATTAAGCACTGGGAGCACCAGGGTGAAAATACAGAGCATGGGGCAAAGGGGGGTTAGAGTTAAAAGGGAATAGAATGGCAGGCAACACATGCATTCTCAGGGAACGATTAAACTAAACAAAAAAAGAGTTCCCTCCAGTGCTTAATTTGTGGAAGAAAGGGTGCTGGTGCACAAATTTCTGCTCAGAAGCCGACGTCTGGTGCAATTAAACGTCAGCGCACCAAATACCAAGGACAGTAGTCTAAAATCCACTATCAGACACTCCCTGCTCCTTTTTTCACAGGTTCCTGCTTTTCATGTGCCAGCTTTGCCTTCTGTGGCTTCCTACGTCTTTCCGATCTGTGGGTTTGTTTTCACTCTCATGCACTCTGTAAATATATGAGGCAGAAAAAAAAGTGCTGGTCCCCAAAAATAAGTGCCAGCGCCCCCTCACCCCACCGGTTCAAATTAAGCACTGGTTCCCCCAAACATGCAGTGAAAGGATAGACTCATCCAATCAGAACACTGCACTTCCCAAATGCTCCTGGCCAGAATGAACACAAGAATAAGGAGGAGTGCCGCGGCATCAAGAGCAGGAAAGTGCGATAGACAATAAAGCCATCCAATCATGAGAAAGGGGCTGAGCCAAAACTCACTCTAATTATATGAAATGTGTTGGAAACAATAGGTCTCACCCACAGACAGTTCTCTGTGCACTGGTGTTGTACTCAAAATATGAAGAGTGCCATTTAGTGTCAGGCGTAGTTGGACACATCCTAAGCATGTAAACAATGGGCCCGCGTCTTTGCAAAACTGATTCTTTTTCTTATGAGAGAGTTGTAAGCAATTCACCCTGTTTTATGTTTTTCTCACACACTGCGTCAAGGGGCACTATTGGAGCAGATGAACGCAAATACTCATAAGTTTTGGCGCAAAGCCCAGTCTTTTAAGATAATCAAACCAGGTTTTGTTTCAAAAAGTAACACCTATTTAAAGCAGTCGCAAACAAAGCGCAACGTGTTCATTTCTTGTAAGTATGTATGTTTGTAGATATGTATGTTTGTATGTTTGTATGTATATGGTATTTCTATGGTGCAAACCTAGCCAAAAGACAGCGGAGTGCTGTACAAAATGAAAGACATGCAGAAAGTCAATAAGTAATAGTTGAGGTTGTGGATGGTTAATGCATTGTGACGTAGTGTTCTTTAAAGAGGTGAGTCTTCAACACTTTCCTAAACTGAAGCAATGTTGGGTTTGTCCTCATGAATACTCGGATGTTGTTCCAGATCCTGGGTGCACAGATGGAAAATGTGTGCTCTCTTGTTTATTTCTTTTTTAATACATCTTAGTCTTTAGTGTGTTGGTGTCCTGCCGAGAACCACCACGGATGGTGAGCACATCTGTGAGACAAGTGGGGATGCTGATCATGATGACTTTGTAAATGATGCATCTGGTTTTTAAAGATGGTGCGGGCTGGCAAGGGGAGCCAATGGTTTTTCCAGGGTGGGGATGATGTGATCATATTTACTCAGGCGTGGGCGAGACATGCTGCAGCATGGAGGGTGGCCCTACAGGGTGCCAATATAGAGTCAGAGAGACAATGGAGAAGGGCATTACCACCATCCAGATACAAGAGTGTGAGCACTTGAACAGCAGTTCTGGAACCGCTTTCTGGAAGGAATGGTTTAACTTTTTTTGGAAGACAGAACTGGTACAAGATGTCTTTGTTTTTTGGCAATATGTTCCTTAAGGGGGGGGGTTGGTGTCCAGGGTGAATCCAAGTTGCTTAACACTGTGTGAAAGTTGGGGTTCTAAGCCATCAGGGTTCATGTCATTGAGCCAGGTTAGTACTGTGTCTTGTTTGTTGTTCTTAGCAAATAACATACATTCTATCTTGACTGGGTTGGGGTTCTGGTACGTGGTGGACATCCAGGTTTTGCTGTTATGCAAGCAGTGTTTGAGGCCTTGGATGTCTGAAGCAGAGGAGACTTTCAAGTAGAGTTGTTTATCAGTGGCATGTTGGTGGATGCTGATGCTGTTATCTGTGAGTAGAGGTCCAAGTGGCTCCATGTGAAGGTTGAAGATGACAGGAGGACTCCAGAGGAGGTGGGATCTTTAGTGAGGTGGAAGTGCTCATGTCTACAAACTGGAGTCAGCTCGAAAGGTAGGAGGAGAACCAGTGAAGGTCATTGTCAGTGAATCTCATTCGAGACTCAGGTCTGTATGAGGATGGGATGGTGGCCTGAGAAGGCAACTGAGAGGTCCAGCAGTATCTGGAGGCAGGAGCCATTTTCTTCAAGAAAAGAGTGCATTGCATGTCTGTTGCAGTGCACAACACACATCCAATGTGTCAGAGCCTTCTGAGTTTGTCTATGATCAGGATTTTGTTATGAAAGGGTATGTCTCCTGTATAAATCCGATGCTATACAGCGCATGCTCACTTATGCACAGTGGTGCACGGCTGTGTGTCACGCAAGGCTGCCTCGGTTGAACATCAGCGCAGGGGATGACAAGCAGCAGGCCAACCTTTCAATCTTTGTACATTATGCTCTGCACTGTGCCTGCCCTGTTGTGCAATGCAGCACAGAAAATCTGGATGCCCTGTTGATTGAAGAATTAGTAAATGTGGGTCATCATGTTGCCAACATTATTGCGTGCTGTTGGCAGAAGACAGTGGAGTCCAAATCTGTAATTTGATTTTACATAACTCTTGTCGATCATGAACTTTAAGAAAATAAATCTTTATCTGTTTTTTCAGTTACCTGCATTTAAAGTTACTTCAAATATCTATTCGGGTGCGAGCCAAGTAATTTCTGTACATAAATGCCATGAGAAGAGTTTGCCTTGTAAAGGACCAGCCTATCAAGGTTATGAAAGGTGTAAACGAAGAGGGCGTGAGCCCGGGACATGCTGGACTTAGGTGTACACAACAGGGGTTCCTTTCTGCCCCCCTGGCCTTCATGTCATGGGTCTAGGTTCACTCTCACTCTTCAGCTCCCAGCAGGGTGCTTGACTGTTGTCGGCAGCCAAGTGAGATGGTTAATATTGCAGGCTGATGTTTCAAACAGGGTGGTTTGAGGACTAGAAAGTTACCTTACTCCGGGCGTTTCTCCCCTACCATCTAGAATTTTTGTGTCTCAAGGACATCTCAGTCTTTTTAAGCCGCAAAGCAGGCAATCCCAAGGCAATCCCAAGGCAGGAAATACATCACTTTATCGCAACAAGCATTAGCAAAGCCAATAGGTATTGCTTGTGATCTGTGCTCAGGTCTATTTTTACCCAGATGACCGCTGTGCATGAGCACACATGGCAGCCCTCTTGGAATGCTTTTTCTTAACGTTTATGGAAAAAGTATTCTAAGATGGCTGCCAAGCCTGCACACATATGCATGCGCACTCATGGTGGCTATCTATAACTGTTTTTTATAAAGCTTAAGAAACATTTTCAAGATGGCCGACGTGTGAACACATGCATGCGCTCGGGCACATACCATATTGGAATACTTTTCCATAAACCTTAAGAAATTATATTCTGAGATGGCCACCGTTTGTGCGCACATTTGTCGGCATTCCCATAAACGGGCAGCATCTTGGAATGAGCCAATGAGGGCGACCCATCTGGATCTGACAGCTATTACTGAAGCAGATCGGGATCTGGTCTGGCCTCAGTGAGATGTGCTTACTTTGTCCCTTTACAATTGACCAACACTGGGACACATTCAGTGGCACCCGCACTTGCCCTATTTTGTGTTTCGAGCTGCGACCTGCATTAGGTGAGGAAGATTTCTTGTTTTCAGTTCCAGCTGGGCCAAAACAAATGCCTCACTTAAGAGCCATCAGTGTTGCTTATGTTCACATCTCACCCTGGCTTGGGAGCAGCTGAAGCTTAACCTTGACTCCAAGACCATTGAGATGACAAAGACACACAACTTGTTGTCACTTCACAAGTGTGTGAACTGAACTATGATTTCGAGGCAGGTGTTTGAGTTTTCCAAGCTCTTCGTGTAAGAGGTATGCACTTACCTTAAGAAGCTGAGATGTATTTGTCCATGAGTAATTAAACTAACAGCAATTTATATAACGCTAACTGATTGTTACTACCCAGAGAAAGAATTTTTAGCAACCTTAGAGTAAGAAAAGATTGAAAAAACAGTAAGGTTCTTGAGTTATGCCGTGCAGCTCTTCTGTGCCAGTTCACAGGTCATTGATCTATATGAGAAGGATTTTAACTTTTGACTGGAGGTAGCACAAGGGTCTCTGCGGCGAAAGCAGTAACCCACTGAGCTGTGTATATACAGCACACATAGCTTACCGGGATTGTACACGCAGGTGCGGCTTTAGAGCAAGGGGCCACAGCTGTGGCCCCACTGCGTGGTGATCTGAAGGGGGTGCTGACCTCAGGTGGGGTGCTGTGTTTAGCAATAACTTACGATTTAAAAGCAGCTGCCAGATCTCAGGCAGCAATAAAAATGTCAAGCTAACCCTTGTGATTATGCTCCTGCTAGAGAAATTGATCGTAGTTTTGACTAGTGGCAGCTTTGACTCGCCATAAAGTAGCGCAGCAGGTTTGGGTTATTATGCCTGCTGCAAAGAAAATATCTGTATTTAAAGTGGATAGCAGAGTGGATTAGTAAAGCAAGCCTTTAGCAGCGCTTTACAACAAATGAAATGTATGTGAGAGAGGAGCTATGGAGGGATGAGGGGTCCTTCGGCCAGGTGGGAGTCAGGGAATCTGAGGAGGTGGTCATGGCGTGGGGGGCTAAAAAAGATTGTCGCACGGGGGGGCCACCAGCGCTAAAGCCTGCCCTGGGTACATGATGCACTATGCAGCAGACACATCACCCCTCGATCCTATTTTATAATGAGTCAAATCTGTGACTAGACTGCAGACAGATTTCTGCAGTAAGTGCATTGACCAGTAGAGTTATCTTATACCCTGAAAATTGCTGGGTAAACTAAGATGTCCACAGCAGCTGCCTTAACCCGTAAGATATTTTAAAATGTAGTCTGTTTGTGACTTTTTAAGTCAGAAAGAACAGATTTGCTATAAGTGTCGATAATGTTAGTTTCTGTGGGGCAGAGTTTAAAAAACTGTATAAGTTGACTGTCAGAGTCTGCTCTTCCTGGCTCTGCCCCTCTTGATTCCACCCCCCACCCCCCGGTTTATGGAATCCCAGAATAAATATCTTTCATTCCAGCTCTGGTTGCGCCAGAGATTGTGCTTTGGCGCTCGCCAGGAGCAATAAACAACATCTTAAGACAAACGTCACAAACATAAGCAAACAGAAGAAAAAGAGATAGGACAGAGCTATTTAAATTAAGACTAAAGAGAGCTAAATATATACCACGACGTTACAGGCATATTTTAATTTGGGCGATAAAGATTGGGCCAGAGCAGAGTTTTAAATTGCTGCCAAGGCGGCCTGTGGGAGCGAGAAGGGCCCGCTCGTGCCGCCATGTCAGCGCACTTCCAAGCCGGGCCTGGTGCTGGGACGGATGCGGGGTCCCGGGGGCCTGCCTTGGCGGGCTCGCCTGTCTCCATGAAGAGCACCCCCTCATTAGACTGTCAGGGCAGGATGCAGCTGCGTGCGCCCCTCAAACAAAGGTCGGCGCGAGGCCTGTGCCCGCGCGCGCCCCTGCTCATTATCCGCCTGTTTGTGCAGCAGACAATTAGCCACCTGGCTCGCGCTCCCTTTAAAGTCAGGTCGCCATGAGTTCAGTTCCATGTCAGGGCTGTCCTGGCCTGACACAGAGCCACTGAGGCCAGTGTGGGTGAGTGTTAAGTTCTCTTTCCTCTACCACGGTGGCCAGTGTGGGTGAGTGTTAGCCGCCCTTCATTTACCACGGTGGCCAGTGTTAGTGAGTGTTAGCTGCCCTTCCTTTACCACAGTGGCCAGTGTGGGTGAGTGTTATCCACCCTTCTTTTACCACGGTGGCCCTTTCCTTTACCACGGTGGCCAGTGTGGGTGAGTGTTAGCCGCCCTTTACTTTACAACGGTGGCCAGTGTGGGTGAGTGTTATCCGCCCTTCTTTTACCACGGTGGCCAGTGTGGGTGAGTGTTAGGATCCCTTTCCTCTACCACGGTGGCCAGTGTGGGTGAGTGTTATCCGCCCTTCTTTTACCACGGTGGCCAGTGTGGGTGAGTGTTAGGTTCCCTTTCCTCTACCACGGTGGCCAGTGTGGGTGAGTGTTAGCCGCCCTTCCTTTACCACGGTGGCCAGTGTTAGTGAGTGTTAGCTGCCTTTCCTTTACCACGGTGGCCAGTGTGGGTGAGTGTTATCCGCCCTTCTTTTACCACGGTGGCCAGTGTGGGTGAGTGTTAGCCGCCCTTTCCTTTACCACGGTGACCAGTGTGGGTGAGTGTTAGCCGTCCTTCCTTTACCACGGTGGCCAGTGTGGGTGAGTGTTATCCGCCCTTCTTTACCACGGTAGCCAGTGTTAGTGAGTGTTAGCCGTCCTTCCTTTACCACGGTGGCCAGTGTGGGTGAGTGTTAGCCGTCCTTCCTTTACCACGATGGCCAGTGTGGGTGAGTGTTAGCCGCCCTTTCCTTTACCACGGTGGCCAGTCTGGGTGAGTGTTAGCCGCCCTTTCCTTTACCACGGTGGCCAGTGTGGGTGAGTGTTAGCCGCTCTTTCCTTTACCACTGTGGCCAGTGTGGGTGAGTGTTACCCGGAGGACCTAAGTTATTCAAGCACAGTGGCTCCCCTACTGCCCGAACTGGCAGTAAAAGCGAGCTACAACTGGGATGCACTGGGCCATTCATACCACTAGACCTTGGTGTCACTGTACATGCCGCACTAATGATGGCTTCACCTCTGGCTTTTACCATCCTGGTGTGGGTAGTGTTAGATGGTGCAATAAGTTCCTGGGGGGCTGAAGTTCCTTTGGGGAATGCAGCCCACACAGAAGTGCCCCAGGGTTGGTTTCAGCACCAGGTTTGATGAATGAATCCACCCAGGTGCCACTACTCTGCTTTGTCCCCGTATCCCCAAAGTTTTGCGAGTTTTAAGGAAGGCTCTTTTGTGAAGAATCTCACAATTCTTCACAATCTTACCAAGTTTACACAACTCAACAGCATCTGCTGGGAATTGATGACTGCGTAGGGGTGTGGGTTGGACAAGATAGCTGCAATCAGCAGGGTAACGTCAGGGGGTGTTTGAGGTGTTACACCCCCCCTAATAAATGTACTGTCTAGTAAATAGCTGGGTACAAGTGCACTCAGTTGGGTATGGTGAAGTCTCTGTCAGATTTCACGTAGGGTTTATATATATATATATATATATATATCACAAAATCCTGGTTTCCCAGAAAAACGGGCCGCACTCCTCACAGGTTCTTTTGCAATTTTTTTATTTTCTTAGGCGTGTTGCATCAATAAATCCTTTCGGCATTTACACCTACGCGTTTCGGCATTTCAAATGCCTTGATCACGGTATGAGCGCCACAAAAGCTGATGACAAGGAAACCGTTTTGTTGGATATATATATATATATATATATCTATATCTATATATATATACACACACACACACACATTCTCTCTCTTTCTCCCTATCTGCTTCTTTCTGTTTTGAAGGTCTTCTGTGGGCCCTGTTTGATGCTCCCCTCTCCCACTGGCTCAGAACAGAATGGGTGACGGTCATCAGGCAACCCCCAGGTACATTTTGGCCTTTGTGGATGTCATGTGGTTTTACAGACACCCTTGTAGGAAAGTAGTTTTCTTTTGCAGTGACCCCCCACTTTTTCCCAGATTTCTGATGCACTTTGACTGAATGTGCCCTGGGTCCCTGCCAATCAGGTTCCAAGGGCCTGTGTTCTTTCCCCGAAACTGTACCCTTGTTTTCACAGTTGGCACACTTCTGGCTCACATGTAAATCCCTTGTAAAAGGTACCAGTGGTACCAAGGGCCCTGTGACCAGAGAGGGTCTCTAAGGGCTGAAGCATGTATTGTGCCACCCTCAAAGACCCCTCACCAAACACACACCCACTGACGTTGCAGACTGTGGGGGATATTCTCAAGAAAGTGCGATAATCATCGCAAAAATAGGTTAACGCAATTTTTCATATCGCGGGAAAATAACGCTGTGTTAACGTCTTATTCTCAACACCGCGGTAACATGAGATAGTTTCCCGATAACGCGTCAAATGTCCGCGATAAAATTACCGGGACGGCGATAAAAATCTAAAGCCGAACGTGAAAATTGGCGATGGGCCCAACCGCGATTAAAAAATCAGCGATAAGCTGTGCCAGGCCTGCAATTCACACACGTCAGGCGGGAAAAATCACTATAAAAGCAGAAAAAAACCCACAAACAAAACCAAAACAACTGCGAAGCACAATGGAGGTAGCCGGAGCAAGTACAGAGGACAACCAGAACCCCACAAGCCCCACGGAGGACCAGCCTGGGACCTCGGGGTCAGGGAAGGGCAAGGAGAAGAAGAAGAGGAAGACGCGGTTCAGTCCGCAGGAAAACAGGATCCTGATAACGGAGGTGATAGAACACCATCAACAACTGTTCGCCACCTCCACTGTGTCAATGGCAACAAAAAATGGAATATGGCAGTCCATCTTGGACAAGGTGAATGCAGTCGGAGTGCTGAGGAGGACAATGGAAGAGCTCAAGAGGCGCTGGAATGATGTGAAGCGCAAAACCAAGCAGAAACTCGGCAACAACCAGAAGGCAGCAATGCAGACTGGAGGTGGGAGTCCAGCTCCACAGGAGGAGCTGGATGAGATGGAGGAAATGGTGTCCACAGTCATCAGTGTGGAGACGGTGGCAGGAGTTGGGGGACCGGACACTGCTCAACATGACTGTAGGAGAGTAGGATCTGCCTCTTATGTTGCCCCCACTTTTTTTCTGATGTTTACACTGGTTTCTGGTTCTAGTCTGGCTGGGACCCTGCCAATCAGGGCCCCAGCCTCTCTGTTCTCTCTAAACGATTTGGAGTGCACTCTAGGTGCACTAGTGATTGGATACTGTGGTACCTTATGAGTCCCTAGTATATGGTACCTTAGGTACCAAGGGCATAGGTACTTCACAGGCCTACCAGGGGCTGAAGCATGTATTATGCCACCCCTGGGAAGCAGACTAAATCTGACACCGCAGGCCTGCTACTGCAGCCTGGGTGAGGAAGTGCTAGCACCCCTCACTGAGATATAGGTCCCCTATATCTCTCCTGCACACACATTGAGACTTATCAGTCACCGCTAAAGCAGGCCCTATCAATCCTGAGGGCAGGGTGCTTAGTTTCCATGTGAGGGGGTGCCTCTGCCTGAGCAGGGCCCCTCTGCAGCTCTCAGAGTCCATTCTCTGGGGCTGTTTGTGGATGCGGTTAAACCATATACTCTTAAGTGCATTATATCCTCGCGGTAGAATGCTAACTTTGGAATGGCTGCATCAAAACATGTCGTGTTTGGTGTCAAACATCTTGGAATACTACCCCCACGCCAGTCCTGGCGGCGGGTGTAGCATTCCACCCTTCTAGAGGGATAGACATGTACCTACTGTGGAAACGCGGTAGAATCCTGCAGAGCCCTGGCATCACAAAATGGATGCCACCAGTCACAGACACTGGGCTGCCCTCCTGCTGATGACCAACACTCGCAGTGGAGGAAGCCCAACAATAGATATCCTGTCCCAAGGGGTGTGACCACCTCCCAGACAGGGTTTAGTGTATTGGGGCTGGGTGGGTGCACTCATAGAGTGCTTTGAAGTCCTGCACTGGGGGAGCAGAAGGCTCCTCTGTGCATACCCCAGTTCAAACCGGCTCAGGGGCTACCTGCCCCTGCTCTGGCGCGAAACTGGACAAAGGGAAGTAGGTGTAACCACCCACTCCCCTGACCCTCCCATAGGTGGGGTCATAGAGCTAGTCCCTCCCTTTCTTTTAGTATAAGAGGGGAACCTGTGCATTGCAACCTAGATATCCCTGGACGACGCTCTGAAGAAGAATCCTGGACCTTCGACGTTCCACTACCTTTGGAAGACTGAAGAATCTCCCTTGGAGTCAAGGAGTGACTCCCCTGCTTGGCAGGCACCAAAAACTACAAACGATGGTCGCAAACTATGCCGCTCCCGCCGGAGTCCGAAGTCCCTGCAGCCCAAGAAGTGGATTTCCTGACTTCTCAAAGGCCATCGTGAGTCCCCAGCGAAGCTGAGGCCAGTGGACCCCAAGAGTGACGAGGAACCGCGACCCCTGGGTACCGTGCACTATTGTCGAGTGCAACCCCTTCACAACGTTCTACGAACTTGTGCTTTGGAACACGTGTGGTCCTAGCCTCCAGCAGGAATCCCTCCGAAGATCAGAGGCCTACCACGTCCCGAGTGACCGTGGTACGCCGGCCCAGCCCACTCCGCTTACGCTTACAGGGGGGGGGACATAGCTACATGTCCAAGGTCTTCCCCACTGCCTGAGGTGACATGGTTGCGTCCACTGTCCACAACACTACAAACACCAGCAGCATATGTCCATATGGACACGTCTGTGCTCTGCATACTGAAGTCTGTCCAGCACATCACCGCCACATTTGGCATTGTGTGCATTCTTATTCATGGGTCACTTGCCTCCTTCGCACAGACTTGGTTCCCACCTCTCCCCACATTCTGCAATTGTGTGGCAGAGGTGCCATGACGTGGATGGTTTGTTTACATGGCTGGCTACGGTTACCACAGTTACTTGTGTTGTCGTGTCTGGTAGGTGGGCATGTTGTTTGGCATGTTGTATGTGATTTTGTGACGTGGCATTCCCACAGTTGTGAGTTGCATGATTGTGGAGTTGAGGTGTGTGGTGTGTTCATTTGGTACTTACCAACGAGCAGTGCATTTCCATAGGTGCCATTTTGGAAGCGCTGGTTGATGATGGACTGTCGGAAGATGGAGGAATCATGCACACTGCCTGGGTAGTTTGCGACGACGTTGGTGAAGAGTCCCCGGTGGTCCACTATTGCCTGCACATTGATGGAATGCGTGTGCTTTCTGTTGCGGTAATTGTGTGCAGTGTCGGCAGGGGGCACATGTGTGCAGTCAATTGCCCCCAACACGTGCGGGAAGCCAGTTATGGCGTAGAAGCCTTGCTTGGTCTCCAGCTGTTCCTGCGCAGTGTGGGGGAAGTGAAGGTGCTGGGGTACCAAGCTGATGATGGCATCCAAGACAGGTGTGAGGGACTTTGATAGGGCAGGCTGTGAGAGTCCTCTGACTCTGGCAGTTGTTGGTTGGAAGGTACCAGAGGCCAACAGGTGCAGCACAGCCAGCAGCTTTGTCTGCGGAGGGATGTTGGTTGTCCACTGTGTTGGTACCGTCAGCCTGTGGGCAATGTGGGTCAGGATGTGGAGGATGGTTGTCCTTTTGAGCCTGTAGTGGGCAATGACATCCTCTGGCGTTAAGTCTGTGAGGCTGGTGCGTTTTCGGAAGGTCCGCTGTCTTGTTCTGCGCTGCCTGTGTGGTAGTCCGGGGGGGGTGTTACTGGGGGGGGGGGGACCTGGTGGTGGTGGCGGTGGGTGTTGTGGCCCTCTTGGGTCTCCAGGCTGCATGATCAGTAGCTCCATGACATGTGTTGGTCTTCAGATTTGGCTCTGGGCTGGGCTCCCGTTCGACTGCAAGTTGTCGTCCTGCTTAACACCAGTAATAGGCAGGTGTTAAATCCCTGCTGCTAACGCGCCTTATCGCCTGTTTTTGGTTCGCTTCACCGATCTGGCTGGTCGTTGAGAATATCGCGAAGTGGTATTTTCGTGTGTTTTTGCACAGGAACGCCTACTCTGCATATCATTAGCGTTAGTTGTCGCTCTCATCCGTGGCGATGTTTTTTGCGGCAGCTATCGCTGGAAAACTGGCGATATCGGCAGTTTGCACCAGCTTGAGAATAGGGCAATAAATCTATCGCCACTTTGCAGCGCTAAAGTGCCAATAAATCGGCGATAAGTCCTTGAGAATATGCCCCTGCGTGTTCTGGTTCAGACAAAACTTAAGAGTCGACATGACACACATCCCTGTGTACCATGCCCATCAACCACTGGCTGTGGCATAGGTAAGTCACCCCTCTAGCAGGCCTCACAACCCTAAGGCAGGGTGCACTATGCCACGGGTGAGGGCATAGCTGCATTAGTAATGTGCTCCTACAGTGTCTGTGCCATTCACAGACATTGTAAATGCAGTGGAGCCATATTGAGTACATGGGCTGAGAGTTTGTTGTTACAAACTCCTCACCTCCATGATAGCTTTACTGAAGGCTAAGGAGTTTGGTATCAAACTCCTCAGCATAATAAACCCTCACTGATGCCAGTGTTGGATTTATTACAAAATGCACTCTTAGAGATGCCCTCTGAAAAACGACCAGCTCCCTCGTGTCCAGCGGACTGGTTTGCACCAGCCTGCCACATAAAGGCATGTTTCTGACCCCCTGAGGTGGGAGCCCTTGTGCTTTCGTGGGTCAGGAACAAAGGCTGCTTGGGGTGGAGGTGCTTCACACCTACCCCTAAGCAGGAACAGCGTTCAGGACGGTGAGCCTCAAAGGCTTCCTGCCCTTTGTTACGCCAGCCAGGGCCTCTCCAGATGGTGGAGATGCCCACCCCCTTGACCAGGCAGCAAGGCCGGCGGTAAAATAAATAGTCAGGAGAGGTGTGTCCCCTCTCTGCCAGGACCAAGCCTAAGGTGCCCTGGACCAAAGTGACCCCCTCCTCTGGAAATCCTCAATCTTAAATGGAAGGATTCGACCCAATCAGGTTAAGGGGACACCCCCTCCACAAAGGGAGGGAGCTTTCTAAGGGTGCCTTAAAGGCAAGAAGCCCATCGGCTACCAGCAGCCAGTACCTGTAATACCTCTAAATTCAGTATTTAGAGACCCCCCTGAACCTTGATCCTCAGATTCCTGCAACCTAAGAAGAAGATTGATGAAGAAGACGCCGTGCAGCAAAGTAAGAAGACACCTACTGCCTTGGCCCCAGCACTACTGGCCTGTCTCCTGCTTCTAGAAGCTGCAAAGAAGACAATGCTTGTCCAGTGGCCAGCAACTTCCAAGAACCCCAGGAAGACTGACACTTTTCAATAAAGACCAGATCTCCAGAGTACAGCGGCCCTGTCCAGAAAAACTCCATCTTCAAGGATTCTGTTTCCAGGCGGATCTGCGACCTCTGCTCACTCTGCACCCGACGCCCATGGCCCGAGTTCAAGTGACTCACTTGTCGTGTGAAATCTCCCCAGCGATCCTGACCTCGTCTCCATCAGGGCCTTACCTCTCCTGGACCCCACGAAGTCACCTGCAACCTCAACAAGGAGGGTCCCCCTGACAGCGACCGGCTCCAAACCAGGATATCTGACACCAAAAGGTACCCCTGCATCCTCAGCCCTCTGGCCTTGGGGAGCTCAACCAAAGGGCCTCGACCTTCCCCAGCCCTCCAACTTACCTGCTCAGCCGGTGGTCACCTTCAGCCAGCCTCCTGGTCCAAGCCTGCAGCCTCTTTGTGCGACCGACAACCTCCATTGAAACGCATTGGGCGCCCAACGCTTATTTTGCTCCCTGCACCTGGCCCCCCCTGTGCTGCTGGTGGTGTAGATTTGGAGCTGCTTTGTGGTCCCCCCTTGTGCTGATCTTACCCCCCAGAGCCTGTGTCCTGAAACCGCGGGTACTTACCTGCAAGCCGTGCCTCTTCGAGGTGCCCCAGCCTCCATTGATTTACATTGGGCCCAGTAACCTCTGCACCCGGACCCCCCAGTTCCACTGGTGGTGCAGTACCTACCTGAAACTGAACCTTGTCCAGTGTTGGTCCCAATCCCCAAAGACTGAGATTGTAAGTTGAATACTTACCTGCTAATGCATAACATTGTTTTCCTCCCATAGGACTGCATTGCATTTCCAAAACCTATTGCATACAAAAGTCTATCTGTTTCTATTGTAAAGTTCTACTGTTCTGGTCTGATTCTACAAAAGTAATTCTAATACTGTAAAGCATTTTCTACTGCCTTGCAAAACAATTCTTACTTTACTTGAAAAGTATCACTACTGTTGAAACTGTTACTTACCTGCAAATGAGTTCCTCTTGATTCTAGAAATAAAATAACAAAGTAATAACTTTTTATACAAAATAATTGATCTTGGATTCAGTCTTGAGTGTGTGACATCATTTCTTGCTTGACTGTGTACAATAAATGCTTAACACAGGCCTCTGATAAGCCTAACCGCTCGACCACACTAACACAAATGGAGCTTATAGTATTATCTACTTTAGCCTCAGAAAACCTCTGGTGATTCACTGGACTCTGTGCACACTATACCTTACTCTGGTATAGTATATACAGAGCCAGCTTCCTACAACCCTTGAATCACATTTTCAGTTTTTGACCTTGGACTTTTGACTGGAAGTTTCAGAGCACGGAGGTCAGAAACCAAGCCAGGGAATCTGGGAACAAGACCCTCTATGTTGCTCTATCTGGGCAGCTGGTCTAATCATTGAACTTTTTCCTACGTTCATTAAAGACAATTAAACACCTCCTGATGCTCAAGCAGCTAAAAACTGCTGATCATGCTGTAGTTATTGCAGAATTAGACTTTAGCACTGCCATCTTGGGTGGAGTCTCAATCGTCCTTGGCTTCGATCAAGGCCGTCTTCCATGCTACCTTCCATCCCCTATCTTCAAAGAGAAAGCTGAAAGACCTACACAGACTACAAGCTCAGGCCAGAATAAAATAAAAAAATCTGCTGCTTGATGACCAAGGTCCTACATCAGGACACTCAACAACCCCGGGCAAGTCTGTAACCTATTTTTGGATGTCTGAAGGGACCTCGGAACAAGGACATGTTCCAGCTGGAAACTCCAAAATCTAAAGCATTTATGGCATTGAAGCAGTCTTTCACCGGCACTGCATCCCATCTATGGAACTTCTTGAGGGCACCACACGCCTACGCTCCTTCTCGCTGGAAGAGTGGCATGGGTCACCGGAGCACTGCATGATGTTCATCACTCCCATCAGCTTTTCAGTCTCATTGCTTGCTGCCTTCCCCTCTTTTTCTACAACAATCCTTCTGCACCTGCCTAAGTCACTAGACTAAGTTATTTTATCATTTCCTCAGCTTTCTTTGGGGCTCAATAAACAATTCTGTTTTTTTATTTTTAACCCTATTGGTTTTGTCTTCTTATGTTTTCCTATTTTTATTTTGAGATTACCATCACATGTTGTTTGTATCAGTGGCGCTGGTGAATTATGAAAGTGGTGCGGAGTAAGAGTAAATCCTGAATTAGACTTTACAAGCAAGTGTAGTGAGCGAGAGCAACTGTTACCATAGGGCTTCATGGTTGGGTTTCTCAAAGTGTGTAGATTTAGAATTAAGGATAGTAAATCTATACATAGCTATATAGACTTATCTAAGGTATATTATTCGCAGTGGATAGCCAGCGTAAATTATTCCTGTAGCATAATACTTTTGTGGATGGCATTCAGAAATAAAAATCCCCTCTTTTGTACCTTCTATGCCTTTCTGTCTCCTTTCACCAGTCCATTACTCTGTTCCTTTCTCTATGCCCTGCCTCACCAAGCTACCTAATTCCATTCCATTTCAATTTCTAAAACTCTTGTATTCTTCAGAACATATCCTCTACCTATTCCCATTTTGTTTTTCTGTCTCCATTCCCCACATGTATCAATTCCTCATTTTTCTCGATTCCTCCTTTTTAGGTCTCGGGCCTAGCGTTGCAGTGCGCAGCCCGAGACCTCTAGTACGGGCTTTTGGAAGCTGACCACACGCTCGTGCGTGTGTTTTTTTTTTTCTCCGGCTGGCATTGGCTGTAGCTTTTTTTTTTTTAAAACAAATGCACGCAATTGGGCAAAGGCGGGCGCATGTCCCGCCTTTGCAACGCCCATTCCCGTCGGTGGCTAGCACGCGCAGCAGCGCGCGTTCGCCTCGCTGTCGGGCTCCCTTTCCCCCGCTCCTCTGTGGTGCGCGCGCACCACTGTTTTTTTCCTCCTGAGAGGGGGTCTCGCCCACGCCAGGCATGGTGTAGGGGAAAGCACCTGAAGTCGCAGGAAAGGACAGGAAGGGTCCGATTTCTTTGAGGTTCTCCTGTTCCCCAACCATTTGGAGCAGTGGATGTCCCATCCCCGTCGTTGTCAGAGTCCACCGTAGCATTGCCAGGAGTAGACAGGACGACGGAGCCGGGAGGCGGAAGGAGGTATCATGTCTGGTTTTGTTTGGATAAGGAGTTTACGAAGACGGTGCTCCTGGGGGGTGTGAGGGTGTCTCTCAATGGAAGCAGCGAAGTCAGGGAGACCGAATAAACGAATTTTTTTGCAGATTTATATAGCGTGAACTCGACCCGAAGGTATGGGGAGATTAAGTTATTTGCCCAGAATCACAGGAAACTGAGCCGACGCTCGAACCTGGTTCCCCAGCTCCAAAGTCGGCAGCTCTGACCGTAAGGCCACAACCTCTCCCCAGCTTGCTCTCGAGAAAATACAATATAAGCCCTTCCTCTTCAAGTTCGAATAAACTGGCTTCTGACACGTCCTGTCAATGCTTCGTAATTCTCCCTTGTGCAGTTTGATCATTTCAAGCGCATAGCCTCACAAAGTGCCAGGGGCTGTCTTTCCTCTTTATTAGTTTCAGTCCAATGATCTTAGATCTGCAGAGAAGTGCTGGTTGTATAAAAAATATAGCAAGTTTGGCGAGAAATACAAGCATCCGACCTTTAAACTCTTGAGAACTCGTTTTCAAAAAGAAGCAATTTGGAGTCACAGCCTGGCAGTGGCTTCCCATTGCAGAAAAAGTATGTTAAATGATATCAAAATACATTAGGCTGATAAAACATCTGCAGTAGAGGAGAGCAGGAATCAAACTACCCTGTCTCTGGAGACCCATATTTAAAGCAATTCTCACGGCCAGTCGTATCTCCCTGTCACATCCATAAACTGGGACCACAATTCCCAAAATGCATATTGGTTTGTCCTGTCAAAAGCTGTAACATGTGTTGTTAGATAATAATGTATCTAAAGGGTAGTCGTGATGTTGGTGAAAAAACCTGGAGGTATGGATCCAGCCTCAAATATAGTGAAATGATTTGCATCCCAGTGGCAAGCACCGCTGATGATAATGATGACGGCGAAAGAGGATTTGAAGGGCGCGTGATCACCCAAAACAGCATCTCAGTGCTAAGGATGATGGCTTTCTTCCTGGGGAAATTCAATAAGTGTATCAAAAGGGCATTTTGCACGTGCGCTAGGGCCATGATGACGGTACTCAAAGTGTGTGGGCCCTCTCTTCGTGCATAATGAGATTTGTGGTGATGGAGGCCCTGAGCAACATTTATTCGGAATTAATGGTAGGCTGGAGAGGTCCCTTTCTTGTCCCAAGCTTCAATATAGATGCCGTAGTGTAGGATAAACAATTGCGAAATATGCAAAAGGTCAAGAATTTGATTTTTATAGCCTACTGAAGATGAGGCGCCCAGATAATGTCAGTACGAATGGGGTATGCCCATAGGACCTAAAAATGGAACTGTTTCGTCTTAACTTCTAGGAGGCTCCAGAGAAGGCAAGTGCTCTTGAGCAGGCAAAAGGCACAGTTAAAAGTTCACCCCAGTGCTGGAAGGCCACCAGTGTGGCATGGCAAGGATGAAGGACAACCCAAAGGCAAGGACACAGTTAGTTCGAGTGTTGCCAAATTACATCGCACAAACATCTAAGTTGCAGCCACTGTGGTTACAGTTGAGAAGCATCAGCATCTTTCATAGCTGGAACACCAGCATCCGACCTTGAAATGACCTTGAGAGTGAATCACAAGAAGAAAAGAGACCTGAAGTAAGTCTTTACCACAAAGGCACTGGCCCATAAAAGAATTGGTTTGCGGGCAGGGGAAGAAGATGTGGGTGGGAGGGCAGTGTTTTATTTTACTATAACTAACCCAAATCAGACAATAAATGTGCGGTTTGTGGTCCTCCAAAGAATTAACAGTCTCAGAAAATTAAGGTTGATGCACGAGTTATGACCTCCGCAGACTGTATCATAAAACTACCCAGGAACCCATAGCTACAAATGTTTGCTGAGTGGGGTCACCAGCTTCTAGAATTTTAACTGAACACAAAAGCTTGAACAGCTTACAAACCTCCCAACTTTTAAGTAGAAATAAAACTTTGGTGTCAGTCTTCCCTATTTAGTGTTATAGCTGGTATCACTTTCTTGCAGTCCTGATGGTATGAAAGTGTGGGAAAATTGGTCCAAACATCAATGCTTTGCGAGGCAGAAGTTGCCACCCAGTTGGCCAGGATGACTAAGTTGACTTCTGGCTGGGTGAGCAAAATGGAATTTCATGCACTATGGACACAAGTGCAAAACAGTAGACAGTGCACAGCTAGATGTATAAAATCCACACAAGCATGAATCTAATGTACAGAAGTCTCACATGCCTAAATTGCAAAGAAATTTATAAAGCAGCGAAAAATGTCTAGCACTTCTCAAATCTTGCTTGTCACATTCCTAACAAATTTGAGGCATGTGTCCCTCTCTAGACTAGCATTCTGTTTTCAACCGTATGCATTTTTTATTTCTTTTATTTTTCGATTTTTGAGGAGTATCAAAGCACCAAATAATATGTTCCTCCTGTATCTTTACGGCTAGAAAGCCTTATACCTCAGTTAAATTACTAAAGCACACAGCGAGTAAGAGCGTTAAAATCGGTCGGAGAGCTGTTGCTCACATGGTTGCTTATATGGCCAAATATTCACACTTTCGTCTCAAGTGATTTTGCTGACTAAAACATATATTAATATATAAACTCTATAAAGGTGATTTCTGATAACCACATTATGCAATGAGGAACCACCTCTCTTTAGGTCAGGCCCGGAGACAGCTTTAGATCTCTTGCAAACTTCCATAATCAAAAAAGTTGATTAATAATAAGGGTTCCTATACCTATTCTATGTACACCTGCCTGCTAGGAAACAATGTTATTGCTCTATTAAAATTATATGCAATGGCATTTAAAAGAAAAGAAAAATGTGCATTGCAAGCTTATAACTGTCAATTTTTCTTGGCAGAATGCTTTTGCATTTTTGTTTTCTCTTCTTTTGTTTTTGTGGCCCATAACTCAAATAACAAATAATAAAGTAACCATCATACCAGCTTGCAAATGCCAAACCTATTGGCCATGCCAATGCTTCTCTTGGTATGTTCTTGAAATTTGAGACTTTTTCCAGTATCAGTGTTCTTCAACCCTTATCCAAAAAGCCCAAAGCACACCACACAACCACCTAACATATCCACAATAGACATGCCACAACACCTCTAAAATATGCAATAATTAGCTTGCATCAGACATCCAATATCATATTCCACTGAGCAATATCACTAAACAGCACCTTTGTAATAAAAATTATAATACGTCTTAACAAACAAAACATGCTAGACAGAACTTCTGATGCCTTCATGCATACAACACGACATAAAAAAGTTACTGTTGACAAACGACGGCTAACTCAACAGCACTCACACCTCACTACACCAACATACACCTTAGAACCCTTCATATAATGGTAGCTTAGAACCCACCACACTCTCACACGCAGAGCATCGTATGATAGTGATTCAGCGGTCTACCAATGCTGTCTAGAGAACAATCTACAAAGGTCGGTCTATGGAGCATGGGCCACCCAGCTCACCAAATATATATAGCGAAGTCCTTCAACACACCCATCCGTACACATAACACACTAAGAAAAGATCTTGAGCTGGATCAAGCTCTTTTTCTTTTCACATTAAGTGCCATTAACCATTGCTAAACTAGATATTAAAAAAACCTCCGTGAACCACACACAACCAATAACAATAAAACACCCATTTTCAAACGAACTATGGAAATCACAGAACAATATGAACAGTGGTATAGCAAGGGCTCCATGGGCTGTATGCAAGCAAGAAAAGTTCCCCTCACTCCCAGGGCCCTGGTGTCACTGCACCTGCTGCACTATTGACAGCACAGCCCCCAAGTACGAAAACAGAGCTCAAATTAAGAAAGTTCTATGACGCAATACTAATGGCAGAAAGTACAATGCAAATGCTGACAATATTATGTGTGTCCAATTGTGAAAAAGGCTACATATGTTTTAGTAATAACACTTTGTCAAACATGCACAAATACATATATATATATATTCACTGAAAAAACCATAGGTTTCAGACACGTTATAGTTAGAAATTAGCATTTAAAAAACCTTTGAAATTCACTGAAAAAACCATAGGTTTTAGGGACAGTTATAGTTAGTTGGACATTTCACTCGTACAAAACCATAGAAATTCCCCCGTTATAGTTAGTTCAGCTAACTATAACTCGCGCCCGCAATGCACTGCTGATGACGTCACATATTACATGACTCATGACATGGTCAGTGACATCACTGATGACATCACTGATGACATCTCAAATGACATCACTGATGACATCACTGATGACATCATCCAGTGACTGTGTGTTTCTGTAAAGTTTAAATATGTTTAATATATATAGGGAAAGGCGTATTGAAGAATGAGTGGGTGTATAAGTGTCTGAATGGATGATTTAGTACGTGAGTGACTGACTCTACAAGTGAGTGATTAAATGTATCTTACTGAATGCATGGGTTAGTGACTAAACTGTGTGAATGTCTGTATCCGTCTGTCTGTTGGTTTGTAAGCGGCTGCATGGCTTTCTGAATAGCTACATGAGTGTCTACATGGGTTATTGATTGATTGTCTGAGTATCTGTATGGGTGCCTAAGTGTTTGTGTGGGTGGGGTGTGTGTGACGCTGTGCATAGAAGTGTGAGTTGGTGATTCACTGGGTGCATGGTTTCAAGAGTGCATCTGTGATGGACTGTATGGGTGGGTGAGTGTGTGTATGGGTGTGTTAGTGATTGAATGTATATCTCAGTGGTACATGTGTGAGTAACTACATATGTGAAAGGCAGTATATATGTGTGTTGGAGTATATAAATGGCTGTAAGTGAGAGTGTGTGATTGTGAGAGTGGCTGTATGGATGAGTGTGTACTTGTATCAGTGATTGTATAAGAGCGTAAGAATGTGCTAGTATTTGTATGAGTAAGTGAGCTGGTGTGTGTATAACTGTATAGGTGAGTAAATGGGTGTGTGATTAAGTTTTTTGCATGACTGACTAGTGGATGAGTGGCGGTGTGTGAGTGTTTATATAGGTGTATGAGTGCATATGATAGTCCTGTACTGAGTGAAAAGTATGAGTGACTGTACGGGTGAGTGAGTGGATGTGTGTGTAGACCTAAGAATCAGTGAGTGGGTATGTAGTTTTTGGTGTTGGAGTGTCTATGGTTTTGAGAATGGCAGTCTGTAATTTAGAGTGGGTGTATCAAAAGTTATATTAGGGTGTGAGAAGATGCATGAAATTATCACATGGATGATGTCATCAGTGATGTCATTTGAGATGTCATCAGTGATGTCAATGACCATGTCATGAGTGATGTAATATGTGACGTCATCAGCAGTGCATTGCGGGGCGCGAGTTATAGTTAGCTGAACTAACTATAACGGGGGAATTTCTATGGTTTTGTACGAGTGAAATGTCCAACTAACTATAACTGTCCCTAAAACCTATGGTTTTTTCAGTGAATTTCAAAGGTTTTTTAAATGCTAATTTCTAGCTATAACGTGTCTGAAACCTATGGTTTTTTCAGTGAATTTCAAAGGTTTTTTAAATGCTAATTTCTAACTATAACGTGCCTGAAACCTATGATTTTTTAAGTGAATTTCAAAGGTTTTTTTAAATGCTAGTTTCTAACTATGCCTACAGAGGTAGGACATGTGAAGAAAGAAGAAAAACGCACAGAAAGAAGCAAAAGATGTGCAGAAAGAACCAACAGAGGAGCAGAAAGAGGCCTTGTTGCAAAATCATCCTGTGCCCACAACTTTTTCAGACGGGTACTGGTGGTAACTGACTCTGACTAACCAGAGCCAGTGCTATGCTAAAAGACACTTAGAATACAGTGAAAACACCTACATACACTAGGGAACACTATGCGTTGGGGTACCCCTGTGATTAGCATGACCTCCTCTGCAAGTCCCTAGTACATAATAGGGCAGGGGGATTAAAACTACCTCTTAAAACGCGCTACAGGGCGCGTTTGCACAGTGGTGAAGGGAGGGGGGCCTGAGGTGACATGTGTGCAAACGCACCCCGAGGCGCATTTTAAGCTGCGGGATTAAGTCCCCTTGAATTCTGAGGGTCCCTGGGGCCCAACTAGCCCCCAGGTACCTACAGTTAGGACCACAGAGCTGAGTTGCAGAGAGGCGTTCCGAGGCCACGCACCTTTTTTCACCTCTCTGCAACGCAACTCTGTTGTGCTTACTGAAGGTACCTGGTGGGCTAGTTGGCCCCCAGGGTGCCTCAGGATTGAAAGGGAATTAATTCCCCAACTTAAAACGCACCACAGGGCGTGTTTGCGCACATGTCACCTGAGGCCCCGCCCCTCCCTTCACCACTGTGCAAACGCGCCCCGTGGTGCGTTTTAAGTTGGGGGATTAGGTCACCTTGAATCCTGAGGGTCCCTGGGGCCCAACTAGCCCACTAGGTACTTCCAGTAAGCACCACAGGCCTGCGTTGCAACGCCTGTAACAAATTGTGCAGTTGTGTTTAGGTAGTGAAGAGGGTCGTGCTGGGGGTAGTGTTTTAGGGTTTAGGGTAGTGCAGTGGTATTTGTGTAATGTAGGGGTCATGCTGGGGGTAGATTTAGGGTTTAGGGTAGTGCAGTGGTGTTTGGGTAGTGTAGGGGGTCGTGCTGGGGGTAGTGTTTTAGGGTTTAGGGTAGTGCAGTGGTGTTTGGGTAGTGTAGGGGGTCGTGCTGGGGGTAGTGATTTAGGGTAGTGCAATGGTGTTTGGGTAGTGTAGGGGGTACTGCTGGGGGTAGTGTTTTAGGGTTTAGGTTAGTGCAGTGGTGTTTGGGTAGTGTAGGGGTACTGCTGGGGGTAGTGTTTTAGGGTTTAGGGTAGTGCAGTGGTGTTTGTGTAGTGTAGGGGGTAGTGTTTTAGGGTTTAGGGTAGTGCAGTGGTGTTTGTGTAGTGTAGGAGGTCGTGTTTTAGGGTTTAGGGTAGTGCAGTGGTCTTTGGGTAGTGTAGGGAGTCGTGCAGGGGTAGTGTTTTAGGGTTTAGGGTAGTGTAGGGGGTCATGCGGGGGTAGTGTTTTAGGGATTAGGGTAGTGCATTGGTGTTTGGGTAGTGTAGGGGGTCATGCGGGGGTAGTGTTTTAGGGTTTAGGGCAGTGCAGTGGTGTTTGGGTAGTGTAGGGGGTCGTGCTGGGGGAGTGTTTTAGGGTTTAGGGCAGTGCAGTTGTGTTCGGGTAATGTAGGGGGTCGTGCTGGGGGAGTGTTTTAGGGTTTAGGGCAGTGCAGTGGTGTTTGGGTAGTGTAGGGGGTCGTGCTGGGGGGAGTGTTTGAGGGTTTAGGGCAGTGCAGTCGTGTTCGGGTAGTGTAGGGGGTTGTGCTGGGGGTAGTATTTTAGGGTTTAGGGTAGTGCAGTGGTGTTCGGGTAGTGTAGGGGGTCGTGCTGGGGGTAGTGTTCTAGGGTTTAGGGCAGTGCAGTGGTGTTTGGGCAGTGTAGGGGGTAATGCTGGGGGTGGTGTTTTAGGGTTTAGGGCAGTGCAGTGGTGTTCGGGCAGTGTAGGGGGTCGTGCTGGGGGTGGTGTTTCAGGGTTTAGGGCAGTGCAGTGGTATTCGGGCAGTGTAGGGGGTGGTGTTTCAGGGTTTAGGGCAGTGCAGTGGTGTTCGGGCAGTGTAGGGGGTCGTGCAGGGGTGGTGTTTCAGGGTTTAGGGCAGTGGTGTTTGGGCAGTTTAGGGGTCGTGCTGGGGGTGGTGTTTCAGGGTTTGGGGCAGTGCAGTGGTGTTCGAGCAGTAAAGGGGGTCGTGCTGGGGGTGGTGTTTCAGGGTTTAGGGCAGTGCAGTGGTGTTCGGGCAGTGTAGGGGGCGGTGCAGGGGGTGGTGTTTCAGGGTTTAGGGCAGTGCAATGGTGTTCGGGCAGTGTAGGGGGTGCTGCAGGGGGTGGTGTTTCAGGGTTTAGGGCAGTGCAGTGGTGTTCGGGCAATGTAGGGGGTCATGCAGGGGGTGGTGTTTCAGGGTTTAGGGCAGTGCAGTGGTGTTCGGGCAGTGTAGGGGGTCGTGCTGGGGCTGGTGTTTCAGGGTTTAGGGCAGTACAGTGGTGTTCGGGCAGTGTAGGGGGTCGTGCTGGGGCTGGTGTTTCAGGGTTTAGGGCAGTGCAGTGGTGTTCGGGCAGTGTAGGGGGTCGTGCTGGGGCTGGTGTTTCAGGGTTTAGGGCAGTGCAGTGGTGTTCGGGCAGTGTAGGTGGTCGTGCTGGGGCTGGTGTTTCAGGGTTTAGGGCAGTGCAGTGGTGTTCGGGCAGTGTAGGGGTCATGCTGGGGCTGGTGTTTCAGGGTTTAGGGCAGTGCAGTGGTGTTCGGGCAGTGTAGGGGGTCTTGCTGGGGCTGGTGTTTCAGAGTCTAGGGCAGTGCAGTGGTGTTCGGGCAGTGTAGGGGGTCTTGCTGGGGCTGGTGTTTCAGGGTTTAGGGCAGTGCAGTGGTGTTCGGGCAGTGTAGGGGGTCGTGCTGGGGGTGGTGTTTCAGGGTTTAGGGCAGTGCAGTGGTGTTTGGGCAGTGTAGGGGGTCATGCTGGGGCTAGTGTTTCAGGATTTAGGGCAGAGCAATGGTGTTCAGGCAGTGTAGGGGGTTGTTGTTTCAGGGTTTAGGGCAGTGGTGTTCAGGCAGTGTAGGGGGTCTTGCTGGGGTTGATGTTTCAGGGTTTAGGGCAGTGCAGTGGTGTTCGGGCAGTGTAGGGGGTCGTGCTGGGGGTGGTGTTTCAGGGTTTAGGGCAGTGCAGTGGTGTTCCGGCAGTGTAGGAGGTCGTGCAGGGGGTGGTGATTCAGGGTTTAGGGCAGTGCAGTGGTGTTCGGGCAGTGTAGGGGGTCATGCTGGGGGTGGTGTTTCAGGGTTTAGGGCAGTGCAGTGGTGTTCGGGCAGTGTAGGGTGATGTGCTGAGGGGTGGTGTTTCAGGGTTTAGGGCAGTGCAGGTGTGTTCGGGCAGTGTAGGGGGTCGTGCAGGGGGTGGTGTTTCAGGGTTTAGGGCAGTGCAGTGGTGTTTGGGCAGTGTAGGGGGTCGTGCAGGGGGTGGTGTTTCAGGGTTTAGGGCAGTGCAGTGGTGTTCGGCCAGTGTAGGTGGTCTTGCTGGGGGTGGTGTTTCAGGGTTTAGGGCAGTGCAGTGGTGTTCGGGCAGTGTAGGGGGTCTTGCTGGGGCTGGTGTTTCAGGCTTTAGTGCAGTGGTGTTCGGGCAGTGTAGGGGGTCTTGCTGGGGGTGGTGTTTCAGGGTTTAGGGCAGTGCAGTGGTGTTCGGGCAGTGTAGGGGTCTTGCTGGGGCTGGTGTTTCAGGGTTTAGGGCAGTGCAGTGGTGTTCGGGCAGTGTAGGGGGTCGTGCTGGGGCTGGTGTTTGAGGGTTTAGGGTAGTGCAGTGGTGTTCGGGCAGTGTAGGGGGTCGTGCTGGGGCTGGTGTTTCAGGGTTTAGGGCAGTGCAGTGGTTTTCGGGCAGTGTACGCGGTCGTGCTGGGTCTGGTGTTTCAGGGTTTAGGGCAGTGCAGTGGTGTTCGGGCAGTGTACGGGGTTGTGCTGGGGCTGGTGTTTCAGGGTTTAGGGCAGTGCAGTGGTGTTCGGGCAGTGTAGGGGGTCGTGCTGGGGGTGGTGTTTCAGGGTTTAGGGCAGTGCAGTGGTGTTCGGGCAGTGTAGGGGGTCGTGCTAGGGCTGGTGTTTCATGGTTTAGGGCAGTGCAGTGGTGTACGGGCAGTGTAGGGGGTCGTGCTGGGGGTGGTGTTTCAGGGTTTAGGGCAGTGCAGTGGTGTTCGGGCAGTGTAGGGGGTCATGCTGGGGGTGGTGTTTCAGGGTTTAGGGCAGTGCAGTGGTGTACGGGCAGTGTAGGGGACCTTGCTGGGGGTGGTGTTTCAGGGTTTAGGGCAGTGGTGTTCGGGCAGTGTAGGGGGTCTTGCTGGGGGTAGTGTTTTGGGGTTTAGGGCAGTGCAGTGGTGTTCGTGCAGTGTAGGGGGTCATGCTGGGGGTGGTGTTTCAGGGTTTAGGGCAGTGCAGTAGTGTTCGGGCAGTGTAGGGGATCGTGCAGGGGGTGGTGTTTCAGGGTTTAGGGCAGTGCAGTGGTGTTCGGGCAGTGTAGAGGGTCATGCTGGGGGTGGTGTTTCAGGGTTTAGGGCAGTGCAGTGGTGTTCGGGCAGTGTAGGGGGTCGTGCAGGGGGTGGTGTTTCAGGGTTTAGGGCAGTGCAGTGGTGTTCGGGCAGTGTAGGGGTCGTGCTGGGGCTGGAGTTTCAGGGTTTAGGGCAGTGCAGTGGTGTTCGGGCAGTGTAGGGGGTCTTGCTGGGGGTGGTGTTTCAGGGTTTAGGGCAGTGGTGTTCGGGCAGTGTAGGGGGTCTTGCTGGGGGTGGCGTTTCAGGGTTTAGGGCAGTGCAGTGGTGTTCGGGCAGTGTAGGGGGTCTTGCTGGGGGTAGTGTTTCAGGGTTTAGGGCAGTGCAGTGGTGTTCGGGCAGTGTAGGGGTCTTGCTGGGGGTAGTGTTTCAGGGTTTAGGGCAGTGCAGTGGTGTTCGTGCAGTGTAGGGGGTCGTGCTGGGGATGGTGTTTCAGGGTTTAGGGCAGTGCAGTAGTGTTCGGGCAGTGTAGGGGGTCGTGCAGGGGGTGGTGTTTCAGGGTTTAGGGCAGTGCAGTGGTGTTCGGGAAGTGTAGGGGGTCGTGCTGGGGGTGGTGTTTCAGGGTTTAGGGCAGTGGTGTTCGGGCAGTGTAGGGGGTCTTGCTGGGGGTGATGTTTCAGGGTTTAGGGCAGTGCAGTGGTGTTCGGGCAGTGTAGGAGGTCTTGCTGGGGGTAGTGTTTCAGGGTTTAGGGCAGTGCAGTGGTGTTCGGGCAGTGTAGCGGTCATGCTGGGGGTGGTGCTTCAGGGTTTAGGGCAGTGCAGTGGTGTTCGGGCAGTGTAGGGGGTCGTGAAGGGGGTGGTGTTTCAGGGTTTAGGGCAGTGCAGTGGTGTTCGGGCAGTGTAGGGGGTCGTGCTAGGGTATGTGTTTCAGGGTTTAGGGCAGTGCAGTGGTGTTCGGGCAGTGTAGGGGGTCGTGCAGGGGCTGGTGTTTCAGGGTTTAGGGCAGTGCAGTGGTGTTTGGGCAGTGTAGGGGGTCATGCTGGGGGTAGTGTTTTAGGGTTTAGGGTAGTGAAGTGGTGCTTGTGTAGTGTAGGGGGTCGTGCTGGGGGTAGTGTTTTAGGGTTTAGGGTAGTGCAGTGGTGTTTGTGTAGTGTAGGGGGTCATGTTTTTGGGTAGTGCCGTGGTGTTTGGGTAGTGTAGGGGGTCGTGCTGGGGGTAGTGTTTTAGGATTTAGGTTAGTGCAGTGGTGTTTGGGTAGTGTAGGGGTCGTGCTGGGGGTAGTGTTTTAGGGTTTAAGGTAGTGCAGTGGTGTTTGTGTAGTGTAGGGGGTCGTGCTGGGGGTAGTGTTTTAGGTTTTAGGGTAGTGCAGTGGTGCTTGTGTAGTGTAGGGGGTCGTGCTGGGGGTAGTGTTTTAGGGTTTAGGGTAGTGCAGTGGTGTTTGTGTAGTGTAGGGGGTCATGTTTTAGGGTAGTGCAGTGGTGTTTGGGTAGTGTAGGGGGTCGTGCTGGGGGTAGTGTTTTAGGATTTAGGTTAGTGCAGTGGTGGTGGGGTAGTGTTTTAGGGTTTAGGGTAGTGCAGTGGTGTTTGTGTAGTGTAGGGGGTCATGCTGGGGGTAGTGTTTTAGGGTTTAGGATAGTGCAGTGGTGCTTGTGTAGTGTAGTGGGTCGTGCTGGGGTAGTGTTTTAGGGTTTAGGGTAGTGCAGTGGTGTTTTTGTAGTGTAGGGGGTCATGTTTTAAGATGCAACGCTCCAATACCTGACCAGTCTGCACTACATAAAACTGCAAAAACTAAAAATAAAAAGTGTTTTGCACACTTTTGTCATTGGGCTATATGTGGGCTACATCTGGGTAATATTTGTGCTACATTTGGGCTCTTTTTTCACTGGTTACCATCTTGGAAGACTTCTTTGTTATGAAGTTTCCTAATTTCCTCATTTACTGCAGTCTCCTCAGTAGGAAATGCTTTCAGTTTTTTACTTTGATTCCATCAAGAAGGCATTCAGATGTGTCACACATTTGCCATAAATTCAGAATGTTATTACTCTAGTTGTTCATTAGATCACTGTAGTAAAGCTACTGCTCACCAAGGAGTTAACTGGAAGTCTACTGCTGGTATTGAAAGTGATTGTTTCAGTCTGCATGTCAGAATTTTCTAATGAAATAGAAGAGGATTTGAGATCTCACTTAAAACATGCACTACATTTTCTTTTTGCAGCACTAACCATAATTTCTATGGCAAAATGAACTCCTCATTTTGTTCCTTTTTAAATTAAATGTTTTAAGTGTTACCAGTTTATTCCAATCAAGATGGCTTCAGGTGTGCCATACTTTTGTCATAAGTAAGGCTGTTAGCACTCTAGTTGTTCTTTAGAACACTCTGGGAAGCTGCAGTAGAACACAAAGGCATCAACTGACAGGCTGCTCCTGTTGAAATATAACAGGAAGATATTTGAGATCTCACTTAAAACATGTCCTAATTTTTCTTTCTACAGCACTAACCATAATTTCTATGGCAAAATGAACCCCTCATTTTGTTCCTTTTTAAATTAAATGTTTTAAGTGTTACCAGTTTATTCCAATCAAGATGGCTTCAGGTGTGCCATACTTTTGTCATAAGTAAGACTGTTAGCGCTCTAGTTGTTCTTTAGAACACTCTGGGAAGCTGCAGTAGAACACAAAGGCATCAACTGACAGGCTGCTCCTGTTGAAATATAACAGGAAGATATTTGAGATCACACTTGAAACATGTCCTAATTTTTCTTTCTACAGCACTAACCATAATTTCTATGACAAAATGAACCCCATCATTTTGTTCCTTTTTAAATTAAATGTTTTAAGTGTTACCAGTTTATTCCAATCAAGATGGCTTCAGGTGTGCCATACTTTTGTCATAAGTAAGGCTGTTAGCACTCTAGTTGTTCTTTAGAACACTCTGGGAAGCTGCAGTACAACACAAAGGCATCAACTGACAGGCTGCTCCTGTTGAAATATAACAGGAAGATATTTGAGATCACACTTGAAACATGTCCTAATTTTTCTTTCCAGAGCACTAACCATAATTTCTATGACAAGATGAACCCCATCATTTTGTTCCTTTTTAAATTAAATGTTTTAAGTGTTACCAGTTTATTCCAATCAAGATGGCTTCAGGTGTGCCATACTTTTGTCATAAGTAAGGCTGTTAGCACTCTAGTTGTTCTTTAGAACACTCTGGGAAGCTGCAGTAGAACACAAAGGAATCAACTGACAGTCTCTGCCCTTGTTGGATGTACATGTTTTACTGAGAATGTCAGACTTCATTCTCACATGACTGAGAAAGATAATGTGAATTTACAGAAAATATGCTCTCATTTTAGCTTCTGGGGCACCTTCCAAAACTGTATGGGACAAGCATGTGAAAATAGTTTTCTCTCAAACATGATTCATGATATCCCAGCAGAAGGTTTTTCACAGGGTAAAATCACCTTAGAACACACCACAATTCCTGAAATTAGTATGGTACCATCAACAAATGAATTCTAATGTAACTAAAGTCTGTTATCACCCTTTATAGTTCTCCTTTTGGTAACCCTCAAAATCTTCGATTCACTACAATGCATTTCAATGGTACTATCATTTATATTGGTCCCAAGATGGCTGCCAGCAATTCCAGGATGAAGTGCTGAGAGCCAATCAGATCTCACGATGACATGTGTGGTTAGGCTCCGCCCAGATATATATGTGTTTTTACTTTTGATTTTCTCAGCAACTACTGAACGGATTTACACCATTTAACAAAAAGGGTTCTTTTTGAACCAAGAACTACCTCTTTGCCAAATTTGGTGTAATTCCGTTCAGCAGTTCGGGCTGTAGCCTTGCATAAAGTTTCCTATGGGAAATTGATTTTTTGACTCTTATTTTTTAATTTCTCCGCAACTACTGAACGGATTTACACCATTTAACAAAAAGGGTTCTTTCTGAACCAAGAACTACCTCTTTGCCAAATTTGGTGTAATTCCGTTCAGCAGTTCGGGCTGTAGCCGTGTCTAAAGTTTCCTATGGGAAAATGAATGGGGAAAACACGTTTTGGGACCCCCTTTTTCTCGGCCCCCGCTTGACGAATCACCCTGAGACTTTCAGGGTAGGAGCGGACCGGAGAGGGCCATAAAGTTTGAAAATTTCGCGAAGATTCGTCAACCGACGCAAGAGTTATTTCAAATAGAATGTCGCGGATTTCCTATGGAAAATAGGTCCTAACTATAACTATCTATACTGGCGACCGCCAGTAGATAATATATATATATATATATATATATATATATATATATATATATATATATATATATATATATATATATATATATATATATATATATATATATATATATATATATATATATGAAGTCTTCTGATGTATATCAAGAGGAGAAGAACTGATCAGTTGGCATCGCACAGCCAAAACAATTGCTCAGTGAGTTGACTAATATAGATGACATGTAGTGTCATCTGCAAGTGACAAGTTTGAATAGTGCCATCACCACTGCTTTCCATCCTTCCGAGGTCAGTAAATTAAGTGCTATTGAACTTGGTGCAAGCTACTGGTATATATTACAGCCCGCTGCTGAGGGCTATACTGGTTGGTAAATATGGCAGGGCTAGCTGCAGAGGGCCCAGGCATAGGCTGCCAGAGATGCAGTGTCCTGCAGCAGGTATGGCTCTGAAATACACCAGTGGGAGGGGCACTGCTTCTGTGTTACGTCGTTAGGTGAAACGGGGGTGAGGTGTGGCACAGGTGGGCAGCTTTGCCTGTTACCTTAAGGATATATGCCAGCTCAATGTTTGGGGTTAGTCGTTGTGTCTTGAAATTGTGTAACAGCAAAACATTTAGATTCGTGAGTTGAGGCGTACCATTGTGCCTTTAAGCTTCCAGTGTAGTATACATTGACTTTCTCTGCACTTCAAACTTCCCCATGTGCATGTCTTTAAGTTGTACACATACATTGCTCATTGTGTGGCCTTGACCCAAATGGAAAGATTGTTTCACCGGAATCTTGCAAATCTTAGGGGCATATTAGCAAGACCGGCGATAAATATCGCCGTTTAGCGGCAGGAAACTGCCGCTAAAACGGCGATAATGGGCTTGCTAATATGCGTTATAGAATTCCAATAGAAGCCCAGGTTAGATGTGCAGGACATCTAACCTGGGCTTCTATTGAATTCCATAACGCATATTAGCAAGCCCATTATCGCCGTTTTAGCGGCAGTTTCCTGCCGCTAAAACGGCGATAATTTTAACGTGGGTCTTGCTAATATGCCCCCAGTTTGTTGTCTTTTCTCAAGTTTTTTTTTTATAACTGATTGCTTAAAATGAGCTTGTTTTAATTCTGACCTGACTTCGTGCTCGATGTTTATAGTTTGTTGCATCTTAATCACAATTTTATTAAATACTCGAAGACTCCAAATAACGTAGCACAAAGAAAATGAAAGCAAAATGGGTGCTAGATCTATCCGATAGACAACAGAGGAGTTGCCTCATAAAAAGCCAGGATAGAAAGAACAAGCATTTGCAATGCAATAGGTCTCGCAGTTGTGAGAGTTTGAGCTATTGGCATTGTAAATGGCAATGCCTTTTATTTACGTGTTGGTTTTTAAAACATAAATAAAAGGCATTGTCATTTACAATGCCAATAGCTTAAACTCTCGTTCTTTCAGTTGCTCTACTCTAATGAGGAAAAGGTAGTGCAGACCCCTAGAAATAATTGGAGGTGGGACCCACCTTCTACCACTACTTAAATTAAACACTGATCCTGCCTTCACGTTATGAACAAATAACTAGGCGGTTTCAGAACTGCACTGGCTCGGTGCGTGCGCAGTGTTTTAAATTCATACACATAACTCGAAAATTCTCTTAGTCTGTGCATGAAATGCAGGCAGTACAAGTCGAAAATAGTGAGCAGAGATTGCCTCGCTGTCTTTCCGCCTGGTTCTGTTTAAAGTTCATGCAGTAACTCTGGGAAATTCTGAGTTACATGCATGAACTTTAAACACCTCAAACTCAACCAACAGGTTGTCAGCTCTGCGCCGAGTCAGCGCAGCTACTCATGATAAGGCCCAGTCCGCTGCAAGGTCAGTGCATTTATAAATTGGCAAATTTATTGATCTGTTTCCAGAATTCTAGACTTCGCATAAGCATAGAACAACATTCTAAAAGTACATACACTATACTGAAGATTGGTCAAACATTTTTTTGGTTCTGCTTTCACTCTGCCCTCCACCTGCTGCTAAATGATATATTTTACATCGTTTTCCAGTTTTTTAAACGTTTAAGCTGTGGTATTTCATGGCGCACGCACAAACAAAATGCAGATCATGCCTTTTATAATAAAGGGAGCATTTATTAAACATCTCTTCATGGCACATAAGCCTTTTCATAACTTATTTCTTTAACTCATTTCTGGGTTGTTTCATTTCAGCCATCCGTATGCAAATCTCCAGACACAGTTACTAAATTAACTTTATAGTGAAAGTGAAGTGTTTCTTTTCACCAGTGTTTAGCGTGTCTTTCAACCTTGACATCTAGCTAATTTTGTGAATTTGTGCGCAATGAAAGGCCTCCTTTCTTTGTAATTGTTTCATCCTTTTTAAACTTGGTAACACAATCCACACAAATACACTCCATATCTTGCCACATAATTCCAATCCGCATATTTTCACTCAACCCCACACACTTACGCACCACACAATTCAACTCTAAACATTTCCATTCCACACCACATCATTCGACAACAAACCACATCATTCAACATAATTATACAACACACATACATCCAATCCACACCACAGAATTTCACATCATGCCACAAAATTCAACAGCATACCACATAATTAAACTTCACTACATACCACTCCACAAAATACCATTCCACATAATTACATTCCATGACACACAATCCCACTTCACATGATTCCAATACATTCAATACCACATAACTACTATCCACATAATTTCACTGCACACCATGCTACATAATTCTACTACACAGATGCACTCCATACCACACAATTCCACCACACACAATTCCACAACTAACAATTCCAATTCAACCCACATAATTCCACTCCACACCACATACATCCACTCAAAACCAAAACACATGGGTAAAAGACATTGTCATTTACAACGCCAATAGCTCTAACTCTTATAAATCCGAGACCTATTGCATTGCAAATGCTTGTTCTCCTTGTCCTGATTTATCTCCATCACTCTCCCTCTCTTGCTGTTGCTACCTCTTACTTCAATTTCCTCCACACACTGATTGTATTGCAATATTTATGTAGCACTTACTACCTATGTGGGCATTGAAGCACTTGCATATATGCGTAGCATGCTACATTTGTTAAGGTGTGAAGGTGCGGAGGCTGCTGTGCTGCTTAGCAGTGTGATGGATGAAAAAGTGTGAAAGACAGGCACACAGTTCAGTTGGATCTATACAAGTGCACAATGACAACTGGCCGAAAGCATTAGTTGTGAAACTCCATCAGTAGGCAAGCACAGCACCCTTTGGATACATTGGGTTATCCTATAATTATATTTCTACAGAACAACACAATATTGCACACCTTACACAATTTGTATAATGTTCCCAGTAATCACAGCAGACCATAATATATACCTTGAACTAACTATTTACTGCATTAAAACCGACAAATGCACTGCTGCCTGGAGGATGAAGTCCACTTTAGTCCTGAGGTCCTCAGGACACAAGAGGACCTCTTCGCCCCACCAGCAATGCGCCAAGAGGATCGTTTGCAGAGTGGTGTAAAAAGGGGCATGGCCTCGGACCACCTCTCAGCAATCCCACTGTGTGGGGCTTACTGGAGGTACCTGGTGGGCTAGTTTGCCCTCAGGGACCCTCAGGATTCAAGGGGACTTAATCCCCCAACTTAGAACGCTTCGGGAGGCGCGTTTGCAGACTGGTGCAGGGAGGGGGTGGGGCCTCTGGCAAGATGCCAGCTTTTGGTTTTTTTTGTTTTTTTGTTAGAAGGGGGGCTGTGTGGCCCCCCCCTTCTCTTAATATTTTGTGAGCCCTGGGGACCCCATCCCCCAGGGCCTGACCCATTTAAAAAAAACAACAAAAAACGGCCGATTTAGGCCCCGGGGACCCCATCCCCCGGGGCATGGCCATATATTTATTTATATATTCTTTTAAAAGGAGGGGGGCCCCCCTCCTGAGGCCTTTTTTGGCCCCGGGGACTCCTTCCCCCGGGGCTTTGCCTCTTTCATTTTTGTTAAATCTATTTTATTACGGGAGGGGTCCGCGTGCCACCCTTCCCTGGGCCACCTCTGGCCCCAGGTACCCCATCCCCCGGGGCCGGCCCTCACGTTGGGGACCGCGGGGGCATTGGGGCTCCGCCTCCTGCGGGAGCAGGCATTGATTTTGGACTAGGGGAGCTGCTGACATGCAGCTCCCCTTGTCCAAAAGCAATCTGCTTTGCTTCGTGGAAGCGAGAGCAGGTTTCCTGCTCTCGCTTCCACGAAGCAAAGCCGAAGTTTGCAATGACAGGGTGGGAGCAGTGCTCCCGTCCTGTCATTGCAAACTGCAATGTCCCGAGGTTAGGCACCCTGGGACATTGCTGGAGTGGGCCCTGGGGGGTGGCAGTCCCCAGGGCCAAGGAGGGCTCCACGAGGGGTCCACGCGGCCCCCCTCCATCTTATTTAAAGCCCCGGGGAGGTGGTGGTCCCCGGGTCCAAGGGTCCGCAACGGACCCCGCATTTAAATAATTATCGCCCCAGGAGGTGGCCGTCCCCGGGGTTGTGTGGTGGGGGCAGGAGCCCCCGCACTACATTTTTTATTTAAAAATAAAGCCCCGGGGAGGTGGTGGTCCCCGGGATTGCGTGGGGGCCGCGTGCCCCCGCACATTATTAATAAAGCCTGCCAAAATAGTTTTCAAAAAATTGCTTTGTTTGGCCCTGGGGGTCCCTGTGGGACCAGGCCTAGGGGTCAGGGTGTTTCTACCCTGCCCCTTTTTCTTTTCTTTCACCTTTTTTCTTGTGACTCGACCCCCGCTTAATGAATCACCCCGAAACTTTCAAAACAGGACCCAACCGGAGCACCCCATTAGTTTTGAAAATTTCGCGAGGATTCGTCAAACGGCGCCAAAGATATTGGCAAATCAAAAAACTAGGTTCTAACTATAACTACCTACTGGCAACCGCCAGTAGGTTATATATATATATATATATATATTAATATATCTAATTTTGAATCAGTTGTTCATTTGGATTTATTTTATTTTTATCAAGAGCATGGGAGAAAAAATAAATATAGGTAAAATGCACATGCATAGTGGACATCACATTTTGCTTTGTATTCAGGATCAGCTGACCAAAAATTCTCTAAACCCAAAAGAAATGGCACTGATTGAAGGAAATTCTGCAGAGCCTTTAAATTTGAATTTGGTGAACTTTCGCCCAGCATTTTTTGGGTTTTGGATGCTTAGCGTGCTAGTGAATAATCCATGTCATATTGAACTGACAAGGTGTGGGACCCACTTATAACTTACAAAACCTTTATCCAATCTACTCCTTGCTTGAAATTTGTCCCCCTTGACAATTTTTCACCAACCGAGCTGGAAAGAGCTTTACCTCTAGTTTGGTGCATTAGTGCAAAATGGGATGGACACATTCATTAGGGGCACAAAAATGTTTTTTTTATTTAGTAAGTATGAATCTTATCTAGGCACAAGAGGGCCCCTGAAACATGCTACAATGGCCAAAGAAAGATATTTAATGGCTCTCCCTTAGACCATGTGTTAGACCTTGTGATGTGTTTCCCCTATCTTTTTGCTTTCGGACCTCCTGGTTTTGACTCTGTTCTTGCTGGTTTAGTGTGCACTTTATCACTGCTGTTCAGTGTTAAAGTGCAAGTGTTCCTACTGTAAATTATGTTATGGATTGGTGTTTCCATGGTTGGCATGTTTGATTTACTGGTAAGTCCCTAGTAAGCTGCACTGAGAGTGCCAGGGCCTATAATTCAAATGCTACTAGTGGGCCTGCAGCCCTGGTTGTGCCACCCACAGAAGTAGCCCTGTAAAGGTATCTCAGACCTGCCACGGCAGTAAGAACTGCGTGCAGACACTGCAATGTTGACTTGACAAGTGCACCCACTTGCCAAGCCCTAACCTTCCCTTTTATTACATGTAAGTCACCCCTAAGGTAGGACCAAGGTACCCCCATGGGCAGGGTGCAGTGTAGTTAAAATGTAGGACATGCACTGGTGTGTGACATGTCCTGATAGTGAAATACAGTGTATTTCGTTTTTCACTATTGAAAGGCTATCTGTCCCATCGGGTAGAATGGGAGACACTTTGTAACAGCTTACAAGTATAACTTCCCATTGGGACAAGATATATGTTAGACTTGGCTTTATGGAGTTTAGTATGGCTGAACTCAGAATGTAAAAATGCATCTTTTAGTAAAGATGATTTTTATATTGTGTGGTTGAAAATGCCACTTTTAGAAAGTAGACATTTTCTTGCTTAACCATCCTGTGTGCCTTTGCTGGGTTGTGGATTGACTATCTGGCTTTGGAGTGACAGGGGCTGGGGATGTGCATTCACTGTAGACAGCCACTGGGGTGTTGAGGTGTGTCCTGCCTGGATGAGTCAGGGCTGGGCTGAATAGACCTGGGCAGCATTTAGAGTAGTGGGAGGAGATTTCCTTTTACCTGAATAGGCCTGGTCTGCCTTACACAATGCTATCTCCACCTTCTGCCAGGAAGCTGGACCAGAGAGGTTAGAACTGGTTTGGACTAAGCACAGGCTCTCTGCCACAAGAGAACATAGGAAAAGGCTGTGTATATATATTGGGGCCCAGAACCCAGATCTTTAGAACTCTTTTGGGACTCAGAAACCTGCCAAGAGAAGAGCTGGAGAAGCTGTGAGGAGGAACTACTACTTTGCTGTGTGCTTTGCTGTGTTGGCCTGCAATAGCTGCTTCTGTCTTGGGCAGAGAAAGGACTGGACTGAACTTTTAGCAACTTTTTTGTTTGAGTTTCTTCAAGGGCTTGAGGTAGAACTTGCCCCCTGTTCAAGAAGTCTCAGGAACAGCAAAGACTTCAAGTTCATCTGCTACCAGCACTGGGAACTGTGTGTTTTGTACTGCAACAGAAGAAAAAGCAACCCGACGCCATCACCGACGCTGCTGCCGGATCCGTGTCTTGAAGGCACCACAGAGGGCACCACCACACTTCGCACCGCAACCCTGGTCTCACCGACGATGCCGTTCGACACCGCCACCGAGCCGCTGCTTGCACCGTGACCTGTGGGCACTGCACTTCGCACCGCCTCACTTCACGATGCCACCCCGGTATCCCCGAGGATGCCGCTCCACGTCGACATCGACGCCGCTGCTTGCACCGTAGTTTGAAGGCACTGCTCGTAAGTTACATGACGCACCGCCCTCATCCCGCACCTCAGCCTTGGTCTACCCACGCCGGCGCCATCTACTCCAGTTCATCAGCCGATGACAGCGCTTCTGCAACGACGACGACGCTGTTTGCACTGTGACCTGCCAGCACCGCGATGAGCACTGCATCACTTTGCATCGCAGCCCTGGTCTCACCAACGCTGCTAGCCGGCTGTCACCGAACCGCTGCCTGCACCATGACCTGAGGGCACCGCATGCCGCACCGCTGAACTTCGAACCCGACGCCTGCTGACACCGGTGCTCCCGACTTCAACCGTGAGGAGTTCGATCTGCAACGCATGTGACTTCAAGGGCCAGATGACTCCTGCACTGACCTCCGGAATCGACGGCTGCAGACGCCGGCTCTTAGGAGCTCAATGAGAGGCCGCCGACGCCCTGCATTTCTAAAGGTACTGTTTTGCAGGTCTCCCCGACGCCATAGCTGGCCCGCGACGCTGCGGTCAGCCAGAACTGTTTGGATTTGTTGTTCACGACGCCATGATAGCCCTGGACAGAGCTATCAACTTCAAGGAACTTTTTTTTAACTTATTTTTGATTATTGAGATTTCTGAGAACTGTATAGTGGATTTTTATCGCTTTTGCTCTTGTTTGCACAGATAAAATATTGGATATTTTTCTAAAACTGGTGTGGTGTCCTTTTGTAGTGTTTTCACTGTATTACTGTTAGTTATGTGCAAATGCTTTACACACTGCCTCTGAGATAAGCCTGACTGCTCGTGCCAAGCTACGAAGGGGGTGAGCAAGGGTTATTTTAGAAGTGTATCCCCCTTACCCAAACTAGGAAGAAGGGTCCCTACTTGGACAGGGTAACAACCTGCCAACTAGAGACCCCCATTTCTAACACCATGTCTCTCATGGTGGTGAATTTGCTGATGATGCATACATTTGCAGAACACAGTAAAAACTAGATTAATGAACTGGAAACACATCTGGTGAGACTAGACAGCTGGGGTGATGTGAACAGTTGATTTAAGGATCACCCCCTTGTAGATATTCATTACTCCATGACAACATTTGGGTTCTGGCAGAAAACAGGTACGATGGGCCCGGGGGGAGAGAATCCTTATATTTACATAATAATTTGATGCCTGATGAAATTCCCTGGCAACCTACTCCTCTTTTGAGGTAGTAGCTTGAATATTCTTGTTGCCCATAAATCATTTTGGACAGTGGGCTGATTCTATCCCCCCCCGCCACACCCTGGAGGTAGTGAGGATTTTCCCAATTTCGTCAATTCGGTCATACACTACAACCAGCATCCGATTTTGGGGGATTATAATATCTAGGGTGACTAAATTGACGAGACAACAGTGTCCTCACTTGCAGGAAGTATGTCTGAAAGAATATGTTACCACCCCAGCATACATGTAGGACCCTATCTGGGACTGGGCTGGACCTCAGAAAGCCTTATTCCTCTGACTAACTTTACGCACTTCCTCACCTGGAGAGACCAGGTATAGTTGCTTGTACATTTCATTCTTGTTCAAGGAGGAAAGAGACCAAAATAAAGTGTCCAAAGGAAAAAAATTACAAAAGTAAATGGACACCCCTGGAGACGTTCTGTATTGATGCAGACAGTGCCTCTGTTACAGTAAATTGGTGCAGTTGAGCAAAGGGTGAAGAATGGAGAAGGTCATACCATTCCACTTAGACTGGACTGTGTAAAGTTCTGGCCCTTTCAAAGAGGGCCTGGCAAGGGGGTAAGCCTGCCCTCTAAGAGTTAAAACGTAATCTATGCACTGTCTCAAGAATATGGCAAAACTCCAAGCCTGAATCTCAAAGGGGAGGAGTCCATGTCTTGAGGTAGGCTCAGAGGCAGACTATAGAAGTGGCCAAACACACAAATCGTTGAAGCTGGCAACCACACCACTGTGTTCTTTCAGATTCTAAGGGAAGTGTTCTCACTCAGGATTACCAATGAGGTCTAAGGTGCTGCACAAGCTACCTTTTCAGTTCAGGCTATTCCCACCTTTTTCCTGGAGAAGGTCAACTGACTTTACTGTTGAGAAGGACGCGATGATGGAATTCAGACGTTAATGGGAGTGATGAACATGACTCAGTGCTCTGGTGACCCCTGCCCCTCTCCATGGGTGAAGCATGTGACGCCCCCTCTCCACTGATTTCAGAGATTATTAACAACTCCCTGCAAGTAGGGTGTCAGCCTCCCTCAAACATGCAACCTGTTCATTGAGTCCAACAGAGCCTGCCAACCGCAGACTAACTGCAGTGACCTTTTTTTTAAAATAAAATTCTTAAAAATGTGTTCTTGAGACAAGGGACTGAACATCTGATGGCAAGCTGTCGATTGGATTATTTATAATTAAGGCTCCCTGTTTTCCGTTTTTACTGATTTTTACAGATAAATACAGACAGAAAACCATTTGGTTTCTTGTCTGTGTTTATTTTTAAATGTGGATTAAAAACGGAAATTGGGTGCTTTTTGAGTGATTCTAAATACAATTAGCCATGACTGCCAGGCCAATAACCCTGTGGATTGAGAGGTAAGGGGGTTAAAAAAGGAATTTTAGTAAAGAGGCTTAAACAGCAGTAGATATGCACAAGGCTGATACTGAAATGTGCATATTTTCATGTAAGTGCACGAATTTTTCTTCTGCAGGTGTTCATATCACTGAAACCTGGCAGGCATTCAAGCATGACTGCATATTTATTTGTTAAATAAATGTGGAAATATACCAGTTTCAGCTTTATTTTTTTCACAAAGCCCATAATAAATATGGATAAATACAGATAAAGTTGACAAAAAATAAATATGGATAAATACAGACGGAAATATCTCAAAAATAAATACCATAAAATCGGGAGCCCTATTTATAATCAGGGCTTCGCCCACTTTGTAACATGCAAATAGCTCTCCTGAGCACCCTACAGAGGACGCTGTAGATGGAAAACGATCAGTCGCCCTTTCAGTTTTTCTGGACCTCCCAGCTGCATTCAGCGCAATAGATTGACACAACACGTTGCTTTGATCCTTTGTGTACAATATAGTGATGGAGTCTTTTCTGGAACACTGTACCGCAGAGGCGGTAAAAGATAGTGGGCAGTGCCATCCACATGTGGAGTCCTTCAATGCTCCACCCCCTGCTGTGCTGTGGACTCGTGATATTTTGCTGGAGACACGGGTACATGGTTCATATTTATGCTGACCACACACAATTGTGGTTCTTGTTGAGTGGTGACTGTGCTGTGGACTCTCTGGCTGTCTTCTGTCTCCAAGGAGATTGAGACTTGGGCAAGCTGACATATCCTGAAATTCATCAAAACAAAATTGATGTTGGTAGGCTAAGGCTTGTGCACATTGGGCAATAGGCTCAGTGTGTCCTACAGCCACTGGAGTTTGGTTGCCTACATGATCAGTTTCTTCAGGGAAGTAAAACTCCTGGGAGTGGGGGTGATGTTTGATGGCTCAATGTGCCACAAGTGACTATCTCTATCTGCTCTCCTGACTACAATACAGGCTCTCAGAATCAATTCAGGAAATCATATGTTCATGCTTGAGTGTCTACGGCTCTATCTTTTTAGGGGCATCTATGAAAGCATTACGCTATCTAAAAAGAACACAAAGTCATTTGGTGAGGGTGGTGGCAAGAATCAGTCACCGTTACACGTCTTTGGGTCCATATAAAGACTCCATTTACTACCAATTGCTGATCATTCAACCTTGGAGCACTAACTTATAAGTTCATCCATTTGGATGACCCTGGTCATTGGTAGTTATAGCATAGAACCTACCTTCCCAACAGTGCTGGGACCCTCAGGAAAAGGCCTGTTGGGAGTTCTCAACATAAACATTTCCAGGTGGTGGGAGTTATATGGCTAAATGTTTTGCTGTGGGAGCTTCAGACTGCGGCTAGAGTAGCTCTTTCCAACAGTGGGTTGAAAAGTAAAACCCTCCTCTTTAGGGCGTTACCAGGTCATTGTATCTGTTTTGACACATGGCAGCTTTTGGTTGCCTTTAAATATTACTGACTTTGACTAGTATGAAGTTTATGTCACACATATAGGGCCAGACTTACTAACGCTTTGTGCTGGGTCCGCAAACCGGCGCAAAGTGTAGGTTTGGGATTTGCTTTCCAGTTCTAGGCTTGTTTTTTGCTGGAAAGTATCCAAAAAGAAGCACAAAGTATCGTTATGTGCTGCTTTGCCCTGCTATGGTCCCAGGGGGCGTTCCATGGGTGGTGTAAGGGGGTTCTCATGAAATCACCCATGGGTTTTTATGCAGATCTCTACTTAGTCACATTGGAAGACAGGGATTAGCATCAAATAATGACGCCTCCTTGAGGCAGGTGTAACACTGGAGGAACCCTTTATTCTCTCCATACTTTTCCAACTTTGCATGTCTGCTGCACTTTAGGAAGGACATGGAAATTTGTAAAAGTCTTAAACTATGCCTGAGCATAGTTTTTTGTACTGGAAGGATATCCTTCCAGTTACAAACCTGTGCTAGACATCACGCACACCCCTTTGCGCTATGCTAAGGCAGCCAAACAGTGCGTCTGCGCAGGCGGAGGGAGCACAGCACTTTTATCCTAGTAGACATGGCGCTGTTCTTCCCTCTCCCTTTGATGCAACGCAGCTCCGAAAGCAACGCTGCTGCACTGTACCTTACCTTAGTAAAGCTGTCCCATAAAGCTATGCACTGAGTGTAGCAGTCTAACTCAGAAGTACAACATGGGTAGTAGAAGCCCCAAATGCAGTAATTCGAGGAAGAGTCTGAGGGGAAGTAATACAATAAACAATGGTGAGATTCAGTTGAAAAATAGGAAATGCAGTGTTACGTTATATTACAAATCTACAAACAAGCATTGGCAAAGCCAATAGGTCTGAATGTATTTATAGGTAAACGTGCTTCATCATTGAGTAACATGAATGAGCAAATGCATGAATGAAAGAATGGGTGACTGGCTGCATGAATTAAAGCTGTGTCGATAGATGCATGAATGGGTGAGTCTGTGACGAGCACACAAAAGATGATGGCAGGAATAGTTGCAAATTATTCACCCGCTGGCAGGCGCTCTAGGTGGCATCCATGCTCACTGTTGTTCACCCACCGTGCCTCTCTAGACATAGGCCCAACTTATGCAAATCAGTACTGACCCTGCTCCTCAGTTCATCTCAAAGGGACCATAAGCAGCCCCAATCATTGGCTCAGCAAAGCTATGTAACCTGATATAGTGGTGTATTGCAACACCACTGCAATGAATGCATGCTTGACTCTTCATGCATTGATATGTACACTAAAACATAAAGAAAAGAGGATGCCCATCGTTGGAGAAACTCATCTAAATACTTTTTCAAATAAATTACTTTTTGTTTGTGCAACAATGAAACTCCATAAATGTGAATGACAGTTACAATCAACCAGTGGCTCGTGAGTGTGTACTTATCACTGTGAATGACACCTGCAACAAAAAATGGAAGAAAGGGGCTGAGCTTTTACCACTTTCTCACTGTATATATGGTTTGTGTTTGCAATGGGAGGTAGTCAGACCTATAATGGGCTGGAGGGCTCAACATATGAAGGAATGCTGAGACCCTCATTTAGGTTCATTTGGTCCATAAACAAGTACAGCAGTCTTGAATTCCAAACATTTAGGATAGTAGGTAGGTATACAAATGTGCCCTTTTTAGGTACCATCATAGCAATGTTGTGGTGATGTTCACCATTCCTATAGCATTTGCTTTCCACATTTTATGGTCTTTTTTATTTTACAAGCTTTATATTTGTACACCAGAGTGCCATCGCTCGTAATTACAGCGTGGGGGCATGGATGAGACACTAAGGTTAACTCTCAGATTGTTATTTATATAACTATGGTGGACAACATGTCCCTGTGTTATGCACACTACGTCAATCATTAGATAATAGAAGACATGGGGGCATATGTACAAGGAGTTAACGCCGCTTTAGCAGCACTTTTCCGACGGCTTTGCGGCGATATTTGTATTACCGTATGTACAAGCTGTCACTAACTTCTGTTAGCGGCAGTTTTCCGGCGAAAACGTCCATTTTAAAGATCGCCACTTCTGAAAGCGATAATGACATGCAAGGGAGGCGTTCCCGTGCAAAAACGGCCGCTAACCCCACTTCGCGATATTTACAAGGGAATTCTTGAAGTGTGGAAGACCAAAAAAACTGCCTCTAACTGCAGTTAGAGGCAGTTTTTTAAGACCAGAAAATAGCTGGTCTTAAAAATGGAGATAACACTTGGGGCCTCATTTCAGCAGGTTTTGGTGCTGGACCGCGCTGCAAGCAATGTCGCTGCGCTGCCCTGCGACAAAACTACAGGGCAGGAATGCGCACCATCAATAAGATAGTGCGCATTCCTGGGCCTCACTCATGAAAAGTGTTGCAGTGCTGCAACAAGACAGCGTTGCAACACTTTTCACTACGCCCTTCTTGCGACACCATGGATGCGCTGGATTCACTGAACAGCGCTCCATGTCGCAAGTAATGACAGATACGTCTGGAATCCTGACGTATCTGTCAGTGCTAAAGTCACGCATTGCTGTAGTTGTGTCACAAGCATGACGCAACTCCAGCAATGCATGGGGCCAACCTATCCCTGTGGCACTGCGTCACCCTTACGCCTGCCATCAGGCAGGCGTAAGGTACTGACGCAGTGCCGTTCTTGAGAGGTGCCCGGGTGTTGGGGCAGTTGGAGATCCATCGGTGGCGGTTGCGCGGTGCGGTGTCATCGTCTGTAAGCGTTGGCGGAGTGGTGGTGCTGAGGGAATTGAGGATCCTTCATCATCTTTAGATCTCAGCACTTAACCAGTTGAAAGCAATGCCCAGGCAAATGTTGAGTCAGAGTGGCAACAACCAGAGTGTCGGGATCATCGCCATTAAAAGGCTTGCGTAAGGGCAAGTCGTAAAATGGACGGCGGTGCCGGGATCAGCACCACCTTTTTTTCTCTCCACTTCACACACCACCAACACCGCAGGATGCAGGATGCTGGCAGTGCTGGCGGTGTTGTAGTGGGCTGCTGGGGGTCCGACCACCACAATTGTAATGCATCGGGTGGACTTCAGTGGTCGGACCACCACCACGAGTACGGCGGTCCGAGGACTGCCACACTCTTAATAAGGGCCCAAGTAACTTGGAAATTCCAGTATTCAATTCAAGGGAGTATTGAAGCTTGAATTATGGTTTTTATGTGAATTTTGAATCTGATGGTGGTGTTATATTTATTCTTATTATTCTTAACGATAATAATGATGATGATGGTTATTAATGTTATTATTATTATTATTGTTGTTGTTAAAAAAATCAATAATAATCTTTGTAAAATACATTGTTACCTAAAAAGGTGTCCTGCTGATCCAAATAACGGACTACTGTTAAGAAAGAAGCGTGCATATCAATTAAAGAGCATACCAGTGCTTCATTTGAGCTGATGGTTTCCAGTGCTCCGCACCGCCACTTAATTGGTTTCCGGTCCTAGGCACCAGCACTTATTTGTCAACACTGCACGTATGACAGTCTGCCACATGGTGGCACTGCTCATCTAATTTAGAAATGAGCATAACAACGGGTGCTTATGAATACAATATACATTAAAAATTAATAATACCTGCCTCCCCAACCATTCCTTTAGCGTTGGGGACCTGGAATAATCTGAACTGTTGCACTTGCAGGCGAGAGAGATGGTTAGCAGTTGTTTTTGCAGCGATGACAGGGGCAATGGATGGGGCTCCTGGTCAGAGCCCTGGCACTTAATATGTTACAAATTAAGCACTGGAGCATACAGCCACGTTTTAAGAGATTTCCTCAATCTTAACAGGTTTTGATTAGAAAGCAGCTCAGAAGGAAGGACGTTCCATAATGTAGCTGCCTGGACTGAGAAGGTTCAGTCGTCTACCTGCACTTTCTTAAATTTAGGAATGACACAGAGATTGGCGTTAGAATAGGGGGACCAGATTTTGAGAAGCAAAAATTGGGACAGGGCTCACATAAAAGTAGGACTGAAGCCTTTGGTCTTAGTTTATATCTAGCATGTCCCGATTTTTTCGTAGCCTTTTAAATGTGTGTGTGCATATATATGTTTATATATTACCCAGTGGTGTTTGCCACTGGGTACTTATAGTTAGGATTGTGTTTCCATAGGAAATTTATTTTTTGTGTTGCTAATAACTTTGGCACCATTTGACAAATCTCCACGAAACTTCCCAAAATAGTGCTACTTTTTGACTAGTTTGTGCATGGAAAGTTTCGGGGTGATCTGTCAGGTGGGGCCAAGAAAAAAGGGGGGTCCTAAAACACGTTTTCCACATTCATTTTCCCGTAGGAACTTTAGACACAGCTACACTCTAAACCGCTGAACGTATTTACACCAAATTTGGCAGAAAGCTTGATCTAGGTCCAGAAACAGGGCTCTTTGCAATTTGGTGTAAATCCATTCAGTAGTTTTTGAGCAATTAATTAGGCCTGAACAGTGAACTCCGCTCCGTTGGCGGAGTTTGCGGAATTTTCTGCACTCCGCCCTCCACGGAGCTCGCGTAGTGCAGAAAACTTCATTCCGCGTACTGCAGCGGAGTTTTTTCCCTGCTCGCACTCACGGACAGTAAGTTCGCGAGCGCAAGCTGCAGCTCGGGTAGAATTTGTACTTGAGCGGCAGAAAAACTAGCGCGAACAGCAGTTCGCACTGTACTCCACCACTTGCGGAACTTCGCTGAGTTTTTTTGTCACTTTGCGGAGTTCTGCGTAGCAAAACTCCGCAAACTACGCCCAGGCCTGCAATTAATGCTAAAATTTTTTGTATATCTTGGACACGGAACCTCAGTGAAACCCAACACATCTCAAGCTGATATCTGATTGGTTGCCACCACCTCAACCAGGAAGTGGTGGCAGTCATCTTAGGACTCGGGACTCAGTCCAGAGTCTTAAAAGAAAACGAAAAAAAAGACACAAGGAGGCAGGGTAAGAATACACTGACCCTCTAGGCCTGGTGGTGGTGCTCCAGGTGGACCACGCCTGGGGCCAAAAATGTTTTTTTTATAATTTTGCTGTGGATTCACTGATCCTCCGTGAATTTGTGGCAACATTTTTAGAATGAAATGAAATTTGTACTTGTAAAGCGCACCCATACCCCCAAAGGGGTGTCTAGGGGCAGTACGCATACCGCTGTGGAACCCTTCCTGGCTTTTCCCTGTGAAATGTCCACTCCTGGGCACCCCCAGGGTGAAGCCAGGCATCCCAGCGCTGTTGGGGCCGTTGTGGAGATTAAGCAAGCTATTGCCCAGAGTGGGACCCATGATTAGAATAGGCACCGAGGCGGGAATTATCAGGTCCGAGGAAATTGAGCCCAAGACCCACCGAGGCGGGAATTGAACCCTGGTCCCGGGCCAGATCTCTGCATCAGGGTCTGCCGCTCTAACCATTGAGCCACACTTCTCCACTATAATAAATTAAGAATAAATTAAGAATAAATTTGCAGTAATTCTAGGAAGTGTCTTAGGGTAAGTTATACAATACACAATGTATGCGCAGCTGGTAAGATTCAGTTGAAAAAAAGGAAACGTACAAGCACGGGCTCCTGCGCTTGTTTACCCACAAAAAAAACCTGGGTTGGCCAGGGCCCAGGGGTGAAACATTTATTTTTGGGGGGAGGGGGGCACATGTCCTCCCCATGCTAAGTTTGTCCCTGGGACCCCATCCCCCAGGGTCCGGTGCATTTTTGAGGCAGAGGGGGGGACATGGCCCCCCTGCCCTGGGCTGATTTTGGCCCCCGGGACCCCATCCCCCAGGGCCTGGTGCATTTTTGAAGGGGAGTGGGGTACACACCTTACTTTCGAAGCTTCATGTGCCAATTTCAATAAAGAATTCCCCAAAACCACAGGCGGGACCAACCTCGTTCCTCGAAACAAGAGTACCTGCGTCTCCGATAAGTCCTCCCTTACTTTCCAAAATTGTCGACATTTTCTACTGAAAACCACTCAAACAGTTTAAATACCTCCTGTCTTATTTCATCCTCCACCGTCACTTTTCTCCATTCCTCTTCAGAAATCACCATACCTTCAATGGCACACACACTCACAGCTTCTTCCAATTCCTCATCTCCACTCACCATTTCATCCTCACCTGACACCAACCTAGACAGAGCGTCTGTCACAACACTTCTTGCTCCTGGGGAGTATTCCACGACAAAATTATACTCCTGCAATACCATTACCCATTTGGTGATCCTCCCGGACAATGCATAGATACCTCTCTTATAAAAAATCTCCCTCAGAGGCTTGGGATCCATCTTAACTTTGAATTCACAGCCCCAAAGAAAAGCGCTAAATTTCCTCACTGCCCAGTATATGGCCAGGGCCTCCCTCTTAATCACCAAGTATCTTGTTTCTGGCCCCTTTAAGCTCTGTGATGCAAACATAAAGTTCCTCAGCATGATCTCCCTCTCCTTGTATCAATACTGCTCCCAACCCTCTCACACTCGCATCAGTGATCAATGTGGACTTCATGTTAGGATCAAAACTTCTCAGATTCATGGCTGAAGTTAGTTCATAATTTATCATCTTGAACTCTCTTTCACAATCTTGGTCCCATTCAAAACCTGCACCTTTCTTTAATAGTCCCCTCATCTTCACACTCTTCATTGCAAAATTAGGTATAAACATGCAATAATATTCAGCCATTCCTAAATATTTGAGTAGCTGGGGTGATGATAACCCATGAATCGCTCCAACCAAGCCAGCTTTTGGATTTATACCTTTATCTAAAATGTTATGCCCCAGATACTTAGGGGCCGATTCCGATCTCGGTCGGAGGCGCACCCAATACCATTCGGTCGGGAAAAAAGCCATGCGAAAGCCTGTTTCCCGACCGATCCGCACATCATTCCGAACGAGCAAGTACGATGCGCACAACAGCATAGAATCCGGCCGAGTCGTACTCACCCAATCCAGGTCCTGTTCTCCGACCGAGGCGAATCCGGAAACGCCGAATCGAGTCGCACGGAAGGCAAAATGCAGCCCCGTCCGGCTGGACAAGTACGATGCGCTTTCCGTACGCGCCGAACCCGTCGCTACGTCCGGCAAGTCAAAGCTTCCGGGAGAGGCGCACAAAAGCTCCGATTCGCGCCACAACACGATCCACGGCTACAAGGCGAACACGCCAGCGACGAGGACGAGGCGAAGCAAAGAGAAAGACGAACGAGACGAACCAACCATGAATCCCTTCGTTCCGATCCTACCATTATTCTACATTTACTACCGGAACAGGCACGGACGCGTACGGCGCAGAAGGTAAGTCAGACACCAACCACAAAAACATACAACACGTACATGACACATCACACACACACAGAGGGATGCAGAATTCACTTACACCAGCAACAGCAGCACCATAGGGGCGGGATGCCCATCACCAATGCCACATATGCACACAGGGGCCTGGATGCGCACCACCACTACCACCCCTACCCAGGGGGGGCTGGATGCCTACCACCACTACCACCCTTACCCAGGGGGTGCCAGATGCCCACCACTACTACCACCCTTAGCCATGGGGGTGCCAGATGCCCACCACTACTACCACCCTTAGCCAGGGGGCTGGATGCCTACCACTACTACCACCCTTACCCAGGGGGCTGGATGCCCACCACTACTACCACCCTTACCCAGGGGGCTGGATGCCCACCACTACTACCACCCTTAGCCAGGGGGTGCCAGATGCCCACCACTACTACCACCCTTACCCAGGGGGCTGGATGCCTACCACTACTACCACCCTTAGCCAGGGGGCTGGATGCCTACCACTACTACCACCCTTACCCAGGGGGCTGGATGCCCACCACTACTACCACCCTTAGCCATGGGGGTGCCAGATGCCCACCACTACTACCACCCTTAGCCAGGGGGGTGCCAGATGCCCACCACTACTACCACCCTTACCCAGGGGGCTGGATGCCCACCACTACTACCACCCTTACCCAGGGGGGGCTGGATGCCTACCACTACTACCACCCTTACCCAGGGGGGGCTGGATGCCTACCACTACTACCACCCTTAGCCAGGGGGGCTGGATGCCTACCACTACTACCACCCTTACCCAGGGGGCTGGATGCCCACCACTACTACCACCCTTAGCCATGGGGGTGCCAGATGCCCACCACTACTACCACCCTTAGCCAGGGGGTGCCAGATGCCCACCACTACTACCACCCTTACCCAGGGGGCTGGATGCCTACCACTACTACCACCCTTAGCCAGGGGGGCTGGATGCCTACCACTACTACCACCCTTACCCAGGGGGGGCTGGATGCCCACCACTACTACCACCCTTAGCCATGGGGGTGCCAGATGCCCACCACTACTACCACCCTTAGCCAGAGGGGTGCCAGATGCCCACCACTACTACCACCCTTACCCAGGGGGGGTGCCAGATGCCTACCACTACTACCACCCTTACCCAGGGGGGGCTGGATGCCTACCACTAACAACAACTCCACTCACAGGATGGCTAATACATGTCGCAACAAGCACACACCAACATAAAGAATGCAACATTAAGACATCCCCCAACACCATGACAAGCGTGTGTAGACTGTGTCAAATGCCTACGACACAGAACATGATCATCAACATACAATGTGACACCCTATCACATGTGCCACACATAAATGTGTGTGGCCCCCACAATGCAAGCAGGCCATGACCATTGTGGCAATGGGGTCCAAACCCCCATCATCACAGTGACCAAAATGTAAGTGTGGGGTCCTGAGCTGAAGCACATCTTGACCATTGTGGCAATGGGGTCCAAACCCCCATCATCACAGTGACCAAAATGTAAGTGTGAACAAAGTAGAAGCTGCAACTGGCAAACTGCATGGACAAATCCTGGTCACAGAACAACAAACACAACTGTGGCAAAGTAGTGCAGGTGTCCCATTGCAACATAGATTTGGGGAGGCAAACAGTGCAGTGCAAATAAGACATACCTCTGGCCAGCTGCATACAAACATCACCCATGGTGTCTGACACCGTCAACATACATCAATGACACAATGACAGAAGTGACCATCACAATGCAGACCCACATATTTGCACCAATGGACACACCAATGCAGATACCCTGTGTAGACTGCAGATGGCAGGTGAACAGATACCATACCATGGCAGCAATGGGACACATAAACAATGATCATTGTGCTGACTGATGACCTAGGAGTCCCAGGGACAGCAGGGCAAACACACCAAACAACATACAGATAATGGCACACCATGAATATGCCAATGCAGTGGCGCTGATGCACAAACACAAACAGGCAGACACACACTGCACATCAAACACAACAGGTGAGGGGGGACCAGTGTCCCCAGGCAACCACACAACACATGAGGAGGCCTGAAGACCAAACACACAGATGTGCATACAGTGCCACACAAAGGTAACTCAGGGATCCAATTCCCTATGTGGGCAATCAGGCATTGTCAGATGAGAGGGAGCACAAATCACACATGTCACACAAGCATGTAGGAACAGCAACCCACACAGTAAGACACCGAGGAACCACAGCACCACCCCCAGGGCCCACACAATGTGGTGACCCTGGGCTGCATTACAATACCACTGTGATGACAAAGCCAGATGTAGTTCACACTGTGAACCACAGTCATGTATCCTGAGCAAAGAATCACCAGCACACCCACACAAGCACAAATCAATCAGCATGGCCAGTAAGCCAAGGCCAAAATGGATGCAGGGGTCTTGCCGGGCAACAACTCTCATCTGCACACACTAAACAACACACACCTCGACCACCAACAATGTGCTGCAGTGAAGCTCACATGCACAGGTGACATTGCGCATGCACCCATGACAATCCCAGGGGGGTGGGTGGGAAGCAAGGTGCAGAAACACAGCACACATGGCCACTCAACAAGACCCCTAAATGTCTGACACACTGCACACTACGCCGTACATGGACATGACGGCAACACCACACCAACCAATGGGATCCCAGCCACAGTCACACACCAATGAAGAAGCCAAGGTCACCCACAAAGAACACACATGGACAACTACCAACATTGCAGCCTTGACCCTGAGGAGTGCCAGCAGTCACACACACAACATGTCACAAACAATGAAAGCCAACACAAACCGGAAATCACATTACAGGAGTAAACAACAAGTGCTAAGGGGAATCCTAACTGTGACCCATCAGCGCCCGCCCACAAACTCAGCCCTGACAGCAAACACACCAATGGGTGACACCCTGATGACCAGTAATGTGCCATGCACCCACATCACAGAGAACCCAGGGAGTAGACTTTGGGGGAACATAGCTCAACTCAGCAAGCATCACAAACAGGAACATCACTAGGGATCCCAGCACGCATAGCAAAATGGAAGTGAACACACAGACATGCTCATACAACACACACCTTGGGCGCAGGCAATGTCACAGGAGCACACACTGCCATGAGGGGACTCCACTCCTGTGTGAGGAAAGCTGTGCCATATGTCACATCAGTAGGGCTCCATCATGTCAGCACAACACTTTGTCACACAGTAAACAATTAGCACCAAATCAAGGCTCCCATCACATCAGCCTGGTCATGGGAGTGTCAACGAAATCATCAGCACAGATCCAACACACATGTACAGCAAGTTGCACTGACAACACAGATGAGTCCTTCCCCATTGATGCCCAAACCTGCATGTCCACTGGAGATGGCCACACGGTCAGGGAAGTAGACGAATTGAACAATGGCAAGCACTACAGATGTGCAGGGATGGAAGCCACAGATGTGACATTGCTAATGTAACTAGGAAATTCCATTGCCAAATTTGTAAACATGACACCCACAGATGCTGTTAAGGATGACATGGATACACCACAGGATAGGACACTGTCCCTCTGGACCACATGGGGCCCTGCCCAGTGACACTTCATTGTCATGAGACCAAAGATCATCATCCCTGCTGCAAGGGCATGGTCAGCATCATCAACATCATGTACATCAGAAGTATCAGCATTAGAGAACAGAAAGTTGCTTTATTCAGCATATGTGTGTCCAAAAACTCAGAGAACAGTAATGCTCCAACAAAGGCCAATGGCCAGTCCATCAAGTAAGTCAATACAGGGTGACAGTGGCAGATGTCACCATACGCATGCCTGCACTGCACAAAACCAGGGACAATCCACTAGGAGGGGCAACCGGGGGGGCAGGCCAGGCACCGCAGGGACAGGATCAGGGCTCACCAGGAGGAGGCAGGGAAGGGGTGGTGGGTGCTGGAGAGCCACTGACAACTGCAGTGGAGGTGTCTGACATGGTGTGTGCCGGCACAACTGGGGGGCATGGCTCAGATGTTGTGGGTGCCGGCACGACTGCAGTGGACCCTGCAGATGGAGTGGACAGGTCCGCCACTGCAGTGCCCAAGTCAGACAGGGTGGTAGTGGACTCCACTGCAGTGCCTACCTCCAGGGGAGGAGAATGGGGAACAGGCAAGGTGGGCTGGACAGAGGAGGAGGACACCCTCACCACATCAGTGGCACAGACAAGCGCAGCGGGGAGTGTGGTGCCGGGAGAGCAAGTGGCAGGGGAGAAGGCCTGATCCTCTTGGGGATGGTATATCTGTGGGTGGGGGAACCTGGGGCAGGGTGTGGTGGGGGCACCTGTGGAGTGGGGGCCTGAGGGATGGAGGAAGGAGACCTGGTGCCTGAGCTGCAGGGCGGCGGCGGGGTCTTGCTCTTACGACTCCGGGGGACTTGCGGGTGGGGGCCTCAGTCTGTCTGCGCCTGGGGGAGGGTGTCCGGGGGCGAGGGGCACTCTGCTCCGTGTGGGTGGGCTTCCTCTTCCCCTGGATGCTGGAGCAGCTGGATCGTAGGGGATGAGGCCGAGGTCACAGAGGAAGAGCCGCTGTGACTTTGGGGTTGCAGGTGAGGCAAGGGAGGGTGCTTTGGAGGGAGAGGCAACTGAGGACTGCGCAGTGCTTGTGGATGCGTGTGTGTGTCCCAGGGCCCCATCCCCTGTGAGTCTGGTTTCAGTCCCCTGACTGTGCGTGCGTGTGCGTTTTGTTTGTGGCGTGTGTGTCTGTGTGCTGGACGTGTGTGTGCTGGTGTGTGCCTGTGCCGGTGTGTGTGTGCTTGGGACGGGTAAGGTGCTGGGGAGTGTGGATGGAGCAGAGGCAGGAGGGGTGAGGGACTGTCTGAGGAGGGACACTGCTGCCGTCAGGGAGGAGTCCATGGACCGATTGCCCCTCTGTAGGTCAGACATGCCCGATGAGATGCCCTCCATGAACGACACCAGCTGAGTCAACAGAGCGGTGTGTGCATGGAGGACACTCAGCATGGCTGTCTGCCCTACATGGAGCTGGCGAAGGAGGTACACAGACTCCTCACTCAGGGCAGCAGGGGACACAGGGGCAGGGGGTGCGGTGTCTGGCCCGAAGGAGACATGCTCCCGAACATGGGAGCCTCCACGGGCCTGGGGAATGGGAGCCGATGGGAGGGCGGTGGTGGTGCTGGTGGTGGCGGGGACAGCAACACTAGCTGGGGTGTGGTGGCTGCTGACACCCGCCTCCATAAGGGAGTCATCCTCCGAGCCGCTGTGGTCCTCAGCTGAGGTGGATGGTGCTGAGGACTCCTCGGTGTGGCTCCCCTCGCCCTCCGTGCCACTGGGTCCCTCCGACCACTCCTCGGCTGTTGACCCAGTCTGGCTCTCCGGCTCCTCCTGGTCCGTGGAGCTGTCCCCTTCCGTGGCCGTGGATGTATCTGCAATCAATGGGGAAACAGACAGACATCAGTCACCTGCACCAAACGCACACACCACTGTGAGCACAGCACATTACAGAGCAAGCCCTGGCATCATTAGTTGAACATTGCTAAAAGTGCCCTAACTGAACAGGAGAAGCCAATTGTCAGTCTAATGCCAACCATGGCACTCACATCCCACATGGCCTTGCACCCATCTGTCTGGTGTCTGTTGGATAGCAACACCCCAGTGTGGACACATGCACCACCTACACAGTAGTTGGACAGTGCAGAGGACACGGTGTAGCATGTGGACATGCACACATCACAACTCTTGCCACTGAGTCAGTACAGGTTTCCGGATGAAAGGGATGCCCAGAGTCAAATAGGAAATGCATGTGATGCATACCAGCGACAGACACCATGATGCACCCATGTCCTGATAGCCATCGCCACAATGGTGTGCATGTAGCACATGTCACTCCCCTGCAGGATCACCAATAAGTAGACACATGTCATGGCAGAGGCATGACTGCTAAGTCATACATCACTGTCTCAGTGATGTATGACTTGGCAGCCAGACAACAACACTCTGCACTGTGTCACAATAGTAGGTCATGGGGAATGCAAGTCCTGGAGCTGCACAAGTGCACATGTACATCCCCCACACAACACATCATGTGAACCCTCATCTGTCCAGGTCATACCGATTGGACATATGGGAGACCTGTGACACTACCCTCTGAACCTGAGCCCCTCACAATCTGCTGTGAATGGGAAACAGCTGCCTGAACTTCACATTCGCATACCCCAGTCTGCACGGGCAGCTGATCAAACACCTATGTGACACACAAGTATCGTCTCCTATGGTCACATCTCCAGTGGCATGCTGAGCCCCAACCGAGAAACACCCCAGCAGTCCTGGCAACGAATCCACAGCACACTGACACAGAGGCAGACACCTGAGGGGTCAAATCACTGCGCACAACGTGTCAGCTGATACACGGGAGTGGGAGTACAGGTGTATTGGATGGGCTGGAGTAGGCATGACTGTCCTGCCCCACATGAATGAGGGATGAGCCCTGGACAGTGGATAGCTGGCTATGTATGTGTCACACACGTAATCTGCACACTCCTGGGGCACAAACATTGTTCCCACCCGCTGCATGGGTGTGTGCCAGATACCCCAGGCACATGTGGTGGCTCAGCTCAGCAAGTGGACCGCATATCAAAGCAACACGCAGATTACATGTCCGAACACAGGCATTGTGTGAACAATGGACCCACCCATGTTGCCCACAACAGAGTTAGGGAAACAGATGCTGTCCCCCACCTTGAGTGAGGCAAACTGCAAGGACACAGTCCCAAGTGACACAATTCCCTGACTGTAAGGGCCACACCTGGGTATCAGATGAGGAGTGGGCAGTGCACAATAGAGGGACATGGCTCCTGGACAACATGACTGCTGTACTGTGGCAGTTTAACCAGGCCAGAGGAGGGCACATAGCATGTAATACAGAGTTCACAGTGCAGTCTTTGACTCACCCCCTCCTTGCTGCTGTCTGGCCTTCAGCTGCCCATCCAGGTCTGGAAACACCACCGCCAGGATCTGGAGCATGTGGGGGTCAGGGTCCGTGTTCCGCCCCTCCTGCGAGGAGGCGACCGCTTCAGCTGGACCCGTGCAATCCTCCGGGTCCAGCCCCGAAGGTCCTGCCACCTCTTCTGGCAGTTGCGGATCCGGCGCTTGTAGACCCCCACGGACCGGACAGCCCGGACGATGTCCTTCCAGATCTCCTGCTTCCGATGGGCATTAACCTGTGAGGATGACAAAGTGAAAAGGCCATTACTACACATGCAACATATCCGTGCATGACACAGTTGTATATACATGTCTCAATCACAGGGGCACACGATGTACACAGGCAGTGCAACGCTGCCCATGGACAGTTTGCCAGAAGTCACTACATGGTATCATTGCATGGGAAGTAAAACCTTGTTCAAATGCACTGTCACTGCACCATACCTGTCCAGTGCATGTCACTACACACTATGGGGGGTGACAACTACTCAGTGAGCCTGCTAGCCAGTGGCGTGCAGACTTTCAGCCTTGCTATTCAGACAAAATGCACATTCAGAAAGGCAGTGCACAGAACACTCACCTGCTCCCCTGGTGCCCCATACAGCTTGCTGTACTGTGGAAGTAGGCTGTCCAGCAGGGCCTGGTTCTCCTCAAGGCTGAAGGCTGGGGCTCTCTCCACAGTACGTGCCATTGCAGGGTCCAGAGGGGGCAGAGACAGCAGCAGTGCAGTGGCAGATGTCATCCTGGAGCATGTAGTGCAGGCAAGTGAGCTCTCAGGGGAACAGCCAGCAATATATATGTGCTGCAGAGGCAGATACTGTCCCATGTGTCCAAAGTGATAGGTCCAAGTCGTTTGCATCTTCTGAATCTGGCCAATCCATGGAATAGCAGCACCAATACACGCCCACAGCATCCTTCAAATCTTCAAATTCATGACATACATGATTTTGCAACATTGTTGTGGGTGACCAACTGAATTTCCAGCAACCGACTCGTTCGAATTTCGAAAACGCGTCCGTTGCCAGGCTAGGCCATTGACAATGGGTGCGCACCGATCGGTCCATTGCGGTTCAACGCGTACAGGGTACAACGCGTACCCGCACACATTGAATGCAATGGGCCGGCCGGGGCACCGATCGGTCCATTGCTGTTCAACGCATCCCTGTACAAGTGACTGGCATATGTCACCATGCCTGTCTCAGATGAACATATGCCAGCCACAAATAGCTCCCAGGGAGTGAGGGGCACACCTACAACACCACAGCCTGTCCAAACTGTATCATAAGGCATGTAAGGCTGCATTTCCTATTGTGTGTATGTTGGTGTACATGTTGTCCTGTGGGTGTCACCTGGGGGCAGCCACCCCCAGGCTGTGCACATGTTCATGGGGACAGGATCCTGGGTGTTACGTGTACATGACCACTGTGATGTGCAACTGTTCATATCTGAGCATTTGCCATGCTCACATTTCACGGTGGTGTATGTGTATGTCATGTCACATACCCCGTGAGTCCCATGTGGGACGGTATGTTTGAGCCAGGGTGACCCAGTGGCACAATAGTGATGGTCCTCCACAGTCTTTGTGCATGTAGTGTTCACAATGTCTCTGATTTCATGTGCACAATGGGAGACAGTCTCCACATCCACGTTGTTTGTGCATGGACTTTGATGTTGTGCGTGTGTGTGTCACAGACGTCCATGTCTGTCCTGCAGAGGCAAGTGGAACCACTACCTGTGGGAGTCATGGTTGTTTTGCTGTGGTGTATACATGATACTCCATGTAATGCCAGTGTCCATGTGGCAATACAGGGTCCCTGGGAATGTACCTGTCGTTGAGCTGTGATGCCTGGGGCACATCTGTCCTCACATGTCACTGTGGGGGTGATTGTAACATGGCAGCAGGAGATGGGAACTGTGACACGGCCTCATGATATCCAATGGGCCAACCTGGGACTAATTGATGCCACTTGTTGAACCGTGATGACAGATGTTGGCCATGTATGTACCATACATGTCCTTACGGAACTGCACACTTCATGTAGTTGTGCCTCATAATAATGTATGATGTGATATTGAGTGTGTTCAATGCCGCATATGTGGGGTGACTGACAATCTTGCTTTCTTCTCCTCTGCAATGCAGGGCTCCTGCTGTCCATAGACCATTCCCAGACCTGGCAACGATGGTGGAACGGGACAGCATCCGACGGTACCGCTTCACCAGGCAGCTGATTGAGGATTTGGCAGTGCAGTTGGCCCCACATTTGCAGCCTGGCCGGCCGTATCCTACAGCACTGACCCCCAAGGTGAAGGTGATGGCAGCCCTACACTTCTTTGCCATCGGTACCTTTCAACACACTGTGGCGACTGCTGGTGGGATGCCACAGACCATGTTCAGCCGTGTGCTCCGCGATGTTTTGGAGGCAATGTTGCTATACCTGAACCGGTACATCTATTTCCCTAGACTGCAACGACTCACTGACGTGAAGAGTGACTTCTATGCCCTGGGGAGGATGCCGCATGTCATTGGCTCCATTGATGGGACACATGTGGCTTTGGTACCACCACAGGCACATGAACAGGCCTACCGTAACCGCAAACACTACCACTCGGTCAATGCACTGGTGGTGTGTCTTGCAGATATGACCATCACACACGTGTGTGCCCGTTTCCCTGGTTCAGCACACGATGCCTTTGTGATGAGGAGTAGTCGCATCCCCAGGATGATGGCACAGATGCAGAACCAGCGTGCCTGGCTTGTCGGTGTGTACTGACTTTGTGCCATTGTGTGTGATCTGATCTGTAGTATTCCGCCCACTTTTCCAAGTCAGCTAATGTGCAATTGTCTGTCCGTAGGTGACTCGGGATACCCCAACATGCCATGGTTGCTGACACCCCTCAGGAACCCTGTGACACCAGCCCAGATGCGCTACAATGAGGCACATGGTCGGACCAGGAGAGTGATTGAGCGGACATTTGGTCTCCTGAAGAGCCGCTTCCGCTGCCTCGACAAGACAGGAGGGTCCCTCCCATATGCCCCAGCGAAGGTGTGCAAGATTGTCATCGTCTGCTGCATGCTCCACAACCTGGCAGTGCGGAAGGAGTTGCCTCTCATCCAGGATGACAATGACCAACATCCGCCACCTGTGGAGGATCCTGGCCTGGACCACGATGCCAGTGATGATGATGATGATGATGATGATGATGGTGATGTCCGCACACAGCTCATCACCAACTTCTTCAGCTGAATGTGAGTATCCAGAGATGTCAGGTCAATGATGTGAGTATGCATGATATGTGTGGTTGGTGCTCTGGTGCTGTTAGAGTGTGTCCATGGGCTACTTGCCTGGATGTGTGTAGCGATGTGTGCTTACAGGTAGTCTGTACTCCCCAACAGTGTTGACATGCTAACTTGGTTCTGGGTGGGTATCTTGTAACATGTATTGTGCATGAGTTTTGCTGTTCTGTCCTGTTCTCCATTGCTTTTGACTGTGTGTCATTTCTGTCCTTCACAGGGTACTTTCAGATTCGTTTGGTCAACTGTGTCCACCGACGACGTGATTGCACTTCCAGGGTGGTAGCTGTCGTGTCCCTACATGTGATGTGCACCACACCCATGGACTTCCTTCCTTCTACAGTTGTTGACTGTGTGCCCGCTGCCAGGTGGGATTACCTTGCATCTGTAGTGGTTACGACATGTTGCAACTGTGTAATAAACCTGTGCTTCACTTTGTGATGTGCGTTGTCTGTGGTCACACATTTGACTGCCATTTGCTTACTGCACCTGTGGGCTACTTGACTACAACTGGGAATAGGTGTGGTGTCTGTGCATTGCACCGTCTTTCCTGGCAACATCAGTGTAGGCAATGAGTCAGATGGCCTAGGTGTGTATGTGTTGTGTAGCCCTGGTGGTGTGTCTCCCTCATATGTGTCACGTTGCTATTACTCACATGCCTGTGTTGTACTTGCTGTTGCAGTTCGCATACGCAGTGTAATTTTGCAGTTCGTCATCCCCATGACAGCACCCACGTTGGAATCACAACAGAGGCAAGTATGGTGTATTAGTGTGTTTATTGTGATACATTTGTGTGAATAGTGCACAGGATGGTTAGTGCTGTACATTTATATTGCAATCAGAAGTTCCTAGATGAATTGAAAGTCCTGGTAGACAAAATCCCCAGTATCTGGGCCACAGTTGTCTGAGACATTGGTCCAACTTGTACTCCCCATGTCATGTGTGGGAGTTGTGTTGCCATCAACAGGGTGAACAGTTTGCGCACAAAGGTGATCATCCAGAACAGGTTCAGGCTTCCTGGGGTTGCACATGGCCATCGGCCTCTCACTTGCCCCTCCTCGGACGACCCCTCTTCTTTGGGGGGCCCCTCAAGTGCAGGCTGCTGCGGTGCAGGGGACTCTCCGCCAGAGTCATCCTCCCTCCCTGTGGCAGTTGCAGTTGTTCCGGCACCAGATGTTGTTGGCACACAGGGAGGTGTAGACTGGTTGCTGGTCATCTGGCGGAGGCATTGTAATATGTCCCTATGCACCGCCGTCATCTCTTGCAGTGTGTCCCACTTGGACTCCACGCGGGACATGTGTGAGTCCAAGCGGGCATGATGGGCAGCCTGCTGCTCTTTGATATCCCTGAGGAGCCCCACTACCTGGCTGAGATCTCCGGTGCTGGACTGGTACGCATCGGCTATGCGTGCCAGTTGTGGGTCATCATGCACACCAGACACCTCTGCAAGCAGCGACCTCTGTCTCCCACCCCTCCCACCACCCCTGCCGACATGTGCAGTGCGTGCAGTGGCATGCACAGATGACCCTGGTCCCCCTTGGGGGTTGGTGGTGGTGGTGGCGGTGTCCATGGCCCCACGTTGGTCCAGGGTCCCTGTGCTGGTGGTGCTCCTTGTTCTGTCCATGTCGGCAGGGATGGTATTTGTGGTGACAGTCGTTGGAGGGGTGGGTGCAGGGGGTGCAGCTGGTGGTCCTGCTGGTGCTGCAGCTGGTGGTCCTGCTGGTGCAGCATGATGACTTGCACCGGAGGTGCCAGGTTGGTCTTCTTCATCCGAGGAGGGCAGAGGCTGTTCGACACCAGTGAGCTCCGTAGCCTCTTGAGCCTGGGACTGGGACTCCTCAGCGTCTGCTGCTGTGTCCTCATCATCACCTGTTTTTGGGAGACACACACAATGTATGTTATGTTTCTGCAGGCATCAATGCTTGACACACCTGACAGTTGTGACTGTGCCTCTGGGTGCGGGCCTGTACATTGCATTGTCCTAAGTTGTCACAGTCAGGGGTTGATATTGGTGTAGCACATTGTCCTGCATTATTTGGGCATTTCTATGTATTTGTTGGGGTGTGAACATGGTCTGCATTGGTTGTATTGGTTGACAGCCGGCCCTCCTTCCCACCCAGCCAGTCAGTTATCCCACCATGGACTGTGCTTGCATTGCAGGGAGTGAAAGTTGTCTTTCAAGATGTCAGTCAGTGGTGTCCTGCTGTTGGTTGTTGCACAGTTGCCAGCGGGGCCTTGTGCTCCCCACAGCAGTTGCCAGTGTCAGCCATCTTGTCAGTTGTTTTCCACTCCCTGTGATGTGAGCATGGTTCAGGGTGGTGTTGATGGGACAGTTGTGGGTGTGAGCTATGTCTGTGACTATGACTCCCATCATGCTATTGCCTCCACCCCACTTCCCAGCATTCCCATACTTACTTGCTTTTGTGGGGAGTTCAGTGTGTGTGGGTGTGAGAGCAATGGCAAGATGGCTGACAGTGGTGTCCTGCTGTTGGTTGGTGTGCAGTTCCCAGCATGCCCTTGTGCTCCCCACAACACAGCACCAGTGTCAGACATCTTTGATGGGCCTTTCCACTCTCTGTGGGATGTGCATGCGTGAGTGTGAGCTTGCTGGGCCATGTGGGTGGGGGATGTTGAGCTGTGACTATGACTCCCATCATGCTATTGCCTCCACCCCCCTTCCCAGCATGCCCATGCTTCCTTCCCTTTGACTCTGCTTCCCTGTGGGGTTGTGTGCCTGTGCTGACAAGATGGCTGACAGTGTCATCCTGGGGTTGGTTCTGCTACAAGTCCCATGTGTGTCCTTGTGCTTCACTCTGCATGACCCAGTGTTGTGGTTCTTTGTGGGATAGATTATTGGTGTGCGAGGCAATGCATTCTCCCAGGTGAGTTGTGTGGAGTTTGTGTTAAGGGGGGAGGTGTGAATAGCTGCTGGTGACTGTGGTCGGTGCTGTGAGTCCTCCTTCCCACCCAGCCAGTCAGTTATCACACCATGGACTGTGCTTGCATTGCAGGGAGTGAAAGTTGTCTTTCAAGATGTCAGTCAGTGGTGTCCTGCTGTTGGTTGTTGCACAGTTGCCAGCAGGGCCTTGTGCTCCCCACAGCAGTAGCCAGTGTCAGCCATCTTGTGAGTCCTTTTCCACTCCCTGTGATGTGAGCATGGTTGTGAGTGGTGTTGATGGGCCAATTGTGAGGCTGAGCAATATCTGTGCCTACAACTCCCATCATGCTATTGCCTCCACCCCCTTCCCAGCATGCCCATCCTTCCTTCCTTTTGACTCTGCTTCCCTGTGGGGTGGGCTGCCTGTGCTGACAGGATGGCTGGGAGTGTTGTCCTGGCAGTTGTTTGGCTAAAAGTCCCAAGAGTGTTCCTGTGCTTCACACAACATAACCCAGGGTGGTGGTTCTTTGTGGGATCTTGAGTTAGGATGTGAGGCATTGCATTCTCCCAGGTGGGTTATGTGGAGTTTGTGTTGAGGGGGTGTGTGAGGGGAGGTGCTTGTGACTATGGTCAGTGCTGCGAGTCCTCCTTCCCACCCAGCCAGATATCCCACCATGGAACGTGCTTGCATTGCAGGGAGTGGAAGTTGTATTTCAGGGTGTCAGTCAGTGGTGTCCTGCTGTTGGTTGTTGCACAGTTGCCAGCAGGGCCTTGTGCTCCCCACAGCAGTAGCCAGTGTCAGCCATCTTGTGAGTCCTTTTCCACTCCCTGTGATGTGAGCATGGTTGTGAGTGGTGTTGATGGGCCAATTGTGAGGCTGAGCAATATCTGTGCCTACAACTCCAATCATGCTATTGCCTCCACCCCCTTCCCAGCATGCCCATCCTTCCTTCCTTTTGACTCTGCTTCCCTGTGGGGTGGGCTGCCTGTGCTGACAGGATGGCTGGGAGTGTTGTCCTGGCAGTTGTTTGGCTAAAAGTCCCAAGAGTGTCCCTGTGCTTCACACAACATAACCCAGGGTGGTGGTTCTTTGTGGGATCTTGTGTTAGGATGTGAGGCATTGCATTCTCCCAGGTGGGTTATGTGGAGTTTGTGTTGAGGGGTGTGTGAGGGGAGGTGCTTGTGACTATGGTCAGTGCTGCGAGTCCTCCTTCCCACCCAGCCAGATATCCCACCATTGAACGTGCTTGCATTGCAGGGAGTGGAAGTTGTATTTCAGGATGTCAGTCAGTGGTGTCCTGCTGTTGGTTGTTGCACAGTTGCCAGCAGGGCCTTGTGCTCCCCACAGCAGTAGCCAGTGTCAGCCATCTTGTGAGTCCTTTTCCACTCCCTGTGATGTGAGCATGGTTGTGAGTGGTGTTGATGGGCCAATTGTGAGGCTGAGCAATATCTGTGCCTACAACTCCCATCATGCTATTGCCTCCACCCCCCTTCCCAGCATGCCCATCCTTCATTCCTTTTGACTCTGCTTCCCTGTGGGGTGGGCTGCCTGTGCTGGCAGGATGGCTGGGAGTGTTGTCCTGGCAGTTGTTTGGCTAAAAGTCCCAAGAGTGTCCCTGTGCTTCACACAACATAACCCAGGGTGGTGGTTCTTTGTGGGATCTTGAGTTAGGATGTGAGGCATTGCATTCTCCCAGGTGGGTTATGTGGAGTTTGTGTTGAGGGGGTGTGTGAGGGGAGGTGCTTGTGACTATGGTCAGTGCTGCGAGTCCTCCTTCCCACCCAGCCAGATATCCCACCATGGAACGTGCTTGCATTGCAGGGAGTGGAAGTTGTATTTCAGGATGTCAGTCAGTGGTGTCCTGCTGTTGGTTGTTGCACAGTTGCCAGCAGGGCCTTGTGCTCCCCACAGCAGTAGCCAGTGTCAGCCATCTTGTGAGTCCTTTTCCACTCCCTGTGATGTGCGCATGGTTCATGGTGGTGTTGATGGGACAGTTGTGGGGGTGAGCAATATCTGTGACTACGACTCCCATGATGCTATTGGCTACACTGACTTGCCCAGCATACACAGAATTCCTTTCTTTCAGTGGTCTTCACTGTGTGTTGGTGTTGTAGTGGTGGCTACATGTCTGGATGTGTTTGTTAGTTATATTTGTGCCACTGCCTAGCTGTAGTTGTAGTTGTGTTTGTACATGTGATGACAAGGTTAAATGTAACTTTGAGATGGCATGTGTTGTGTTTATCTGACTGACATGCACATTTTGGGATGATTCTGTTCTGGTTGCTGTGTAATTGCTAAGAGTGCATGGTTTGACTCTCCCTTGACAGTGATGTGTGTGTATTGTGGCCGAATATTGTGTACATTTGTTGTGTACTCACCAGGCTCTGGGATGTTTTGTAGTCCATAGACGCTCACTGGCGGAAGGATGGCCCGCACCTTCTCCTCCCAGGGCCTGAGGTATACTGGCTTGGCAGGAGGGCCACTGCCGGTGTGTTGGCTCAGGAGGTAGTCCTTCTTCAGCAGCTCCCGTACCCTCCTGCGCACGTCATACCACCTGTTCTGGATGTCAGTCTTTGTGCGCAGACATGGTGATTGTGCGTTCACCCTGTTGATGATCCTCTCCCACATCTTTGTTTTCTGGGAGATGGGTGTCTGTTGGACCAGTGCGCCAAACAGCTGTGGCTCTACCCTGAGGATCTCGTCTACCATGACTTCCAATTCACAATCTAGGAACTTGTGATTCTTCTTTGGGGGCATGGTGATGGGTGGTGATGGTGAGTGATGTGTGTGTTGGTGTGCAGGTGAAGGTGTGTGAGTGTGTGTTTTGCTGGGTGTATGTGAGGTAGCTATTTGTTGGTGTGCTGATGGTGTGTGGCTTGTGTGAGGGATGAGCTGTGGGTGTGTGGTTGCTGTCTGTTGAGTGCTGGCAGGTGAATAGCATTTGCAAAGGATCATGGTTGGGATTTGTGTCCTTTATATGGGTGGAGTTGTGGGTGTGTCTTTGTTCTCTGTCCCCACCCCCCAGTATTTATTGGCTTTGTAATTGCTTGTTTGGCCTTTTTTGTGTATTTTCCCTTAGTACTTTCTGTGCATGTTGGAAACGTTCTTGTGATCGAGTCGGACCCTGCAGTTGTCTCGTACGTTCTTCTCCGTTTCGTTCACGCTGTGTTTGTGCTATTTTCTATGCTGCGTACGCGTCGGTCGCGGTGTTTTGTGTTACTTCGGCTCGCAGTTTTGTATGCGTGTCGGTCGTACGGCTTGTCCTCCGTCCGACTCGGTCGTGGTTTTCGCGCCTTGCATCGTACTTGGCTGTTTGGAGTTCGCGGGTACGTTTCGGTCGGATTTGTTCCGGGTGCGTGTCGGTCGGTTCGATTCGCGTATTTTTCCGGCCGGATTGCTGTTTTCCGTGCGGCTCGGTCGTTCGGCTTGGGTTCCGTACGTGTCGGTCGGATTTTGCACGCTTTGCATCGTACTTGGCGGGTCGGGCGCCACAGGTACGTGTCGGTCGGAATTAATACCGGCTCCGAGTCGGTCGGTGCTTTTTCTGGCCCGAATCGGAATCGACCCCTTAATGTGTGATGTCCTGAATTTAAATTTTACTCCCTTTATAGTTAAGTTTACCTCTTCCAGTCTTGCGAGAACTGCTCTCACTCTCCCACAGGCACGGCCCGTGGTAGGAGTGCCGGTCGGCGGTGACGTGGGGCGGGGGAGGGGCAGGGTGGGGGTAGTAAACTACGGATTAAGGCCGAATACAGGTAAGTGAACATTTAAATAAATAAAACGAATTTCTTGTGAGCGCTGCATCGCCAAATGACCCCCATAGTTAAAAATATTAAAAAATGTTTAAAAATAATAACTAATACATATAGGGGCCGATTCCGATCTCGGCCGGTAGGGCTCCGAATCGGATTCGGCTTAACCGGATCCGATTCGGAGCCCTATTTCCCGACCGATTCGTACGCGCGTCCGGGCAAGCGAGTACGATGCGAAATCGCCGACCGACTCGTCCGGGCGTCCCGACCGCTCCGACCGACTCGTACCCGTGTCTAACCGCACCGACCGACTCGCTCGGACTCGACTCGCACCGCGCAATGGAGACGTTCCCCGGCCGGGTAAGTACGATGCGCGCCGCGAGCAGTCCGACCGAGCCGCGCACTCTGGCTCGAAAGAGCAGTCGGAGCCGTACTTTGGGGGTCTGTGTCGGACCCCCCTGTACGCGTAGCCGCGCGAGTCGCACACAGGGGGGACCCATGGGTCCCCCCTACCTGTGCGTGTACGGCGCGAGTCGCTTCGCCGCGTACACGCTGTAGGGGGCGCCCTTGTCCGCCTCGCACCCATTGAGTCAATGGGAGCCCGCGTACGCGTTGTACGACCGGCTCCCATTGACTTCAATGGGAGTCCGACCGACTCGAGTCCGATGGCATACGTGCGCATCGTACTCGTTCGGTCGGGCTGCACGGGTCCGATTCGGTCGGAAATCTCTCCGGGTCCGGCTCGGTCGGAGAGATTTCCGGCCCGAATCGGAATCGGCCCCATAATGTTAAAATAAATAAAACATATACATATAAAATATTATATATAGACTTACTTAATAATATTCATAAATAATTATTTTAATAACTTATAAATTGTTAAAAACATTTTATAAATTATAAATACATATATACACATACAAAAATAATATAAATAAAAATATAAAAAATATATATAACAAATTAAAAAACTACAATATTTTTTATGTTTTTAAAATAAATTATACACAACATTAACTAAAACAATACAGAAAAATATTGGATAGCGTAGAGAAAAAAATTACTATTCCCACTCCAAAGAGTGCAACAGTAGGGAAAGTGTTGGATAGCCTAGGGGTAAAAATTACTATTCCAACTCCAAAGAGTGCAACAGTAGGGATAGTGTTGGATAGTGTAGGGGTAAAAATTACTATTCCAACTCCAGAGAGTGCAACAGTAGGGAAAGTGTTGGATAGCGTAGGGGTAAAAATAACTATTCCCACTCCAGAGAGTGCAACAGTAGGGAAAGTGTTGGATAGCAAAAGAGTTAAAATTACTATTCCCACTCCAGCGAGTGCAACAGTAGAGAAAGTGTTGGATAGCGTAGGGGTAAAAATTACTATTCCCACTCCAGTGAGTGCAACAGTAGGGAAAGTGTTGGATAGAGTAGGTGTAAAAATTACTATTCCAACTCCAGAGAGTGCAACAGTAGGGAAAGTGTTGGATAGCGTAGGGGTAAAAATTACTATTCCCACTCCAGAGACTGCAACAGTAGGGAAAGTGTTGGATAGCGTAGGGGTAAAAATTACTATTCCAACTTCAGAGAGTGCAACAGTAGGGAAGTGTTGGATAGCGTAGGGGTAAAAATTACTATTTCCACTCCAGAGAGTGCAACAGTAGGGTAAGTGTTGGATAGCGTAGGGGTAAAAATTACTATTCCAACTCCAGAGAGTGCAACAGTAGGGAAAGTGTTGGATAGCGTAGGGGTAAAAATAACTATTCCCACTCCAGAGAGTGCAACAGTAGGGAAAGTGTTGGATAGCGAAAGGGTTAAAATTACTATTCCCACTCCAGTGAGTGCAACAGTAGGGAAAGTGTTGGATAGCGTAGGGGTAAAAATTACTATTCCCACTCCAAAGAGTGCAACAGTCGGGAAAATGTTGGATAGCGTAGGGGTAAAAATTACTATTCCCACTCCAGAGAGTGCAACAGTATGGAAAGTGTTGGATAGCGTAGGGGTTAAAAATAACATACTTTTCAGTTAAATATTTTTTTTATTAAATAATGATTTATTAATAAATTAACAATAAATTAATTATAAATACCAATAAATTAAAATTAATAATTACTTTAATAGCATTAAATTACTTCCCACCCTATTCGCCAATAAACACACAACCCACTCCACATAAAATTTAACACAATTAATATAATTATCAATTAATTACCAATTAATAATTAATTAACAATAAATTAATTATCAATACCAATAAATAAAAATTAATAAAAATTAATCCCCAATTAATAATTAACAATAAATTAATTATCAATACCAATAAATATTAATAAATAATTACTTAATTATAATAAATACTTCCCACCCTATTCCCCTATAAACACACAACCCACTCCTAAACTAAATTAACACAATTAATATATTTATCAATTAATTAATTAATAAAAAATAATTACCAATTAATAATTAATAAACAATAAATTAATTATCAATACCAAAAAATAAACATTATTAATTAATTTATTATAATTAATTTACTTCCCACCCTATTCCCCTATAAACCCACAACCCGCTCCAATAAAAAATTAATACAATTAATATAATTATCAATTAATCAATTAATAAAAATTAATTACCAATTAATAATTAATAAAAAATTAAATTAATTATCAATACCAAGAAATAAAAATTAATAATTACTTAATTACAATTAAATTACTTCCCACCCTATTCCCCTATAAACCCACAACCCGCTAAGGAACTAAAATGCAAAATTTAATTAAAAATAATTCATAATTTCTAAAAATTATGAATTAATTTACTATAATTAAATCACTTCCCACCCTATTCCCTATAAACCCACAACCCGCTACGGTACTAAAACGCAAAATTTACTTTAAAAAAATTACTAACTTCTAAACAATTAATACATATATAAAAAAAAAAAAAACATAACAAAACATGTGGAACACATACATATAAAATACATACTAAAATACATAACACTAACATAAACATCGATATTATTAACATCGATATTTTTGCTATCGATATTACTAACTTCGATATTAAAAAAACGATATTTCTTACCTTCAGGTCGATATTCTGGTCACCGATATTCTTGATGTCGATATTCTGTCCCTACGATATTTAAAACTGGATATTAATGTGGGTCGAAATAAAAAACTCGATATTTTGTCTGTGCACCGGCACGCCGATTTCAGATCAATGGAAGAAAATATTCTGGCACCCCTCAAAGATGTTAGCATGTATGCTATATTCGAAATGGGATACTTATCAACCACTGCACCTTTATTTAGTTCCCTCCGGTCCATACATAACCTCACCTCTCCACTGCTCTTCCTTGCCTCTACCACGGGAGCAAGCCATTCTGTACCATCTACTTTTTCTATCACTCCTTCCTTTTCTAACTTGTCCAACCCCGCCTACATGTCCGCTTTCACCACAAATGGCACATTGTGTACTTTACCACATACTGGTTGTACTCATTCCCTTATTTTGATTGTGTGTATACCTTTGAGGCAACCTAACTCCCCTCTAAATACTAATGGAAACTTTTTCATCAAATTCAGGACAAAATTCTCATCCAAGAGCTCATCATCTCGAGGTTTCACCACTTGTACTGATTCTTTGATAACTATAGGTGGATCATTGTTTGGATCTAGCATCACAACCAGATCTCTTTGGTGGAACCAACTCAGGATGCTATTACCTTTAGAAGAAACATATATTCTTATACTCATTCACACCTACAAAATAACCTTTTAATTTTATCAGTTCCCTTCCATATGCATACATCCTGATATCCAGTTTCCTAAGTTTCACTTTTCCCACCAACCTCTGGTTAAAGAAAGCACTGGGCACCAGCATTATCTTGGCCCTGAATCAAACAACACACTTGTTTTTTCCCTTCCACTAGAACTTCATCAACAGGACACTTCTTGTCCCCATTCTCAACTTGCACAACAATTTATCCACATTCAAAGTCAGATTCACCACTGTCTTGTTCTACAACCACTTCTTTGACTTGTGTTTTTCCCCCTTTAGTCTTGCATTCAGTCTTGAAGTGGCATTTCTAGCCACAATTCCTGCACAAAGCTTTTAGTGCCGGACATTCTTTAAGGAAACCCAAGTGATTCTTGCTCCCACACCTGAAACATCTTCTCTGGTCATTGTTTTTTTCTTTAAACACCTTTTGATCTTTAGACCCTTGCTTTTATTTTACCACATTAACATCCTGCACAGAGTCCTTCTTAATTATATCCACACATTTAATTGAGTGTTCGATTCTATTTCTATTACCAACACTTCCCCAAGCGCGGGATAATCCTTTTGCCAAAGTTCATCCCTAACCTTTTCAATGCTGCACACCAGCATGAACTGGTCCCTTATTCTTCCCTCCACTGTACCCACAAACTTACATGATGATGTAAGTTTCCTTAAGTCTGTGAGGTAATTCTCAACAGATTCACCACCTTTTTGCACCCTCCTGCCAAAATGGTATATCTCAAGAATGGTACTGACCTTGGGCAAGTAGTGATTGTCCAATTTCCTTATAAATAAATCATATTCACTCAAATCTACTGCATCACTATCAGAAACAGCAGGAAGATGATTGAACACGTCCTGCCCTTCGGGTCCTAAGCAATGCAATAAAAGAGCTGTCCTGCATTCAGAGCTCAATGATGCTTTGCATAGTCTGGAATACCTCTCAAACACCTTCTTCCACTTGTTTCATTGTATACTGGGTTCACCCGGTGATAGCAAAACAAATTGGAGGTGCAGTAATGGTCTGCATGGTATTACTGCGAAATAGACTAAAATTAACTAACTACAATAGTTAACCAGTGCAATAATTTCCCCACTAGTACTTTGTACATGGCATGATTATCACCACATTTGCATAATGTACAACTACCATCCACACTTTACTTGACTGTTGACTTCACCGCAAGTCTTTCCCCTTGTTCTGGATAAAATTTCTTATTGCCCTCTGCTATCATTTCCCTTCCTTGTGAAAAGGCGTGACTGTCGCCATTGGTGCACAGGCAGAATTCCATAGCTGTTATAATCACTTAAGCTGTACTTGTGAAGAGGCATGCCTATCGAATTCAGCATACAGGCACCAATTAATTTGCTTCAATGCCACTACAGTGCCACCCTCAGTGCCTAAATAATAATTATCTGTACCTTTTACTTTCCTGATGATGAGGTGTGCCTATCGCCGTCAGCGCACAGGCACAAAAGTAATTTTGTCGCAACCCTCTCCAAGTGAATAAGAACAGGCAGTGGCATGCCTATCGCCATAATTATTGCAAAGTGAGTAAACTAACAGTTTTTATGTTAGGCACAATGAGCATGGCATGCCTAGCGCCAAAATCAATGCCGTACAATCAATGAAGAACAAAAGTAAACCCTATTGCACAAAATGGCCTCTCCAAGGTCCAACGTCAGACTATGCCGATTTCTGCTGGAAATCGGGCTTGTTTCTTGTACGCATGCACGATGACCGCACGAGACAGGAAAGCGCTCGAGCCACTTCACGGTCTCGCTGAAGAATGCTGCTCTCGACAGGCATGCATTCAAGCAAACTCACGCTAGGGCTACTTCAAAGTATGCGCTCGAGTCTGAGATGCTTGAGATAATACGAGCCAAAGCGCACACGGTGCCCGCATCAGCAGTTAGTGTACAAGGTAGGGTAAAATGTAACAATATTACCCACTTGGTACTATTTCCACAGTGAGGAGCACTCTCTTCTTCTCATCACTTGGGATAGGATGACCACGACTTCCTTTCAATGCACACAATGTTTGCTCACATGTGTTGAGATGATTTGTCCTTCGTTTCCTCGTCTCCTTGCTGCTGCACTTCTAGTAAATCCTGTATTTTCCTCTTCCTCAGGGTTAAAGTTGAATACTCCACTCATGGAAGAGTTGCAGGCATGTAAAGTTGTTACACGAAGGTTTATTAAATTACAGGTTCCAGGAGAATCACCCCAGCCATCCTCTTCTGGACAGGCTCCAGTTGTAAATCAAATGATAACATTCCCTTGGGAACATTCCCCACCATGGTGTTCCAGTGGAATGTGACACAGTCGCATTCCACCTCAAGCCCCTCAAGCCCCAAGTTACCACACCAATGTAAGGTGTTCAGTGTGGCCGAGGATGAAGAATATCTACGGCGGGATACCACATCAATGTAAGGTGTTCAGTATGGCTGAGAATGAGGAATATCTACGGCAGGATACCAAACCAATGTAAGGTGTTCAGTGTGGCCGAGGATGAGGCATATCTACAGCGGGATACCACATCAATGTAAAGTGTTCAGTGTGGCCGAGGATGAGGAATATCTACGACGGGATACCACACCAATGTAAGGTGTTCAGTGTGGCCGGGGATGAGGCATATCTACAGCGGGATAAACCTAGCTTGGCAGCCTCAGTTGAATATCATGTAGCTGTTTCAGAAAATAGCTGGGTGTCCAAAGAAACAGGGTGTTACCATAATCCAGGCAGCTGAGTATAGAGGATTGATCTACTAGCAGTTGGCAGTGAGGTGGAAGTACTGGCAGGATTTTACCCAGAAGATGCATCAGGGCAAAACATGTAGAGGAAAGCTTGTTTACATGTTTTTTGAGTAAAAGATTTGCATCTAAATTTACTACAAGATTCAGAACTGCTGGTGAATTGGGAGGGGTGGGATTGCTAGGTTGCAAGAAATCAGAAGACAATGGAGGCAGTGGGCTACCTGTAGAACAGTAAAGGATCGGTACTTTTTCATTGCTGAAGTTGTGAGCATCGTCACCGAGGCATAGGGATATGCCTCGCAAACAGCTGTTCAATGCAGCATGAGGTAGGGGAGAGCTGCAATCAGTTGACAAAATGATTTGTGTCATCAGCATAATTCATAACGTTTATGCCATGACTATGAATCAGTTATGTCAAAGGAGTCAGGTACATGGTGAAAATGTTGGACTCAGCAAGGAGCCCTGTGGGACTCCTTGCTTCTCCTATCTAGCTGAAGACTGGAATGGAGGAAGATGGACAGTTTGTGTACTATTTTCCAGGTATGATGTGCACCAGTCCAGGAACTCCTTGGATTCCGGATTCCTGCAGCCTTGAGATTAAGATACTGATCCGTGGGACCAAGAGCCGCAGACGGGTCAAGTAGTATCAACACTACAAATCGCCCTCTGTCCATCGCCCTTCTGAGGTCATCCAGTACCGTGACCAAGGATGACTCTGTGCCATGAGTAGGTCCTAACTCTGATTGCACAGTGTCCGACAGGCCATGGCCTTCAGGATAACTGGAGATAAGTGTATTAACATGTTCCTCCTTCATTTTTATTAAGAAGGACAGGAGTGAAATAGGATAGAATAATTCAGAACTGAAGGGTCCACTGATGGCTTTTTAAGAAAAGGCACGCCCATTGCTCTTTTCCAGTTAGCAGGAGCCATCCCTTGCCCTAAAGAGTTGTTACAGAGATTTGGCAAAGGAATCTGATGTGTCCTTCCAGATTTTAGGGGGAAGCGGATCAAGAGGCGAGCCAGAAGAGATGGAATTGGCAATAGCATGAAAGGAAATCAGATGTAGTTGCTCACGATTATCAAGAGAAGGGTGTAAAGAGTTAGCTGTCCCTCACTTTCCATAGGAGGAACCTTAGATTGACAAGTGTGGCATGCAGTAAGAGAAAGGATTTGCTTTCTTCTGCTGTGGAGAAATCTTGCTTCCAGACACTGTGGACATTCAGAAGTGTTCAAGATTTCATTGGTCCCGATCCCGAAGGATCTTTAAATCCTATGGCTTCTCAGGCAATTCATTCGAATACTTTTTTTTTTTTTTGAGTTTTATATAGCGCGAACTAGACCCGATACATGGGGTATCAGAGCGCTTTACATGAGCACCAGTTTCGTTACAGAAGGACACATTCATTTTTGTTAGGAAGGGGAGATTAAGTGATTTGTCCAGAATCACAGGATGTTGAGCGTCGTTGCCGAGACTCGAACCCAGTTCCCCAGGTCCGAGGTCGAGCGCGCTAGCCGTAAGGCTACATCCTCTGTCCTCTATTGTGCACTTTGGGGCAGATTTACGAGGAAGTGCCGCAGCGCGGCAACGCAAGCCCTTTGGCTGCGCCACGCTGCGGCACTTCCAAAGCACAGGAATGCAACATATTTACAATAATATGTCGCATTCCTGTGCTCTCCACTGCGCTGGCGCACAAACAGCTGCCATGCGCCGGCGCAGGCACCCTTGCACCATGGTACAAGGATGCCTGCGTCATGGGGAGATTGTTTTTGTGCAGGAAGGGGAACCTTCCTGCACAAAAACAATCACTACAGGCATTTTCCTCTTTCAATGCGTGCTGTAGAATACAGCGTTTGCCTCGCTGCTTTGAACATGTTCGCCGTGTCTGGTTTGAATATGTTTACCAGAGCTGGTTTGACCATGTTCGCCGTGGCTGGTTTGAACATATTTCCCAGGGTTGATTGAACTCAGTTGCCTGGGCTGTTTTCAGCATGTTTGATGGGGCTGGGTTGAACACATTTGTCTGGGCTGATTTAGAAACGTTTTCTATTCTGAGCCGATTTGAAAATGTTTGCTGGGCTTGTCGGAAGATGTTTACCAGGGATGGGTTGATCATGTTTGCCAGGAAGGGTCTGAAGATGTTTGCCTGGGCTGGTTTGAACATGTTTTCCAGAGCTGGGTGCATATGTTTGCCAGTGCTGGTTTGAAAATGTTTACTAGGGCTAGTTTGGCCGTTTTGCTTGAACCTTATCTTAAACAGTTTGCTGGGCAAGGCTGGTTAAAACCTGTTTGCCAGTGCTGGTTTGAAAATGTTTGTTAGCGCTGGTTTGGACATGTTTGCCAGGGCTGTGCTGAACATGCTTGCCGGACTTGTTTGACCATGTTTGTTTACCTTGCTAGTTTGAACATGTTTGTTGGGCTGGTTTGAAATTGCTTTCTAAGCTGGTTTCAACATGTATGATGGGGATGGGTTGAGCACATTTGCCCGGTCTGATTTGAGCGTGTTAGCTCGTTCGAATTTGTTTGCCTGAACTGATTTGAATAGATTTGTCGCAATAGCTTGAAAATGTTTGCCACAGCTGGTATATTTGAACATATCTGCCAGGGCTGGATTGAACATGTTTGCTGTGGCTTGTTTGAACATGTTTGTCGGGCCTGGTCTGAACATGTTGACCAGGGCTGCTTTGAACATGTTTGCTGTGGCTTGTTTGAACATGTTTGCTTTTGTTTGAACATGTTTGCAGGGCTGCTTTGAAAATGTTTGCTGAGGCTTGTTTGAACATGTTTGTCGGGCCTGATCTGAACATGTCTGCCAGGGCTGCTTTTAACATGTTTGCAGTGGCTTGTTTGAACATGTTTGCCGTGGCGTGTTTGAACATGTTTGTCGGGCCAGGTCTGAACATGTTTACCAGGGCTGCTTTGAACATGTTTGCTGTGGCTTGTTTGAACTTGTTTTTCGGGCCTGGTTTGAACATGTTTACCAGAGCTGGGTTGAACATGTTTGCCAGGGCTGCTTTGAACATGTTTGCTGAGGCTTGTTTGAACATGTTTGTCGGGCCTGGTCTGAACATGTTTACCAGGGCTACTTTGAACATGTTTGCTATGGCTTGTTTGAACATGTTTGTCGAGCCTGGTGTGAACATGTTTACCAGGGCTGCTTTGAACATGTTTGCCGTGGCTTTTTTGAACATGTTTGTCGGGCCTGGTTTGAACATGTTTACCAGAGCTGGGTTAAACATGTTTGCCGTGGCTTGTTTGAACATGTTTGTTGGGCCTGGTTTGAACATGTTTACCAAAGCTGGGTTGAACATGTTTGCCGTGGCTTGTTTGAACATGTTTGTCGGGCCTGGTTTGAACATGTTTACCAGAGCTGGGTTGAACATGTTTGCCAGGGCTGCTTTGAACATGTTTGCTGTGGCTTGTTTGAACATGTTTGTCGGGCATGGTTTGAATATGTTTGTCAGGGCTGGATTGAACATGTTTGCCGGGCTGGTTTGAACATGTGTCTACCGTGCTAGTTTAAACATGTTTTTGGCTGGTTTGAACATGTTTGCCAAGGATGATTTGAACAGGTGTGCTAGGGCTGCTTTGAACATGTTTGTCATGGCTGATATTAGTTCCAGGTCCAGGCTTGGAAGGACCTCCCCTTTATCGTGGATGCCCAGAGCATTGTCCAAGCGGTGCAGGGTGACAGCTTCCTGCAGAAAACCCATCAACGCGCTCTTCTCTCTTCTCGTAAATGCGTCAGGGTAAATTTAAAGCGACAGCAACAAAGATGATGAGAGCCGAGGGGCACCGTGACTTACAGACATGTGGTGAGAAATCGGGCTGGTTGAGGAAAGGATCGTACAGGTGCACTCAGAGCTCACAACAAATCCTGCAAAAATAACTGAAACAAATCGTCATCTCCAACACACCATGACATCACAGGAAGTGACGATGTATGATGTTACTTCTCAACTGAGGTTAACACAAGGGGGTCTGTGGTCAGTCTCTGATAGTCTAGTGTTGGAACCGGCACTGTCTGGTTGGCTGAGGGGGTTCCCCAGCCTGGCAGAACGCACCGTCGCTCCCGTCTAGGGCAGGTGATTATACACACTGTACAACCCGTGATCACCCTGGGGTAGCTTGGCACTGAGCAGTCAGGCATCCCTCAGATGCACTGTATAAAGAAAGAACACTGCACGCCAACACAATAAATATATTCTGCACAACACAAATGAGAGACTTCACACTTGACATCGAGAAATGTTGTTTATATTCAACACTCATATTAAACAATGTCACATGAATGTCATGGAGTTCTGGGCATAAATCACACTTGGCAATATTACTAGCAGTACTAGGCCCAATTCGTGTTGATCAGATCTCGATAACATGCACACATGGGAAAGTCCTATTCTAAACCCCACACAGCACCCTTATGCGGTGCGATACGTTGTAAGCCCCCCGGCCCACCCTCACAATCCTAATCATGCAATTTCACACGGCTATAGGGGGCACCCTGGGCTACACCGATATCAGTAATATGTGCATACACAGAATTATAACACTTTTATCAGCGCTACAGGACTAGACCACGCAGATAAAACCACTGTTGAGAAGTAAAGTGCTTTTGGCAGGAGAACAACATATAAACCAACACCGCCGACCAGTGTTATGAAGAATAGACGGTCCATAGAGGGTCACTTCCTCACACTTCCACTCACTTTGCACCGCCACGCAATGCGATAGGTACCAGCCTGGTCGGTGTGTCACTTTCACACTCATACGCACCTGACACCTTTATGCAGTGCCACTGATATCAAGCAGGTCAACAGATAACACACTGGAGACCCCGTGGCTCCAAGTCTCGCGCCACTCTCCAATTTATTCCCGCTGTCCCAGACACCCCAGATGTAAGTTCACCAGCCCCTCCCTCTGGACACATGGCTGAGGTCACACCTCATCTGGGCCCCCGGAAAGGAGGTGGAGATAGACAGTAAACATAAATAAGATGTAGACGTTCAGTTCACTGGTCGACCAAAACTGCGGGTGACGGGATATTCAGTGCAATACACACACAATTCCACTCAACACTCCCCTTCTCCTAGCAGCAGTTTCTTACCTCTTCGCTCCCTGCATCTGGATGTAAACTTCTTGGGTGGATCCAGCAGCGGTTTCAGTGTTCCACAATTAGGATGTAGGATTTTGGGGCGGATCCTGAATCCTTCTGCCTGGTAGCATCTGTGTCCAGTTCATAGCCCAGTACATACTCCCCATCTCCTCTTTGGGGTCTGCTAGTGTCCGATGCTAACTCTGGGAGGTCGGGCCAGTTCAGCCGCTTCCTCCAGAGAGCCAGATCTGCCACCCTGCTTGGTGGAGATGACCCGTGAACTACCACCCACAGCAGCACCAAGGAGCCACTTTTCCAGGACCCACATTCAGTGTGCTGGAACAATTTTCAGAGCAGGGGTGCTGCCATCACTGTTAAATCACTAAAGTCATAGGGATTGTGAAAAATCCAAGTGTCACACTAAGAACGAGTGTAGCTAATGAGCCACGCCCACTCAGCAGGAGAATAGTCAAGGTGTGGTATGTAGATGATGGTGCATTTTGGAGCACATTGGTGCAAATGGGTTGATATAGCATGGTGGGGTAACGCACTGTCATTTACAGACAGCCCATTTTTCATTGAATTGGCCACTACATTTTCACAGATGTAGTTTTACTGATAAAACTATATAGTGCACAAGCAACAATGTGTGGAAATTGGGTTTTAGGGACTAATTATCATTGGCACATCCCTGAGTAAAGTGTCTTAATTTGTTTTGATTTTATTCAAAATCTTTGTTTGCATCACACTTCAGAATTATAAAAGCACTGCATTATTTGTGCTGTCTTCACAGCTGGTATATTTTGAAATATTTGAACCATACATTCATATGTATTTAAATGTTATTGTGTTAAAACTAATTGACGTCCAACAGCCTTTCCTTACACACTCCTTGTACTCCACCAAGATTGCCAGACAGTTCACTTTACAAACTCCTCTCACTTCGCAGTCAGAAAAAAGAAAAGTAAACATTAATTTCCATGTTAAAAGAATAAGCAGCAATTAGTTAGAAGACAAAGCCTGACATTTGACCTCTGGCGTTGAAATGTAACAAGATAAAGACAACATTTCAAGGCATCCTTCCTGCTCATTTACCTTTCCAGCTCCAGCATGGTTATTTCTGGGGTGCCTTATCCCTCCCCACACCCCTGCTTCCACCGCCCATGCCCACATTAAATTCCACCACCTCTGATTCTGCCACATAATACCTCCTCACTTGGTAAAAGCAGCCACCTTGGTTGAGAACCCTCCTTCGACTCTGTGCACAACTGGGTCCATGGGTCGCAGAGGCCTTTAATTGCCCACACTGGTGGGGGACGGTTCACCATCCAAACCCTAAATATGGCTTTTAATGTCTACACACAGTACACATTTCAGAGGCCTGCAGCACAATAGCAGGATATCTACAGACTACCAACGGAGCCCACAAAAGAGAAGATTTAAAACATATTTATTTAATGAATTGCTTTTAGGTGGCACTGCCAATGTGTTTGGCACTAAAGCCCGGCTCGCTTTTCGAAGCAGCCAACACAAAAGTGCATTTTTCACTCCATTTCTGAAGTGACTGAATAGATTGCTTGAAAAGGAAGCAAAATGAAAGAAGGAAAACAATTTTGCATGTCTCTCTAATGGGTGTCAAAGCAGCAGGCATACAATCTTTATTTATTTATTTATTTTTTTCAATTTTTCATGAGGTCAACCATTCAGCTCTCTGTGAGGAGAGCCTGCTTTGAAACCATGACGGTGTCAATGCGCCCAAAGCCTCCCCAGTGGACCCCTCATAAGAACGACAGAGCCAATATATATTTAAAAAAAACACGAAAATGAATAGATTTTTTTCTCTGTTCAAAGGCAGCAGACACCAGTTCCAATAGCTTTTCTCCCAAGCCAAAATTCATCTTTTCTGAAAGCTAGCGCCTTTGAATTCATTCCGATGCACACTTTTAGCGTTTTCATAATTAAAAATCATTGAACTAGACCAGTGCGTGTATTCAGAAATCAGCGGTTTGACAGACGCCATTCAAAGCGGAGCTTACACCGCGGCATCTCCGCTTCCAGCCCCGTGGACTGGAACCAACACATTGCCGGGGCTGGACCCGGTTCAGGAGATATTGTTTCTGAGGCGTGACACCCCAGCCTGCTCCACCTGAGGCAGCCCTCCTGTGGGGGCAGCCCTCCTGTGGGGTGGGGCTTGATGATAACACTGCCTTTCTAGAGGTAAATGAAAAGAGAAAACGGACAGGGTTTGAAAGACCTCCTGTCTGAGGAGCCCTGGCCATGGTACTTGTGGACAGGGATGCGCGTAACGACGGAGCATGCGGCGTGAGAGATCAAGGAGGCAGCGGGGGGATGCTCACACTGTGCCCTTTCCGCTCACCTGGACCATGGGCTCTGGTCAAACCCTGCTGCGTGGGACGAGCTGATCCCAGAGCCGTTTCTATGCTAAGGCCACAATAGGCAGTTGACTTAAATTGCCAACAGAGGTGAATGCTATATTGCAACAAATGCCCTGAAATATTCATTTTGCTAGAGGAATGGGAGTGCCCAAATGGTGAAGTGTCTTTTTCCCTGCGTCTCCGCCAATCCTTGCACTGGAGCTGCTCCAACCCTCTATTCCACTATCTCCCTTCTGGTAATTGTCCCCCAATACCGTGGGCTTTAAATGGGATGAAAAGTGTGTGTCTGTGTGTGTGTGGGAGGGGGTCTCTAAAAGGGGCGTGGCCCATGTAATGAAGGGCGGGGCGTAAACATGTACACTACATTTCTGGGAATCCCATAGTGTGCCACTCGACCAGTACTGCGGTTTCTCTCTGAGCTTTCTGTTATGCATACAGATATTTAACACAACAACTGAGATACACTTACAACCAGCCAGGAATATTGGCTTTGTCTGTGGTTGTTAACTGTTTAAGATAAATGAGTAACAACAATGAATTTGTTATAGATAATATTGAAATATTTTCAAACTGAAGTTGTGAGACTGTGAATTAAACATTACCGAGGGCTGTGGAAGTGGTAGGGGTCTTCAGAGGGTCTTGATCCCTCCTGGCATGTTCACTTTCTGTTACACATATACACTCTTTTACTCTCCACATCTCCGTATCTTGCACCTCATCTCTTTCCCCTTCACTCTCTTCTGAATGCACTTCCTCACATCTTCACTTCCCACCACCAAAGCACACAACTCACCCACTCACCTCTAAGCACTGCATTTTCTTTAACTTTTGCCTTGTCAGTATTTTGACAACTGTGTAGCTCCTTCACACACATTTCCACAGACTCACAATTACAACTGACACACATGACCATTGCTCATTGCGCACTGCAGAGAGTCCAAGGTTTGAATGACCATGTATTCAGAGCGCCTATTATACCCACTGACGGGCACTGTGAGAAATTCGCACTGCCTTCAGCCGCAGCCGAACTCAATCGTGGCCGTTCAAATCTCCTGGGCGCCACTCAGTTCAAAGTGCGGCGTAGAGTCGACTAATACACTGCATGAAAGAAATACAGAAACACAACATCCTGGAAATAGCTAACACTCAAGGAATGCACGGTAAGTAAAACATGAAATATAAACAGGAACTGGATAGCTGACATGGATTACCTTCACATTTTTTATATTCACTGTTCAGAAATTGATCAGTGCTTTGCCAGTAAAGCTAAAGACGTGAATATAGGTCCTGATAGGGACCCATTTCAATGTTAGTATTTAATTACTACTGGGTCTGAGACCTGGAGGGACCCGGCCCACTTAAAGCCCTGCCAATACGCTTTGACTCAAAGACAGCAGAACCCTTGGCATTGGTGGGTACGTATATGAAATCCTTTCTTGAACCATTACATAAGGCAGAAGAGCCCCTCAAATGTACAAAAACATTAAACAGCACCTATGCCATTTATCAGTTAATAACCAGAGGCAGATTGTGCAAACTTTGCACTGGTGCACAAAAAGCACAACTGCTTCCTTGCACCTTTGTTGCTGTTTGCTTTATTACAAAGTGTGAAAGGCGACCGTGTAGCCCTGATAAGGTGGGGGTTGTGTCCTCGAATCTGGTTGGTTGCTAATATTCAAGATAATACTTGTTTTTACCTAACACCTGTGGTGCTGATTCACCTAACATGGTTACTGTACACATTTTTCTTATACCCTTGACTTGACCTGTAACTGCCTTCCACCACATCACCCACCCTGGTAGAACTCCCACCCGCACCATCTTCAAAACCAGCAACGCCATCCCCAAAGCCATCATGACCAGCACCCCTGCCTACCAGGTGACAAGCTCTGGCAATGTAAGGCAATGGTCTTTTCCATCTATGCACCCACAGTGTGGAACAACATCACTAAAGACATCATGGCCAGCAACCCTCTCCTGCCTACCAGGTGACAAGCTCACCACCTCCTGCGGCGCTTGGCACACCCACACCCAGGACATCAGGAGATGTAGAAGTGTAAAGAAAGAAGGGAATGGTCTCTTCCATCTATGCACCCAAGATGTGGAACAACATCACTAAAGACATCATGGCCAGCACCCCTCTCCTGCCTACCAGGTGACAAGCTCACCACCTCCTGCGGCGCTTGGCACACCCACACCCAGGACACCAGGAGATGTAGAAGTGTAAAGAAAGAAGGGAATGGTCTCTTCCATCTATGCACCCAAGATGTGGAACAACATCACTAAAGACATCATGGCCAGCACCCCTCTCCTGCCTACCAGGTGACAAGCTCACCACCTCCTGCGGCTCTTGGCACACCCACACCCAGGACACCAGGAGATGTAGAAGTGTAAAGAAACAAGAGAATGGTCTCTTCCATCTATGCACCCAAGGGGCCCGATTCACAGAACTCACTTCCGTCAAAAACGTAAAGTTAGTACTTTTAGGTATTCACAGAATACACTTACTCATTTTGGTATTCACAGAATGCACTTACTCATTTTGGTATTCACAGAATGCACTTACTCATTTGGTATTCACAGAATGCACTTACTCATACTAACTTTATGTCCGCTCGGGCGGAGATTCCGGCCGGTGGTGAGATTCCGGCCCGAGGTGGAGATTCCGGCCCGGAGGTGGAGATTCCGGCCGGTTGTGGAGATTCTGGCCGGTGGCGGAATGTCCGCCACTGGCCGGAATCTCCACAACCGGCCGGAATCTCCACCTCCGGGCCGGAATCTCCACCTCCGGGCCGGAATCTCCACCACCGGGCCGGAATCTCCACCACCGGGCCGGAATCTCCGGCCCGAGTGCGGACATAAAGTTAGTATGAGTAAGTGCATTCTGTGAATACCAAAATGAGTAAGTGCATTCTGTGAATACCAAAATGAGTAAGTGTATTCTGTGAATACCAAAAAGTACTAACTTTACGTTTTTGACGTAAGTTAGTTCTGTGAATCAGGCCCAAGATGTGGAACAACATAGCTAACTCCATCATGGCCCGCACCCCGTCCTACCAGGTGACAAGCTCTGGCAATGTAAGGCAATGGTCTCTTCCATCTATGCACCCAAGATGTGGAACAACATCACTGAAGCCATCATGACCAGCACCCCTCCCATGCCTACCAGGCAACAAGCTCACCACCTCCTGCGGCTCCTGGCACACCCACACCCAGGACGCCAGGAGATGTAGAAGTGTAAAGAAAGAAGGGAATGGTCTCTTCCATCTATGCACCCAAGATGTGGAACAACATCACTAAAGACATCATGGCCAGCAACCCTCTCCTGCTTACCAGGTGACAAGCTCATCACCTCCTGCGGCACTTGGCACACCCAGGACGCCAGGAGATGTAGAAGTGTAAAGAAAGAAGGGAATGGTCTCTTCCATCTATGCACCCAAGATGTGGAACAACATCACTGAAGCCATCATGGCCCGCACCACACCCATGCCTACCAGGCAACAAGCTCACCACCTCCTGCGGCTCCTGGCACACCCACACCCAGGACGCCAGGAGATGTAGAAGTGTAAAGAAAGAAGGCATTGGGTCTCTTCCATCTATGCACCCAAGATGTGGAACAACATCACTGAAGCCATCATGGCCCGCACCCCTCTCCTGCCTACCAGGCGACAAGCTCACCACCTCCCGTGGTGCTTGCCACACCCACACCCAGGACACCAGGAGATGAAGAAGTGTAAAGAAAGAAGGCAATGGGTCTCTTCCATCTATGCACCCACAATATGGAACAACATCACTGAAGCCATCAGGGCCAGCACCCCGTTCTACCAGGTGACAAGCTCACCACCTCCTGCGGCTCCTGGCACACCCACACCTGGGACACCAGGAGATGAAGAAGTGTAAAGAAAGAAGGCAATGGGTCTCTTCCATCTATGCACCCAAGATGTGGAACAACATCTCCAAATCCACTAGAGCCCCCCAATATTGCTTCATTTAAGTAAAGAGGTGGAGTCTTTGACAGGAAAGGGGTTTGTACAGAGCGGAAGTGGACTGTTGCCGCATTGTGATGCAGTGTGATGCAGCGTTCTTTAAAGCGGTGCGTCTTCAGCTTATCCCAGCCTTAGAGGGGCTAGAATTATAGAGGCCTGAACAATGCAGCCAGCTAGCCAGCCAGGGTGAGGCCTTCAGAGCTGGATGGAGTGCTGAAGCCAAGCGCTCAGACCCTTGTGGTGGACTCTTCCTCTAGGCCTGATGCCTCCACCTTCCAAGAAACCCTAGCCCTGGGGAATGTGCTGGCTCTAGCATCCCTTCCTCTGTCCAAACCCTTCTTCGTGTGGCTCACAGGTAAATGCACCTCTTAGGAAGAGGCGACACCAGAAGTCCGACTGTAAACACCCTGAAGAGGGGTAGGGTCAGTGGCGGCAGCCAGAAACAATTGGGTGGTAGGGCGGGTGGAGGCAACGCAGGAGGGGGAGTGCAGGGGGTGTTAGTAATAATATTTTTGAAAAATAATAACTTACCTGAAGCTGCCGGCCAAAGGCTGCCTTCCGCGTCGCGCCTCCTGTCCTCTTCGTGATCCCAGCAGCCCCTGGGACAGACTCCCATCCAATCCACGTGCTGCAGAGCAGCGCAGGGATTGGCCTGAGTGGGCTGGAAAGATGCTCCGCTCAGACCAGGGAGTCTGTGAGGTTTCTCCAGCCCGCTGTTCAATACAGCCAGGATGGAGAAACCTAAGTGCGCATGTGTGTTTGGTTGGCCTGAGACGGCCGGCCAAACACGTATGCGCACTAATGGAGTGCGCATAGCACTCCTCCTCCCCCTCACATGCCTCGGCCCGCCCCTCCCTACAGCACTGGCTCACAGCCCGCAAATGAAAAATAAAACGATGCTAAAACATTGTTTTATTTTTCATTTGCTGGCTCGGAGCGAGGCAGTGGGGCAACGCTCCTCCGCCATTGCGGAGGAGCCGCCGCTGGGTAGGGTGCAGTCTGTTGCCTCCTAGAGGCTAGTATCACTTGAGTACAGCACTAGCATTCCTAACTCTGTCATTTCTGAATGATGGCACTGCCACCCTCACCCCATGACGTCTTCCTGTTTCTCACCTATTGGCTCCTGCCCCCTCATATTCCCACCCTTCCAACTGGTAACTCACCTTAACAGCCACAACACACCATCCCTCACACTGTGTCCCCCCTCCATACACAACACTCCTTTGAAATTCCCACTTTCATGTACTCTTCTTTCTACTCGCTGGGTTCCATTTTAACAGCTCTCTTCTTTAGTGATTTGAGACTGTCTAAGCGTACACAAAGCGCTATACAAATAACCAACACAAAGTGCGTGAGCACAAAAAGCTTTTCCCGCCGCCACTCTTGTGTTTTTCGCTTTTTAAAATTTTTTCAGGTCATCCAATTTGACATCTCCAACCCTTCCTTCCTGTGTGGTGTCTTGTAAGACCTCATCCCGGCATGCATTGCGCCTCAGGATTTCTGTGTCCCGGTCAGGGACTTCTAATGGATTTTGGGGACCCCTGGCCAAACGTATTTTAGGCGCCCCTGTTCATCACAGCTTGAATTTATGATACAATTTCAGCTCTTTCATGCACTCTTTGGCCAGGTCACTGACAGCGTACAGGCACACTCGTCCAAATTCTAAATGTATTTACATCTAATATTCAGGGATAGTGACGTATAATTTCATTATCATAATACAGCAGCATCTCACTAATCTTTCTGCAAATAATCTTTGTCATCAGGGCAAGAACAGAGATGCGTTGAAGTTACATCTTTTTTTTGCATCAGTAAAAAATATCTCTGGATCAAACGTTTTTCCTCGCATGAAGAAACACCCCCTGAACTCCCTCGCCACCCCCCTTAACATACGTTAGTTGGTATATGTGGTTACATGGAAGGTTACACCTATTGATAATGCTGATTGGTAATTATCCTTATAATTATTACTATACATTTGAGTACAATTAAATGCCCGAGACAATAAGCAATCAGCAAGCGAGTCGCCTGGTTAACTTTAGCAAATCTCAAAAGAGCTGAACCGATAATTAGAATATGGAGGAACTCTTAAATATATGGAGTATGTCATGTCTCTGCTCTGATCACACATGCATATGTGCAAGGCCATGTAGATCCCTAAGTATGTATGTTTTGAAATGTGATTATATGTGTTATTGTTCTCAACAGAGTGATGTGGCCCAGCCTTTGACCCGTGGTTCCAGTAGGTTCCAGTAGGTAAGATATATATAGTTTGCCAACCGTCACAGACTTGGTAATTACAATGTTAGTGTCAGGCTTTACTGGGTTCACGTCTTCTAGAGTTCTTCCTAGAATAGCACCAAGCCTTTGGCGAAGGGGCGAATCTCTTCGTACTTATCGATGTATATTGGTCTTTTATCGATTTCCCCCACCGCAATGGCGTTGCTTTAGAGCCTCGATGGATGAAACACTGGGGTGGGGGTGGACGTGGTGGTTAAAACCACTTGACTATGGTCCACAAAGAGAGAAGAACAGAAAAGACGCCTGCATGTGTGGACGTCACCAAGTCACCAAAGAGAAGCCAATCGTATCTCACACACCCCCTCTCACGCTCTTGCTTTCATGGCCTCAAGGGTCATGAAGACAGCTGTAGGATCAGAAAGTAAGCAGGGTTCTAGACAGTGTTCGAAATGGAAAAATACAAAGAAAATGCAAGTCTTCTCTATCCAAGAGTACCTGTTTGCTAAGAAGAAATGTGTATATATATATATATATATATACAAAAAAAGAAGCAGAGAACTCTGGGTAGTTCTCAAGTTTAGGTGGAAAGCAGCTCCAGTATAGAGCACCCTGAACACCAGCGACACTCTAAGTTTGCTCACCTCAAATGTCTTCTTTTCTATCAAAGTCTTTAAGCATAGGATTAGCACAGTGCTATCCTTGCTGAGCTGTAAAATGGCCAAAGCCTTTTACCACTCCAGGCACAGTATTACAGCCAACGGTTGGCTTGGATGGTATTTACCAATCCAAATCTGTAATACTGTGCCTGGAGTGGTAAAAGGCTTTGGCCATTTTACAGCTCGGCATGGACAGCACTGTGCTAATCCTATGCTTAAAAACTTTGCTGTAGAAATGGTAAAATACTTTGTCCCTTTCTATCTCGGCGTGGATGGCACTGTCCTAATCCTACGCTTAAACGCTTTGATAGAAAAGCAGACATTTGAGGTGAGCAAACTTAGAGTGTCGCTGGTGTTGAGAGTGCTCTATACTGGAGCTGCTTTCCACCTAAACTTGAGAACTACCCAGAGTTCTCTGCTTCTTTTTGCATAAGTTATGCGTCACTCCATGCCTGAAAGGGAATTGTTTTGATATATATATATATATATATATATATATATATATATATATATATATATATATATATATATATATATATATATATATATATATATATATATATATATATATATATATATATATATATATATGCAAACAAGAGCTCCTTCCGGAAACACAGGGACCCAAGAGAAGTGGCACACACGCCGGCAGAGCGTACCGGCAATTAACAGCACATGCAATCCAAAACCTCAGATCCGTTAGTGCTTTGATAACATTCTCATGGAATGTATCAATCCCATCGTGTGGTAAAATGGGTAGAAATGTGGAGTGTGGTTTGAAATTGGTGTTAGATGCAGCGTCATACGTGATATCTAGGTCAGAAAGAATTTGTGAACCATTGCCATCACTCATGTTGTTATCTGAGTCTTGTTGGAGTTGTACCATCGTGACGAGGGTGTCGATGTCGCCTATCTCTAAGTTATCGTCACTATGTGTTTGTCTGTTCAGAGTGTGTCTGTTGGTATCTAACCTTTTCATTACTTCTCTGGGACTATAGAGACATTTGCCTGTTCAATTATGGAGGTTTCACCAGTGTAACCGGAACGTATTTGCCCATTATATTTCTGGTGTATCCTCATGCCATTTAGGATTTTTTACTCTTTACAACTTGGGTGTACATCATCTTTGACACCTGACGTGCAGACCACCAGATCACAGGCTTATTTTTGACTCATAACCCATGCACAGGCTTTGGCCCACTGGGGCATTATTTTTGGCTCATACTTCTCGCATAGATTGTTGCCCATTGGGGCATTTTCTTGTGGGTGATTTACTTTCACCATGTAGGTCGTTGCCCACTGGGTTGGTAGGACAATTGTCAATTTTGGAGTAGGGCGCACAGTTTTATGCACTTTGCAGTATATTTGTCCATTCTACTTAGCGTTGATAATTTTTGATATTTTTATATCTATAAATTGCAGGTGTGTTGCCCTTTCCTTTGTATTTTACTTTGACTATAATGTGTTCGTGCATTTGTATATGGTAGTTTCACCACTATAAGATGGCTGCCACGCACTTCTTGCACAGATTAGACCATGTGAAGTGTGCTATTCATTCAGTTGGCATGTCATGTCATCTGATGTACATGTGTTAATTTTGGATAACATCGTTATTTCTTTATTTGAAATGAACAAACATGATGTAATTTTGTATCTTGATGTTGAGTTTAAACGGGCCTTTTACCATGCACCTCACTTTTGATTTCATTTGTACTCCAGTGGGCCATCTGTACTTGCATGTGTATATTGTATTTTTACCACTGTATTTTTACCACTATAAGATGGCCGCCATGTATTCCATGTACAGACACTTCCTGTCTACAGAACCATGTGACACATTTTTTATCTCTATTTAAGTGTTTCATTGGGTGTGCACCTTACACGTGACCAAGACTGCGGCTGCAGTCGAAACGCGTCGTGTAAATAAACGCTTTGCCAAATTACCGTGTCGTGGACTCTGGTTTCCTGAGAGCACACTCATCTTTGGATTGCATGTGCTATATATATATATATATATATATATATATATATATATATATATTACCCACTGCGTAGCTATAGTTAGGACCACATTTATATGGAATATGGATTTTTTGGTTTGCTAATAACCTTGGCTCCGTTTGACACATCGTCACAAAACTTTCCAAAAAGTCTCAGCCACCTTAGCTCCTTCCTGGAAAGTTTTAGTTGATCCGTCAAGTAGGGGCTGAGTCAAATGGGGGGTCCCAAGCGCATTTTCTCAGTTCATTTTTCCATCGAAAACAGCAATACTGCAAAAACGGCTGAAACAAATTATACCACATTTGGCAGAAAGTTAGATCTTCGTCCAGAAAGCTTGCTTTTTGCCATTTTGGTGTAGTTCAATCGTTTTTGAGAAATTAATGTTAAAAATGTTGTTGGCGCCAACAGATCTAAAGATAAGATCTGATTGGCTGCCATTTTAGGACTCGGTGACTCAATCCCCTGACCTATACAAAAGTTATAATAAACATATGGGGCACCGGGGGCAAGATAGGAAACCCCAGCCCCTATAGGCTTGGTGGGTGTGTCCCAGAGAGATCCCCGTGCCCCCAGGTCCTTTTATTTTATCTGTGCTGTGGATCGGCAGAGGATCCACGGTGCTGATGAAAAGAAACCAGTCTCGGCCCTTAAACGCCAGCTCCCCAGGGTGGGCCAGGGTCTGAGATTTTTTTAGGCCCCTGGGACCCATCTCCCTGGGCTGCTTTTTTTTTTTAATGGGTATCAGTGTGGCCCCCCTTTCGAGCCTTTTAAAGGCCCCAGTGAACACATCCCCCTCAGCCGCTGCCCATGAAAATCAAGAGTTTTCTGTCTGGCCTCTCTCCCTGAAAGTTTTTAGGCCTCGGGGACCCCATCCCTGGGGCTGATTGTTTTTTGGGGGGAGGCATGCTGCCCCCCCTAACTTCCTTGCGGCCCCGAGGACCCCCATCTACTGGGGCTAAGTTTAATATTTTGGAGCAGGGGGTGTGCACCCCCTCTTCCCGCACCGTATATCGGCCTCGGGGGCCAAATGACTGCTGCAGTGTCCCAGGAATCCCATCCCCTGGGACACTGCTGTGTTCCTTGCCCGGGAGGGTGTGGGCAGGGAATATAATATTTATTCCCTGCTCACACTCTCCAAGGCTGGGAACACAACTTTGCTACCTCTCTGGCAGGAGTATAGAAAGAAGCTAATGCTCCGAAACAGGCAGGAACAAAGTCAGAGAGCCACAATGGGTGCTGGCTGAGGAGCCGCCTGGGGCTGCAGGGGTACGGGGGCGCCCCCCTGTGGCCCGGACAATTCTGGCTGTTGTGGGTGCCCGGGTGGTACCCACTTTTAAAAGAAAATGCCAGATCCCGTGGGTACCCGGTATGGGCTCTGGCTGGGGGGCCGGCAGGGGCTGCAGGGCCCTTGTGGCTCCCCCTGTGAACCCCAGTGTGCAAACATAAAAATAAAGTGTGGGTGCCCCGAGGGGTCTTCAGGGCAGCCCAAAAAATACAAAAAAGCAAAAAAAAAGGATACTCTCCTGCTCCGGCAAGGAGTGCCCCATAATGACCAAAGGCTTTCTGAAATTATATTTTTTCCTTCCTCATGGTGCCTCTAGAAGAGGCAGGTGCACCACCAACCATTTTGTAATATTGTGGGAGGCTGCAGGGAGTGCAGTATCACCCCAGCAACATTTAAAAAAAACAGTCAGTCTCCTGGGTCATTGAATCCACGATTCCAGGAGAGCTTACCATATTTTTTTAAAGCACTCCATGTTGGAGCTCTATGCTGCAGTGCAGGAACCCCTTATGGTGAGTTCTAGGGTTGTATTTTGTGGCCTGAAAAAATGTTTAAAAAACACTTAAAGGCATATTGATGTTTATTTTAGTAAGGCGTTATTGAAAATATTTTAATATTTTATGGCAATCACTGTTCTTAAACTTTACAATTGATCATAATTATTGGTGATGTTTTCACAAAGTAAATATGTCTGCTTTATATGTGATGATGATGTGCTGACCCCTTGATAAAGACAGTAGGCCCCCTTTTTATATTTTAGTGTTCTGACTCTTTGACACAGTTAGCCGGTGTGCGTTACTTAAAATGACACCTCTTATATTGCTACATCAGGACACATCCTATACAACAAAGTCTTTATCACAAAATGCCTTTACCACTTAGCCTTTACTACTCATGCCTTTACCACACAAGTACGTTTTTGTGCCTTTACCACGCATGCTTTTATACCATGGAAGGTAAGTATAGTATATATTCTTAGAGCCTGTTAGAGCGTGAGACGGTTATGGGCATTAGCCATGGGAATTGAAGTTTGCCGTCTGTCCCATGGGGGCACTAATGTGATTGTAGCACTTCAACTATACGCTCTTTATATAAGGCAGATGTCATCTGATTATTAAGAAGGGAGAATCCACATGTCACTTTAATTTAGGGTTTGACCTGAGATGTGGTCCTAGGAGCATACTGTGGCGTTGGGCACTGGCCAAGGATCAGCAATGTTAATGATAATTGAGAAATTCTAAATACATTTTTATCTTTAATGTGTTTGAAAGTCTTGTTGCCATATGCATATCATTATAATGTGAAATGATTGTATTCGCTATATTATATATAGAGAGAATTTAACCAAAGCACTTTATAAGTAATGCTCCTTTTGCACATGGCACAAGTCACTTTATTCTACAACAGGGAGAATCCACGGGTCACTTCAATGTAGAGTGTCTTGTCCGAGATGTGGTCTTGGGAGCTTAGAGTGATGTTGGGCACTTGGGACGATTAAGGAATTTTAAATGCATTTATATATTTTTAATGTGTTTGAATTAATTGTCGCTACAGATTAATTGTCGTAGTGTTATATGCTTATTTTACTGCATTTTATGTAGAGAAAATGCAATCTTAGCACTTTACAACAATGCTCCTTTTGCACATGGCATAGGTCACTTTACCCCACAATAGGTATTGCACTTGTCACTTTAATTCATTTACTATGCACTGTCACTTTAACGTTGTTGAAACTTTATTGGTTTATAAAAACACAAGAAAATGGCTACAACCCCAGGTTTGACAAAGACTGCTTGGCGGTTGAAACGCGTTACCAGGTTGTGTGTGGTCGCAATAAATAACTCCTGAAAGTGAGCCCGAGCGTGCTGGAGTCTGTTTTTATGGGAAGCAGGTCGTTGGGATATATATAATATATATATATATATATATATATATATATATATATATATATATATATATATATATATATATATATATACATACGGCCAAGCCGCAGTACCTGCACTATGGGGTTACTTAAAACAGTTTATCTGGGCTGGAGGGTTTCCAGGATCATGACCTCACAACTAACCCCTGCACTATGATTGTATTTTATCATTATTTTTATTTTGTGTAATGTGTACTTTTCTGGATCACATTTGGAAAACGTGTTCATAAAAATTGAGTGTTAAGAAAAAAAAAACAATCTGAATGGCAGTGTGTTATAAGGGGAGTTAGAGCTACTGCTTATTGTTTTTATTGTAAATTCGTGTGAAGAGGGCTGTGGTGGGTTTTTGGTCCAATCAGAGCACCCGGCCTTCTGTCACTGTGCTCGCTGCTGACCTCAGGATCTGGGTGGACACAGTGAATCTAGGGGTGCACTGGGGACGGATGTATTTTGCAAACTTAGCTCCTGGGCTGCAGCAGCCGAATAGCAGGCACCCTGAGTTGGGGTATTCTAGACCCGCCCCTCCATTTACCAGTTTAATTCTCGGGCTTGGGCGCCCTCAGATCACCATGGCCCTAGGACCTCTGTTGCCTCCCTGACCTCCAGCCATCTTTGATTTCTGACTTCCAAAGATGGCCCCCGTGAGCGGATGGTCCGCGGAGCTCGAGTCCTCAGGGGTCCTGGGGCAATGCCAGGTGGTGACATCCGCCACAGTTCATAACATCCTGGGGTAGCAAGAGAAGATCTGCTAACTTTTATAAGTTATTTTTGTTTTAATTTGGTTCTGATTGTTTTATATTAACTGCATAGTTTTATTGTAATGCACATGTACCGCCAACGCTGGACTTTTGGTAATCTGCAGATACATGCTATCATTTGGCTGTGTGCTAAAATCTAACCTCGCATACATTCTGTACTATTAATTGCATTAGTTTGTGCATTTAGTAAACCGCTTATGGGTGCAGTACTAAAGGATTTATACAGTGCCAACAAATCTGAATCAATGCGCTATAGATAAATATCAGCATTTAGTAGGCGCATTTTTGTGTGAGGATTTTCATAAGTAGTGCGCAAAATATTAAAAGTGTATATATCGTATTGCATCCGGGAGGCTGTATGTTAAACACATGTACAGTGCTGGTCCCTAGAGCACCGCTTGCATTTATGAGGTGTGTGGTGTGTGCAATGCCATTGTTATAAAGTTTAGTTGTGCACAAACTAGTTGGATCCGGAAGAGGTGCTCAGGCCGAGCTTTGTCATTTGCTGGTTCAGGCTAGGGCCAGTTTTCGTGGCCAGAGATTGAGAAAATATGGCAAGCACGGGGTGGGCCGGGATTATAGGTTGCGGGGGAAGTGGGATTGGGGGTGAGAGGGGGAGGGTCATAGGAGTTCATCCAGTGAAGCGGAAATGGTTTACCCACTATTCCCCTTCGGGTTTATTGACCATTTTCGTAAAACTGAAATTTTACATACAATAATAACGAGAGAAGAAGCGATTTATTGGAATTATATTACTGGGCGCGTAAGGACCCCACATTTGCAAATATCGTGTTAATTTCTATTGTGTTCGGTGAGTCCGTTTCCCTCTTCAATCAGAAATCTGTCTTTAACTAATTGATTCCCTTTTATTAATACACCCGATGTTGCAGGTACTTTACTATTAGAAGAGTTCAGTGCTTTTGTTATGCTTGGTTTTCTCTGTTTGCCAAGCAAGAGAAATGGGTTGAAAATTGTGGGAGCTGTGGGTTGTGCGAACTGGTTGCAGACGTGGGGGTTCTTGGTGTGAGCGTCGGGGCTGCATTGGTTCCACCAGCGGGTCACATCATAGCCTTGCACAACTGCTATGGTGTTGTGTTGGAACTGTCTAGAGGGCATTGCCTACTGACCAAGACTAGGCATCCACCGCCAGCCTTGCACAACTGCTATGGTGTTGTGTTGGAACTGTCTAGAGGGCATTGCCTACTGACCAAGACTAGGCATCCACCGCCAGCCTTGCACAACTGCTATGGTGTTGTGTTGGACCTGTCTAGAGGGCATTGCCTACTGACCATGACTAGGCATCCACCGCCAGCCTTGCACAACTGCTATGGTGTTGTGTTGGAACTGTCTAGAGGGCATTGCCTACTGACCAAGACTAGGCATCCACCGCCAGCCTTGCACAACTGCTATGGTGTTGTGTTGGACCTGTCTAGAGGGCATTGCCTACTGACCATGACTAGGCATCCACCGCCAGCCTTGCACAACTGCTATGGTGTTGTGTTGGAACTGTCTAGAGGGCATTGCCTACTGACCATGACTAGGCATCCACCGCCAGCCTTGCACAACTGCTATGGTGTTGTGTTGGAACTGTCTAGAGGGCATTACCTATTGGCCATGACTAGGCATGCACCGCCAGCCTTGCACAACTGCTATGGTGTTGTGTTGGAACTGTCTAGAGGGCATTGCCTATTGGCCATGACTAGCCATGCACCGCCAGCCTTGCACAACTGCTATGGTGTTGTGTTGGAACTGTCTAGAGGGCAATGCCTATTGGCCATGACTAGGCATGCACCGCCAGCCTTGCACAACTGCTATGGTGTTGTGTTGGAACTGTCTAGAGGGCATTGCCTATTGGCTATGACTGGGCATCCACCGCCGAGCGAGATGGGTGAAACCAAATCGCCTACCAAGCGCTGCCCCTTACAGACCCCGCTCCAACCCATATCCCAGGAGTGGGCACCTGGAACTCTGCTCGATGGGAGTCTGTCTGGACAGCTTTTGTGATGAGGAGCAAGCCCCAAACTTACTGTGGCGACTGGTTGCCCGGGGAGGGCTCAGTCCAAGACCATGACTCCTTTGATTCTGCTCCACCCTTGTGATGAGGAGCAATCCCCGGCTCACAGGAGACACATTGTACTGAGAGGGGGAGTTCTGTCCAGCACCCCTCCCTCCCAATCCGAGTCTGCACCACCGTTGTGATGGGGAGCAGCCCCAGCTTGCTGGAGATGCTCTGACCAGGAGGGCTCCGGGGCTCCCGCTCTGTCTGCACCACCTTTGTGATGGGGAGCAGCCCCAGCTTGCTGTAGACGCTTTGACCAGGAGGGCTCCCGGAGCGCCCGCTCTGTCTGCACTCCTTTTGTGATGGGGAGGAGCCCCAGCTTGCTGGAGACGCTTTGACCAGGAGGGCTCCCGGAGCTCCCACTCTGTCTACACCACCTTTGTGATGGGGAGCAGCCCCAGCTTGCTGGAGACGCTCTGACCAGGAAGGCTCCCAGAGCTCCCTCCCGCTCTGTCTGCACCCCTTTTGTGATGGGGAGCAGCCCCAGCTTGCTGGAGAAGCTCTGACCAGGAGGACTCATGGACCTCCTGCTCTGTCTGCACCCCTTTTGTGATGGGGAGGAGCCCCAGCTTGCTGGAGATGCTCTGACCAGGAAGGCTCCCGGAGCTCCTGCTCTGTCTGCACCCCTTTTGTGATGGGGAGCCGCCCCAGCTTGCTGGAGACGCTATGACCAGGAGGGCTCCCAGAGCTCCCGCTCTGTCTGCACCCCTTTTGTGATGGGCAGCAGCCCCAGCTTGCTGGAGATGCTTTGACCAGGAGGGCTCCCGGAGCTCCCGCTCTGTCTGCACCCCTTTTGTGATGGGCAACAGCCCCAGCTTGCTGGAGACGCTCTGACCAGGAGGGCTCCCGGAGCTCCCTCCCGCTCTGTCTGTACCCCTTTTGTGATGGGGAGCAGCCCCAGCTTGCTGGAGACGCTCTGACCAGGAGGGCTCCCGGAACTCCCGCTCTGTCTGCACCCCTTTTGTGATGGGGAGCAGCCCCAGCTTGCTGGAGACGCTCTGACCAGGAGGGCTCCCGGAACTCCCGCTCTGTCTGCACCCCTTTTGGGATGGGGAGCAGCCCCAGCTTGCTGGAGACGCTCTGACCAGGAGGGATTCCGGAGCTCCCGCTCTGTCTGCACCCCTTTTGTGATGGGCAGCAGCCCCAGCTTGCTGGAGGCGCTCTGACCAGGAGGGCTCCCGGAGCTCCCTCCCACTCTCTCTGTACCCCTTTTGTGATGGGCAGCAGCCCCAGCTTGCTGGAGACACTCTGACCAGGCGGGCTCCCGGAGCTCCCGCTCTGTCCGTACCCCTTTTGTGATGGGGAGGAGCCGCAGCTCTCTAGAGACCCTCTGACCAGGAGGGCTCCCGGAGCTCCAGCTCTGTTTGCACCCCTTTTGTGATGGGGAGCAGCCCTGGCTCGCTGGAGACGCTCTGACCAGGAGGGCTCCCAGAGCTCGCTCCTGCTCTGTCTGCACCCCTTTTGTGATGGGGAGCAGCCCCAGCTTGCTGGAGACGCTCTGACCAGGAGGGCTCGTGGAGCTCCCGCTCTGTCTGCACCCCTTTTGTGATGGGGAGCAGCCCCAGCTTGCTGGAGACGCTCTGACCAGGAGGGCTCCAGCAGTTTCTGCTCTGTCTGCACCCCTTTTGTGATGGGCAGCAGCCCCCGCTTGCTGGAGACGCTCTGACCAGGAGGGCTCCCGGAGCTCCCTCCCACTCTCTCTGTACCCCTTTTGTGATGGGCAGCAGCCCCAGCTTGCTGGAGACACTCTGACCAGGCGGGCTCCCGGAGCTCCCGCTCTGTCCGTACCCCTTTTGTGATGGGGAGGAGCCGCAGCTCTCTAGAGACCCTCTGACCAGGAGGGCTCCCGGAGCTCCAGCTCTGTTTGCACCCCTTTTGTGATGGGGAGCAGCCCTGGCTCGCTGGAGACGCTCTGACCAGGAGGGCTCCCAGAGCTCGCTCCTGCTCTGTCTGCACCCCTTTTGTGATGGGGAGCAGCCCCAGCTTGCTGGAGACGCTCTGACCAGGAGGGCTCGTGGAGCTCCCGCTCTGTCTGCACCCCTTTTGTGATGGGGAGCAGCCCCAGCTTGCTGGAGACGCTCTGACCAGGAGGGCTCCAGCAGTTTCTGCTCTGTCTGCACCCCTTTTGTGATGGGCAGCAGCCCCCGCTTGCTGGAGACGCTCTGACCAGGAGGGCTCCCGGAGCTCCCGCTCTGTCTGCACCCCCTTTGTGATGGGCAGCAGCCCCAGCTTGCTGGAGACGCTCTGACCAGGAGGGCTCCCGGAGCTCCCGCTCTGTATGCACCACCTTTGTGATGGGGAGCAGCCCCAGCTTGCTGGAGACGCTCTGACCAGGAGGGCTCACGGAGCTCCTGCTCTGTCTGCACCACCTTTGTGATGGGGAGCAGCCCCAGCTTGCTGGAGACGCTCTGACCAGGAGGGCTCCCGGAGCTCCCGCTCTGTCTGCACCCCTTTTGTGATGGGGAGCAGCCCCAACTTGCTGGAGACGCTCTGACCAGGAGGGCTCCGGAGCTCCCGCTCTGTCTGCACCCCTTTTGTGATGGGGAGCAGCACCAGCTCGCTGGAGACGCTCTGACCAGGAGGGCTCCCGGAGCTTCCGCTCTGTCTGCACCCCTTTTGTGATGGGGAGCAGCCCCAGCTCGCTGGAGACGTTCTGACCAGGAGGGCTCCCTGAGCTTCCGCTCTGTCTGCGCCCCTTTTGTGATGGGGAGCAGCCGCAGCTCGCAGGAGACGCTCCGATCAGGAGGGCTCCCTGAGCTCCTACTCTGTCTGCACCTCTTTTGTGATGGGGAGCAGCCCCAGCTCGTTGGAGACGTTCTGACCAGGAGGGCTCCCGGAGCTTCCGCTATGTCTGCACCCCTTTTGTGATGGGGAGCAGCCCCAGCTTGCTGGAGACGCTCTGACCAGGAGGGCTCCCAGACCTCCCGCTCTGTCTGCACCCCTTTTGGGATGGGCAGCAGCCCCAGCTTGCTGGAGACGCTCTGACCAGGAGGGCTCCCGGAGCTCCCTCCCACTCTCTCTGTACCCCTTTTGTGATGGGCAGCAGCCCCAGGTTGCTGGAGACGCTCTGTCTGTACCCCTTTTGTGATGGGGAGCAGTCGCAGCTCGCTAGAGACGCTCTGACCAGGAAGGCTTCCGGAGCTCCAGCTATGTCTGTACCCCTTTTGTGATGGGGAGCAGCCCCGGCTCGCTGGAGACGCTCTGACTAGGAGGGCTCCCAGAGCTCGCTCCTGCTCTGGCTGCACCCCTTTGGTGATGGGGAGCAGCCCCAGCTTGCTGGAGACGCTCTGACCAGGAGGGCTCCCGCAGCTCTCGCTCTGTCTGCACCCCTTTTGTGATGGGGAGCAGCCCCAACTTGCTGGAGACGCTCTGACCAGGAGGGCTCCCGGAGCTCTCGCTCTGTCTGCACCCCTTTTGTGATGAGCAGCAGCCCCAGCTTGCTGGAGACGCTCTGACCAGGAGGGCTCCCGGAGCTCCTGCTCTGTCTGCACCACCTTTGTGATGGGCAGCAGCCCCAGCTTGCTGGAGACGCTCTGACCAGGAGGGCTCCCAGAGCTCGCTCCTGCTCTGTCTGCACCCCTTTTGTGATGGGGAGCAGCCCCAGCTTGCTGGAGACGCTCTGACCAGGAGGACTCGCGGAGCTCCCGCTCTGTCTGCACCCCTTTTGTGATGGGGAGTAGCCCCAGCTTGCTGGAGACACTCTGACCAGGAGGGCTCCCGGAGCTCCCGCTCTGTCTGCACCCCTTTTGTGATGGGGAGCAGCCGCAGCTTGCTGGAGACGCTCTGACCAGGAGGACTCGCGGAGCTCCCGCTCTGTCTGCACCCCTTTTGTGATGGGGAGTAGCCCCAGCTTGCTGGAGACGCTCTGACCAGGAGGGCTCCCGGAGCTCCCGCTCTGTCTGCACCCCTTTTGTGATGGGCAGCAGCCGCAGCTTGCTGGAGACGCTCTGACCAGGAGGGCTCCAGGAGCTCCCGCTCTGTCTGCACCCCTTTTGTGATGGGGAGCACCCCTCCCTTGCTGGAGACGCTCTGACCAGGAGGGCTCCCGGAGCTCCCGCCCTGTCTGCACCCCTTTTGTGATGGGCAGTAGGTCGTGGCCCTCTGGTCTCTGCTCTCTTGAGGGCCTGCACACAGTGCAGGTATTTGACTCCTCCCCGGTGCTGTCTGAGAAGAAGTTGGGGTGCCTCAAGGGCGCCGGTGTCCTGTATGGGTGCAGAGATGGGAGAAGTAAGGGCCTGCCGGCCCCTCCCAGAAGAGATCCCTTCCAGGGAGGATGAGGGTACGGGCTGCCACCCCTAGGCTCCTCTCACTGCCTTGAACTCTCAATATCCCTATTGGTGCCTGCTCTGTTTACATGCATTTTGTTCTGTTTCTTGAGCTCGGAGCCACAGCAGTGCTCAGAGGATGGGCTCTCCTGGGTACACTGCACTTTCAATAGTCTTTACATCGACTAAAAAGGAAGAAAAAGAAAAGAAGAAAAAGAAAAACAAAGAAAAAGAAGAAACAAAGAATGACGCCGAGCCTTTCGATGGCAGTGACTGAGCTGCAGATGAATACTCTCTATTGCAGTTCCCACAGCCCCCACCCCGCAGCCCTCCACCCCGCAGCCCTCCACCCCCGCAGCCCCCACCCCGCAGCCCTCCACCCCGCAGCCCCCACCCCGCAGCCCTCCACCCCGCAGCCCTCCACCCCCGCAGCTCCCCACCCTCGCAGCCCCCCACACCCGCAGCCCCCACCCTCGCAGCCCCCCCACCCCCACAGTCCCGTGTCTTCATCCATGCGGCTTTGGTAAACTTTTATCAGTTGCCTGAACAACAAAGCACAAGTGAAGTCGCTTTTTAGCGACAGGTCAAAGCACATTTCTTTTCCACGCTTTATTTCACCACAACCAGATCATTTCCTCAAAGTACTAATGTTTACGCAGTGATCTTAGCTCATAGTGAGGCATGTTTTAGTGATTACACACGTTTAACCTATTGTAAGTCACTGCCAGAAGACATTTGCTCCCTTCTCATTTTCCTTTTAACATAAAAGTACAGTCGATTTATGCAAAAGGCTTCCCCTGTGGCCAGCTGCCGAGGCACAGACCTGTGTCCATGCTTTTTATTCACTTCTCCCAGCAGCCTCAATGCTGTGAGTGCCTCGAGTGTTTATCCTCTGTTTTGGCAGCGCACCCGTTCTGCACATGGCTGTAGGTGAGTTATAGACCCCGGAGAACATGTGCACTACAGGGAAACCAGTACTATGGGGCATATTAGCAAGAAGAGGCGATAATCATCGCTAACCCTGCTTAGCGTGATTTTTTTTATCGCCGGCTATCGCTGGAATATATCGCCACGCTAACGCTGTATTAGCAAAGATTAGCGCTATGGCGATGAATATTCCAGCGATAGCGGGAGAAATGGGCCAACATCGCTGAAAAACCAGTGATGTTGCATGGAGAAGGGAGAACACCTTGCTGATACGACCCTGTGGTCGTATCAGCATAATCCACCCCCATGTTAGGTATGGCTAACACCTGCTAATTGCAGGTGTTAAATAAATGGCGATGACTCCGGTTAGCGCGACTTTTCACGTCGCTAACTGGGGCCATGGCCACCTTGCTAATAGGCGATAGGCCTGTTAGCGAGTGTTTCCCAGGTTTGTTCGTCGGGAACGCCCACTTTGCATGTCATTAGCGATAAATATCGCTGACATGCAAAGCGGTAAAAACGGGCGCTAATGCCCGCAAACGGTCGCTAACTGCTGTTAGAGACAGTTTGCTGATAGGGCGATATAAATATCGCCGCTTTAGCGGCAAAAAGTGCCGCTAAAGCGGCGATAGTGCCCTTGCTAATATGCCCCATAGTTTCTAAACATGAACTTCAAAACATTCATTAATCCTCCCTCTTGACTACACCAGGAGTGCACTGAGTGAGCCAATTCTCTGGTGCCCCTTACATCATAACCAATATTATTCTTATGAAAAGAGGCTAATAAAACCCACGTGATTTTTTTAGTTCACAGTCCATCTTAAACGGAATTACTTGAAAGTGCTCTAAAATGTCACTATCAAGTACATTAGGCACATGAAGTAAATTGATTTGACTAAGATCACTCAACTTAGCCGTGCAGGAAATCCGGAATTTGAACCCAGGCTTCCTGGTAATACATAGTGCACTTAAGTCACTGACTGGATTAGTGTATTTTTGCAATCTCCTTTAATACTAGAAGACAGTGTTTTGTACAATTCGGTAAGATGAATAGAATACTATGTTAAATAAATACAGATCACCGGCTAATCTGACAAAATATCTAATAAAAAAAAGTCCATAATGAAAATAAGGGAAGGCAGGACACCATATGCTAATATCACTGACTGTTTAGACATTATAGAGCGATTCTAGATGTGGCGAACCACTGAAACGTTGAGCCAGGCTTGAGCCTGAAGCCTGGCTCTGGCTCAGCTCAAGGTCCTGTTAGAACCTCGGCCCATAACGAGCCAGGCTTTCATGTGGCCTCGTCCTTCCTCCTTCCCTCTACCCAGGATGTGGCATTAGGGCCAGGGCTGCCGATTTTAAAACTGGGGAACCAGGTTCAAGTCTCAGCATCGGCTCAACATCCTGTGATTCTGGTCAAATCACTTAATCTCCCAATGCCTATAAACAATTAATGTGACCTTGTGTAATGCAAGTGTGTAAAGTGCTTCAATAACTTTGGGTCGAGTTCACGCTGTATAAAAACTTGCCGAAAAATGCACAAAGAAATAAAAACAAAGCCTTAACATAAGGAAAAACAAATACCTATGTCCTGGTTAATTTTTACAAAGTTACATTTGAAAACCGGGATGAATCATATTTTCCCCACTTAAATTGTGTGATCCTAGGCAAATATTTAACTTCACCTACAATTTTTCCATTAATGCATATTAGAACATTGGAATGTTGGGAGCTCCATTGAAGACAATGGAGTAGCTCTGGACTTATAATGGCTGGTATAAGCCCAGCACTCCAACATTCCAATGTTTGTCTTTTTGTTTCTCCATTTTTAATTTAGAACATTCTACCCTTAGTGGGTGGAATGTTCTAATAGCCTTATAGCCCTTCTGCCTCAGGCTATACCAGTTGTTAAAGGCCCTCTCCTCGTTATAGGCCTCGCCTGCGGCTCGGGCCTATAACTCGGGATCAGGGCCTTTAACAACTGGTATAGCCTGAGGCAGCGGGCTATAAGGCTACATGAAAGCAGTTTCAAATGCATGAGTTCAGAATACCAGTTGTACAAAAACCAATTTATTTAATTTAACATGCTTTAATGTGACGTCTTCACGTCAGTGCTTCACATGTTGAAGAAATACACTTCTCCCGAATTTTACCATATTTAACATGATGTTTGTTATATGATTTACATAGCAAACATATCAAGGCTTGGCTCGTGCACAGGCTCTAACATCTGAGCCAGACCTTTGGCTCGGCCCACTTTGTTAGTTTTTTGGCTCGCCCACCTCAAAGCTATTCAATGCAGCAGTTGAAGTGCATTAAAAGAAGTATAAATACTGCCATGGGGATGGGGTGAGGGGCGCAGGGATGGAAACAAAGGCGTGGCTAAAAAGAGCAAAATATTGTGTAACTATTTTGTTGCTCTCTCACCATCAGGTAACTACATATAAAATAATGCACACCTTAACTGAAAAATAAACAAAAATTAAACTAATCAGTAGAAAATGTTCTATTGTTTGTTATGAAACCTCTATTGGTTAATACGTTCACTACAGAAGTATACGTGTGCAACCAGAGGTCCACAGAATTGAATCCTGTTTGGTGTAGTAGAGAAAAGTGTCTTGTGTATTTTTAGTGCTACGAGATCCCTGAAAGCACTGTGAATGTTTAAGTCATTATTTTAAATGAGCATTAACACAGTATAATATAGGCTGCCACTAAATGCACATATACATTTAGTTTAAAGATAAAAAGAGCTACTAAATTATAGATATCAGTAATATACAGATTTTACCTAGTGCCATGGACGTCGGTTCACCAAAATGCCAGGGGTAGCGGAAGTGACATCACGATGCCCTTAGACCCAAGTGACATCATATGTCCTTTGATGTCTTCCTGGCAGTGATGCCATGTAACCTTTGACCCTCGTGATGTCACAGGGAGTACTTCACTAAAGGTATAAATTCTATAATTAGTGCAACACTAATAAAATAGATATACTATTCATACCTTTATCATATCATCCCATGTATCTTCCATTACTATCCACATATTTCCCATCATATCTCCCTCTTATTCTCTCACCTTTACTTAAGGAAAGGTATTTGGTCGGTACGAGCGAGCAAGATTGCAACAAACATCTGGAAGCTAGCAATGTAGGCTCGTACAGTGCCATTTACAAATTGTCAATTATAATGATTTTTCCCGAATCAGTATGTCACTAACCCGTATTTTCAGAAACGGGACTCACTAATCTCTACTTATTTTCTGACATGTTGCCATCTATTAGAAAATGGAATGTTTTGCACAAGCTTTAATCATATTATAAGAATAAAAAATAGCATCAAAAACAAAACTGGATGCATTAATCCTCTAAAGCCCTTGAGTGTATGCTGTAGATTGCAAAAACCATATACATTCTTGCATAACACAAAGTATTAGAAAGATATCCTGATGCTGTGAAAAGCTCTCACAACTAACTTTTGGGTTATAAATGTTGGCATTCCGATCCTTAGAGATCACCACAGAGACAGACGAATTTAAGAGGGGCTATAGTCATAGACAATGAACATACACAGACCTTCACAGAGAGACGAAAGGCTATGTATGCAACATATTGTGCCCTCTGAACTGACACAGTGAACCCTTGATGCATAAAACTCTGTCATTCTTATATGGGCCATCCCGTGAATGATGTCACAATAGATCTCAAAAAGCATGCCAATGTCATCAAATATTCTCCAAAGTCCATGTTGCTGGCCGTTGTGATAGATGCAATTCTGGGCAAAGAGAACTGGTTTTTCTCCATACTACATGGTCCCTTTAAGACAAGAGGACGGTGGAGTCCTGAGGTGATGAGTACATAGTGAGCGAGGCCTGCATCAGAAACCAATGGGCGGGAACTGACATTTCTCCATTAAGAGAACAATGCAACTGCACTTTACTTCACCAACACCTGTAATTGACTCCCTTTGTCCCTCAGTGCCCCCCCATAGCAGGCCATTCCAACCATCTTAGTAAATAACTAGAAGGGCTGTCTCTCAGGCACTCCTCTCAGGTGTTGTAACCCTACAGACCTCCCTATTAGCAGCTAATAAAGAAATGCTCCGTTAAGCATAAGATGCGTGGGAGGGGGTTAAGCAAAGGTGACGATTAATGTTTCTGTAGCATGTACTTACGCCGTAAAAAAAAATGGCACCCAACACAAATAACTGCAGGAACGTCTGTTACCGAGAATGATTTCAAAGAAATGTGTTTCCTATTTTATGTGTCAATGGGCCAGTGTGTCAGGGCATTTCACACAAAATGTACCGATCTGTGCAGTAAGAACCCATAACTTTTCAAAACGCCCCCTCCTACCAGGAAGTTTCAAGTGACTCCATCAATTCAAGGCAATACTGGCCCCAAAACGGCCTTAACATTTTCTAATTGCACACATTTGCATTTCTTTGGCAAAGCTGACACTCTGTTAAGAAGGCTCCTATCTTTCTAGCTGTCTGCTTCTCCCTCCGAAATGCAGCACAGGAGACTCCCTCCCTTCAGCTGGGGAATCACAATTGGGGAATTAACTTTTGCTTTTTAGTGGAGAGGCTAAAATTACAGACAAATGCCGTCCGTTAACACACCTATCCTGGACAACGGACATTAGAGCTAATTTACGGGTAGTCTGTGAAAATGACGGACTATTGGTCACCCTAGAGTCACATAGACCACACCGTTCACCAAGAGGGCATCTTAGCTGTAGGAAAACGTGGCTGCACCATCACCCATTTATATAGCACGCACTACAGACTGAAGTCTATCGTACGCGATGATTCATCCTTATGAAGTTGATAAAGACACTGTCAAAATGTTAGGCACTGGGTACACCTGACTCAGGTGGGCAAGTCATTGGGACGTAAGGCATTAGATCATATGTACGTATCTAGATATGTGTATTTCTTTGTGCAAATATGTATAATAACTATGGTTTTTAAAATATATAGATATTCTTTAGGTCTGCTTAACAAATGTATGTATTACTTATGGTATATATATATATATATATTCTATGCTTAACATGTTTGTAGGTCACAGATTATTTTTATATGTTATTTTATTAGATACTTATGGGTCTCTGTTTTATTTATCTATCACAATATGTAAATATTATCATAACTATTTTATCTACAAATGCTTCACTATTGAAATATTGAAGAAAAATAAAATAAAAATTAAATAAAATAAAAAGTTATAAAAATACACAAATAAATTAGCTTCAAGTACAGCACTTGAAAATCTGAGTTTATACAATACAACTTTGAATCTATATTATGTTATCTTCTCATTCATATCTACCCATTCTAGTTAGTTATGTAACTATATATTTATTGCTTTACTCATACTGTAGAAAAACATTTTAAAAAAACATTGAGACTCTTAAATGCACTACTCTGTCTCACCCTATACTTCTTTCAATTTATACTCTACCTCCACTCCCCGACTCATTCCAAACCTCATTCTACTACTATGATCTCCAAAATAACCCTTTCTAGACTCTTCTCTATTCTATCCCTCCTTGGCTCACCCCAAACCACATTATACTACTATGATCTCCCAAACAACTCTTTCTAAATTCTTCCCTTATGAATCCCTCCTTTGACTCATCCCAAACCTCATCTTACTATTATGATCTCCCAAATACCACTTTCTAGACTCTTCTCTCTTCTATCCCTCCATTATCCTACTCAATCCAACTACAGACTGGCATGTCAACCACTCAAATTAACGCATATTTCCCTGTACTAATCCACCACTAATCCTTTTTGGGTGCCGGATTGGGGTGGGCGGAGCTCACGGAGTTCTGCTCCGCGAAATTATGCGAAGTTATGTAAAAACTCTGTGAGATTCTGCTGCCTAGTCCGTCTTGCCAAACACTTTATGGCCTGGGGAAATTGGTCTATGAATCAAAAACTAAAATGAGACAAAGAGATGTCGCCCCTGCCAGTTCATAAGAGAGAATACCAGAGTGTTCTCTGTAGAAAAAAAAGTGAAGAACGCCTCTAGGAGTGAAGCCACTTGCTGCTGGTCTCTTATTTAAGTGCACAGCCTTCACGCGCTCACTAATGTACGTCCTTACGGGTGAAGAGAGACTGCAAGAGTACAATAAAGGATGACCACTCTCTCAGAAATGGACTAATTGATTCTAGGCATTAGATGCACCTACCGACAGTATGCAGTAAATAGAGCACGCTTACACAGATTCGACAAACCTCCCACTTGGTCCGAGTCCCTGCATGTGCCGCTTATTTTCTATAACGTGGGCAGTGGCACAAACACTTCTTCCTGCGTGTTACATTTAATGTGTTCCTGTGTGTGCAGAATCTCTGTCATGCCTAAGAAATCTTACCAAGAACCGTGGTAACACTGCATGTTTAACGCCATTGCTCCATTTAGCTGACAGGCAGGCAGACTGCTTTCCTTGGCAACTGTAGATTATTCACAATGACCACAGACCGAACCACTTTCCAAAATTATACTTTTGCATTCTAAATTTCACGCTTTTTATCACAGACGCTCGTCTTTGTCGCTTAACTCCCCCTGGTGTACACTTTGCACGCGCTATGTTCATTTTGTTTTAACTCTCCTGTTGCATGCCGAAATGAGAGGGAAAAGTGCCTCTTCGTTAGGTAGTAAAAAAAAACATATCTACTTCTATTAAAAGGCCAGAAAGTAATTTGCCAAAAATTCGATGTCAGCGCCTGAAAGTAGAAAAGAGGCTTTTCCTCACCGTGTGTTAACATGCAAAGAGTCTTTCACTCATCTTATATTTTGCCCTGTTGTGTAGCGCTGCCCACAACCCCTGCAGTAACAAGACTACCGGCACTGACCAATCGATTGCGCATGTGCTGTCAAGAAGTCAGCTCCACCAGTCAGAAAACAGAGGCTCCAACAAACCTGGATCCTATTGGTTTGGAGTCACAAGGGATGGAGCAATCTGGATAAAGGTGACAGGTAGGTGGTGTGGACGTGTTGAAAAAGCCAGAAGAATGGGGCAAAAAAATGGGTGCCGGTAAACTCCGCTTTGCAGCGGAGCGGAGCTTTTGCCAAACTCCGTGCTCCAAGCAGAGTGCAGAGCGGGTAAAACTCCTTCAACTGTGCCGGCAGAGCGGAGTTTACCGCCCACCCCTAGGTCCAGAGTAGCGTCCTACTCGCCGAAAAATGCTTCTACGCCTTGTCAGGGGTAGTAAGCGCTATATAAATACAAATATAATTAATATATATGTATATATATATCCTAACCAGTGGCGGTCGTTACTGGGTACTTATAGTTAGGTCAGCTGTTCAGTAGGAAAAACGTTTCTTGTGTTGCTAATAACTTTGGCACCATTTGACGAATCTCCCCAAATGTTTCAAAAAGGTGCTACTTTTTGACTAGTTTGTGCATGGAAAGTTTTGGGGTGATCCGTCAAGCGGGGGCGAGAAAAAAAGGGGGTCCCAAAACGCAAAATTCCCATAAGTTTTCCATTGACTTCTTTAGGCAGTCCAACCTCAAAAAATGCTGAACGGAATTACACCAAATTGGCAGGAAGCTAGATCTTGGTTTGCAGGTCGTGCCTTTTGTGATTTGGTGTAAATCCATTCAGTGGTTTTGAAGATATTAAGCTCCCCAAAAATTTGGATATCAGGACAGTTGGGTTTGAGGGACCTTTGCAAGAGTTCCTCAAACCCAATGTTTTAAAATAGAGCGTTCTGATTAGCCCAGAGAGCTTTTTTCCCTTGGGCCACTTTGCTCCTATGGTAGACACGCTCCCACAGGAGCGAGCTCACAGATTGGCTTCCAGCAACATGAGAACAAGCATTTGCAATGCCATAGGTCTTGAATTTACGAGAGTTTGAGCTATTAGCAATGCAATAGCTTAAACTCTCGCAAATGCGAGACCTATTGCATTGCAAATTACTGGCGCCCATGAAGCGCTTTCACAGTCATGGAGGCCGCGGCATGGGGCACTTTGACAAAAAAAAGCATCTGTTTGTCAAGTTGACAAACAGATGTTTTTTTTTATAAAAGCTCCCATGCAGCGGTTTCACTTTAATAGCGGCCGTGCACCTTTCTTTAGACGTGGCTTATCTAAAGAAAGGGGCGCGGCCTCCATGAATGTGAAAGCGCCGCATGGGCGCTAGTAAACAAACAAAATAATAATGGGTAAGCGCGGCCGCTATACTTAAAGCGGACCGCGCTGCTAAAATAAAGAAAGAAAGAAAGAAATGAGGCCGCTATAGTTAAAGAGGACTGTCATTAGTAATTATAATTAAAATAAAAGCGGGTGGCGTGCTGCGACGCAGTGTGTGGTATAGGGGCAAATCATTAAACAAAATAGTGCTCACAGCCAAGTTAAAGCAGACGGTGTAACAAGACAAGTAAAAGGTCCAGTCTTTATGGGAGGTAACAAATGAAGACAATGCGGGACAAAGAAGGGACTAACAAGCCTAATAATGACTCGGAAGCCAGCGTTTACGAAGGACAATGGCACAAGCCAATTAAAAATATGGGCGAGAGTGGGTGGGGCTTCAAAGCCATACTCCACTACCACATGCCTTGCAGCAGCGCATGTGCTGCCCAGGCTCGACCTAAAAATTATGCTGGCAGCTATTACAGGACTTGGGGACACATACATCAAAGGTTTTTGCGAGCACAAACGGTGCGATTCGCAAAAATCGGCCGTTTGCGTTCGCAAAATGGCCTTTTGCGATGCATGAAAGTGTTGGGGACGCGCAATTTAGGTAATCGCAATATCTTGCGATTTCCTAAATTGCAATTGCATTTAAGGAATCGCAATTTGCGATTCCTTAAATGCAATGCAAGAAGCACCTTGAAATAGCAATATCGCTATTTGGGGCCGCAAATTACCGAGAAATTAAACTGTTCGGTAATTTGCAAAAACGTTGAAAAATGCACTAAAGTGCATTTTTCAAAGTTTCAGGTTACACACACACATGCCCTTGGGGCATGTGTGTGCGCAACATGGGTGCACACCACAATTTCAGGGGTGCAACAGGGTGTCCTTCTGACACCCTTGCACCCTTGAAATTGCATGCGCAATTTGCGAGTACCAATTGGTACTCGCAAATTGCGCATGCAATTTCCCATTCATTCCTATGGGCCTGTAGGCCCATGGGAATGAATGGGAGGCCATTCCTTAATTGCGACTCGCAATTTGCGAGTCGCAATTAAGGAATGTTTCGGAATCGCTATTTTTATAGCGATTCTTACATGCATAGGCTTTTGCGAGTCCTTAATTGCGATTCCTTAATAATCGCAATTAAGGACTCGCAAAATCAAACCTTGATGCATGTGCCCCTATGTTCCCTGTCCTGAAGTTAAAAGAAATTTAACATAAGGGGGCAGGGTATCCTGCCCCCCCCCCAGTCCCTTTGAGGGTGACCCAGAGAGACTCCCCCAGAGTCAAAATACAAAACATTTTGGTAATTTTTGCAGCAATCCTGCAAGAGTCCAGCGTGATCATGTAAAAAAAATGGCAGCCACCATTTTATTATATATATATTGTGAGGGGGATGTGAGTAGGGCCATCTCCCCAGTCCCATTTTGGACCCCGGGAACCTCACCCCCTGGGGCCGGATATATTATTGAAGGCGAGGGGGGCATGCAGCACCCCTCCCTGAGCTTTTCTTATCACCAGGGACCCCACCCCCTGGGGCCCAATATTTTAATTAAGGGGAGGGGGCATCAAAATTAAAGGGGAGGTGACATGCAGCCCCCTCTCAAGCCTAAGGAGACTCCGGGGACCCCATCTCCCGGGGTCCTATTAAAAAATAAAGGGGAGGTAGAGCCATGCTGCCCCTCTCCAAGAGCCTCAAAAAGGTCTTGGGGACCCCATACCCAGGGCCATCACTTCACTGGAAAGGGTGACGGGTCATGCGGTCCCCTTCCCTAGGCCTTTCTCGTCTCCGGGGACCCCATCCCCTGGGGCCCAATATTTTAATTGAGGGGAGGGGGTGCACAGCCCCCTACCTGAGCTTAAAGAGGCCCGAGGATCACATCCCCGGGGTCAAAATCAAAATGTAAGGGGAGGGGCATGCAGCCCCCTCCCCGAGCCTATGGCGGCCCCGGGGACCCCATCCCTGGGGCCTTATTCAAATATAAAGGAGAGGGGAGCCACACTGTCTCCTTTCCCGAGCCTTTAATGGCCTGGGAACCCCATCCCCTGGAGCCGGCTTACTTACTGTGTCCCAGGGAGCCCACCCTTAGGACCCAGTAGTTTCCCTGCCCGAACTACAGAGGCAGTGAAACATCTATTTGCTCCCACCTGGCAAGAGCATTTTTAAATCTCCCGCCAAATGAGAGCAAACACTTAGGGCCTGATTTAGATCTTGGTGGATGGGATACTCCGTCACAAACGTGACAGATATCCCGTCTTCCGTACTATAAGTGCATTATATCCTATGAAACTTATAATATGGTGGACGAGATATCCGTCACGTTTGTGACGGAGTATCCCATCCGCCAAGATCTAAATCAGGCCCTAAGTCTGCTCCCAGCTGGCAGGAGCTTTAAAAAAAATGTAATGCTCCAGCAGGCTGGATCAGACATGTGTTCTCTTTCCCTGTCCACACTGCAGGAAGGGAAACAGTACAACATATTGCTCCTGTCTGAAGGGAGCAATGTAAAGAGCTGCTCCTTCCGGGAGGGAGCAATGCCAGCTCCTGCACCATACGGGGATCCGACTGGGGCTAAGGGGGCCCTGGGGCTCCCCCGTGGTTCACAAAGTGTTGGTCAGTAGGTGCCTCGGGGGGCACCCACCTATAATTGATACAGACCCAGGAACCCCTGGGTTCTAATTAGGCTCAGGGAGGGGGCCTTGTGCCCCTCTCTTTATTAGTTGCTCAGCATTTGGGGATGGAATCCCTGGGGCCCAATAATGCTCAGGGAGGGGCCACACGGCTCCCTCCCCTGTTTGATTATATTTGGTCCTGGGGGACGGGATCACTGGGGCCTAATAAGGCTAGGTGAGGGGGCAGCACACACCCTCCCCTTAGATTTTGGCCAAGAGGGGATGGGGTCCCAGGGCCCAAGAAGGCTTGGGGACGGTGAGCCGTGCAGTCCCCCTCCCCTTTTCTATTGTATTTGGCCCAAGGGATGTGGTCCCCAGGGCCTATTAAGGCCAAAGGCCATGTGCGGCGGGGGTTGGCTTTACATATGGTGATAAAATATTACTTTACATTTAAAAAAACTAGGAATGCACCGAAAAAACAAAGATTGAAGTAACGTTATAGTTACGTGTGGTAAAAAGATCTGTTTTGTTAAAAACAAAACATAGAAATGTTCTGAAAAAAATGTTAAAGTAACGTTATAGTTAGGTGAATATATCCGTGACAACATCACAGTTGTGAACACAAAAACCAACAGAAATTCACCAGTTATAGTTAGGAGCGCTAACTATAACTTGCGCCCCCACCATGCACGGCTTATGACCTTACATACTGCATCATTCATGACATGTTCTATGACATCACTGATGACATCTCAAATTAATTCATTGATGAGATTAACTATAACTATAACTTGTGAATTTTTGTGGTTTTTGGGTTCAAAGCTTTAATGTTGTCACTGACATATTCACCTAACTATAGCGTTACTTTAACCTTTGTTTTTTTCAGTGAATATATATATATATTTATATATATTTATGATATATTTTTTTATAAAGAGCGCAAATGCTCAGAGGTGTCTTGGTGCTGGTAACTGACGGAATTAATCACAGACCCAATCTGGCACACTATTGATTGGAAAACAACCAAGTTTTTGCTGCCTTCCTAAAATGTAGCAAGTTAGTCAGAGATTTTATATGTAAAGGAATGCTTTTCCAGTGTTTAGCAGTGGAGCAGATGAAACTTTTGCCGCCCAAGGATGCACGTTTAAATTTAGGAACCACTACACTTTTAGTAAAGGCAGACAAAGCGTCCTGTGTGTTACTTGAAGCTATGCTTTAGGTATTCTTTGCCAACATTGTGAAGAGCCTAATGGGAAATATGGAGGGCCTTAAAAGCAATCTGTTTTCTGATTGGTAACCAGTGAAGCTTAGGCAATGCCCGGGAGACTGATTGAAACTTGAGGATACCCAAGAGCACGCAAGCTGATGCATTTTAGAGGGTCTGACGTTTGTGTAACAGTCGCTGCTGGATATTCACATGTAGGCAAGGCCTCTGGAATTATGCGATTCTGCGGCTGCTGTGATTTTGCATTAATATAGATTCGTCTCATTTGCCACTTGATCCATCATCTGCCACATAATCTGCAGATTTTAACAACAACAAAAAACATTTGTTTTTAGTTTAGACGGTTCAAAAGTTAATAAAAATGCAGTGACACGTGTTGTAGCGCAGTGGAAGGCCCTTTGCAAAGCTGGACTGATCCCCTTTCTGTTGCTTAAAGCTATATTTGGGTGTTAAACTGGTACAAATGAGGGTCAACCAATGCCCATACAGTTTTACCAATTTTAAAAATGCTGAAATAATGAAGTAATGTTATTACAAAACGTGCCGCATTATGCCTCATAATTTGCCTTTTCTTGACGCATAATTTACACAACAGTGCTGCATAATTTGCCCCTCTCCTGCCGCATAATTCCAGTGGCCCTGCATATAGAGCATTACTGTAATCAATTTTGGATAGCACAAGGGTCATTATTACTGGCTTCTGAAGTTCAAACCGAATGAAGGGAAGAATTTTTTGATTGTCCTCAGTATGGAAAGCGGAAGAAATGACTGAGTTGCTTTGACCTGAGACGGTCAGCTTGTTGTCAAACATAATACCAAAGGGGCCGATTATGATGGCGGGGAGACCGCCACCGACAGGCTGTCGGTGGCGGTCTCCCCGCCATCGGAGACATGTTTCCCGCCCGCCATATTTCAATGGCGGGCGGGGTGATGGCGGTCGGAAAGTCAGACCGCCATGCATCCGACGGGCTTGTTGAGTTCATATTTATTCAGGCAGAAAAACAACTCCGGTAAAATAACAAATAACAGCAGTGCAACGCCTAACACGTTTCTGACTTTACGTCCTTTCTCAAAGGCAGTCTGCATATACATATAAATATTGAAGTGGGTATTGGTAAAGGCTGGTAAAAGTATATTTAGGGTTTAAGGGTGAGAAAGAGTATAGGGTGGTAGGGGTATTAACTATAACTCGTGCCTTTATGATGCACTGCTTATACCCTTTCATATTACATCACTTATACCATATGAAATCATAGCATTCATAACAACACTTATGACATCTCAAATTACATCATTTGTGGGAACACTGTGCATGGTAGAGTTCCAAGTTATAGTTAATGTAGTGCTGAGAGAGAGTTGACAACTCAGTGTGTGAGTTATAGTAATTTGAAGGTGGTGCGTACATTTTATATGTAAAGTATAACTATTACTTGAGAATTTGTGTAGTTTAAGTTTGGTTTGAATAGAAACAATGAATAAAGTTTTCCTAACTATAACCAAGTTTTAATCTTTGGTATTTTCATTAAATTTCAACGGGTTTTATTTTTTAATAAAAAAGTGTTTAAAATCGTAGAGTGAAGTGTGGTTGACTGGAGTGTTTTTAAGTGAAGTGTTTTAGAGTACAGTGGAGGACAGAGTCGAACAGTATAGTGTTGTACAGTGGAGCGTCATAGAGTGAAGTTGAGTGGAGTGGCATAGAGTCGAGTGGCTTTGAGTGGAATATCGTAGAGAGTAGTATAGTGGCATACAATAGAGTGGCATAGAGTTGAATACCATACAGTGGAGTGGCGTAGAGTGGCATACAGTTGAGCTGTGTACAGCGGAGTGGCGTTGAGTGGAGTAGCGTAGAGTGGAGTGGCGTAGAGTGGAATGGAGTAGCGTGGAATAACGTAGAACGGAGTGCCATAAAGTGGAGAGGCATACAGTGGAATATCGTAAAGTAGAGTGGCGTAGAGTAGAATGGAGTAGCGTGAAGTGGCATATCGCTGAGTACCGTAGAGTGGAGTGGCATAGAGTTGAGTGGTGCACAGTAGAGTGGATTAGAGTGGAGTGACATATAGTGGAACATCATAGAGTGGAGTGGCTTAGAGTGGAGTGACATAGAGTGGAATGGCATCGAATGCAGTGGCATTGAGTGGAATATCGTAGAGTGGCATAGAGTTGAATACCATACAGTGGAGTGGCGTAGAGTGGCATACAGTTGATTTGTGTAGAGTGGAATAGCATAGAGTGGAGTAGTGCAGAGTGGAGTGGTATGCAGTAGAGTGGCGTACAGTGGAGTGGCGTAGAGTGGAGTGGCATAGAGTAGAGTGGAGTAGCATGGAGTGGCATAGAGTGGAATAATGTAGAACGGAGTGCCATAAAGTGGATAGAGGTAGAGTGGAATATCGTAAAGTGGAGTGGCATTGAGTAGACTGGAGTAGCGTGGAGTGTCATAGCGTGGAGTGGCATAGAGATGCTCAGAGATGGTTATCAGAAGACTTAAAACTTGAAAAATTAGCCCTGCGCCGCACTGAATGTATCTGGAGATGGAACTACTCTCCAGATATAAACGATACTTATCAAGCTCAACTTAAACAATATAAAAAATCCATCTTACAAACTAAGGCCACTTGCTTCTCTAACAAGATCCTGAACTCTACAATTAATAAATCCAAAGAGATATTTGTGATTGTTACTGAGCTTTCCAATCCGTATAGAGTTACAGTAAAATTAGTCCCTGCTCAGTCATTATGTAATTCTCTGAACACCTTTTTTATCAATGAAATCATTACTACTAAAGCCAGCATACCCGTTAATCCCTCCCCTGGTGCCCAGTCAGCGGCCCCCAGGAACCTTCATTCTCTGCACCAGTTCCCCGTGATTAGCAGAGAAGTCTTCCTGGACCTGCGGATCAAAGTCAAATCTGGATCTCCTGCCGACAGCTGCCCCCCTCATATTTTGAGGGAAGTCTTCTATGCATGCCCTGATCCTGCCCTCTTTCTACTGAATGATTCACTAATTCGGGGTTCTGTTCCTAGAGCCTTTAAAGAAGCAGTAATAGTTCAGAAAACAGGTGCAGACCCTTTGGTCCTCACAAACTATCGCCCCATTTCACTGCTCCCCTTTTTGGCTAAGGTGTTGGAAGCCCATGTCGCCAACTGTCTCTACTCTTTTATCGAACAGTCCCAATTCCTTGACTCTCACCAAGCGGGCTTTCGTCACTCTCACTCTCCTCACTCAACTGAGGCAGTAATCCTGACTGGACTAGATGAAATGAGGAAAGAAGCAGACATGGGCACTACTCAGGCTCTGGTGCTCCTTGGTCTATCTGCGGCTTTCGACACGGTCGACCATGAAATTCTGGGGGACCTTGTCAGGGACTTGGGGATTCAGGGATCTGCCCTCAAATGGCTTACATTCTTTTTAGATGGTCGCTCCCAATCAGTTTGCCTTTCCCAATTTACAGCTCCCAGAGTTAAATTGACCAGCGGCGTGCCGCAGGGATCTTCCTTGTCCCCGCACTTGTTCAATTTGTACCTTCTTCCACTAATTCAGTCTCTAGGTGAAAGAAATGTGTGCACTTTCAATTATGCAGATGACTTGCAATTGATCTTCACCACCGACAACACCTCTGACTCCATCTTGAATTTCCAGACAACTATGTTACATATAAGTAACTGGATGAATAGTAATCACTTAAAATTGAACCTAGACAAAACAGAACTGATCTTAGTCTGTGGCTCTCGAAATTCTTGGAACTCGAATTTCTGGCCTGCCGAGTTGGGAACGCTACTATTACCATCTTCTTCAGCCAAGAGCCTTGGTGTCACAATCGATAGTGACCTTTCTTTGAAGTCCCAGATCAGGACAGTAGTCTCCAGTTGCTTCTTCCAGCTTCGGAAGATCAGGAAAATAAGTAGATTCCTTACCATGGAAGCTCTTATCCAGGTTGTTCTATCTTTGGTCATCTCTCATATTGATTATGGTAGTTCACTCTACTTCGGCCCCCTGGTGTGTTTAACAAAAAGATTACAGTTAGTGCAAAATCAGGCAGCTAGACTGATTTATCATGAGCCGAGATGGCACCGCGCCACTCCTCTAATGAGGAAGCTACATTGGCTCCCAGTAACACAACGCTGTGCATTTAAGATTGGATGCCTCATCTTTAAATCCTTCCACGGCACATGCCTGGAATTTGTTTCTACCCTCACCCAGAGGTATGTCCCCGCCCAGAACCTGAGGTCATCCCATCTGAACCTCCTGGCTATTCCTACCTTCAGACGGAAGAGATTTGGTGGATCTAGATTTGCGGTCCTGGCCCCTCATTTCTGGAACTCTCTCCCCTCTAACATCAGATCTTCTACAAGTTACCCTCAATTCAGGAGACTCTTAAAAACTTGGTTGTTCTCCCTGGCATATGAATGTTCCAACAAGCAGCAGGCTACCCCCTATATCCAGCGCCAAGAAAATGTTTATTGTATGTGCGCTCTATAAATATTTTGAGTATACCATAACATAGAGATGAGTGGTGCACAGTAGAGTGGATTAGAGTGGAGTGGCATAGAGTGGAACAGCGTAGAGTGAAGCGGCGTAGAGTGGAGTGAGAGAGTGGAATGGCATCAAGTGGAGTGGCGTAGAGTGGAATAGCATAGAGTGGAGTGGCGTAAAGTGCAGTGGCAGACAGTAGAGTGGTGTTGAGTGGAGTGGCATACAGTGGAATGGTGTAGAGTGGAGTGGTATAGAGTGGAGTAGCATGGAGTGGAGTTGGGTAGAGTGGAGTGGCGTAAAGTGGAGTGCAATAGAGTGCAGTGATGTACAGGGAAATAGCGTAGAGTGGAGTGGCATATAGAGCAGTGGCCTAGAGTGGAATACTGTAGAGTAGAGTGGCATATAGTAGAGTGGTATAGAGTGGAATAGCGTAGAGTTGAGTGACGTAGAGTGAAGTGGTGTTGAGTGCAGTGGAGTAGAGTGGATTGACATAGAGTGGAGTGGCGTAGAGTCGAATGTTGTGTCGTAGAGTTGAGTGGCATTTAGTGGAATATCGTAGAGTGGAGTGGAGTAGAGTGGCATATGGTAGAGTGGCATAGAGTGGAAGACCATACAGTGGAGTGATGTACAGTTGAATGGTGTAGAGTGAAATACTATAGAGTGGAGTGGCGTAGAGTGGAGTGGCATGCAGTATAGTGGCATACAGTGGAGTAGCGTAGAGTGGAGTGAAGTGGAATGGAGTAGCGTGGAGTGGAGTGGCATAGAGTTGAATAATGTAGAGTGGAGTGGCATAAAGTAGAGTGGCATAGAGTTGAGTGGCGTACAGTGGAATAGTGTGGAGTAGATTGGCGTAGAGTGGAATGAAGTAGCGTGGAGTGGCAAAGAGTGGAATACCTTAAAGTGGAGTGGGGTAATAGTGGAGTGGCATGGAGTTGAGTGGTGTACAGTAGAGAGGATGAGAGTGGAGTGACATAAAGTGGAACAGCATAGAGTGGAGTGGCTTACAGTGAAGTGGCGTGGAGTGATGTAAAGTGGAGTGGCATAGAGTAGAATAGAATAGAGTGGAGTGGCCTAGAGTGGAGTGGTGTAGAGTGGAGTGGCGCACAGTGCAATAGCATACAGTGGAGTGCCAAAGAGTGGAGTAGCATAAAGTTGAGTGGTGTAGAGTGGAGTGGCATACAGCTGAGTGGTGTACAGTGGAATACCATACACTGGAGTGGTGCAGAGTGGAAAGGAGTGAAGTGGAGTGGCATAGAGTGGAATGGCATAGAGTGGAATGGTGTAGAGTTGAATAGCGTAGAGTGGAGTGGAGGAAGTGCAGTGGCATACAGTAGAGTGGCATTGAGTGGAATGGTATACATTGGAATAGTGTACAGTGGAGGGCAAGAGAGTGGACTAACAGACAGTAGAGTGCCGTATAGGTGAGTGGCATAGAGTTGAATAGCATAGAGTAGAGTGGTGTAGAGTGCAGTGGAGTAGAGTGGATTGGTATAGAGTGGAGTGGTGTAGAGTGGAGTGGCATACAGTGGAGTGGCAAAGAGTGGAGTGGGGTGCTGTAGAGTGGAGTGGTGTGTTGTGGAGTGGGGTGGAGTGGAGTGGGGTGGAGTGGAGTGGAGTGGAGTGGGGTGGAGTGGAATGGCATGTCGTAAAGTGGAGTGGCGTGTGTTAGAGTAGAGTAGAGTTACGTGTGGTAGAATGGAGTAGCGCGTCGTAGAGCGGAGTGACATGCCATACAGTGGAGTGGGGCGGCATGTCATAGAGTGATGTGTGGTAGAGTGTCTTAGAGTGGATTGGCATGTTGTAGAGTAGAGTGGTGTGTGGTAGAGAGGAGTAGCATGTTGTAGAGTGGAATGCATGTCGTTGAGTGGAGCAGTGTGGTGTGTTATAGAGTGGAGTGGCATGTCATTGAGTGGAGTGGCATTGCATACAGTGGGGTGGCATGGAGTGCGTTCAAGTGGAGTGGGATGTCAGAGAGTGGAATGGAGTGTCGTAGAGTGGAGTGACGTGTAATAGAGTGGAGTGGCGTGTGATAGGGTGGAGGGGCTTGTTGTACAGTGGAGTGGTGTGTCATGTTATAGAGTATTGGTTAAACAGATGTAGCATGAAAGTGGCTGAATGGATTTAGATGAAATTTGTCAGAAATATAGATTATGGGGTATAATGGGTCCTTTTTAGGAGAAGATCTCAATTGTTTTAGTAGTTTTAAACTTATAGAGCCTGATTTCTAAAGGTAAACTTAAACTTTTGTGTATGCTTCGAACTGTTTGCTATTCACAAAGGTATTTCATGAGTACTATCTTTACAACTGTGGAGTCTCCGCACATAAAAAGATAGGACAGTCCTATCTTTTTATGTGTGGCAACTCAGCAGTCATAAAAAATACTACTGGTAAAATGCCTTTGTAAATTGCAAACAATCGTCAACTTACACAAAAGTGTAAGTTTACCATTGTGAATCAGGTCCATTAGGCACAAAGATTTTGTGATATATTGGGCCACGGTATACTGTGGTAATTCCGGGGGAATACTGCAGTACGTGTAGATGACAAAACAGTATATGATTGGCTAATGACTGCCTTTGAAAAGTAAAAGGCAGCCATATTATTTAGGTGACACTTACTAGCATTCTAGCTTTTAAGTGTAAATACAATGTACTACTGTTTTATAAGTGTATAGAAAGGATTAAGTTAGTTTATATAATTGTGTAAAGGTAAGTAAAAGCTGTTTCATTACTTTATATATATTTTTTAAAGTTTGCGGAGTACCGATATACTACCATATTGTTTAGATGGCACTTAGTCTGTGTTCTAGGTTTTAATGGTAAATGTAGTATAGCACAGTGGTTTTTTTTCATTTTGACATTTTTTTAAGTACACTATACTACACTATATTTCCTCTGAAAACCCAGACCCAGTGTGGTCTAAAAAATATTTCACCCTTCCAAAACTGAAAGTGCACAATATAGTTTAGGCCATGCATTCTTGTAGCGTGCTTTCTGGGCTTTAAGGGAAAATGTAGTGCTCTACAGGGTTTTCTGACATATTTAATTTTTAAAAAAATGAAGTACACTGTACTACACTATATTTCCCTTTATGACACAGAACATAGATTAAGGGCCCGATTCCGATCTCGCTAGGAAAGCCATCCGTACGACTCAGATCTGGAGGGCTTTCCGAGCAAAACGTGCTCCGGTGGTCCTAACGAGCGAGTATGATGCAGCAGTATGCTTATGGACTCGTTTCGCTCGGACTCCCATTGAACTCTATGGGAGCCTGTGTACAGACGGGTACAAAGGCTCCCAAAACAAAAAGGGGTGGGTGGGGAAAAGCGTACACCCTGTGGTGGGCACCCCATGGTGCCCGCCACACTGTGCATGCCTGGATCGGGGGGACCCATGGGCACACCCCTGTGACAGATTCGGAGTGCCCCAGGTGAAGGAGGGCCTGCTACGACCCCCCGAAGTACGCTTCCAACAGCCGTTTCATCTCGCTGAGACCGAGGCGAAGCGCCTTCCGAATCGTGCATCGTACTCGCTCGGTCGTAATTTGGCTCCACAGCATGGCACGATTCGGCTATGAACGAGTCATACGCACAGGTTCGGGTCCGGGAAACGATTCGCTCAGGGCGTACGCGATCTTCGCATCGTAGTTGGTCGTTCGGACCTGTGTACGATTCGGTCGTAAACAAGGGCTACGAATCGGATCTGGGAAAGCCAAATCCGATTCGGAGGCCTTCCGAACGACATCGGAATCAGGCCCTAAATGTAAAATTTTAAAAAGAAAATTGTCAAAATATTTTCTTAAAAACTGTACTACACTATATTTCCCCTTAAAAATGATGCAGTAGTGGATTTTGTAATTTCTTTACATATTTTCTTTTTAATTTTGTAAGTAGCTCTGATTCTTGTATGGAGGGCTTCGGTACTGTGTAAATGTTTCTTAAGAAATTAAATACGTAAACAAAATTGAAAATATGCTGTAGTACACTATATTTGTGAAATATATTGTAGTACAGACTATTTTTTTTTTTACATATTTATTAAAAAAATGTTAAGTACTAAGCACTCAGGTACTTCCTAGGTAATACCGCGGTACTCTGTTAACTTTTTAAAAAAATAGATATAATAATATAAATAATTTTTCATACCTATTACCATTTTAATAAAGTAGTAATAGGTAGAGGAAAACATAAAACATACTACTTACCTATAGCTAAGGCCCTAACCCTGAATGCAGCCAAAGTTGCTGAAAACAACTTGGCTGCCTTTTACTTTTGCAAAGGCAGCCATTACCCATCATATACTGCCTTGTCATCAGCAAGTACCACGGTATACAACTAAATTATGCGGCTCAATAGATCACTAATTTTAATGACTTATATCTTAATAACTATTAAACCAATTCACTTAAACAACAAAAAAACGACCATTTACACACCATAATGTAAATCCTTGCCAAAGGTAATTTAAATCAACCTTGGCATTTGGCCGCCAGGGCCGAGCACAAAGTCTATGGAAAATGCATTGGTGGAAAAACTCGTTTTAGGACACCGCCCCCTTTTTCTTGGACCCCATTAATGAATCACCATGAAACTTTGCATCATCTGCTAGTGTAGAAAAAGTAATAGGTCTGCAAAGTTTAGTGGCGATTCGTCCAATGGGAGCAAAGTTATTACCTATCAAACATCTGAGGAATTCCTATCTCTCTGAATCCTAACAATAACTACAGAGTGGCTACTACCACTCTGTTGGATATATATAATTAGCATATTTACTTACAAACACACCAAGCCACAGTATCATTCTGAGCATTGTTTTAATGTTATACATCATTCTCATCATGTCCGCACCACTACCTTCAGACACCCATTAGGAGGCCAAGCTCCTACTATGCACACCCGTCGCAATATACACCTAACCATTCGTAGATATCGGACCTCTGGTGGGCAATCAAGCACACATGGGTGGGTAAAAGGTCTTCGTTCCTATGCACAACTTCGCATGCAGACCCCCTCCCTCCAGAAACTCAAGCCCCCTAAGGAAGTCAAGCACCTACTTTGTACAACCTTTGCCCTTTAACAAACCTTTTGCGGATAGCCGACCTCTTGTGGATAATCAACAAGGCACGGATCTGCAAGTCCCTGCTGCACATGGCCATCGCCCTGTGCACAACCATTTAGGGAGAGCTCTTGCATTTTAGACACCCAAGACCATTAGGAGGCCAAGCATGTTGTAAAATCTTACACCCATTAGCAGTACACAGGCTAAACAATATTGGGTCTATATGTACCTTGCTGAATATACATATATATATCTATCTATATCATATATATATATATATATATATATATTCACTGAAAAAAGCTAATTTTAACGTGAAGTTATAGTTAGGTACTGCAATAAGATCTTACTTTATGTTAAAAATCCTCAGATATTGACTAAAAAAGCAATGGTTGAAGTGATGTTATTATTAAATATAAAAAAGGACCTTAACTTACATTAAAAAACTAGAAATTCACTGAAAAAACAAAAGTTAAAGGAACTTTATAGTTAGGTATCAATGTCAGTCATAATGTAATGTTTTAAAACTGAAAAAACACTAAAATTTGCAAGTTATAATTCAGCAAACCAACAATAACTTTAGTATCAGCCAAGCACTGCTACCACCTCACATATATAACTCATACCTTGTTCAGTTGCATCATTGTCGACATCACTGATTACATCCCAAGTGACATCATTGATTACATCACTGATGACATCATTCACCCTACTGCTGTTGAATTTACTCCATAAAGCAGTACATCATGTCACATACGAAAGTAAGTACTAAACGGCGCAGAGTCATGTAAAGCATACATTGCCTGAAAGGTGTGCATGTACCAAATAGTAATAGTGTTGGCCTAAAGACAAATGTCACTCACAGTGATAAAGGTAAATCGTACACATTATAACTACCAGAAAACTTTTGAACCCCAAAAATATTTCAGAATAACAAGGTAAACACTTGCCTATATAGTAAGAGTTGCAGAGATATGATTCAGACAGGTTAATAAATTAGTGGATTGTTCTAAAAAATGTAAGTGAAAAATGAAAGCTTCTTGTAGGAGGATGGCTTAGTATATGGTGCACACGTATTTAAGTGAAACACCTTGCACTAATCCAGACAACCCTGATGGTGATTTTGGTGGTCTTAGACAACCATAGAAAGCTCTCTAAGTGGTAGCTGTGGAGAGCAACCTTCAGGCTTATCTTGAAGGAGTTAAGCAGCTTGTTTTACCAGGTCTAATCATGTAGTGTAGGTTAAATGAAAAAGAGCCACACAGAGTATATGTAAAAATAGTTATATTTATTACACAACACTCACTAACACATTGGTGTATCTCCTACTCGGAGATATAAACACAAATACACAGTAATACTTCAATTGCGATAAGCTAAATAAGCACAAAATAAAGTGGTCTCCAGGGGGAGACCAAACTATATACTAGGAAAGTGGAATGAGAACTGCGACTGAAGTCAGGGCTTGGACCAGAGGAGCTGGGGACACAAGGAACCACTGATCCAACGGGTTACTAGCAACAAGCATTCATACACTGAATACTCACCTGGGCCAATTCATTCACAATAACTAGCAATCACCGCTGGGGTGGAATCAGTTGTACTCTTAATCAAATCCCTGCTACCAATTACCTTTCCTGATTGAAGAGTAATGACTTACCAATGGACCTTTGATAATTGGGGATAAAATGAGAATGTACAAAACATAATTTTCATTAACCACCTGAAATAACCACTGACTCAGGAAGTTTTAAAATGTTTATCTAAATTCTTTAGCAGAGTAAATTACAATCCACATAATACTTAATCGCATATCAAGGAGGAAGTATACTATAATATCACCTATTAAGCATCAATGACGGTCCCTCAGAAAGGAGAAGATAGAGACAGCAGTACAAACTAGATTACGCATTTATAGTTACCTAAAGGTGTGAAAACCAAACCCCTTGGCCAAGGAGTTGGAAGAGGGTCCCCAAGAAAGGATGAAGACCAAGACCTCCGGACCAGGTTCAAGACAGGATAGATGACCTCTCTACCAACGACGCCTGCGTCGTTCCCCCTCTCTGACACTTCGTTTCCTCCTCGATTCTTCCGTGTCTTCTTTCTAATGGAATCCGCCGCCCCCACCTCAGGACCTCTCTGGACAGCGGTTCAGTCTGCAATCGATCAGATCGTTGAGCACCCAAAGCCTGTTCTAACTAATTAGCTAATTCTATATCTATTATACCCTTCTACGCCCAGGTACCTCCCATTAATGTTTCAAAATTATAGGCCCACTACTTCTGATTGGACAGGGACAGGGGGTTGATCCTCACACCATGACAATTTAGTTCAATTTCTTTAAGCCCATTGTTTTAAAATACTGCCCCTCACAATTAATACATTTGCTTTATTTCCCACCCGTCTCACGACAATTTTCAATACAAAGTGTATACAATATGTATCAAATTTAGGACATCTCAGATGTACGGTGAAGGTGATCAGCGGGTCATGTCCTTGGACATCTTCCAAGTTGACTTCATCGCTTTGTCTTGTTAGTTTCAGAGCGCATGCGCAGGTTCCATGGCTCTTGAGCTGCTGTTCAGTTAACCCAGGCCCAATTTACGAACTAATAGAAATCAAAGAAGAAACATATTAAAATCAAAAATAAATGTTTTGACTGTATACCCCCTACTTCTACTCTATTCCCATTTAATTATAAAATCTATCCCGCATTAGTAGCGTAAGTATACCACATTATTAATTTCAGCAACGCGAAGGCTTTAGCATGTGAGAACATAAAGCAGCCATTTTAGCATACACTGCGCAGAAGCAAAGATTCCCTCCAAGCAAAGAAAGACGTCATACCATGTGACATGGTTGACACATGCGCAGTAGAGTTCCCGCGCTTTAGCGGCCATTTTGCATTAGGCAAGGATTACTTATTAGTTTTAAACACATAGGCAAGCGTCTCTCGGATAAGATGTAGTGTTTGCACATTATTAATAATGACATTACAAGGTTTAGTACAAATTAATTAATATTGTGAGAAGATTTGTTTACGAGCAAGTCTCATTGTGAGTCCTTGCTCCATCAATCCCCTCTCTGATGGCGTTTCTGAGCCATCAAAACTACCCACAACCAGATGCCAACTTCTAGCATATTTCTATCACACTTTCAATTTTTACATTTTCTATTCTTATCTTCTCCTTTCAGTTTCTTGTATATTTCACTTTTCAGATCTTCTCCTAATTCAATTTCATCAAATTTCCGTTTCTTGCCTTTTCCTGTCACTCTATATGTTTCATTCTTTTTACAACATTTGCACCATATCATTATTGACAATACTATTATTGCTATCCCTACTCAGGGTACTAATATTTGACCTATAAGTCCTTTTCCTACATTAGTAAACCAGGTACCAATTGACGCAATGCTATTTGTCAATCTTTCCCATACACTATCAACTTCCAGTGGTTTCAGTTCATTCTCAAGTTTTGTTATATTCTTTATATACGTTCCAATTTCTGCACTTTTGTCAGGAATATACGTGCAACAATGTTTTGTTTTCAACAATTTACAGACTCCGCCCTCTTTTGCTAATATTATATCAAGAGCAAGTCGATTTTGCATAACCATAGATCTAATCGCAACCATCTCCGCATTAATCATTAGAAATCCTCCAGCAGTATCCGTTGATAAACGATCAACCACTGTAGACAATTTACATATTCTCCTTGAGTTCAGAATTACTCCCACTGAAGGTATCAATGCACCAAATATATCACCTACAATTTCTGTAAAACTAGCTCTTTTACTACGTGTTAATTCACTATTATTTTCATTGCTCCCAGTGTTTCTTTTTACGTGGTATACTTTTGGAAAAACTATTCCAAAATAACAACTTCCATACCACCGTGCAGGAAGCCTAAAGTAAGCCTTATTCCCACACACATAATAAATTCCAGGAAAAACTGAATCTGTTCCTCCTTTTAGTCCCCAACCTCCAAGAATTAAGAAATTATGTTCACATTCACTGGTACCAATAAAAATATTGTTATAATCAGTCTTTAACATATGAAGACAAATTTTCCCTGTCTTTACAAAATGCAGAGCCATAGCAGCTTGAGCTTTGCCAGGTGTGTAAATACCCTCTTTCTCAGCCCAAGGTGGAAGATGAGCTTTATGCTCTGACGCTTTCTTTTGGAAATTCTGTCTTCTATTCTCAACTAAGTTCAAAAATATCTTTTCTTCCTCACGTAATGAACATGTTAGATTGCTTCTATGTGCATGTGTTATGTCTATCGACTTCATTGTTAAGACAAATTCTCCCATAAATTGTGCATCTTGACTACTAAGCACTGGGTTCAGATTCTTTCGAATAGGAACCTCTGAAAATATCACATCTATATTTGAATAATAATACTGAAGTTTCCCTGTTCTATAAAATAAACTAGTTAGTACACTGCATGATATACCATAAGTTAAAGGCAAATGATGATATGTTAAACCTTCTGCTACTGATTCAGGTAACTTCATACAGACATAACAGTCGCTAATTTCCATTGTATCTACGTACTGAAACAATAATTTAGTAAAAACATTTAAACTAGTATTATTATCTGTTACTACGTGATAAAACTCTGGTTCATCTTCTGCTTCTATTTTTACTCTATCACCTTTCAAGTTATCTATCCTTCCCTTTGTTTCGTTGGTAATCTTTTTGCCCATTATCATAAGGTAAGGAATTGCTACTATCACAACTAACCACACTATAAGCACCATTACCAGACTACATATGCATATAGCACAGCATCTTTTACAACATTTCCGTTTCGGTCTCCCAGAAACTCTGTCGTCAGCCATTTTTGACAAAAGAAGACTTTTCTTCTTTTCTTTTCTTTCAAGACTTTAATTTATCAAGGTGGTTTCACTTCTTTTTCAAAAGTCAATTCTGCACTTATTCTTTCGTCACCACTTTCACTTGACTCTGAACTCTCGTAGTCTTCAAGTATTATATAAGTCCAATCAGGACCTTTAAACTTATTGTTCACAAGTTTCAATCTTTTGCTTTTTCGTTTTTCAGTCCCACTTGTTTGTCCAGATAAGCTTGTTACTTCATTTACTTGTTCTGGATCTTCACTTCGTGTTTCTATATGGTATTTTACTCTTTTAATGACACTAGGCCAATGATCACCTTTTCTGACTTTCTTTGTTTGCACTGTATCTCCACTTTCCGAGTCTTTTCTGAAAACTCTTTTATTTTCAAGGTGTGGCACAAGTTGATTTTCTTCAATTTCGGTTTTCTCTTCTATCTGCTCTTGTTCAGGTCTTATTGTTGTTTCTTCAGTTGCCTGTGTGTGAGTTTCTACTAACTGACCCTGTTCAGGATTGACGTTTTCGTGCTTGATGCTTTCTTGCTCGATGTTTTCTTGGTTTTCTTCTCCCTGAACGTCTTTTTCTTGTTCTAACTGGTTCTGATCAGGGCTTATTGCACTGTGTACTTCTGCAGCCTGACCGCGTTCTTCTGAACCTGTCTGTCCCTGCACAAACTTTGTTGTTTCGTTGTCAATTTGAGCCCAATTTCCTTTCCCTATCTGGTCCTGCTCAGGTTCTCTTATTGTTTCATTCTTCCTATCCTGAGCTGCTTCTTCTACACCTATCTGGTCCTCACTAATTTCCTCAAATCTAGCTCTACTTCTTGCTTTGATGAAAACTTCTGGTATATCAACCACTGGTATCCAGTCCTGACTTGTGCTCGGTTGTTCTTCTTCAGCCTCTCCCGCATCTATCACTTGGGATTCTTCAGCTGGCCAACCTTCAGCTTCCTCAGCTATTGATGCTGACTGAGGATCTTTTCCTTCAGGAGCTGGCACCCTTTTGGTGTGGCTTAATGAATCCAATTAGGCAATCCTGCACATTTCACTGCTGTGTTTGTAACCAATATAACCTGACAAGGTTCGCCCCACCTGGGTGATAAACACGTTTCTCTGGTGTGATGCTTCACTACCACCCAGTCTCCGGGGTTCAGATCATGCTCTTGTTCAGGCTGCCTGGAAACTGCGTCTTCTCCAACCTGGTGCGAGACAGAATGCACGAGGTCAGCCAATGCCTTGCAATAATCTAGAACCATATCATCAGTTATGTTCAGCAGTTTATTTCCAGGTACATGTGTTTGTCTCATTGCTCTTCCCATGATGATTTCATGTGGACTCAATCCTGTATTTCTATCAGGAATGCTTCTGAGTCCCATTAAGACAAGAGGCAATGCATCTGGCCAATCTAACGATGTAGATGCACACATCTTTGACAATCTTGATTTTATTGTGCCATTCATTTGTTCAACCACTCCAGAAGCCTCTGGGCGGTAAGCACAGTGCAATTTTTGTTCAATTTTAAATGCTTCACAGATTATTTGAATCACATCGTTATTGAAGTGACTCCCTCTATCTGATTCCAACGTTACTGGGAAACCAAACCGTGGAATGAGTTCTCGTAACAACAGTTTTGCAACTGTAATGCTGTCATTCCTCCTAGTAGGGTAAGCCTCCACCCACCCTGAAAACAGACACACTATGACAAGTACATATTTCAGTCCTTTACATGGTGGTAACTGAATGAAATCTAACTGCAATCTCACAAATGGACCCTCGGCCTTTCCAATTTTTCCCAAACCAATTACTGTTCTCCTTCCTGGATTATTCATTTGGCAAGTTAAACACCTCTGGCAAAGACTCTCTGCTGCAGCCCTAAACTTTGGATTGTACCAACTTTGTCTGAAAAGTCTAATCATGGCATCTCTCCCTACATGTGTGTCTCCGTGGTACATTCTGGCCATTTGTGAAATCAGGCAATCAGGCATGACTGGTCTGTCATCTGAATAAACCCACACGTCATCATCTGTTCTTCGTCTACACCCTATTTTTATCCAAACATCTCTTTCACTCTCTTCAGCATCATCCTGCAATCGTTTCACATCATTCCATGTTTCAGGTGTTGAACATAGCATAAGTTGGCAGCTGATTCCCATCCTTTCGACTTTTCTGTTTACTGCCAATCTGTTTCTGGCACAATGTTGAGCAATTAGGTCTGCATACCTGTTACCGGCTACCACCCAATCATCTCCTGACTGGTGTGCAGCACATTTCACCACTGCCAATTCTTTTGGTGATTGTATTGCCTCCAATAATTCCTTTACAAACTGCCCATTTTTGATTGGGGATCCTGAAGCAGTCATGAAATCCCTCTGCATCCACAGTTGGCCAAAATCATGCACAACCCCGTACCCATATTGACTGTCCGTAAATATGGTTACCTTTAGATTTTTCCCAATTTTGGAGGCTTTGATCAAAGCAATTAATTCAGTTACTTGTGCAGATTTGACTCCTGGTAAATAGGATGCTTCGACTATTCCAGAAAGTTCACATACAGCATAGGCTGCACTCAATTTGCCATCCTCATGTCTTAGGCATGAGCCGTCCACAAACAGCTCCCTGTCTGGGTTTTTCAGGGGCATTTCCTGTATGTCAGGACGCGGTTTGGTACACAACTCTGTGACCTGTAAACAGTCATGTTCTGGATCGTCCTTAACTTCTTCACAATATGGCTCTGGCAATAATGTAGCAGGATTTACAACTGTGCACCTAGCTATTGTCACATTTTCAGCTCCTAGAATTATTCGCTCATATCTTGTCATCCGACTAGGTGTGAGATGCTGAGTTCTAGTTCTTGTCAACAGGATCACAACTGCATGTGGGACAAACACTTTAACAGGATATCCCATTACTATTGACTCACTTTGTTCAATGCTCATACAGGTAGCAGCAACTGATTTTAGACAGCCTGGCAATGCTGCAGCCACTGTGTCCAATGTAGCAGAAAAATATGCTACAGGACGCCTGTTTAATCCATGTCTTTGAGTTAGCACTGAAAGTGCACAATTTTCTCTTTCATAGCAAAACAGTGTGAATTCTTTTGTATAGTCAGGCATGCCCAGGGCAGGTGCCTCACACAAAGCATTTCTTAATTTTACAAATGCACTGGCACTTTCATCATCCCATTCAACTGGATCCTTTGCTTTCTTTTTTGTTAACTGAATTAAAGGCTTTGCTAGTAGTGAAAACCCTATAATCCAATGTCGACAGTATCCTACTATTCCAAGAAACATTCTCACTTCTCTTTGTGTTACTGGCATTTTCATTTGCTTAATTATTTGTATTCTTTCAGATGTTATTTTTCTTTTCCCTCTTTCAATTTGGTGTCCCAAATATTTAACTGCTGTTGTACAAAATTGTAACTTCTCAGGTGACACTTTGTGTCCTTCCTCAGCCAAATGGTTGAGTAAAGCAATTGAATCTGCGACACAATCATCATGAGTTCTTGACGCCACCAATAAGTCGTCTATGTACTGCACCAGGACTGAGCTCCTGGGCAGTACTAATTTTTCTAGACACTTTTTCAGTATTTGATTAAAAATAGAGGGACTTTCTGTGTACCCTTGAGGAACACGATTCCACACATAAACATGGTTTTCGAATTTAAACGAAAACAGATATTGGCTATCCGGATGCAATGGTATTGAGAAAAATGCTTGGCACAGATCAATCACCGTAAACCATTCTGCATCTGATGGTATCTGGTACAGGATCACTGCAGGATTGGTACTATAGGACAACAAGGTACTACAATTTTATTAATTTTCCGCAAATCCTGAACGATCCTATATTTTCCACGAGGCTTTTTCAAACCCATAATTGGCGAACTACAAGGGCTACTCAGAACTTTTTTTAATATGCCTTGTTTCACCATTCTGCAAATTTCTTCAGTAACTCCTGCCTTTACTTCTGCACTCATTTTGTACTGTCTGGTATTTGGGAAAATTGCGCCTTCTTTTACAGTGATCTCCACTGGGTCTATTTTTGCCATAAGACCTACTTCTTTCCCAGTAAAATCCCATACCTTAGAGTTCACTGTAGTTCTTAACTCTTCTGGTAACTCATCTTTGGTTATTAAGGAGAACATCTCATCTACTTCCGTACCTTGCTTGGCTATCATGAATTTGTATACATGATCTTCATCTGGGGTCTGTATTGCAACACCATCCGGTGTGCAAAAAATAGTGCAATTCATTTTGCACAGTAAATCTCTGCCCAGTAAATTTACTGGACTGGAATCACATACCACAATTTGGTGCATTTCTCGGAAATTTCCTATTCTTACTTCCATGGGCTCAGTAAGGGGTGTTCTGATCTTTTGATTTGCTACACCTACAACTTGTATAGCTTCTCCAGAGAGAGGGAGGTCTGGGATGTCTGCTGTTCTCACAGTAGAATGGGTAGCACCAGTGTCCAAAAGAAAAGTGATATCATTACCTTTTACTTTCCCTTCAACATATGGACCTGACTGATCTACCGGCAAGGATGCGCCAAGTACTCACTCCTTCTCCCCCTCTCCTAGGCACCGTCAATGATAACTATATGGATTAAATTCATCCTGTAAAAGAAATTGTGAAGTTACATATTCATTCTTACCACTTCCTCTTTGATATCCGACGTCTGTACCGTGCTTTGCTCTGCTTACATTACCCTGTATAGGGGCAGGTGGCAATTGACTCTGAGGATTTACACCTTGCTGTGAGTCATTCTGCGTCTGTGGATTTAAATTATGATTTGGGCCATTATTATTTTGAATCTTTTTACATTCATTCTTCCAATGTCCCAACTTTCCACATCCATGACAAGGAAATTTCTTTTTAGCCTCTTCTCTACTCATTCGTCCTCTCACTTTTCCACCATTCCCTGTGTCACCATTCGTTCCAGATTCTTTTCCCTGACTTTCTGTTGGATTATCCAAATTAATTCCCTGTCGCTCAGCCATTTTCACTTGAGCCCACATCACTTTTTCTTGTAGTGTCCTGTGCCTGTCTTCAATGTCATCTCCACAATATTTAGCATATTTCAAAATTTCATCAATAGGCTTTCCCTGCCAACATAACATGTGTTGCTCAATCATCTGACAAATCTCTGGTTTTAGACCGTAAACAAATCGATAGACAAACTGACTCATATTTTTGTCTCCAATATCTTCAAAACAACTGTACTGCTTAAACACCAGTAATAGACGTTCGTAGTAGGCGTGTACCGATTCATTTGCCTCTTGAGTAGTCCTGTCTATTTTTACCCAATCTGCTTCTTTTGGTGGTATTTTCCCTTTCAAATAAGTTATTACCTGGTGATATTTTTTCATCACATCATTTGATGGTGTACCTGCCTTTGCATCTCTAGGATACTCTTCACCAGGCCAGTCGATTGTAATTTTACAGTCTGTCCATAAATCGGCAGGTACTACTATGTCAAACAAACCATCCAGGTCCTTTAACAAAACCTTTGAAACCTTCACAAACCTCTCAACCTGCTTGTACCATTCAATTGGTTTTTCTCTCAATTTTGGAAAATCATTTGTAAATGACAAAATGTCTTGCCTGCTCCATGGGACATGAACATAACCTCCTCCTGGAACCTCCTGCATCGGGTACATCTGTTCTACTTTTCCTGTTTCCTTCAGTAAATATTCGGAATTCGTTCTATTGAACCGTGCCTCTTCCTTTTTCTTTGTCCACCTAGTTTTCCATTTATCCAGTTCTCCCCATTTCTGTAATACTGACATTAATTCTTTCACTTGTAATTTCCTACCAGATGCATTCATATTTTCTAAATCTTTGTCAGTAAAATCTGCTCTATATGGTTTCTGTAGTACTTTTGACTTTCTTATTTCAATTCCCATTTCTGAGGCCAAATCCGTTAACTTTTCATGGAATATCATTACATTTCTTGTTATGCTCCTACATACGAACAATAGTTCTTCTTCACTGTAGGTATTTAATCGATCTACTCCTACATTGCCTGCTATCATTTCCTCTAACTCGACTTTTAATTTATAAATGTCCAAAATCTTCGGGGGTGAACTTTGTCTGTCTATTCCTTGTGCCCATCTTTCTAAGTGTTCTGGAGTTACTACTGTTGCACTTTTAGTTCCTGATGATGTTATTATATTCACATCTTTTGAGCAACCAGGTGTGACTCTTCTGGGGGTGCTATTTACGGAGTCTCGAATAGGTAAATCCATTAGTGAAATCATAGATTCACAATCACTGATATGATCATCAATTATTACAGCTTCATGTTTAGGAATGTCCACAGGTGTAGGCATAACTAGAGGTTTCGGAAAATTTAGTTTGTCACCATATAAAGGGACCACAGGACCAATGGTTACAGGTATGGTCAGGGAATCAGGATGTACATTCAACTGTGTTATTTTCTGTATCAATTCTGCTCTGTTTCTGTCTACAGCCTCTCTTTCCTTATCTTGAAGTACCCTATTAACTGGAGGATTATGCAGTACTTGAGGTACCAATGGTGTTCTCAAAATTGGTGCACTTGGGGAACATCCACCCAACCCTTCTTGGTATGGTGGAGGATTCTTTAATATTTCTTCCATAAATTCATCTTCAGATTCTCCAAACCCTGTCATGTGTTATGTCTTTTCTTTGCATTTGCTCCCTAATGGCTCATTTGCCATGAATATTGGATACAAACCCTCGGTAAGCATCGCTCGTCTCCACTGTTTCATCTGACTTTCTCGTGTCTCATTTTGGTGTCTAGGGAAAAATCCCCTATAACCCCTATTGCTTCTGGGTCTATCACGTTCAAATGCGTCTGTTTCCCATTCTTCTAGGGCTTTGTATTGCGTTAATCTTGGTCTGGGTTCTAATTCATTCATTCTTATTCTTAAATTTTGAAGAATTCTCCCATTGAAAGTACCATTCTCTGGGAAAGCTAATATTCCGTCATCTTTTGTATATTCTATCCAATTTTCTAACCATACGCAAGTATGATAACCCCTCTCCATCATCATGAATGAGGCGGGCGTTTTTGCTGGTGGAATGATAATTCCTTCCCTAGTTTTGATTGGCTTATCCTTCTTAAAATAGTTTTTAATCTTTTGTAAAAATGACATTTTTCTCTTTTCTCCGTACATTTTGGGTAAATATCTATTTATTGAATTATATTCGGCAAAACCTAGGAATCTCCTGTCTGGACGTGTTCCTATTAACGTCGGATCGCGTTTCCACATATAATCTACACTGTCCACTAAATTCCGACTTCTATGCTGACAACCAATCAAATTTCAGCTAACATTTGTCTCGGGGCCAATCCTAGCGCGGCTTTTCTGTGACGTCTGTCTGACGACCCCTCCTTTACAATCTGCGCTTCTCTGTCCCTCGCTGTTTCAACCAATCCCAGCGCGGCACCTGTGACGTCAGTATTACTCCTGTCTACCGACCCCTCCTTTACAAGCTCGCTCCACACCCGTTGTGTCGACCAATCCCAGCGCGGCGTTTGTGGCATCAGCTTTTACTCCGACAGCTGACCCTCCCTTTACAAAAATCGTACGCAAAACTTTTGACACTTCTTATTAAAATTCAGTAACAACATAAAACATTCGCTATCGTGCCAGTTTCTCTAAATTGGAAAAGATAGATTTCTCTCACTTCTTAGTAAAAACCCTTCCGTTTACTAACATACACTACGAGTAAAACCCTTCCGTTTACTCTTCATATAAGCTTCGGAAATACCTGCTACTCCTTCAATGTTACCCTTTCTAGGTGATATAACATCAAATTTACACCAGCGTATTCCTTTGCTGTCACTCACATGCACAGAGTCCCTAACAAGTACTGATAGCCCTGCTTAACTTTTCAGTACTATTTCTGCCTGACAGATAACCTCACTGCAGTATGGCTTCCACTTACCATCCGCTATTCAAATTCCACGGGGATTCTAGACAACATAAAACAAAACTTTTAAACAAACGGATGTTAGTTCATAAAAATAAAATTCTCATTACCCAATTAACAAAGTAAAACCATCCTCTGATAACCAGAAAACTGATCCAGCGGGTTACTGGCAAGAAGCATTCATACACTGAATACTCACCTGGGCCCATTCATTCACACTAACTAGCAATCACCGCTGGGGTGGAATCAGTTGTACTCTTTATCAAATCCCTGCTACCAATTACCTTTCCTGATTGAAGAGTAATGACTTACCAATGGACCTTTGATAATTGGGGATAAAATGAGAATGTACAAAACATAATTTTCATTAACCACCTGAAATAACCACTGACTCAGGAAGTTTTAAAATGTTTATCTAAATTCTTTAGCAGAGTAAATTACAATCCACATAATACTTAATCGCATATCAAGGAGGAAGTATACTATAATATCACCTATTAAGCATCAATGACGGTCCCTCAGAAAGGAGAAGATAGAGACAGCAGTACAAACTAGATTACGCATTTATAGTTACCTAAAGGTGTGAAAACCAAACCCCTTGGCCAAGGAGTGGAAGAGGGTCCCCAAGAAAGGATGAAGACCAAGACCTCCGGACCAGGTTCAAGACAGGATAGATGACCTCTCTACCAACGACGCCTGCGTCGTTCCCCTCTTTGACACTTCGTTTCCTCCTCGATTCTTCCGTGTCTTCTTTCTAATGGAATCCGCCGCCCCCACCTCAGGACGTCTCTGGACAGCGGTTCAGTCTGCAATCGATCAGCTCGTTGAGCACCCAAAGCCTGTTCTAACTAATTAGCTAATTCTATATCTATTATACCCTTCTACACCCAGGTACCGCCCATTAATGTTTCAAAATTATAGGCCCACTACTTCTGATTGGACAGGGACAGGGGGTTGATCCTCACACCATGACAATTTAGTTCAATTTCTTTAAGCCCATTGTTTTAAAATATCGCCCCTCACAATTAATACATTTGCTTTATTTCCCACCCGTCTCACGACAATTTTCAATACAAAGTGTATACAATATGTATCAAATTTAGGACATCTCAGATGTACGGTGAAGGTGATCAGCGGGTCATGTCCTTGGACATCTTCCAAGTTGACTTCATCGCTTTGTCTTGTTAGTTTCAGAGCGCATGCGCAGGTTCCATGGCTCTTGAGCTGCTGTTCAGTTAACCCAGGCCCAATTTACGAACTAATAGAAATCAAAGAAGAAACATATTAAAATCAAAAATAAATGTTTTGACTGTATACCCCCTACTTCTACTCTATTCCCATTTAATTATAAAATCTATCCCGCATTAGTAGCGTAAGTATACCACATTATTAATTTCAGCAACGCGAAGGCTTTAGCATGTGAGAACATAAAGCAGCCATTTTAGCATACACTGCGCAGAAGCAAAGATTCCCTCCAAGCAAAGAAAGACGTCATACCATGTGACATGGTTGACACATGCGCAGTAGAGTTCCCGCGCTTTAGCGGCCATTTTGCATTAGGCAAGGATTACTTATTAGTTTTAAACACATAGGCAAGCGTCTCTCGGATAAGATGTAGTGTTTGCACATTATTAATAATGACATTACAAGGTTTAGTACAAATTAATTAATATTGTGAGAAGATTTGTTTACGAGCAAGTCTCATTGTGAGTCCTTGCTCCATCACCGCCCAAGCTAAGTACCAAGGAACCCCACAGAGGCTGTGTGCAGAGTGGAAACACAGCCGCTTGTCCAATAGAAGTCAATGGGGAAGTCGTGGTTGCAGTTTGGAAGAAGGAGGACCCTTCCCAGTGGACTCTGAAGAAACCCTATAGAAGACAGAAGGTTGGAGAGTCACCCCACCCATAGATACCCCGAAACCAGGATACCTACACCAGGGAAGCCGGGTGCATATGTGCGAAGTGACGTCGGAAAACGCCGTAGACCACAATGGAGGACTTCAGGAAGGATGCCACTGGAGAAGACTGTGCCAAGGGTGGATTCTGAAGTGAAGAACCTGGAAGCAGAAGAGACAGTGTCTATGCCACTCGGAGGTGACCACGAGGCACGGAAGAGCAATGCCCACCGATGAGGGACGGTTCAAGGGAGTTGGCAGTGACCTTGTCACTGCAGCTGTGAGGACCAGGTGGTGCTGAGGAAGACCAGGAGCCATGCACGAGCTGTCCCACGTTGGAAGTCGAGAACCAGGGGGTCAGTGTCCGGCGGGAGCACCAACAAGCCTTGGCAGCTGCAACAGGCGTGGAAAGCGAACAAAGAGCAACATTGGGACCAGCAAGGTCCAAGGGACTCACCACAAGCAGGAGAGTTGGAGCAGGCCCAGAGGAAGCAAGGGAGCCCACTAAAGCAGGAGAACACCCTCAAGAGTACCCACAGGCCGAAGGCACAGGAGTCGCAAGAGGACCTCGAGCAGCTCATCAAGAAGGAGGGCCCACAGTGCAGAGGATGCAGTGAAGACACTGTACTTGGCAGCAAGAGATGCTGGAGGCTGGAGCTTCTTGTAGCCCGAAGATCTCTGGAGTGCAAAGCCAACAAGCCTTGGCAACAGCAAGTTATCGCAGTGCACAGGGGTTTGGTCGTAGCGGTTCTGACGAGGGATACTGGCCTCAAAATTGCAGAGAGGACAGGTCGGGCCTTAAGGGAGTTGCAGAACCACCACTTATTGTCGTGTAGTTCCTATATTACCCATAGAGGACCTGCGCGTTCGGATAACATAAACTGTGGGCTTGGTGGCAGACTGATTCTGAGCACCCCCACCGAGAATGTTAGCCTGTTTGCAAAAGCTAGCTCACAGTGCCACTAGTGGCTCCTCTTATCGGGGAGAGAATAGTTTCTGGCAACCTTAGAACATGACAACCCTGATCCCTCAAGATCGTGCAAACAATGTACTACTTTTCGCTCAGTCACTTTATCTCGTCTCAGAGATACACAGAATAAACAGCATGGGCATTTCAATAAAAGGTTTATTGAACAGTTGTTATTCTCGTGTAGAATATATGAGCTGCAACAACCATTAGACAGTAGCAGAGATATATGATTAGCAGAACTATGAATATAAATGGATAGTACAGTTCTACCATCTTGCACTACGCATGAATAAATACATGAATATAAAATGCAGTGATAAAAGAAAGCGCGTACTCCTACAATGCCTATCTAGATGTACCTAAATGTACCTAGCATGTGAGTAGGTGTGTAGCCAAGAATCCCTCTAGGATTTTAGTCGAACCCCATTACCTGAAGTAAGAATGTAGGAGCCCCTCTTGGTCTCGAGCTGGACACCCCGCAAGGGATGTTCAGACCACTGTCAGCTGGAGCGTCTGCATGCAGGAGCCTCAGCGTCTCTGGTCAGTGTGTCGGCCTGGAAGTCTCGGTTCCCTCTGCTTAACATTAGCAAGAGGTGCTATATTTATACAGAAAGTATCTAGGGCTCCTTTGTCCCTTGTTGCTTGTATTAGCCATTGTTGGATTTGAGGATGACGTATGAGATGATCCGTGTACGTAGATGTGGGGAGGAAGGTGGTGTAGCTCCAGCCTGGTTTCTAAGAACCCTTATGAATATCCATTCATACTGTGTGAGTCTATTGATTGAGTTATAGGACTCTATTGTTCAGGAGACACCCTCCTTCTGCACCCAGGACTAGAACTAGGTAAAGGTTCAATCCCAAAAGGCTCGTTACAGTGTAGTGTAGGGGAGGTGATGTAGGTGAAGGGGTATGATGTTCCCCGGGCCTATATTAGGGTACCTATATGAAACATAACACCCACTCCTCTTTCGAACAGTCAACAATGATAAAAATACTAGAGGACCATTCCCTTTACTAGACAGTAGTTCATAGAACATTTTTAAAGGAGCTTCGTTAAAATATTGTTTTAAAATTATTTTAAAAACAGTTTAAAAAGGTAAAAAATTAAAAAATCTTACTACAAAAAGTAGTTGTTTGGAATTGTCACTCAAGCCACAGTCCTAATTGAGTTCGTTTATATAAGTTGAATGTCTACAAGCGTCAAAAGGCCATGCTTTTCAGCGAGAGAGTGTCAATTTTCAGGAAGTGTTCCAAATTTAGTTAATTTTAGAGAAGAATGAAAATCCGAATTCTTTCCCAGCACACGATGAGCCAATTACAGATTAAATGTCCTGTCTGGGAGACGCAACATCATCGCTGCTTGCTGCTGCAGGGGACTGTCCTTGTAACACCTCACAGTGTACGTCAATAGAGCACAGATGATATTCAGTACTGCCAGTAGCTGGTGTAGAGGCAGCCGGTGCTGTAGTCGATACCTCGGTGCTAGTGGTGGAGCTAAAGCTTACCCCGGTTGTAAAAGGCACCTGCGGATTCTCGAGGAAGGCAGCCATCAAGATGGGAATACGCTGGGGACATTGCCGAGCATGGGCCATGAAGGGTTCCAGCCTGGTATTCAAGTCCGCAGGCGTGTCCATCGCAAGTGTCAGACAGAGGTCCAACACGCATTCTTCACTGCAAAACAGGCATCGAAGAACAGGTAGGATGCAGTCCATCCAGACTGGTCTAAACGATAGGAACCAAGAGGTGCTTAGTTCCCTCAGGCGAGGTGTGCCCAGATGTTGTGCCATGCGTTCACGGTATTTCCGCTCCAGGAGCGCTTTTGCCATCTCGTTGGTAATTGGGCCGTCCATTGCGTAGTAGGTAAATGACAATCAGGACTCCCGCTATTGATAGCAGGATCAGAGGTAGACCTCCAAAAATGCTTCCAAATACGGAGTGTATAAAGTTCGGGATAACTCCGAGGATTGTCTGAAAGGTGCTAAGAAGTCCTGACCCTATGGTCTTAGGTGTACAATACCACTCGTATCAGACATATTAAAGATACGACCCACCATTTCTGCGAAATGAATGGGGCAGTTTGTACGTATCAGTGCCTGTATCTCACTCGAGGTCCTTGCGATTTGAAGATCAAAGGTCTCTCGAGCGGAGGTTAAGGGTACGGTTTGCTGTAAAAGCATGGCTTTCAGTCTGCTCAAAGTATCAAATTGTATAAAGGAAACATTCAACGAAGGCCATAACGGCACCTCCCTGACTGTACTTGTTGGGGGAAACAATACTTGCATACTGCAAGTAACCCTGGAGTTTACAGTGTCCAGATAGGCAATGCCTGGAAGCATACCACAGCAACCTTGTTTGTTCAGCATCAAGTAACTCCCATTTGAGAGCAGCTCGAATACCGGTTTGATCACGGAAGCTGGAGTCCCTTTCATGTGGCAGGACAAGTTTGCTATCGAACCATTACATGCTCCGTGCAATGTAATGTCCCGGCACATGAGAGAACCGCTCAAAGCGCTTTTGCAGTTTGTACCACTTAGAAACACTTCTCGATCTCCACTCCGGCATCGAAATCTATACGGTAAATCCCAGGATTCCCTAATGTATTCCTTACCCATTTTTTCATATTTGCCCGCCTGCCGTTGTTCAAGGCAATATTGAAACTGAAAAGTAGTGACCGGTAGAGTTATGTGGCCATGGATCAGCCATTCAGTAGACGGAGCTTCCGCTACTGTAAATGGTAGTCGGTCCAGTTTTTCAATGCGCAACATTGTATATTTAGCTCCCCTTTGAGCCATTTCAACCTGTTTATCTGTTAGATTATATTCAGAAAACAGAGACGTACTGTTTATAAAACGCCAAGGCACAAAGCCTGCGCGCAAAGATTGCAGCGTCCAGCTCAATGACATGATAGAACGTAATTCAGATTGCCCGTGTTGTAGTATGGCCAAATCTTGTTCTAGGATATCTATCGCAAAAGACACAATGTTGCCCAAAGAAAATATTCTGGAGGACAAAGTTGTTAACCTATTGTCTACCACGGCCAACGATTTTTCCAGGTTAATACGGTCTATTTCCCGTATTCTCTCTGCGGCCTCTTGTTGTGATATTTTCCACTCTTCATTATAGGCGGTGATGCAGCGCGTACAATAAAACTATTCTCCTCCTAGGTCACTTATCGGTCATCCAGGGGCAAACTATATTTTCTTACATCCACATGACGATGGGGCCCATAAACATCGCCTATCACACACACACATACACCTGGATTTCCTTTATACCTTTACGAAATTCTGTACTCCTAGGAGACACATGAGAATTTAATGGAAAACACCATTTATGTACCGCTGGAAGGAGCCGGTATATCTTATTACCTTACCCTATTGCTTTCTTTTAGTTATCTCTTAAGATATTCCTGCTCATTGGTTTGTCGATGAATCATTCATGTAAGAAATTAGTTCATAGTGACTAAGACCAGCTAAATCACAATAACCAATTACTGGTGTCACAATCATTTAGTAAACTAACCACCGAGTCGTTTGATTTAAAGAATCTTAAATTTTTATATAATTTTAAAAACATGAGGAAAATTTAGACTTTTTATTCAATTATTCATTCATTGTTAATTCAAATATTTATTACGCAAAATCAATTTTATTGCAGAAAGGAAATTTTATCATGAAGCAAAACCCTAATTACCTGCCTATCTTCCCTAATTTAGCCTAAGGATTTCTAACCTAAGTTTATGAATTAAAAATATCTTGATTCTCATACTCAACTGGAAAAATAAGACTGCAACAGAAACTTCAGCTCGTCAGCATCAGCTACCTGCAACCCGTCTCATCTAACAGTCTTTCAATATCTCCCGCTCAGTAAATGGATCGATCAGGACCACCAAACACTGGAAGCCACCAACACCAACACGACTCTGACTGCGACTCTCCAACTCCGACCGTGACTGTGACCCCCTCCCACTAAGAGTAGGCCCTCTTATACCCTAATTCTAACTTTGCTAACTAATTGTTGCAACATTAATAACACGCTTTTCTTTCATTGGTCCATTCATTTCATCTATTCATTCTTTAATCAAGTTGTCTCGGATCCAACTGGTCCTTGGAATGTATATGATCATTTCCTTTCTCACAGTTCAAGACATGTTTCCATCCGCTTCGATCAGTACATTTGTAACTTCTTTCGATACATTCGAGAACTCTGCAGGCATTGTCCTTTCTCTTAAAATGGTTTCCCACGGTTCCTTGCTGATCACCACGGCACACTATCAGTTCAATTAGGTCACATCAGCCTTGACCATTCTCGCATCCTAGCCTCTCAGCAACATAACGAGGTTAGCTTTTCTCCAACTTTCTCCCTTGTCACGTGTTTCCCCGCACTTGCGCACTTCATTAACCGGCAGCCATTTTATATCGCCACTCGTTTATACTTAGAAGCACTATTTTGAAATAAACAAAACATAATTAAAATAGAGAAACATAGCCTTTTCGTTTCCCTCCCGTCATCTACGTACCCCAATTAGTTATTACCTAGCAGAAAGCAACATTTAAGCTGTTCCTTACTTACCATCGCTATTGTTTTTGCAACGACACTTTTATATTCTATGAAGCACAAATCATGCATTTATTATAAAATTAGTACGCAATTATTTTAATGTTATAATTAGACACACAGACATTCGTTAATAGATTATTCAGCACATATACTTGCGTATTACCCTTCCCCCACGTACAGTGTTCATTAATACGTTTAAACGAACATTTTATTAATTATTTATAAAATTTGTTAGGGGTTAAAAAAAATTATTTTCTCTGCTCCATCAACACCCCCCTTTGGTGATTTTTAAATCACCACATAAAACCCAAGTCATACTTCTTTTTCAGGCAGCATATGTCTTTTCATCCTTTTGCTTTTTGTTAGTTACACATCTGTTTCCCTTTCATCTTGTCTTCTTGTCTCTTTATACATGCTTTCTTTCATTTTCTCTAACTCAATTTCACCCATTTCTCTCTCTCTCTCTTTCATTATTCTGTTATTTCTTTTTATCTTATTTTGTCTTATTTTTCTTTTTATACACGTTATTACAATTTTCAACACCATGGCTAACAATATTACTACAGTTGCTATTATTATAACTTTCCCTATCATTAGTCTACTCATCCTGGTTAACCAATTTGCTACGGAAGAAAACCCTCTACCAAGTTTTCCCAACACACTTTCAACCTCCAGTGGAACTAGTTCTTTGTGCAAATTTGTAATATTTGTAATATACTTCTGTATATTTTCACTTTTATCAGGAATGTAAGTGCAACAATGTTGGACTTTCAGCATTCCACAGACTCCACCCTCTTTTGCCAAAAGAATATCAAGGGCAAGCCGATTTTGCATCACCATAGCTCTCATGGCAACCATTTCGGTATTTACCATCAAGAACCCTCCCGCAGTATCTGTAGACAAACGATCTACTACTGTGGATAACTTCCGAATTTTAAATGCATTCAAAGATATTCCCACTGCTGGTATTAATGCTCCAAAAATATCACCTACAATTTCTGAAAAACTTTCCCTCTTTCTACGTGTAAAGCTATTAATCATCTTGTATGTTCCTTTTTCTTCTCTGTCCATATGAAAGAATTTTGGAAAGACCAGGCCTACATAGCAAGTTCCATACCAATGGTCCGGTAACCTGTAATAAGCTCTATTCCCACAAATATAATAGATACCTGGAAATATTGGATCTTTTCCACCTTTGAATCCCCAACCTCCCAAAATTTGATAATTGTCATGGCAGATACTGGAACCTACAAAGTAATTGTCATAGACTGTCTTATTTCTCCTAATACACAACTTTCCTGTTTGCGGCCAATCTAATGTCATTGCTGCATTTATCTTTTCCCTTCATGATTTCCTTCCTCAAACGTCCATAGATGTGTTCCTTCCTCTTTTATTGCTTCTTTTTGAAATTTCATTCTTCTTTCTTCAACCATTTCTAAAAATACCTTTTCTTCTTTCTTTAATTCACAGGTAAGGTTGTTCTTAGCTATTTCTTCTAAGGTTAATTTTCTATGTTCTAGAAAGAATTCTCCTAAAACTTTTGCTTGTTTTACTTTGTTAAGTTCTGGTACTACCGGAACGTTTGCAAAAATCTTATCTATATCAGTATAATAAGACTCTAATCTACCTGTTTTATAAAATAAACTTGCTATTACACTACAGGTTATTCCATAAGTTAGAGGTAGGTGATGATAAGTCACACCTTCTGACACTGATGCAGGCAACTGCATACAAACATAACAATCTCTCACATCCATTGTCTCTACATATTCGTACAACAATTTTGTAAAAACATTTTTAGAAAAGTCTGTTTCTGACTTATCCTTATGTAATTCTGCATTACTTCTTAAAATAACTGGTTCTTTAATATTAGTTTCTTTTTCTTGTTTAGTATCATTCTTCGCTTCTATTACAGCTAAACTAATAGGAATTGTGATTGCTAAAACTATCCATACGGTCATTAATAAACCTGTACAAAAGCAGCACATTTTACACCATCTTTTTACAAACTCACATTTATCTCTTCTATCCCTAGTATTTTCCATTTTGCTTTTACCTTTTTGTTAAGTATCAGAAAATTGTGTCACTACACCTCAGAAATGACTTAGATGCCACTCTGCTTTTAAAAAGTCTTTGCTTGGTACTTTCTTTTAATTCTCTCCAGAATTCTTTCGTTGTCACATCCGGTGATTTGTCACATCCAGTAAAATTGTCATGTCCGGCAGAAGCACTATAAGTCTTCACTTCAGGTTTGTTGCATCTCACCTTTACCCATTCGATTTCTTAGTCTCGGGTTCTCGTGAGTGTTTCCTTCTTCTTTGTAATCCGTCAATGCGATATATAGCCACTCAGGTGACTTGTACTTTGCATTCACTTTCTTCGTTCTTTTAGACTTTTGCAGTCGTTTTCCACTTGGCTTTTCTTGTCCCTTTTGACTTGTTATTTCATTCACTTGTTCAGCACTTTTTTCTCCTGTTCTTATTAATCTATATCTCAATTTTCTTATATAGTTGCTGGGCCAATTATCTCCTTTTCTTGGCCTTTTGGCTTCACCTTCTTTTTCTTCTCTTTCTGATTTCCAATTTCTTTTTCTTGATTCAGTTTTTGTTTTCTCCTTTTCTCCACTCCCTTCAGATTCGGTTTCAACTATTTCACTATTGTCTCTTATTTTGAAGCTTATGATCTCGTCGTCTCTTACTGGTGGATCTTTTTTCTCCTTCTTGTGTTCCTTATTACTGTCCCACCTCGGTGTTCTTCCGATTTGGTATTTTCCTCACTCTCTACTTCTAAATTTCCCTGTTCTTTTGTTTCGCTATCTGTCCCTATTGCTCCTCGGGGTTCTTCTCGATTCTCTAACTTTTTGTGTACTTATTTCCCTACTTCGTCTATTAATATTGTTTCTGAAGGATTTCCACCATAACTTGTACTTGGTTGCTCATCTAGATGATTTTCTTGTTCATTTTCTTCTCTAATTGGTTTATAACCCCAAGTTCTCCTTCGAAATTCTTCACAGTTTGCAACTGAATCATCAGATCCTGAACTTGTGTCAGATATTTCCAGATGTCGACTTACAGGTCGATCTTCAGGTTCTGGAATTTCTGAATTTCTTCCTTCTTCTTCTTCCTCCTCTTCTTCTCTAGAGGTGCTCGCAGTTGGGGTTTCCAGATGTCGACTTTTAGGTCGATCTTCAAGTTCTGGCACCCTTTCTCTTATTCCTGTTATCCCAGTCGTTAAACTTTTATCCCACACTTCCAGACGTCGACTCACATGTCGAATAGTAGGTTCTTGAACTCTGATTGTGTGGCTGGCATGGACCCAGTTCTTTACTCCTGCACACTTGACTGCAGTCGTTGTCACTAGGATTACCTGTCGTGGCTCGTCCCAGCGAGGAACTAGACAGTTTCTTCTCCTGTGGATTTTTATGCGGACCCAGTCTCCTGGATTCAAGTCGTGGGCTGGTTTTCTTTCAAGAGTGGTCGCATGTGGTCCAACCTGATGAAACACAGAACGCACCACATCAGCCAGTCCCTTGCAATAATCCAGTACTAGATCATCAGTTATAGTCAATAACTTGTTGACAGGTACTTGTGCTTGTCTCATTGCTCGTCCCATGATCATCTCATGAGGACTAAGTCCAGTTTTCTTTTCAGGGATGCTTCTGATGGTCATCAGAACAAGGGGCAGTGCATCTGGCCATTTGAGTCCTGTAGCTTGACACATTTTTCCTAATCTGTTCTTAATTGTTCCATTAATTTGCTCTACTACCCCAGAAGCCTCTGGTCTGTATGCACAATGTAGTTTTTGTTTAATACTCAATGCTTCACAAATCAATTGGATCAACTCATTTTGAAAATGAGTTCCTCCATCTGTCTCAACCGTGACTGGAAAACCATACCTTGGACTGAACTCTCGCAGCATAAGTTTTGCTACCGTTGTTCCATCATTCCTTCTAGTGGGGTATGCCTCCACCCAACGAGAAAACAAACAGACGACCACTAGAACATATTTTAGTCTGTTACAAGGGGGCATTTCGATAAAGTCCAATTGCATTCTAGTGAACGGACCTCCTTCTCGTCCTATTGTTCCTAGACTCACTATTGTCTTTCTTCCTGGATTAAACTGCTGACAAATAAGACATCTTTGACAAAGACTTTCAGCTATCGCTCTGAATTTTGGGTTATACCAGGTTTGTCTGAAAAGTCTGATCATTGCATCTCTCCCAATATGAGCTTGTCCATGGTACATCCGTGCCATGTCTGCAATCATGCTATCAGGCATAACTGGTCTTTCATCTCTGTATACCCACACACCATTATTTTCCTGTATTCTACATCCTGCTTTTATCCAGTAATCTTTTTCCTCATCATTTGCAGCTTCCTGTAACTGTCTCACCTCATCCCATGTCTCGACAGTGTTAGTAAAAAGCAAAGGAGAAGAGATATGCTCCCTTTCTCTATTCTTATTTAGGGACACCATGTTCTCTGCACAATATCTGGCAATCTCGTCAGCATAATTATTTCCAACAGCTATGTAATCTTCGTTTTTCTTATGTGCCTTGCACTTCACTACAGCTATTTGTTTAGGCAGCTGTATCGCCTCAAGCAGCTTTTTAACAAAATCTCCATTTCTAATAGGTGTTCCTGCAGACGTCAAGAAACCTCTTTGTGACCAAATCTGACCGAAGTCATGCACAATACCGAAACCATACTGGCTATCGGTCACAATCGTAACTCGCACATTTCTTCCCAATTTACATGCTTGAATCAAAGCAATCAGTTCCGCAACTTGTGCAGACCTTATTCCTTTCAGACAAGACGCTTCCATCACAGTTGCCACTGTGCACACTGCGTAAGCAGCGCTTAAAACTCCTTCTTTCGTTCTCAAACATGAGCCGTCCACAAACATGACATAATCTGATTCCTTTAACGGTTCATCTTTTATGTCAGCTCTTGGTTTTGTACAATATTCCAGCACATTCAGACAATCATGATCTACTTCGTCTTATTCAATTATACTCTCTTCATCTGGCAATGATGTTGAAGGATTCACATTCATGCATCTATCTATGGTCACATTTTCAGCACTCAAGATTACTTTTTCGTACTTAGTCAGCCGACTATGTGTCATGTACTGTGTTTTTGTTCTTGTCAAAAGAATTTCTACTGAATGGGGAACATATACTCTCAGTGGATACCCCATCACTATACCTTCACTTTGTTCCAGACTTACACAAGTAGCAGCAACTGCTTTCAGACATCCGGGCAACGCTTTCGCTATAGGATCTAAGACAGCTGAAAAATAAGCAATTGGTCTCTTCATTGTTCCATGTTTTTGTACCAGTACTGAAAACGCACATCCGTCTCTTTCACTGCAGTACAGTTCAAAATCCTTCTCATAATCAGGCATGCCTAAAGCAGGGGCCTCACACAATTTCTTTTTCAACTCTTTGAAAGATTTCATTTCTTCGTTATTTAACTCAAAAGGGTCTCTTACATCTTTCTTGGTCAATTTTTGTAATGGTTTAGCAATCAAGGAGAAACCACTTATCCATTGTCGACAATATCCAAACATTCCCAGAAACATTCTTACCTCTCTTTGCATCATTGGTGCTCTCATTCCTTGAATCATTCTTACTCTTTCTGTCGCTATCTTTCGCACTCCTTTCTCAATTTTATGCCCTAAATATTGAACTTCTTTTTGGCAAAATTACAATTTTGAAGGGGACACTTTATGTCCTCTTTTCTCTAGATGGTTCAGTAAAGCAATTGTATCACTTACACATGCTTCTTTTGTTTTCGATGCCACCAACAGGTCATCGATATACTGCACCATCACTGACTTTTCTGGCATTTTCAAATCTTCCAGAGATTTCTTTAAAATCTGATTAAAGATTGAGGGGCTTTCTGTATACCCCTGAGGAATTCGGCACCATGCCAAAATACGCTCTCCGAACCGGAACGCAAATAATGGCTGGCTATCTGGATGCAAAGGAATAGAGAAAAATGCATGACACAAATCTATCACTGTGTACCACTCAGCTTCGTGTGGAATTTGATATAGAATTACTGCAGGGTTTGGCACTATTGGACAACAAGGCACAACTATTTTGTTGATCTTTCTCAAATCCTGTACTATTCTATATGTTCCGTTTGGCTTTTTCAGTCCCATTATAGGTGAATTACATGGACTGCTCATTATTTCTTTTAGAATTCCCTGTTCGATCATTTTATTTATTACAGGAGTTATTCCTTCAATTATTTCTGGAGTTAACTTGTACTGTGGCGTATTCGGGTAAGTTGTTCCTTCTTTTACTGTTACTTTTACTGGATCAACTTCTTTCATTAATCCAATATCTTCTCCTGTAAAATCCCACACATTTTCTTTCACTGCAATTTTTAGTTCTTCTGGAAGTTTTTCTGCATCAAATGCAGGAAACAAACCATTCATTTCAGGTTCCTGATTCATCAAAGTTACTTTATACAATACATCTTCGTCTGAGGTCTGAAATCCAATTCCATCTGGTGTACAATAAATTGTGCAATTCATCTTGCACAAAAGGTCACGACCTAAAAGATTTACAGGACTACAATCGCACACTACAAATCTATGCATTTTGCTAAAAGAACCAATTTTTACTTCCACTAATTCTGTAAGTGGTGTTTTAATCTGCTGATTTGCTACTCCTACCACTTGGATGTATTCACCTGAGAGAGGAAGGTTTGGAATTTCCACTGATCTAACAGTAGAACGGGTAGCTCCAGTATCGACAAGGAATGTTACATTTGCACCATTCACTTCTCCATCCACAAAGGGACCAGACTGATCTACCTCTAGAGTTGCGCCAAGTACGCACTCTTTTCCCTCTCCTGGGCACCGTCATAAACTTTCATCCCACGTCTCATCCTCACTTTGTCGCAACCAATACTGAGAAATGTTGGCTGCTCGCGGCAACTGTGTTACCTGCTCTCCTCCGTAGAATCCTGTTTCTGTACTGTATCTTTGATGGTTAACAGTGTTGGGAAGTGGTGGTTGTGGCACCTGACCTTGTTGAACAACTACCTCATTCTGCACCTGTGGAGTTAATGATTGATTTTCCGGATTAGGTTTAGGTGGGAACTTACACTCGTTTCTCCAATGCCCTAATTTTCCGCAATTATGACAGGGCCATTTCTTCTTTGCCTCCTCTAGACTCACTTGACCTTTCCCTTTACCTATGTTAGGTCGCGTTTTATTCTGTCCTGCTTCATTCCCACTATTATTATCCAATTGAGCTTCTTGTTTTTCTGCCACTTTCACCTGTGCCCACATTGCCTTCTCTTTCAATTTACGCTGTCTACTCTCAATATCATCACTGCAATACTTAGCATACCTCAGTACCTCGTCTACTGTGCCATTCTGCCAATTAATCATATGCTGTTTAATCATTTCACTAATCTCTGGTTTCAACCCAAACACAAATCTGTACACAAAATGACTCATATCTTTTTCACTTAATTCCTCATATCCACTATACTGCTTGAAAACCAACAACAACCTCTCATAATAGGCGTGTACAGACTCCTTACTTTCCTGTGTAGTTCTATCGATTTTTACCTAATCTGTTTCTTTAGGAGGAATCTTATTTTTCAAAAAGGTAATCACCTTATCATACTTCTTCATCACCTCAGGACCTGGAGCTCCTGTCTTAGGATCTCTTGGATATTCTGTAGTTGGCCAGTCAACTGTAATTTTACACTCTGACCATAAATCAGTTGGTACCACTATGTCAAATAATCCATCTAAATCTATCCACAACACTTTTGAAACCTTTACAAACCTCTCTACTTGTCGGTACCATTCAACTGGTTTCTCTCTTAGCTTCGGAAAGTCATTTGTGAATGACAGTATATCCTGCCTAGTCCAGGGAACATGCACATAACTACCACCTGGAGTTTCTCTCATAGGGTATTCTCTGGCAACAGGTTCTTTTTCAGTTATCATAAAAGCCAAAGAAGGTTTGTCTGTAGTTTTCTCATTCTTCTTTGTCCATCTAACTTTCCATCTGTCCACATCACCCCATTTTCTCAGTAACACAATTAACTCTTTTATCTGGGTCAGCCTTCCTGCCGTGTTCAAATTTTCAATATCTTTTTCACAAAAGTCTACTCTATAGGGTTTCTGCAATGTTTTCACTTTCGCAAAGTCTATTCCAATTTCACTGGCTACCTCTTCTAGTTTGTCATGTAAATTCTTTGCTCTCCATGTAATACTTTTGCACAGAAACATTATTTCATCATCCTGGTAATTTTTTATCTTTTCTGTACCAATCGTTCCTAGAATTAATTCTTCCATGTCAATTTTTAACCTAATTACATCTAATGGTTTTTCTTCTGGTTCTTTTATTTTAAATGCCTTCATCCACTCATTTAACTCATCAGGAGTCGGACCTATGGGTGTATTATTTAGTTCTATCCAATTACCACTCTTTTCAGGAGTCTCTGTTGCAGATTCTGTTACCATATGCATTTTCCTACCATTGCACTCATTCACAGTCAAATTTGTAGGTGGACTTGGTCTGTAAGTACTAGCCAAATTACTTGTACTTGCACTTGGTTCCATCCTTTCTTTTTCTCTCTGAAATTGTGAACTCATGGGAATCACTAAAGATCGTTCATCAATTTTCTGATTCTCAAAAACTGGTATTACTGGACCTATTGTTACAGGCACAGTCACTGCTTCCATATTTTTCGTTAATTCTCTAATCTTCTCAGTTAGTTCTTTTGTTGTCCTTGCTAGTTCGCTTGCATTGTCGCTTTCTATTCCTTCATTTTGTGAAGTTCTCATTTGATCTTGTGACCTATTTATTTCAATTCTTTTTACCGGACTTTTATTTCGCATAGTCTCTATTAGCGGCGCATTTGGTGTCACCACTGTAGAACTCTGCTGATACGGAGGTGGATTTCTATTTAAAATATCTTCCAGCAATTCATCATCCGTTTCGCTCTCATGCATATATTTCTCCCTCTCCATATGTTTCTTTTTCTCAGTACGTTTTCTCTTAGTCTCTTCCTCAACTGTAAAAGCCGGAAACAAACCTCCTGTCATGTTAGCACATCTCCATCGTTTTATTCTATCCTCATGATTTATTCCCCACATTCTTCCAGGCATAAACTCATGATCTCTTAAACCTCTGAATCTCTCTCGCTCATACATCTCATCCTCCCATTCTGTCAACGCTTCAAATTGTGTCGGTCTAGGTCTAGGTTCTAGATTTGTCATCTTTTCTCGCAAATTTCGCAAAACCGCTACACTAAATGAACCATTCTCAGGGAAAGCTAATGCGCCATCATTCTTCGTATACTTTGCCCAATTTTCCAACCATATGCATGTATGATATCCATATTTCAGCATCATATGTGAAGCTGCTGATTTCGGCGGAGGAATTACTTGTCCCTCTCTAGTCACAACCTTTTTGTCTTTCTTAAAGAAATTCTTTATTTTTGTCGTCCATGACGTTCTCTCCCTTTCATACTCGTAATACGGCATGTTTTCGATTTGTTTTTCTCTTCAAACCAGCACTGTTCCGTGTACGGAACTTCAACCAATTACAGCGCGACTCACACTAACGCACCAATCAGAACAATTCCCTTCGTCCGCGAACCAACCAATCCTAGCGCGGCACTTTTCTACGTCACTCTTGACTCTGTGTTCACGTGACTAGCGCACTATCCAATCCTAGCGCGGCACTGTCGATGTCCCTCCTGCTCTTTTACCCCTCTTTTACAAAAATTTATCGGCAATTTTTCTTTTCACTGTTTTCTTCGTTAGTTACAACAATTAAAACAATTCCATAGTCTGATTCGCTAAACAAAAGTGACAGCTTTGTCCTTTTACACAAGAATCCTGTATTTCCAGTAGGCAGCGCTTACCTCTACCCTACCACAGAATTATTTACTCTCGCCGATAAAGTAGCACTTCCCTCTACCTTACCCTTCTTTCAAGCAAACAATTAACTCGTTTCTCTGGGGATAAGACACATGTGGAGACTAGGCTCCTGAGAATTAAGGCCAAAGTTTCACAAGAAAACTTGATTTGCTATCTCAGTTATACACCTTTCGTACAGATAATCCCTAACATAACACAACCTGTGTTATTACCAAAATGAATTCAGACCATGTACCAAATTCCATGTGACTTCTCTTGCCACACGTGTTCCACTTCCTACATCCCAGAAGCGTGAAAACTCACATATAACATAACACGACTCAACATATAGTATTAGTCATAATAAAAAAATAATCAATAATCAATAATCACTAAACTAATCTATAGAAAACCATAACTCTGCTACCAAGAAATCTGATGCAGCGCGTACAATAAAACTATTCTCCTCCTAGGTCACTTATCGGTCATCCAGGGGCAAACTATATTTTCTTACATCCACATGACGATGGGGCCCATAAACATCGCCTATCACACACACACATACACCTGGATTTCCTTTATACCTTTACGAAATTCTGTACTCCTAGGAGAAACATGAGAATTTAATGGAAAACACCATTTATGTACCGCTGGAAGGAGCCGGGATATCTTATTACCTTACCCTATTGCTTTCTTTTAGTTATCTCTTAAGATATTCCTGCTCATTGGATTGTCGATGAATCATTCATGTAAGAAATTAGTTCATAGTGATTAAGACCAGCTAAATCACAATAACCAATTACTGGTGTCACAATCATTTAGTAAAATAACCACTGAGTCGTTTGATTTAAAGAATCTTAAATTTTTATATAATTTTAAAAACATGAGGAAAATTTAGACTTTTTATTCAATTATTCATTCATTGTTAATTCAAATATTTATTACACAAATTCAATTTTATTGCAGAAAGGAAATTTTATCATGAAGCAAAACCCTAATTACCTGCCTATCTTCCCTAATTTAGCCTAAGGATTTCTAACCTAAGTTTATGAATTAAAAATATCTTGATTCTCATACTCAACTGGAAAAATAAGACTGCAACAGAAACTTCAGCTCGTCAGCATCAGCTACCTGCAACCCGTCTCATCTAACAGTCTTTCAGCATCTCCCGCTCAGTAAATGGATCGATCAGGACCACCAAACACTGGAAGCCACCAACACCAACACGACTCTGACTGCGACTCTCCAACTCCGACCGTGACTGTGACCCCCTCCCACTAAGAGTAGGCCCTCTTATACCCTAATTCTAACTTTGCTAACTAATTGTTGCAACATTAATAACACGCTTTTCTTTCATTGGTCCATTCATTTCATCTATTCATTCTTTAATCAAGTTCTCTCGGATCCAACTGGTCCTTGGAATGTATATGATCATTTCCTTTCTCACAGTTCAAGACATGTTTCCATCCGCTTCGATCAGTACATTTGTAACTTCTTTCGATACATTCGAGAACTCTGCAGGCATTGTCCTTTCTCTTAAAATGGTTTCCCACGGTTCCTTGCTGTTCACCACGGCACACTATCAGTTCAATTAGGTCACATCAGCCTTGACCATTCTCGCATCCTAGCCTCTCAGCAACATCACGAGGTTAGCTTTTCTCCAACTTTCTCCCTTGTCACGTGTTTCCCCGCACTTGCGCACTTCATTAACCGGCAGCCATTTTATATCGCCACTCGTTTATACTTAGAAGCACTATTTTGAAATAAACAAAACATAATTAAAATAGAGAAACATAGCCTTTTCGTTTCCCTCCCGTCATCTACGTACCCCAATTAGTTATTACCTAGCAGAAAGCAACATTTAAGCTGTTCCTTACTTACCATCGCTATTGTTTTTGCAACGACACTTTTATATTCTATGAAGCACAAATCATGCATTTATTATAAAATTAGTACGCAATTATTTTTATGTTATAATTAGACACACAGACATTCGTTAATAGATTATTCAGCACATATACTTGCGTATTACCCTTCCCCCACGTACAGTGTTGATTAATACGTTTAAACGAACATTTTATTAATTATTTATCAAATTTGTTAGGGGTTAAAAAAATTTATTTTCTCTGCTCCATCAGCGGCATAGATGCCAGCATATATGAAACGTTTCTGACGTTGTTTCCTGGGACCTTGTAAAAAATCCCTAAGATCCATGTCTTGTGAGAGTAAGGCTAAGTGTTGTTTCACTTCCGTTAGTGTTGAGGTTTCTAGCCAATCAAGGCACAACTTCCCAACACTATAGGATGTCACTACCCTTGGATGTTCTCTTTGTACATAACGTGGGTCTGGCCTGTGGATACTGTACCCTTCGGAAATACCCAACAATCGTTTATGACATATGTTTGTGTCTAAGGGCCAAACCACCCATTTTTCCCAATTTGGGTCTGATCTATTGTACTTTCAAATGTCATCTACTGTTGCCCCTTCCTGTAAAGTCAAATTTTGCCACCCTCCCATCTGTGATGGTGTTGGAAATCGAGGTGTGTTCCGGTCCTTGACCTTGGCTAATCCAAGACAAGATGTCTGTTGCACAGTTTCGTTTAGAAATATCATCTGCTGTGGAATGAGGCATGCTCTAAATAGCGCTTCTGTTCCCTGGACTTGCCAGTCCCTAGAACCCCAGTCTGATTTTAAGTCTATTGTGTCCTTCCATAGGTCAAAACCTTGTTCAGACAGTTGGGCAATAAAGGAAGCAGAGTAAATCTGTTTGGTATTTGTCAACATAATTTTCAGTGCTGATGTTGGTCTAACCTTAAAATAATATGAGGTTAAGTGGTGTTAAAACCTGAAAAATATGAAAATTTCTGTGCAAATGTATGCGAACTACCTTTTGGTGGTGTTGGGCAATGTTCCCACTGATGGTACTCAAACACATTTCTAGATTAAATAGATTTGTGCAGAAAATGATGACCATAATGTTGGTAACAGTACAAAGTGTCATAGTCTGAATTACTTTCTAACATTTCAGTGTTCGGAAATGCAGCAGTTTTTTCTAAATCAGACAACATGTTATTAACTGTTTCAGAGTCCCAATCATCAGAAACTGTACTGGAGGTAATGATATCACTTAATGAAATTTTAAATAAATGAGAAATTTTTAAAAGTTCAGTCGGACCGAATATTTCGAAATCAACTCTGTCCCAAACTATACCGTCCGGTATAGGAACCGCTGTGATGTTCACTGATAACAAGTCTCTCTGTTCACGATGAGACGATTGATGTGGTTTTAAAATCAAATTAACTTTCGGGGCTGTAGAGCTTTGCTGAAGATATCGTCCATTAATAAGCATGCTAAAAGTTATTACTAAGCCTAGCCAGAAAAGAAAAAATAGAATCCCAGTAATTACCCAAAGTTCAATCCAAGGTGATACCAGGTAAGTCTTTGGCTTGCTGTTTACTTAACTTTTGGGCTGGCGTCATTTCCGGTTCACTTGGATCTAAAGAAAACGTATCAAAGTTCATGAAGTAGCCAGAAGCAGTTCGATCAATTGTAGGAATTACATCGGGATTTGTTGAAATCGCATTTTGCTCTTGTCGAGGCATGTTGATGTAGACGTCTGTATTTGGTCTGATTGCAACCTGAGTGTTGTTTTGAGTTTCATTTTGTAGATGAACTTCGGGTTCAAGGGGAACGAGTTCCATAGCATTGTTGCTTAGTCCTTCATTCCTCACAGGAGGCTCTTCAAAGGTGATGAGTCTTTCTGTTTGAACTTCTTGGATTGTAGCGAGATGAGGGCGTCTGCTACTGTGGAGTCCACGAGGCCTACTGTTCAGTATTGGCCACATAGTATGGTTTGATTAAGTCGATTGAGACAAATCTTTTTTCCTTTTTCCCGGCAAGAGGCGGCAAAAGAACAGTTCATGTTCCTTGAATTGCTAGGACAGGTACAGGTTTTCTGTATGATGGTCCAATTCTTTTTTGTCCGCTATTTTCTCTCTGACCAGATCCCCACTTTTTGGGATCCAGACAGGTCTTGCCGTGTTTGCCTTGACTTCCCCAGTGGCGGTCTGTTTCTGGACAACGTTGCTTTGTTGTGTCCTGGATTCATTTAGATCCTGTAAAACAGCCAAACGATCATGGATATCAAATGGTTTCTCATCCGCCACTGCGCCTTCATACTCAAGATCAGCTACCCACATTCTCGTCCCAAATAGGACCTCATATGGAGTGACACCCCGTAGAGAGTTTCTTGGCTGGTTATTAAGTGCTCTTTGGACCCCATAAAGGTGACTGACCCAACTACCGCCCTTGCCTAATACCCTAGCTGTTAAAGATTGCTTTAAGTCCCAGTTTTTCCTCTCCGCAACCAAATTTCCCTCAGGATGGTACGGAGAGGAGTACCGCAGTGCAACGCCCATACTTTTCATTGCCTCTTTGTAAGCCCGAGAGCTAAACGCCGGGCCACGGTCAGAATGTAACGTGCTAACTGCGTATGTCCCGATAAAGACTCGCAAATCTTTTATAACAGTTCGAGCGTCAGCCGAGCGCTGAGGCCAAACCCATAGGAATCTTGAGCAGGAATCCACTGCAACCATGATATACTTGTAAGCCCCATCAGATTGTAGGGGGCCGCAGTGGTCCAGATATACACATGCGAGAGGTTTGTCAGATATTAGTAATGGTGTCTGCGCCGGGCGTGTTCTGGTGGAGCCTTTCATCTGTTGACAGATGTCGCATTTCAAGACATAGTCTTTAGTTTGCTTTGTTAGACCGGGCCACCAATAGCGCTGTTTCAACAATGAAATAGTCGCTTTAACGCCTGCATGTGAAGAGCCCAAACCCTCGTGTGCTGCTCGTATTAAACCTTGCCTACGATCCATATTTGGTATTACTCTATCCCCCACTCCATGAATCTGAGCATATGGAATGTTGTTTGCATCTAACTTGTAGGTGTACTTGAGTGGAAATTTCTTTGGTACTGCTCCGCTGTTTTTGCTTGAAGCAATGACAGCGACCATAATCTCACCGTCTATTCTCATTTTTGAACGAGTGATTGCAGCTACGGAAACCGTTCGCACAGCCCCCTTTGCGGCTTCGTCAGCCAATGAATTCCCTTCAACGTGAACGCCATCACGCTGATGACTCAGTGTGTGTATCACGTGAGCCCTTGGTAGGTCGTTTTTCAACTCCACTACCTGTTCCCATAGCATTTTATGCTTAATTGTGCCACCTTTTGCATCTTTAAACACGTTTAGTTCCCAATTCTGTAAATACTCATTGTATGACTGCACACAGTAAAAGGAATCACACACAATTAGTGTGGGGAATTCGTGATCCGTATTTATCAGTGCCAGTATCAGTGCTTTTAACTCTGCCAACTGTGCCGTGCAGTCTCCTAGAGATTGCGTTTTGGTGCAACTTGGATGGAACTTTCCATCTCGCATGCGACCTTTAATGACTGCCCACGCTGCGCTATATTGTTGCTTACTCCCTATGGCCGGTTGAGCAGATCCGTCAGTCTAAATAATATATTCATACTGATCAAGAGACAATATTTCATTAGGTAGAGGATATTCTTGTTCGTATTGCAGAAATGCTTGTGTTTTTAGACTTGAGTCAAATTTGTATTCAACGTCCGATGCAGTAAGAGAATTAGCCCATTGTATCCATCTTGGATGTAAGGCTTTTGCGTTTGGAATGCTTGCCTTTGTAACAGCTTCTAAAGCTGGTACTGGGCTAACGACAATTATGCGTTTCCCCTGAGCCAGTGCTCTTTCTCCTGCTACAGCGGTCTGAACTGCTGTCAGGATTTTTCTGTTGAAGTAAAACGCATTTCTGCGTTTGTGTACAGGTATGACTTGTATGCGATTGGTACTGTTTCGCCTTCATTGAAGGTTAAGTAAGTGTACCCGCATTGACCCGCTATTACACGGATCACCAAGTTGTGTGCGTTTACGCGTGTCTGTAAGTGTTTAGAAGCAATCATGTCTTCTTGTAATGAACGTAGGATATTTGAATGTTCCTGTGTCCAATGTCTGACTGAAAAGTCAGCTTTGATTAAGTCGTAGAAAGGTTTTACCTTTTCTGCGTAATCTAAAATGTATGTTCTGCCGAAATTTAGGAATCCCAGTATTGATTGTAGATTTTTTAATGATTTTGGTGGTTGGAGCAGCGCACACTTTTCTAAAAAGTTAGCTGCCAGGCTTTTCCCTTCACTTGAAAGCTCGTATCCTAAAAACAGGACATTGAGGTGGGCTATTTTAGACTTCTTAAAATTAAATTTGTAGCCCTCAAAGGCGAATCCCATTATAATGGTGCTCACCCTGGTCAAGTGCCTTTTTAAGTCATCGTCCGTCAGATAAATATCATCCACATAGGACAATGCTTCCTCATCAAAATTTTGGAGTAACTCTGTTACTCTTGCTGAGAAGACCCCCGGGCTGTTCTTATACCCCTGGGGGAGATGACAAAATTGCCGCTGGGACCCCAACGATGAGAATGCGGTCAAATACCTGCTTTCAGGCGCTATATTTTGGCAGAAAAATCCATTTGAGATGTCAAGTGTTGTTTTGTATTTTTTCCGCACAATGTTATTCATTAATGCGGCACTGTGTGCATTTTGGACAGCGAATGTCTTTGTGCATGAGTTTAAATGTCTGTAATCTAAGACTAGACGATATGTGTTGACCGGTTTTGATACAGGAGACAAAGGGTTGTTCATTGGTGAGGTGCATGTTTCAATCATCCCTTGGTATTCAAGTTGATCTAAGATCTCCCTGACCTGTTTTTTAGCTTCTTGCTTTATTGGGTATTGCCTCTGAGCATTTGGTGAAACGTTTAACGGGATCACGTGGTGGGTTGAATCCTCATCCCCACCGGCATGATTTTTGTACAATGCTGGAGCTAGGGCAACCGCCCACTCCTGTGCATATGCATGTTTAAGATGTGTGGGAACGTGGTAGGAGAATGATGGAAAAATTACAGTTTCTCCCCTGGGGCACTCCATAACGAATGTTAGCGGCCAATCTTGTTCTGCTAATAGGGTGTCATAACCAGATGACAGATTTTCCCAAAAGAGACCTTTAACTTTCCTGGGCTTGTCCCCCTCCATTTGGAGTGTTATTTCGTGTAACTTATGTGGGACGCTCACCCTTGTGTCTGGTGTTTCCACCGTGATGTAATCATTCAAGTCCGCTGTCACCAGAAATTCCTTCAGGTTCTGGCGAGCTATTGTTACTTCTGCTGCACTGTCTAGCATCGTCAGAGCCCATTCCCCGTTCAAAAGCTGCGTCCTCAGAATTCTGGGCATGTCTGATCTTTATGCCTGCAACTTTCTTCTTCTTAAACTGAGGTTTTGATTTTGGCTTTTCTTCTTTTTTGGAAGTATAGTCTTGAGCGTGTTGCTTGTCTCTGGACTTCGTACACTCTTCTTTGTGTTCTGACCGTCCTTCTCTCTCTGAGTTTTTCGTCGAGCCCTGAAAGGAACGAGAGGAACGTGTATCAGTATCCTGATGCCTGTCAGGTTTCCTAATATTATCCCTATTCCTGAGGTTATACCTCTTTTCAGAGGGCTCCTGTGGAGGAGATCTGCCTCTGGATTGAGATCTGTTTTTAAAATTTTGTTGTTTTTTATTATCCCACTTCTTTTTAGAAGAAGCAGGTGTCTGCTTGGTAGTGTCCTTTTCAGGACTGCCCATCAGTTGTGGTTTTAATGCTTTCCCACCCAAACTGTCTCTGCCTAATTCTGCATACGCAGTTTCAATTATTTTGGGTAGTTCGTGTTGCTGATCCAACGGACTTATCTCCCTTAGGCGTTGGCGGATTGCCACTGAGGCTGCTTCCCCTTTAATATTAGCTAGTATTATGGCTGATACCTGGTCATAGTTATTTAATAACTTCATCCCTAAGTTCAGGGCATGTTCTGACCCGTACTCGTTTTGTATTTGTCTTACTACAACAGGTACTACTGCTAAGGAAGGAATACCATGTGTTCTGGTATATATGGCAGCAAAGACTGTGCCCCAAGAGGTGCAGTCCTCTACTTGTGGTGTTATCCTCATGGGCAAGCAGATTGTTAGCATTCTGTGTTTTTCAAATGGGGTAGTGTTCGGAAATACTGCCTCTAGCTGAGTTATTTTCTGAGCTACCCAGAATGGCATTTGTTCACGTTTTGTGGGCATTTTGCCCATTACTGCGTGTAATGTTTGTGGTGTAATTTTAGTTGCTGTACCCTGATATTGAGTTCCATTTGTTGCAACTGATGTTGGTTGGACTGTGAAAGTCCTCATGATATACTGTGTCAGGTTTCTGTAGATTTTAATTAAATCCTTGTGTTGTAAGAGTAACTCTGGCTGCGGCATTGTGTCAATGTCAGGATGTGGTGTGTAGGCCGCTAATATTGGCCATGTTGCACCGTCTCCTCCGCGCTGACCTAATCTTACTCTGTTTCTTATATGGGGTAGGGCGCCTTTAAACCCGTATAGGTGTTTCTGGTACGTGAGTGGAACTTCTATGTCCTTGCAAGGACCATATTCCTGTGGTGCATCTCCTTCTGTATAGAAGTGAAATGTCTGTGTTCTTGCATCTGCTGCTGGGAATGTAACCCATGAATAAAATTCTCTGTTTTGTTTGATTCGTGTGCCTCAATCACGAAAGCTACCAAGCCATCCCTAGGTGCTAGACCATATTCTAGTAGTTTCAGGGTGATATTACGTCTGAATTTAGGTGGAATGAGAATTCCATCCACCTCTTCATCCTCTACTGAGAGGCGTCTAGCCACCACTGGGTTATCTTCCTCAGTCATTTTGCAAAAGGAGAAGTTTTGTTCAAGGGAACTAAGATAAGGTGTTATGCACAATTTTAGGAACAAATTGTCCTTCAAGCTTGATTAACCAACAGCCAATAAATAGGATTTCTCACCTACTCAGCTGTGGCGGAGTTTTGTGCCCACCCACTCCAGACGTCTCTGGTGTTTTGTGAGTAGGGGTCTCTGAAAAATAGCACGACTGAACTACTCAGATTCTACTGTTAAATAAGTACCCAACCAACGTTGGCGGCGCCATGTCGTGTAGTTCCTATATTACCCATACAGGACCTGCGCGTTCGGATAACATAAACTGTGGGCTTGGTGGCAGACTGATTCTGAGCACCCCCACCGAGAATGTTAGCCTGTTTGCAAAAGCTAGCTCACAGTGCCACTAGTGTCTCCTCTTATCGGGGAGAGAATAGTTTCTGGCAACCTTAGAACATGACAACCCTGATCCCTCAAGATCGTGCAAACAATGTACTACTTTTCGCTCAGTCACTCGTGCTCACTTATCTCGTCTCAGAGATACACAGAATAAACAGCCTGGGCGTTTCAATAAAAGGTTTATTGAACAGTTGTTATTCTCGTGTAGAATATATGAGCTGCAACAACCATTAGACAGTAGCAGAGATATATGATTAGCAGTACAGTGAATATAAATGGATAGTACAGTTCTACCATCTTGCACTACGCATGAATAAATACATGAATATAAAATGCAGTGATAAAAGAAAGCGTGTACTCCTACGATGCCTATCTAGATGAACCTAAATGTACCTAGCATGTGAGTAGGTGTGTAGCCAAGAATCCCTCTAGGATTTTAGTCGAACCCCATTACCTGAAGTGAGAATGTAGGAGCCCCTCTTGGTCTCGAGCTGGACTCCCCGCGAGGGATGTTCAGACCACTGTCAGCTGGAGCGTCTGCATGCAGGAGCCTCAGCGTCTCTGGTCAGTGTGTCGGTTCCCGCTGCTTAACATTAGCAAGAGGTGCTATATTTATACAGAAAGTATCTAGGGCTCTTTTGTCCCTTGTTGCTTGTATTAGCCATTGTTGGATTTGAGGATGACGTATGAGATGAACCGTGTACGTAGATGTGGGGAGGAAGGTGGTGTAGCCCCAGCCTGGTTTCTAAGAACCCTTATGAATATCCATTCATACTGTGTGAGTCTATTGATGGAGTTATAGGACTCTATCGTTCACGAGTCACCCTCCTTCTGCACCCAGGACTAGAACTAGGTAAAGGTTCAATCCTAAAAGGCTTGTTACAGTGTAGTGTAGGGGAGGTGATGTAGGTGAAGGGGTATGAAGTTCCCCGGGCCTATATTAGGGTACCTATATGAAACATAACATTATGTTGCTGAGCCTTTCGAAGTCCCTGGGATGTCAGGAGCAGCAGACCTATCAGCTTTGTTGCAGTGCCTGCAGATGCAGGGGAGTGACTCCTTCACTCCAAGGGAGATTACTTCGGGTGTCCTTGATGCCCGCAGGTCTGTTGAAGATCCTGGAAGAAGCACAGACACAGAAGACTTGCAGAACACAAGACCAGGAGCAGCAGGAGTCTTCCTTGATGCAGTCTCGGTTCCAGGTGAAGCCCAGCGAAGTCCAAGTGTCCAGACGGTCGAAGAGTGACCTAGTTCAGGCTGAAGTCTTGTCCTACAATGAATCTGAGGACCCACCCGCAGGTAAACCCTTAAATACCCTAGGAAAGGGGTTAGGACAACTTAGACATCCCACCCAAAGGAGGGGCAGGACAGAGGGGAGGATACTCCCATGGCCTTTGCCCAGTTTTACACCAGAGTGGGAGCCAAGGGCTCCCTGATCTGGTTCAAACTGGAGTATGCAAGGAGGGCTTCAAATGTGCCCTTCAAAGCAGTCTGGTGGCACTGGGAAGCACCCCCACCCCAGCCCAATACACTAAGTCCTGTCTGGGGAGGTGGTCACACCTCCCTGCAACAGGAAACCTATTGTTCTACCTTCCCCTGCTCGAGCTTGGCTCAGCAGCAAGAGGGCAGAATCATGTCTGTGGTCGGCAGAAGCACTAGCTTGCTATCACACTCTGAAAGGATGTAACTGGGAGTACAGGGGTGTACCCCAAGGGACCCCCCAGTACATGAGATCATACTTCCAACACTGGAATCGGTGTTGGGCTATGATTCCAACATGCTTGATACCAAACATGATTGAGTTTGGTGCAGCCACTATATATTTAGACATCTCGTAATGACTGATGTCCACTATATGCATAAAAATGGCTTACCGCACTTATAAAGCCTGGAGAATCGACTTCGGGGTTTGTAGGGGTGTCCTGCTCATGCAGGGACACCCTCACACTTATAACCAAGCACTCTTCCTTTGGGACTGAAAGGCCTACCAGAGGGGTGACTTATAGGTTTTAAGTGCAGCAACCTCAGATATAAGAAAACTTATATATGTCGTGAGGGGTGCTAGCACCCACCCACACAGGCTGCAATGGCAGGCCCGTAGTCACAGTTTGAGTGGTCGCTCATGGGTGGCACAATACATGCTGCAGCCTATGGGAGACTCCTGGTGTACCTATGCCCTGGGTACCTTAGTACCATATACTAGGGACTTACAAGGGTACACTTGTAGCCAATTATGGAGGTACAGAAGAACTTAGCATGGTCAATTTCATTTTTGGTGGAAGCACAGTGACTGGGTTCCTGATTAGTAGGATCCCAGTCAGACTAATCAAAAAATACTGACACCAGCAAAAAGTGGGGGTAACTATGAAAGCAGATCCTACGTTCCTACACTTCTCTTCTCAATAAATTAATTACCTATACATTTCCGTAAACAAAGCAACGAGATAGAGTAGTCATGTAGTGCTATAAACAAATAGAATATACAATGTAGTTTTATAAAATGCAGATATTTCTGTACAAGAGTTCTGTGGAAAATATGGGACATTAGATATTGTTCAAGAATATATAAGTAACAAATTCACTCACAAACACACCAAGTCACAGTGTCATTCTGAGCATTGTTTTAATGTTATACATCATTCTCATTAGGTCTGCACCACTGCCTCCAGACATCCAAGCCCTATCAGGAGGTGAAGCTCCTACTATGCACACCTGCTGCAATGTATAACTAAACCTTTGTGGATAGTCGACCTCTGGTGGGCAAAAGGTCTTCGTTTCTATGCACAACTTCGCATGCAGACCCCCTCTCTCCAGAAACTCAAGCCCGCTTCAGACACCCAAGACCCATTAGGAGGCCAAGCATGTTGCAAAAGCTTGCATCCATTAGCAGCACAGAGGCTAAACAATATTGGGTCCATGTGTACTTTGCTGAATACCTTCCAGTAAGATAAGTGTATAGCAAACTATCACATTTATTGGATGATGTTGGGGCAAAAGATGTGCATAGTGAAGGTTTGGTTACCTAAACTCTGACTAGAGGGAGTGGGGTCTCCATGACGAGTTGTGTACAGGGCGAACATGATATGTAGTAAGGGGCTTGGCCACCTAAACTACCTTGAATGTCTACAGGGAGTAAACTCTCTGTAGAGAGGTTGTGCAAAGGGCAAACACCGGGTTCAACAGGTACTTGCCCACCCAAGTGTGGTTGGTTGCCGACAAGAGGTCAACTACCTGCAAACAGTACGGTACAGGGTGAAGGATGTATGTAGTAGTGGCTTAGCCCTCTAGACACCCAAGCCCGCAAAGGGGGCTTGGGTGTCTAGAGGGATTTTGTTTTCCATGGCGAGTTGTGCTCAGGATGGAGACCATGCGCAGCAGATACTTAGACACCTGCTTGTGTTTTTTCCCTACAAGAGGTCAGTTATCTGCGAAGGGTTCTATACGGGTAGAGGCTTAGCCACCAAAAGAGGCTTGGGTGTCGGGAGGGAGTGGCCTCTTTGCCAACAATTGTGTACAGGGCAAAAGCTGTGAGTAGTAAGGGCTTGCGCACCTATTAAGCCTTGGGTGTCTAGAGGGAGTGGACTCCCCATGAAGAGTTCCACACAGGGCAAAGGAGCTTGGATGTTTTTAAAAAATATATATATTTTTCAGTGGTCTCACAGTACTCCTGCGGGACCCAGTGTGGACCCTGTGTAATCTTGCGGGAATCTCGTGGGACCACACGGGGGTCAACTCTGGGTCCTGTGGGACTACCTCAAGACCCACAGGGTGAAAAAAGTTTACATTTTTGTGACCCCCAAGGGGGAAGGAATTCTTCTAAGGCCTGCCATAACTGTGAGGGGGTCATGGTGCAACTACCCTGCCCCCTCATATCCTTTTGGTTTTTTTAAGTTTCACGGAGTCCCTGTGTCCTATAATGGCTGCCGCAATAACTCTGTTTCTGTTGCCGCCAGCCAATCAGATCGCTCGGTCCCTTGGGACCGGGATGGCCAATGAGAAAAAAGCCCTCTCCTCCAATCAGATATCACTATTATTTGAATTTGCACCATTGTGGGACTCTAACAGGACCAACCATCCACACATCATTAACTTTTGAACCTCAAAAACAACTGAACAGATTTACACCAAATCACAAAAAAAAACGCTTTCTGCCAAATTTGGTGTAATTATGTTGAGCAGTTTTTTCTAAAACTCTTCTTAAAATTCCTATGTTAAATTGCATAGTGAAAACGTGTTTTAGGACCCCCCCCCCTTTTTCTAGTCTCTCCCCGCTCCACGGGTCACCTCAGAACTTTCCAGGAAGGAGCTGAGGCGATGAACTTTTTTTGAGAGTTTCATGAAGAATTGGCAAATGGCGCCAAAGTTAATAGCAACACAAAAAATGTCTTCCTGTGGAAACTCGGACCTAAATAAAACTACACAGTGGCAATTATATATTATAGAGGTGAGGAAATTCCGTCCTCCCTGAATTTGCACAAGGGCGATTTAGCTGCCACCTGCCACTGCACAGTGTTCCCAGTCTGGAAGAGGGTGCAGGGGCAGGGGACATGGTACCCACTACATCTTGGCTTTTTATAAGCAGATGCCTTGCTTTGGGCAAGGCGAGGGGTGGGGTGACACAACCTAGTGCCGCACTTGGGAAAGGTAGGTGTAGAGATTATTAAATACCCATCACTCTTGGGCAAGGTGAGGGGCAAAATCCCTCCTATACCCAGTACCAGCCACTAAAAAAATACAAATAAAACACTCTCCTGATGTTCAGAAAGAGACTGCATGGGCAGGGCAGCACACAGTGGTTACTAGGGTTTAAAGACAGGGTATGCAGGGGGCTGGGGCACATAGAGAGAACGTATAAGTACACATACTGCAGAGTAACAGGGACACAGAGAAGGTCTGAGGGAAGAGAGGGAGCACACAAAGAGAGGGCAGGGGGAGGGGCTGCAGAGGGTAGGGCAGAGGAGCACACATGTGGTGGAGGGAGCAGCGAGCACACAAAGAGAGGGCGGGGGAGGGGCTGCAGAGGGTAAGGCAGAGGAGCACACATGGGGTGGAGGGAGCAGCGAGCACACAAAGAGAGGGCAGGGGGAGGGGCTGCAGAGGGTAAGGCAGAGCAGCACACATGGGGTGGAGGGAGCAGCGAGCACACAAAGAGAGGGCGGGGGGAGGGGCTGCAGAGGGTAAGGCAGAGCAGCACACATGGGGTGGAGGGAGCAGCGAGCACACAAAGAGAGGGCGGGGGAGGGGCTGCAGAGGGTAAGGCAGAGCAGCACACATGGGGTGGAGGGAGCAGCGAGCACACAGAGAGGGCAGGGGGGAGGGGCTGCAGAGGGTAAGGCAGAGCAGCACACATGGGGTGGAGGGAGCAGCGAGCACACAAAGAGAGGGCAGGGGGAGGGGCTGCAGAGGGTAAGGCAGAGCAGCACACATGGGGTGGAGGGAGCAGCGAGCACACAAAGAGAGGGGCGGGGAGGGGCTGCAGAGGGTAAGGCAGAGCAGCACACATGGGGTGGAGGGAGCAGCGAGCACACAAAGAGAGGGCAGGGGGAGGGGCTGCAGAGGGTAAGGCAGAGCAGCACACATGGGGTGGAGGGAGCAGCGAGGCACACAAAGAGAGGGCGGGGAGGGGCTGCAGAGGGTAAGGCAGGGCAGCACACATGGGGTGGAGGGAGCAGCGAGCACACAAAGAGAGGGGCGGGGGAGGGGCTGCAGAGGGTAAGGCAGAGCAGCACACATGGGGTGGAGGGAGCAGCGAGCACACAAAGAGAGGGCGGGGGAGGGGCTGCAGAGGGTAAGGCAGAGCAGCACACATGGGGTGGAGGGAGCAGCGAGCACACAAAGAGAGGGCAGGGGGAGGGGCTGCAGAGGGTAAGGCAGAGCAGCACACATGGGGTGGAGGGAGCAGCGAGCACACAAAGAGAGGGCGGGGGAGGGGCTGCAGAGGGTAAGGCAGAGCAGCACTCATGGGGTGGAGGGAGCAGCGAGCACACAAAGAGAGGGAAGGGGGAGGGGCTAGAGAGGGTAAGGCAGAGCAGCACACATGGGGTGGAGGGAGCAGCGAGCACACAAAGAGAGGGCAGGGGGAGGGGCTGCAGAGGGTAAGGCAGAGCAGCACACATGGGGTGGAGGGAGCAGCGAGCACACAAAGAGAGGGCGGGGGAGGGGCTGCAGAGGGTAAGGCAGAGCAGCACACATGGGGTGGAGGGAGCAGCGAGCACACAAAGAGAGGGCAGGGGGAGGGGCTGCAGAGGGTAAGGCAGAGCAGCACACATGGGGTGGAGGGAGCAGCGAGCACACAAAGAGAGGGCGGGGGAGGGTAAGGCAGAGCAGCACACATGGGTGGAGGGAGCAGCGAGCACACAAAGAGAGGGCAGGGGGAGGGGCTGGAGAGGGTAAGGCAGAGCAGCACACATGGGGTGGAGGGAGCAGCGAGCACACAAAGAGAGGGCGGGGGGAGGGGCTGCAGAGGGTAAGGCAGAGCAGCACACATGAGGTGGAGGGAACAGCGAGCACACAAAGAGAGGGCGGGGGGAGGGGCTGCAGAGGGTAAGGCAGAGCAGCACACATGGGGTGGAGGGAGCAACGAGCACACAAAGAGAGGGCAGGGGGTGCTGCAGAGGGTAAGGCAGAGCAGCACACATGGGGTGGAGGGAGCAGCGAGCACACAAAGAGAGGGCGGGGGGAGGGGCTGCAGAGGGTAAGGCTGCAGCACACATGGGGTGGAGGGAGCAGCGAGCACACAAAGAGAGGGCAGGGGGAGGGGCTGCAGAGGGTAAGGCAGAGCAGCACACATGGGGTGGAGGGAGCAGCGAGCACACAAAGAGAGGGCAGGGGGGAGCGGTTGCAGAGGGTAAGGCAGAGCAGCACACATGGGGTGGAGGGAGCTGCAAGCACACAAAAAGAGGGCAGGGGGGAGGGGCTGCAGAGGGTAAGGCAGAGCAGCACATATGGGGTGGAGGGAGCAGCGAGCACACAAAGAGAGGGCGGGGAGGGGCTGCAGAGGGTAAGGCAGAGCAGCACACATGGGGGTGGAGGGAGCAGCGAGCACACAAAGAGAGGGCAGGGGGAGGGGCTGCAGAGGGTAAGGCAGAGCAGCACACATGGGGTGGAGGGAGCAGCGAGCACACAAAGAGAGGGCGGGGGAGGGGCTGCAGAGGGTAAGGCAGGGCAGCACACATGGGGTGGAGGGAGCAGCGAGCACACAAAGTGGCTGCAAAGCAGACTGGAAGTCCATAGAAAGGCTGAGGGGCCCATCACTGGGGCCCAAGGAGGGCAGGGCAGCACAGAGGAGTTGCAGTGATGCAGGGCACAGACAGGTGATGCAAGGGAGGCCAAGAGCTTGCATGTGGGCTGCAGGGGTGAGCAGGGTGGCACACAGAGAGGCTGCTTGGCACGCTGAGATATTTCAGGGATGTGGAATAGCATGCTGGGAGGCAGGGCAGGAGATTGGGTCTAGTGGGATGGGGCACACGCGGGCACAGGAGGGCACTGTGGAGAGGCGGGTGCACATGGAGATGATGCTGGGAAGGCGGAGGGCACACAGGGGGGCTGCAGGAGGTATGGGGGCCACGTACCGAATCTGTAAGAGTAGAGTAGGGTGGCACATTCAGAGATTGCAGGAAGGCAGGGACACACTTACCATCATACGTCCACCCAAAGAACAACACAGGCCAGAAACCCACTAGCATGCATCGACACAACCAACATCTTATGTCCCCACAGCCAACATCTTATAATCACTCACCTCATGTATCCAGACAACCAGGGGAGAGAATGTAGCCTTACGGCTAGAGCGGTCGACCTCGAAGCTGGGGAACCGGGTTTGAGTCTCGGCGTTGGCTCAACATCCTGTGATTCTGGGCAAATCACTTAATCTCCCTGTGCCTAGCAAAAAATTAATGTGTCGATCTGTAACGAAACTGGTGCTCATGTAAAGCGCTCTGATACCTGATATCTTCGGGTAGAGTTTGCGCTATATAAAACTCTAAAAAAAAACACCATCATAGACCAATACACCCACCAGCATATATCCGCACAACTAACCACATACCAACAGGCATTGTGTGCCAACACATCCACCATCATACTCCAACACACCTACTGTCATACACAACAATTTCATTGCCATTCATCAACGCACACACTGTCATTCACTAAAGCCTCAACCATCATACATCCACACAAACAACATCAAACATCCACTCACCAACCTGATATCTCCACACAACCACCATCATAGGCCAATACGCCACTACCTCATCAATACAACCATCACTCACCACATCATATGACAACACAACTAGGCCTGGGCTGAATTTTAGATTCCGCCGGCGGAATCGGAGGAATTTTCATAATTCCGTGTTACTCTTGGGAATTGCTGATAAAATAAAAAACTGCCGCTCCACCAGTGTAATTAAAATTATGCAGTAGTTTCTAAACTTTAGAAACCAATCCATACACCACTCGGCGCCCTTAAATACTCTGCAGTGATTAAAAGTTTTAATCACTGCAGAGTATGCAAGGGAACCGAGTGGTATTTGGCTGCGCTATTTTCTTAGGCAAAACGCATCCTGTATCCATTTTTGGACGTGAGGGTACATTTTGCGCTAAGAAAATAGCGCCAAATGCCCACTCCACCCGTCGTGGAATTCCGCAGAATCTGGCGGAATTTTAATGTAATTCTGCATGATTTCGCAGATTTAAACTTTACAAATTCCACTCACACAACCCCATGTAGGCATCAACAAAAGCATCACATATGACTGGAGCAGCGTTATCATATGGACACGCAAACACCAGTGTATGGCCACAAAGCGCCTATCACTTAATAATACAGCTATGTTCACATGCTCATGTTTATCAACATACGTCTATATTACCAGCATGAACTGGCCACTCAGCCTCAAAATAATACCACCAGGCGCACACATGTTTCGAAGCCAACACACCCACTTTCATACATTCAAACAAACACAAAAGTACACTCACGACAACCACAATACAGCAACACACACCATCATTTACCCACGTAATGACTGCCATACCCCTACAAGCACCATTTACCAATGCTACACAGTGCGACTGCAAGAACTTAGTCACACAGGCATACATCCCTTTACACACTTGCAAACATTATAACTGACTGCCCAAACACACCATAGTGCAGGCGTACTCAAGTAATAAGAGAGGTGATGCCACCATCACATACCACTGTACGGGCACACATCTGCCAACACACACCAGCACCACCGCCATTATATACCAATAAGCTAACACACATGCACACAGACATCATATTACGTTGCTCAAAGGTGTCTCAGTTTATGACGTCATCGTAGAACACAAGCTTTATCAAGTAAAGGGGGTGGGAGTTAATACTGACTTAGTACAGTGGGGTTGAGCCATGACGTGAAGGTAGCACCTTAACTAGAACTTTAATTTCTTACCGTGTGTTTAGTTCAGTCTAAATAATAATGTACGGACAAAAAGAACATATGTCACAGGCTGTGAAGAAGAAAATACTACCATCGCATTAAAGGTTCATATCCTGTGACCCGGAAGTGACGAAGGCAGTTAGATTGTTTTTTGTTTATGATCAAATCATGATTAGCCATGGTTAATAAAACCGTCAGCCAAGGTTTAAGCATGTTTTTGACATTATTTTACCTGGGAGCAGGCGGGGCCGCTCCTCACCCACCGCTTCGTGCCCACCAGGGCCCACAGCGAGAAGACAGGGCTGCGGCTGGCTGTACAAACACCACCTGGCATCTGGTGCGCTGCGCGGGAGAGCGCCCCCTCCAGGGAGGCCCGGGCTCCCGGGGGCGAACGGCTAATTTGGTAAATGAGGCATCAGCCGTAAGGCGCTCGTTCGAGGCGCCCCTCGGGGCGCTGTTGTGGGAGCGGGGCTGGTGCAGTGAGGGGCACATCTGGTGCCGCCTGGGCACCCTGGGAGGCAGACAGAGCGTGAGACGGCTCTGAGCCCCGTTCACACAAACAACAGTACAGGTGCCGCGGCCTGGCATCAGACGGGGCTTCTCAAGCTCACCAGGGCCAGGATCACACCGTTCTGCCGATAAAGCTTCGTGGGTACCTGCTCCTCGTGCAAATATGTGTGTGTGTAATCTGACGATTGTGAATACCAGTTGTCCTTTAAACTTTCCATGCCAATGCTATTGAATTGCCAAGCATCCATTATTTACAGCTCATTGAAGCCCCGAGATTGTGTCTGAAGGTACTGTGTATGGAGCAAATTGGCGGGAACGGGGAATAAGTCGAGGTAATTGACGATTTTGGCTATATGTTACAAGACTGCAATTAGTACCAAGTCAGTGGTACTCATGTCATCAACCGAAGGATAAAAGGCTGAGTAGACCTACAATCATGAGTCGATACGCAGACCGCCGCAAGTGAGGGGAGGCATTAGTCTATTGAGTTCTCCTAGCAGCTTTTTGTTCCTTTCTTTGGTGAGGTGGGGTGTCCCAATGTCTGAGTTTTTGTTCCCCACAAACTTGTGAGTTGTCCATTTCCCTCACACGTGCCTAGAAGAGGGGCAGAGCAGGCACCAGCAGCACTGGTGTCCCGCGCTCGTTATCTTTAGACATATCGGGGCTTATTCATAAAGGCATTTGGAGTATGTAAAGGAGCGCCCCAAGATCTATAAGGACATCCATTCTGAATAGGTAAAATGTATAATACATTTAAAATCTGAAAAGAGGCCGTCTTTTTGTCTCTCTCTTCCAGTCTCTGCATTAGAGGCTTCCTCTGTTGATGCCACTGGGGCGGGGTGGGGTGGCCTTGGCATACAGGGATCGCTGCTCTTTCCAACCACCCCTCTTCCAGGTTCACTACCATAGATTGTGTTGCCTTGTCCTAACTATCACTAAGGAGGTGGAACAGCCTCAACCCCCATTTCTGGACCTTTGCTGTGGAGCACGGAGGAATGTTTTTATTTTTTTCCCCATAACCTGCAGATCAAAGGGCAGTGTACCCCGGGGGCGCCTGCTGCCTTCTTCCCATCCACAGGTACCAGAGTCTTCCCCAGAGAAGTTTCTTTTCACCATGATAGACTCTCGCTTCCAGCAAATGGAAATAAATATCCAGTCTGTAGGATTTTTTACATTTGTACCATAAAGCGGTGGATTCGGTGAGACATGAAACCTGCCCGCTAGCTTCTAGGCACAATGGGTGTCCAATGTCAGCATTACCATATCTCCTTTTTTAAATCAACTTCTGTGTCTCTTTCACAGAAATATTCTCAAAATGTCGTCTACCATGCATGATTTCAAGCCTCTAGTTGTTAGCTTCAGCTCTCCAAGCAACCATAGAACATCAGCGGGACTTAATGTCCAGTGCTTAATTTGAGCCGGTGGTTACCGGTGGGGCCCATGGCACTCATCTTTGGTGACCAGCACCTATTTTTCCGCAAGACAGGGAAAAACACACATAGTGGAAAGCCAGAGGAAGAGAATGACGGACAAACCGTCACATAGAAAGAAAGCAGAAACATGCAAGAGCGATACAAAGGGGTCAGAGAGTGCCTGGACCTGGATTAAAGAGGTCTGAGGTGGATTTAACACTGCACAGCTTTGGTATTCTGCAGCTATCACTTAATAACACCAGCCACGGCTTCCGAACACAGCTTTAGGCACCGGCACTCATTGTTTTACAAATTAAGGACTGGACAGTATACATCCTCTCTCCAAGAGTTACCAATAAGACTTCAAAACATTCATCAGCACCACCTGGCACTCCTGAGTTTCCTTTCTTGGGAACCTATTATCTTTAAACTCTTGACCAGAAGCCACTCTCCACACTTTTTGCTACGTGGCTTTCTACTTTTGCTTGCACAACTTTACAATGTGTACTGAAAACTTATTTCTATGGTTGCTTGCAAACTGATGGATTGCATTGTACGCCACTTCATATTTCTCGGTTGCACCTTGAACGTGGTCTTTTCAGCTCAAGTTGCTAGGCAAAGGTGTTCCCAGACACGGGAAAGAACACACTTTGACACCTTGGAGGAAAAGTCCTTTCTTGATGGCCATCAAATTTAGAGTACTTATTTTCAGACTAAGCTGAGATGAGATTCTTTCCTACAGCAGCTAACTGAGTTAGTAGACTCTCCAGTGTGCAAGCAATCAAGATAGAATCTATGGCAGAAGATACTATAACACTAAGATAGAGCAGGCTGATAACTCCTCCAGAGAGCTATTTCTAATTTTTAAGGACTCATCGTCACTTACCAGAACCACAGCTCCTAGCAGCGACTCAGTGGAGTCTTGCAACCTGATAGCAGACTTTTTTGCAGAGAAGGTAGCAAGGATTTATTCCACCTTCCCGGAGGAGGCACGTAATGGGAGTTCAGAGTGGACGGGAGTGTGTAACATGGAGGAGGTACTCCGCCTCTCCAGATTTAACCTCCCCTCCTGCGACGATCCCAAAACTGCGGCCTTGAGTATTAAGTCCGGCTCACCAAGGGACCCTACGACACCAAAAACTCTGAGGGAGAGTATGGAGATCTTAGCCCCTTATATCAGGCACCTCCTTAAACTCTCCTTTGATTCAGGGGTGGTCCCACAAAGGTGGAAAGAAGCGGTGGTTATCCCCATTAAAAAAAAGCCTGGTGTGAGTGCAAGTCAGCTGGAGAACTTACGACCGGTCTCGCTCTTGCCATATTTTGCTAAAATAGCAGAAAAAGTGGTCAATACTCAACTGACAAAGCACATTAACCAGCACAGCTTACTCCACCCTACGCAATCGGGTTTCCGGGCAATGTACTCCACGGAGTCCGCACTGCTTCTGTCTACAGAAACCATACGCAGACACGTAGACGAAGGGCAGACGGTGGCGTTGGTCCTACTGGACCTCAGCGCCGCATTCGACACCGTCGCCCACCCATTACTCCTACAGCGCCTCAAGGAAGGAGGGCTGGATAATCTGGCCTTGAAATGGCTAAGTTCCTTTTTACAGGACAGAAGCTTCCAAGTGTCCCAAAGACCGTATTAGTCTAAGAGCATTAGGCTTGCTCAAGGGGTCCCCCAGGGCTCCATACTTAGCCCTACTCTTTTTAACCTTTATATGACCCCTTTGGCAGACATCATTGTAAAATACGGCATTAGTGTCGTGTCATATGCGGATGACACGCAACTAGTGGTGTCCCTATCTCAATCCCACGAAGAGGCAGCCACCAATTTCTCCTCCTGTTTACAGGAACTGGCAATCTGGATGGCAAATAACTGTCTAAAGTTAAACGGCAGTAAGACGGAGGTCCTGATCGTGGGTAAGGCTCCCTCGATATGGTCATCGATGTGGTGGCCGCAGACTTTGGGCCCCACCCCCACCCCCAGTGACCAGGTCAAGAACTTGGGGATGTGGCTGGATTCTAAGCTCTCATTCGATCACCACACCAGGACGGTGGCCGGGAAGTGCTTCGGAATAATGAAAGGCCTTCGGAAGATCTTAGATGTGCTCCCTGTAGCCGCCAGGAAAACCCTAGTCCATGCGTTGGTGACTTCCCGCCTGGACTATGGGTACGCTCTATACCTAGGAGCCAGTGGTAAGAGTGTCCAGAGACTACAATGCATCCAGAACGCGGCGGAACGCCTTGTTCTGATGCTCCCCAGGAGAGCTTCCTCCAAAAATGCCCTCGCTGCCCTACACTGGCTCCCGGTGAGGGAGAGAATCCTTTTTAAGGCCATGTTTATCAGTCAACGCATCTTGCAGGGAAATGAAATGAAATTTGTACTTGTAAAGCGCACCTATACCCCCAAAGGGGTGTCCAGGCGCTGTACGCATACCGCTGTGGAACCCTTCCTGGCTTTTCCCTGTGAAAATGTCCACTCCTGGGCACCCCCAGGGTGAAGCCAGGCATCCCAGCGCTGTTGGGGCCGTTGTGGAGATTAAGCAAGCTATTGCCCAGAGTTGCAGAGTGGGACCCATGATTAGAATAGGCACTGAGGCGAGAATTATCAGGTCCGAGGAAATTGAGCCCAAGACCCGCCGAGGCGGGAATTGAACCCTGGTCCCGGGCCAGATCTCTGCATCAGGGTCTGCCGCTCTAACCATTGAGCCACACTTCTCCACCTAGCTACCTACGTAGTCTAATGTCCCCCTACACTCCAACCCGGGCCCTGCAGTCCCGGGGGACGGGACAGGTTAATATCCCACTAATTAAAGAGTGAGAATGGGTGGTCGATCCTTTCGCTACTTAGCCGCTAAGCACTGGAACGCCCTCCCTCCTGCTCTCCGGATGGAACCTTCAGGAAACCTCTTCCGGAAAAAACGGAAGACCTGGCTCTTCCAGATATAGGCTCACCACTTAGCCGGCTTAGAGTTATTTGCTACGGACAGGGCGCTTTGCTGCAGCGCGGGGACACACTAGTGAGTGTAACCAGGCGCTTTACAAGCTCACTTATTATTATTATTATTATTATTAATGCTGGCACTTGAAAAACATCTCTTGCAAATGCATCCAATGATGGACTGGCTTGTCGGGCAGTCGGCAGAGCCAGAAGGGCAGCCGGATGGGCCATCTTACATGGTCCAGTGCGTGGGCAGATTTTGCTCTCACGGTCGTGATGGGACCAACAAACAACACACAGCAGGCATGTTTTTTGTCTCTACAAGAGGTCCTGATAGGTCTTTTCAGCTTCCTGTTCTGGCTCAGTTCGCTTTGGAAGAGGTGTCTGTGTAAAACCTCTCTATAATTGCTAACAGGTTTTCTTCCATCACCGTGCTTGCTATGTCATGTAGGTGACATCTTACATGTCCTACATGTCCCCCCTGTAGGTGTCAGGCCAATAAAGAGATGACATCGAAAAAGGCCAAGTACAGTACCTGGATGTACTTCTGGAGAACTTAAAAAAAGATGAACCTCTGATCCATTGTGGACAGGCCAAAGTGGATCCCTGCCCCCTTGGAAAGCTCTGTTTGATGATTTTATTAATGATATAAGGTTTAAGGCAGCAGGGTTTCAGTTTACCAGTGCTATGTACTGTAAATATGCAACAGACAGACAGACTTCCATATACAACTGTTACACTGTACATGGTTTCAATTGACCAATTTATTGGCATCTTAATTGGCTTTCAATAGAATGAACTAATATTTTCAATATCCTTGCTTTGGGTTGTGAAGTACATTTCCTGCTTCAGGGATGAAGGATGGGACTTGGTGATACAAGAAACATGGCATGTATGTGATCCAAAAAGTGTTGATGTTCCTCTGTAAGCATGAGCAGAACTGTAGGTGTACTCAGAAAGAAATGCAGATATACCCAAATCAGATTTTGAGTGGTAATTTGACAATGTTTATATTACCCTGCGGTTTGGTTGGCACTTTCACACCGGCTGCTACTCTGAGGATGATAACCAAATGATAAATATCATTTCTAGCCAATCAACAACTGACTGCTTTCCAAAACCTTGATAGGAATAGGTGCACTGAAAAATGTAACTCTTAGGATGCCATGTTAATGTAAGTCCCAGGCTACATATGTCTCTGCAAGCTAATTGGTAGCAGGGTTTTACTTTCATGTAAAGATAGTTAGGATTGTTGTGTAGTTTTATACATAGGGCCTAACTGGGATAAGATCCATTCTCATGAGCGGGACAGACCTGCGTGTTAAGACCTGGATCAGGTTTATGTTTTGCAACCCTGGAATTCCACGAAGCATCCACTTTACCAGATCAAACTTTATACTGATTCTGAAATATTCTTCTGTGCATCCGTCTCAGCACTGTGTTTGCATCTGCCACTGAAGAGTCTGAGTCTGCAACCAAATCTGATAGTCGTGCAGCAACTACCCCTTAACTGTCCACTTATCATATATTGATTATTGCAGTCTAAAAACTGATTTTGATTTTTAAGGTCTGGCTTGGCAATGCAGCTGTCACCAGACAACTATGTTAGCAACACTAGAGATGCTTTGGCTCCGCCGATGGGTGGGAGCAAGGAGTACATGTTTTGATTGGGCAGAATGTGTGTGCTTCCACAAAAAAGTGCTTGCCTTCCATGCAGCTGTGATCATTTTGTTTATTTATCCAGCTGCCTATGCTTGAATGTTCTGGGGCACATACATGACAATGGAATGCTTTTAAGGTTTCTTAGATAAATAGATTATTTATGTTGTTTTTCTCTGGTAGCAGCACAGATTGGGAAGGGCAGTCATTAATCTACATGGATTTTAAAGTCTGGCTTGACAGTAGACCTGTCACCTGACCTTATGACCTACACCAATAATACTCTACAGTTCTTTGCTTCCATACAAATACATATCTATTGCTATGCAATTTACTTATAATGCTTCACATTACCATACAACATTCCTTTTAAAGCTAGATCTATTGGCATTGCCAATGCTAGTTGAGTGTGTAGCCTGATTGTATGTGCCTGATGAAGGATGGTACTGTATCCTGGGTGACAGCTACGAAGTGGTCCTGGTAAAAATTATTTCCCAACACATCCTTCCTGATCGCCTCTGGTTGTTAAACAATTTTTATTGGGTTTTATCAACTATATACACTAGCAGTTACAGCAGAATAAGAACAAAAACAGGTAGTATTCTTCAGGTACATTTAATTTTGATACATGAATGAAACCAGGGTTTTTCCAGTATCAGCGCAGATAGCATGTAAAATAAATAGCAACTAACTATAGAATGTGCATTTCAGCTTGTGCAACACTGTGCAGGCTAGGAATGAAATGCACTGGCTCGTAATACTAAGAAATTTCGGAGTCCTTTGTTATATCCCGCATAGAGGCCCTAATGTAGACCCGTTCGTACATGCCCTAGAATGGACGTATTCATATTTACCCTAATATGGTCATATTCTTACTTGCCCTATTATGGTCATGGCCGCATATGCCCAATTATGGTCACAACTGTACATGTCCTATTATAGTCATGATTCCTTATATAGGCATGATCTTTCACCTACATTGGTCCCAGCTAGTACACAATGAGCTCTGAGGGCTGAACGTTATCTATCCTGTGGTTTTGAATACAGCAGGGTTCTTCCAAACACAGGCCCACACTGTACTCATTAATTATGCATGGCTCTCTAAGAATACACCACCGGCATAATATGTATGTACAAAGTTCACCCCTGACATCTTCCTCATGTCCAATACAAACCATACTGAGGACCGAGACTCTTTAGGGTATAAATACACCAAATCTTGCCCCGGTAAGACAGAGGGAACAGAGACTTCCATGCTGACACACTGACCAGAGACGCTGAGGCTCCTGCATGCAGTCGCTCAAGCTGACAGTGGTCTGACACAACCCGGACGGGGTGTCCAACTCGAGACCAGGACGGGGTCCCACACTCTCTCTATTCAGGTAGGGGGGTTCGACTAAATCCTAGGAGGATTCTTGGCTCTTAGCTTCTAAGACCTACACACATATGCTAGGTACACACAGGTACATCTAGGTAGGCATCGTAGGAGTACGCGCACTTGCATAATGCTTTTATATTCATGTATGTACTCCTGATTATCGCAATATGGTAGAACTGTTCTATCCCTTTGCTTTTATCGTACTGCTGATAATATATCTCTGCTATTGTCTGCTGGTTACCGCAGCACATATATTTTACACTAGAATAACAACTGTTCAATAAATACTTATTGAAACGCCCGACTGTTTATTCTGTGTAACTCTCTGAGACAAACCGAATAAGTGAGCACGAATGACTGAGCGAAAGGTAGTACATTGTTTCCACGATTCTGAGGGAATCAGGGTTGTCATGTTCTAAGGTTGCCAGAAACTAAACTCTCCCCGGGAAGAGGAGACACTAGTGGCACTGCGAGCTAGCTAATGCAAAACTAGGCTATCATATATGGTGGGGGTGCACGGAGTCAGTCTGTCACCAAGCCCGCAGTATATGTTATCCAAACGCGCAGGTCCTGCAGGGGTACTATAGGAGCTACACGACACCTTCAGCTTCGTGCTGTTGTGTCTCCCTGTGCATCCTAGAAGGATAAGGGGAACCCAATGAATAATTAGGCGTGAGTTACAGAACTTGGAAGAAGAAACCAGGGGGAGCAAGAGCGACAACAGTCTAATGATGTGAAACAGAAATTAGGGGGTATGTAGAGCGGGTATGAACAGAGGTGTAACGATAGCCCCAGCAGCCCCGCATGTGTGGGGGCCACCGAGCTCCTTCGGCACTGTGCATGGGTGGTGGCCCCCTGGCCTGAGAGCTCCTGACTGGGTCCAGAGTGTGCTCCCCTTGCTGCAGCCCCTGCAGACACACACAAACAAGCCTCCGGCTTTGTTCCTGTGCTCAATAAATATAAGACAGAAGAGTTTTAAAATTCCATTACTTTGTTCCTCAATTCACAGAATATAAGGATTTAGGGTGTGATCATTCTTCGAAGAAGCTCCTATGAGTAGAAAGGTAAATGTTTGATCTCTGGGGCATTATTAAAGAAACTTTGCCCTGCTGCAAAAGCAGGATACTTCATTGGTACCGTTTTTGCTGCTTATGTTTTAAGGAATTTGCACCATGGAGCACATTTCTGTCATACCATTTTTGCTGTTTACATATTTAAAAGTGGCAGCAGTATCCCTTCTCCACGTTTGAAATGCAAAACATAAGCTTTTGAAGCAAAATCCGTTTTTTTGTTCATAAATAGTAAACATATCTAAATACTGCAGTGCTTGGCCGATCCACCTCCTGAGATGCCGGTGCCTACAGCGGCGGCAGGAGCCGCTTAACTTTTATGAAACCAGTCGTTCCGGGGAAATTCCAAGGAAAACAGCGGCACACCTGAGGACAGCACAATAGATTTATTGTGCACACAAACGACGCGTTTCGGCGAAGCCTTTATCAAGTGAAAATCGTGAGTACCATCCCCTATAGAAATACAAAACTAGGTTCATGGAAAGTGAGGACATACTCGAAATACAGTCAAATTGTGCATTGGAAATACGCAAATAAAGTTGTGCATTCAAAATACGATAACAATTGACACATATTTTCACATAGTGTATAAGTAAGGCATTGTAGTTATTTAAAACTCCACTATTATTTCATTCCGCTACAATTCAATTCATCATAAACAGAGAGAAAATACTCAGTCATTGTAATGCAACGGATGTGCCACAATTCATTACCAAACCAAATAAATATTGATTATACCAAGCGTCAGTGACTGTATCCCCATGATTACACTAGATTTGTTACTACACAAACAAAACCTAGTGAATAGCGATCATGTTTGCGAGCGAAGACTCCAAAATTCATCAGCGTGGAGTACAACTTGCTAGTGTATATCCTAGCATACCCCATTAGTCAGTGACGATTTCATTGTTCCACTGAAAGTGAGGCATCCAGCAATGCCGGCCTTTTATTGTATGTCCTGGGGCCAGTTGACAAAGGCATGTACAAGTATGTCAAAGAGTACTACAGAGGGATACTTTATGTGTTCCAAAATGCCTTTGAAAATAGGCCCCATAAACTCTCGCAATCCCCAGAGCCAAGAGTGTGGGACCAGTGCTAAGAGTGTGGTACCAATGCTGTACTTCGGGGAATCAACACCACTGTTCCTTCTCACACCACTACACTCACAGCCCTCCTACGTCACTCCCTCACCGTGGTCACCGGCTTATTCCATCACTCCAGTGCCAGCCTCATCTTCCCACCCAGACTGAGCAGGAGGCAGGCCCTCACAGCGGCGGCCCAGCCAGCCTCTCTCTCAGCAAGTACCTCACCTCACTCTCTATCCTGCTCTTGGACTCCAGGCCTTCCGGTCGGGGACACAACGGACTCATTCGTCCCACACCTTAAGCTGCAGGTTCCCCCAATGTAAGGGCCCCTAGAAGTAATGAGATTGGTCTTGGAACTGCACAGCACCACCCATCAATGTCCTGTTAACTCTAACATTAGCCTGAGCAAACACCAGCCCACCTGTTCTCAGGCCACTCTCCTTCCAACACTCCCTGTAACCCATGCACTTCAATGGCAGACGCTCAGCCCTCGTTCTCACATCTACTTCAATGGCACGTTTCTCGGTCACTATTGAATCCTTCGCCGCAAGGCTGTGCTCCATACCAACACGACTAGCTAGACTGTATTGAATTGTATTTAAGTTGCATTTATGTAGCACTTACTACCCTAGACGAGGCGTTGAAGCGCTTGACCTCATATTGCCCCATTCACAAAGAAACAAGTACCTGAATGCAAACTGTCACGAGACTCACACTCTTCTGTCCTGAGAGGTCAGTCCGCATCTCCTCCACACCCGAGCTGCAGATGTCTCCTGCTGAGGGCTCCCTTAAGACCCACATGGACACTCACCTGTGCAAAGGGTGGAATGTCCTGTATCCGATGGCACCTAGAACCGTATTACCTTTAGGAGTGACCATGACGCAGCCAGTGGTGTAACACTAGCCCCCACAGCCCCTACAGGGCTAGGGGGCTCCGAGCTCCCGGGGGCCCTCTCTGGCACTGTCCACGGGAGGCGGCCCCTGACCTAAGAACTCATGGCTAGGTCTGGATCGTGGGGGCCCCCTCCAGGTACTTTGCAGGGGGACCACATCAAGTTTCATTACGTCACTGGTATGACCTCTGACATATTGTGATGGAGGGTATCTGGGGACCAAAGGCCTTTAAATTAGGGATGGTGAGGGAAGGGGTCCTCTTCAGCCAGTTCCTTGTATTGTATGAGCATGGTAAGCCAGGCTGCGGCAGTAGGGTGTCGGCGTATACGGCGGCCTCCTCCCAGTGCAGTGTAGAACTTTCTGCCTTATTCCCTCCGAGTAACGCCTTGCGCCATTGGAAAAGAGTCGGGGGTGTTGGGCCTTCCAGTGCATGGTTAGTAGATGCTTGACAACAGGAGGGCAAACCATACCCGCACCCTGTGATTTGTTTGAGGAAAGTATCTAAAGCAGTACCCTTCCATGAATTTAATGTGGTGAGTTCGATGACCGTGATTAATGGAGTAGGTACTGCGTGCCAAAAGCTTGCTAACAGGACCAGAGCTTATGCTGAAGGTCAGCAACCTGCGTGAGACATCTGGGGCAAGTGAAATTTGCTGCGGGAACATATGATGTAATTGAGAGTGAGTAAGAAATGCCCTATAAAGGATCATATACTTGATGTTTTTAAAACAAGCATTCCTCGAAACAGTCTTAGGGGACTCCAGGGGCCATATTACACAAGGTGCCCTGGGTGCCTGCTTTGTACCCCCCAGGAGCACTTTGGTATTACAGAAGGGGCCGCAGATGCTTGTGCGTCCCCTTCTGTAATACTGAAAGCCCTGGTGCACAAACAGCACCAGCGCTTCCTCGAGAAGGCATTCCCTCATTTGCATGGGGACATGGCCCCATGCAAATGAGGGAATCCCTTTGCCTCTGCGCCTGCGCTTTATTACCGTGCCGTATTATAGATGCAGGCGCAAAAGCAAAGAAGCTCTCAGGAGGCGCACTGACAGTAAGACACCTAAAACGTGGCGTTCTGTCAGTGCGCCCCCTGATTGCAGCCCTCTGGCTAGGGGAAAGGGGGTCCCATGGACTCCCCAGACATCCCTTTGCAGGTAGGTGTAGTCACTCACTGCACCCGCCTGCAAGGGGATCTCTAATCCGCTTTAAAAGTTCAGGCGGGTTGCCGCCTGCACTGTGAAAACACAGAGCGACTTCGAAGCAGCCGCTCCGTTTTTCACCTGAATGCGCTGCCCCCAGGGCAGCATGAGTTGGCGGCTGCCTTGGGCCTGCATTATACTTGCAGCACATTTTCCTGGATTGCACTGGGTGCACCTTTTGAAAGGTGTGCCCAGCGCAATCCAGGAAAATGCGCTGCATACATAATATGGCCCATGGGCTCTAGACCATTAGGTGTTGTGGAGAGGTCTTGTTAAGACCGCCTCCCAATGGTGTCGAAGGTGAACCAGAGGAATGCCTGGGTGTTCCCTAATAGCTTTGTATAGCCATGTGATGAGGTGTCGACCTCCCCCATATAGTGTATGTATCACCACATGGGCAGGCGGTTCTTCGTTCAGTGCTACCCATAATGAACGGAGTGTCACATTCAATTCTCCGTATGTTGGTAACTGTCCTGGGGGATGTTATAGTTCTGGTAAATTTGCTCAAATGAAAGGATCTGTGCATCTTGGATGAGGTCTCCCACAGTTTCTAAGGAGTGTGCGTGCCATTCCGATAGCTGGTCTGCCGTAAGCAGACCTAAAGGGCCCAGCAGGCCCTGGAGAGGGATTTTGGGGGAATATGGGGTGATTTTACTTGTGAGCTGGAAAACCCTATTTAGACATTTTCGTGCGATCCACCCATGCTGGGACCAGGAGCGATGTATCTTAAAGGTGGGGTGTAGGAGCTGGTGTATTATGTAAGGGGAAGAGGACCGTCTCCTGTGCTTGTCTCATAGAGGTTAGTTCCTGGCGGTATCGGAATACCCACTGGAACGGTGCTGCTAGGTAATAAGTTTCAAAGGATGACTCAGCCCATTATCTGTGGAGAACTCCAAGGCTCTTCACTCTCTCCCCTGTTATTCAGCATGTATATCTGTCCTCTCATCCTCCTGATCAGATCAAGTTCTTTCCTATTTCAACAACAGTGTTTTGTTCATTCATCTGGACAACTGCGCCCCCAACTCTGCAGCCATACGTATCACTTACCTACATGAAGTCCGAGGTTGGATGTCATATCATTTTCTCAAACTGATGTCTCCCTTTCATCCCAAGTCAATTCTGTATATGTGACTTGCTTCTATCTACTAAACTTACCTGGAAACGTTCTTCTGTACTTACCCACCACCTTTATGCTCAGTTGGTGTCACCCTGTATTATTTCAAGTCTTGATTATTGTAACACCCTTTACTTGGGCCTTCTTGAGTCAGCCTTAGCCAAACTTCAAAGGATCGAGAACCTGGCAGTACGTATGGTCCGTAAGCTGCGGAATGGACGTGACTAAGGATGATTGCTGCTAAGGAGGACGGCATTTCAGAAGTGAAAAGTTGTTAGCCACCACATATATGCAGACACATCACATCTATCTTTTTAGAGTTGCGATGTGGTGAATCCGCAATCTACAAAGCTTTACTCTTGGTGTTTAAGAGAGGACTACATGCACCGCACATAAGGTTTGGCTGATGAGGTATATCGAATGCAGGAAACTTTGAAGGAATCATTGAGTGTAACATCTATACAAACCCTACAAGTTTATGAGAAAAAGAACAATGAAGATTGGGGCCTGAAGAAGGTGGTTATGAGTTATTGAGGTCACTGAAATGTGCATTGACCGTGTGTTGATCCCCCTGGTCAAGGCATATTGATGGAAGACTAAAGAGGGGTCTCTGCTTTGTGCCACTATGAGGATTCCCGGGGTGGGGGATAGTCTTTGGATTATCTGTTATAGAGTAATTTGGTAAGAATGGATGAATGGTTTGGCGGTTTGTGGTTTTGTTTTCATTTTTCCTTCTAGATGTTGGTAAATTGCTATGATGAAATATTGCATTTTTAATGTGAATATAGAAATATAAGAAGTATTTATATTGAATGTATATTGAATGTGCATATCAATAGAGTCTGTTTGTAGTATTGTTATGAATGTTTTATAAATACTCAAAATCAATGAAATAAAAATATCTTTTTGAAGTAACAGTGAGTTAGCAATGATTAAAGATTGATTTGTGGCGAACAAATCGGCTAGCAGGTTCTAGAGTGTATATTGAGCTGCGGCTACTAAGGCTTGAATTCAACTTCAGAGGCTTCCGATCAAGTCAAAGGTTGCCTTAGAGGATTTTTTACACAACAGAAAAATCACCTCTGTCTCAATGTTTCACTTTGCGTCACTCCAGCAAAAATCTTGTGATATAAGTCACGGCAAGTGTTCACCCTCCCTCATGTCAAACGCTGCCACGTGGGTGGCCTTGACCTTCAACTTCTGGGGCCCCAACTCTGGAACAATCTTCCCAATCACTTCAAAAGTATTTCCTCATAGATGTCCTTTATGAATGCATTAAAAATGCTGGTCTTTTGTTAGTTTCTTCACAGTTCCCTCCTTTCTAGTACTCCTTCTCTCTCTTCTTACTATTCCTTAGCTCCAAGATGCCTTTGTTGGTGAACAAACACTTTATATATCAATCAGTGAGTCAATCAGAATAGTTAAAAACTAATTGTTGAAGAAGTGTTAGAATGACAGAGGATCATTTCATAGGCTGAAGGGCATTAGCAAGTATTAAAAATGGCAACATCTTGTCCTAATTGTCCTAAACTGTTTTGCACTCCTCCCCAGGATGGATCCCTATTACATTGTAGGCTCATTTGCAATCAAGTTGAACCTCCAGAGCCATGTTTAGTCCTCTTTTCAATATGTGAGAGGGAGTCCTGAAGTATTTGTAAAACATTTGATAACAGTAAGAAGCAACATGTTCCCAATAGGTTCACCGCCGAGAGCCATCTTTTGTTCTCAAACCCATCTTCAGGAAGATTGCAGGACAGCTGAGTTACAGACTGAAAGAAGAGCAAAGATACAGCCTATTTTACAAAAATATCAAAGTGTAAATGAAGATGAACATGGGAGGGAATCATATACACAATATTTCCTCAAATGTTATAGAAGGAGGGGTAATACTCACCTCCATGGCTTTAATAAGAATAGAATTTCCTACATGAGAAACGTATAGAGTATGTTAAAAGTGCATTGACAACAGCCTCAGAACTACGAGTATTAGGTTTGTCATAAAAGGTCTTGAAAGCAGGAATTGGGGACCGATCTGCAGCTTTTAGAATGTCTTCAAGTCTGGTCCCAGCCGTAAGGGCCTTTGAAGCCTTTTGACAAATATCAATTCCGCTCAAAATCATAGCCCTTTTGACACATCTGGGAAGAGTGGAAGGGGAAAGAGGTAACTGTGGTCTTCTAAAGGAAAGATGAATGTGAGAAGCAAAGGATCTCCGAGAACTGGTCTGCAGCTCAAGGTCCTGAAACCATCTCACCCCACAGACCTTTGGACGATCTGGAAAACAAGTGTGTGACACTGTGAAAGGAAGAGTTTCAGTTCTTCTAGAAATAAAAAATTGAACACCTGAGGGGATAAATTTTCTAGCTAAAACTTCCAAAGCTCTAACATCAGATACTCGTTTAAAATGTATCATGCAACGTAACATTGTTAATTTAGCTGGCAAAGCTCTTAGAGAAAGAAAAGGATTGTCATTTCAAGGTTCAAACATTGGTAAGACAATAGTCACATCCCGTAAAGAGTGATATTTGGTAGAAGGAGGTATACTCAGCAGGGCCTGACTGGGAACCAAAACCGGCCCTGGCAAAGTGCTCGGCCGGCCCCCCTGGGGGTTGGGGGTACGACCGAGCTGTTTGCCAGGGCCGGTTTAGGCTGATTTTGTTACAGTGGCCGATATTGCAGCTATGCTGTAAAAACGGCCCTGTAACAAAAACGGCCCCCCAGGGGCTCAAAACCGGCCCCCACCCTGGCGGCCCACCGGGGAAATGCCCGGTGCCCGCTACGCCCAGTCCGGCCCTGATACTCAGCCTTATTCCTCTGAGAATTTTCCTAATCAATGGATGTTCTCCTCCAGGTTGTGGAGCTGGTGGGAAACACTACTGTTGCTTTTGTTACAGGGGCCGATATTGCAGCATTGCTGCAAAACTGGCCGCCAGTAACAAAGCCGGTCCCCGCCACTGCAAAACCGGCCCCCACCCTTTCAGCACACCAGGAAAACGTGCGTGCCTGCTACGGCCAGTCCGGGCCTGCTGGGAATTTATTCCACTTTCACTGATGTATAGGATGACCAGATTTTGAGAAGCACAAACTAGGAAGCCCCAGACATAAAAGTAGGACTAAAGCCTTTAGCCTTCCATATGACTGGCCTGTCCCGGTTTATGCGTAGCCTTGTAAATGAATGTGTGCCTATTAATACATAAATACTTTACACTCTGGACCTCAAGAAAAACTTTTTTCTTTGTGGATTACTCAGTTTTCAAATATTCTATTGATGCAGAAGTACAGGACAATACTTTACTTATATATAAATGACATAACTCATAAAGGTTAAAGTCTTTGACTCTCAAATGAATGCCAATTACTAAATATTTACAAGTTATTCAACAACAACAACAACATGAATAAGTGTCTAACATATATACTATACTTTTTTCTTATGTATATATTGTACTTTTTTTTTATCTTAGTCACCAAACGACACAAATACATATAAATAGGGTATCACATATATAGTTAAATATCCTGTCATGTTGATGAATTCATACTCTAGTGGGCATATATATTTTATTTTAGCACCCACAGCTGTATAATCCGGCAGTTGAGGGAAGGCCCAATGGGGATTGGGGCGCACACAAATTGTTTAAAAAACCATAAAGTCAAAGAGATCTAGACTTTCTTATTCTATGCCATAATATTTATATGTTCCTTGCTGCGGATGCTGGGTGCCCTCAAATACCTAAAATTAGGCTGACACGCTTCGACCTTCTGAATGGGCCTGTCACTTTAATGAAGGTCTTCCTCAGGGCCTGAAATTGTAGGGGATACGTTACTTTATTCACTTATTGCTCAGTATGCCACCACGTAGGCGCTCGCATGCATTGTATGGTATCATGGAAAGCTCAGCTTATTTTATATGGAGGCTTGAGTCCTTCTTGGTTGGGAGGCACCCCAGGGTTATGGTGCCATTCAGTTGGGATGCAATCAGTCCACTCCTGGTGCGTGTTCGTTTCCTCGTGCACGCCGTTATGTGGCTGGGCGTCAGGTTGGATTATTTTGAATATGGCTCCGCCTCTGTGAGACACCGATCCCCGGGCTTCTCTCAGTCTTCCGACGTCCTATCACGTAGTACGGCTGCTTCTCGGTTCACAGCGTGGCGTGCACGAGGGAACAAACACGCTAATGATTTATCACAGTATGAAACTTTTTGTTTTTCTTTTTAGGAAGGAATATGTTGCTGATAAACCTTTGTGGATGCAAATCCACCTGTTATACAGCTCCTTTGTTGCTAAGATCCTGATTTTAGGTATCCACAAGCCGGGAATCCTGACGACAAATATAAAAAAAAAATTGAATTGAGTCTGCATATACTTCTATGTGATAACTGTGAACAGTTTGGAGAATATAAGGAACTTGTAAAATGTAAAGACAATTTCTTGATGAAAGTGCTATTTGGCCTTGAATGAGGGAGTCAGGTGTTGTACACTTAGGCCCTTATTCTGAATTTGTCAGAATCCAAGTGCTTCGGTATGTTATTTATCAGATGCAATAAATAGCGCCTATTACGAGTTTCTGGGGAATAGCAAGCTGATTTTGGTGCTCATTTCTCCAAAGCCTGCATGGTACGGTAAATACTGTACACTTTTTCCCTGTTAAATTACACTAAATGTGGCCTGCCGAAATTTAACAAAGGGTGAGGTATTTAATGCACCTGGAAATAATCGGATGCAGTAAATACCACCCATCTCATAACTCTGACCCTGCACTAACAGGGGTTTATACAGGGGTCCAGAAACACTGAACTGCTCTTAATAAGCGCCTTCCTATTGTTGCCCTGTGCTCTTGTTTTACCGCTGGAGAGTTGATGTCCGAAGCTCCTATGTCATTGTGGAAAAAAGGCCGGCCTTGAATATTGTAATTTGAGTTTCCTCTTGAATTGGTAAAGTTGTGCCTGGACTGGGTGTCATAGAGGTAATGGCCCACAGAGCAGCTGCTGGTCTGGCCTGTCTGGGTAGAACCCCAATGGGCAAAACCTTTCTTGGGGGATATCAGTTGTTTACAGGGCTTTAAGTGGGAAAAAAAACTGGGGGTGCTCTAAAAGGGGCGTGGCAAATCTCGTCAAGGGGTGTGGCCTATCCGAGTAGGGGCGTGGTCTAAATCAAGATAACTAGCATTGTGTGCTTAAGAAAATCATAAAGTCGCATCCAGCAAAGGATAATAAAATGGGCAAAAAGGTATATTTATTAAGTATAAGCCATAAAAATACCAAACACTTTAAAAAACATGTAAAAATTATTTACATTACTTAGAAATCTATTGCAGGATTCCCCAAAACCCTTGAAGATATTCACTGTGTCTATTTTGCTGGGGTTTCTCGGCGGAGTCAGAGGTGTGGCAAAAGAGCAAAATATCCCAATTTTTAGTATTTGTTTCCCATTTCACTAACCAGTTACAGCTTATTACGTTATTTAATTTAACCAATGGATACACATGTTTATTTAAGTTTTAATATGAGTTATTGACATTAAAATACATTCACAAAGTGGGATACGTTTCCAATCACAGAATGTCCCAAATATCCTTAAAAGTGGAATCGCAAGCCATTTGTCTCCCAGCCATGGAGTTTCTGTCATCAGCACTTCCCCACCCTTTTTCCACAAGAGCAGTTCAAACATGAATGGCAAAATATCCTAGTTTGCAAATGTTTTCCACATAATTATGGCTCTGCCATATTTGCCACATAATACATCATCTGCTGCATAATCTGACGATTTTAACTAATAAATTGTTTATAGCTCAAACGGATCAAAAGTTACAAAAAAATTTGACTTGTGTTGCTGCAAAGTAGATGGCCCATTGCAAAGGTTGACTGGTCAACTTTCTCACTGCTGCACTTGTATGTTCCACTGGTACTAATAAGGAAAAATCTTTGCGGACACTGTTAGCATGTGTAAAAATGTCAAAATAATAAAGTATCAGAAAATTTACAGCACCACTAATAGCAGTATAGGGTGACAGAGCACTTTACATCACGTATGATTGCTTATCTCAGTGTAATATATGTGTGTAAATCACTGTATAGGAAATGTTACATAAGACAAAGGACTATAAGGTGTAGGAGTCACATGACAACCATACTAGTAGGCAGCATAGTTTAATAGTGATTGGTCTGGAGAAACACAAACTCAGAATTTAAAACGTAATACCATGGTTGGGGGTTCTCTTTAATAATCAGAATTGATTTCTACCCAAATGAACCCTTTTTTGCAACATTAGGATAATCAAAGACTGTGGAAAAAACATAATGCTCTAATTTATACCTTGCAGTTTGCATGCAGCTCTTACATGACAGTTAATAGCTCACTGTTCTATGTTAGGATTTTAACTTATTAACTGCAAGTAACAATAGGGTCTCTCTGACAAAAGCAGTAACCCACTGACCTATTTACATTATGTGCACTTTGTGATCTGCATGGTACATGTTCTTAGCAGCAGGCACATTAACCCTCTGCGCTTCCTTTCCATGAGTCAAAACGTCCACTAGACAAAACACCATCTCTCTCTACTAAGAACATTAATCCCTGGAGTTATCATGACATTTTTATTGTTGCCGAAAATTGTTGGAGGCCAGGAAGGAGACAGCAAGTGCTTTTAAAACCATATTATACTTACAAACATGACGCCCCCACCTTAAGTCAGTGCCACCCGTGGTCCGTGCAGGTAACAGCAGTGGGGCCGGGTAAGGGGGGGTTTCGAGGGATGATGCTGAAGGAAAATTAATTATTTAATTTTCCCCCGGCATCGTCCCTTGAAATCCCCCCTTACCCGGCCCCTCTGCCCCACTGCTGTTAGCTGCACGGATCGCGGGTGGTCAGCGCCTGGTGCGGTCGCACTGCCCTAGAGCCACCCTGCTCAAGGGTCCTTTGACCTCAGTGACAGAGTCACTGTCACTCTATGGTGTGCTGCTTCATAGGCCTGCCTGCAAGACTGGAGGTGAACTTCAGAATAAATTGTGGCGGACAGGCCTTCAAGGTTAACCCACACATGCCACTGCTAGGGTCCACCTGCTGGTGCTAAGACACCAGGGCTTTTAAGATCTTGCGGGGCCTTCTAAGGTCTAGCATGGGAATGTGCTCCCTCAGCGGGAGTGGTCTGGTGGACTGGTCATGAAGGCTGAAGCTGGTTCCCCAGTTCCGAATTCCGCAGCTCTGACCATAGTGCCACATCCTCTCCCCCACTGAACACCATACTGCCCCACTGAGAGAAACTTGCACTGCACTGACCCGCTATAAACACCAGGATGTGACTCAATTCAAATTACGCACTAGACAAGAGCAATATGCTGCCTAAAAAAAAAATTAACAACATCCTAGAAAAAGCAAACACTCATAGAGAATGCAAGATTAAGTAAAGCACATGAAATGTATGCAGGAACAACATGGTTACCTTTTTCTTTTTACACTCATTATTCAGAAATTAGTGAGTGCTTTTGCCTGAAAAGTTAAGGCCATGACTACAGGGCCCAGAAGGGACCCGTTTCAATGCCCATTGCTTATATCCTTACAAAACGTAAGCAGTATGGTTTAAAAAGACCACATTCGTGAACACACAGCCGCTGTACACATTTTGTTTTCCAATTCACCCTTTAAGTAGGTATTTCAGTACCTCCAGGAATAGTGCACTTTCCCACCAAGGGAAAACAATGTTGTTCAAAGAGAGACGAGAAAACAAAAGTAGCGCTTCACTGGCAAACACTGTAAAGTGGCGCTAATGTGTTTAGGTGTGAATAAATCAATCTGGCCACCTTGCAACCACTCTGTCTTGCTTTAGCTAGTTACTTTTCATATTTTGAATGTTTTAGTTCTCTCCACCCCGAGGCCTCACTTAGAAATTGAAAAAAGTCAGAAAAAGAGGACGTTTCCAGCAAAAGTGTTTTTCTTTTTTGGATCCATTTCACAGGGGAGCAAATAAACGAAAGCAGGAAAGAGAAGGTAATACCTGTTTCTAAAAGTCTCGGTTTTCACCATCCCACGCTGGCACCACGACGACGTTGCTCCTGCCCTGGAAAAAGAGAAGGTCCCACGCTGGCACCACGACGTTGCTCCTGCGCTGGAAAAAGAGAAGGTGACGAAGGTCCCACGCTGGCACCACGACGTTGCTCCTGCGCTGAAAAAAGAGAAGAGAGAGAAAATGGCTCTCTTAAAGGGTTACCCTTCCTCCAACAACGCTCACCTGGCATGACGTCATGCCGTCGTGCCGTGGATGTCATGCCGTGACCTCCACTACTCAGTGAGGAAACTGAGCTCTCACTGCAGTCCAGAAAAAAAAAAAAAGGACTACCTTTGTCAGCCGCAAAAATAGAGCCCGATAGAGACCCGTTTCGAGGGCCCCAAAAAAAAACTGCCGGTGCTCAGACCCGGACAGACCCGGCCCACTTAAAGCCCTGGTTGTTTATCAATTGATGTAAAGGTACTTACATGAACATCTCTTTTATAAACGTTTTGCCAAAGAGAAAACCTTTAGCATCTAGTTCAGCTTCCAAAGAAGGTAATGCCACTACATTTGGATCCTCTTTGAGGAGAAGACCATTACATCTCTTGTGAGAAATTGCAGAGTTAGCACTGCCCAAGGGGCAAATAATCCTTTGGAATTAGCAAGAAAATTCTGCATGGTTAACAGGAATGTTGATTTCTTTAACCTGCTGTGCCAATTCAGAGATCTTCATGAAGGACCCATACCATCAAGTAACTTGTCTTGACTGAAAACTAAGCTCACTCAATGCCCTTTTTGGATCTTTTGCTGAATTTTTAAGACGAACCTGGTCAGGAATGGTTGGACGAGGACATTCTGCTTCAAATTTATTTCTAATCAATTTTTTCGAAGCTGTAAGCATAAGTACCCTATCATATTCTGAAAGATGAAGTGCAGTGGGATGAACCTCGGCCAGCTTCAGAGTCGGTATCGGGAGTGTATGCATCACTATCTCTGTCTACATCAAGGTGATTATCCAGTAACACCAAATTGGGTGTTTTGATGTCCCTTTGCCCAGAATCAAAGCCAGAGGGTCTGTGGTTTGAGGCAAACCAGTATCTCGTGAAGTTAATTCACTTCTAATTGCAATGGCTGACACAACAAAACAACAACAAAAAGATTGCTCCTTGCAGTGGGCCCATAACCTCAGTAACAAGAATTCCTGTTTCCTTTATTGGATGAAATGCTAAGAATCCTCCTGAGGAGTGCTGCACTCCATGTCCTGTGGTTTATTTTCAGCAACACCATCTTTGGAATGGTCTCGCTGCTGATTCCTTTGGGTTCCACCATGTTAAATTGGGCCCTAAAAGCAAGAGCTTCAGACCAATGTGTCTTGCATCTTTCTGGTTTGGGATTTTTACTCCTGATGCTGCAACCAACCCCTGAGGCAACAGGAAACCAACATTCTCCATTTTTAAAGGCGGGCCCGACAGGACATGCACCTTCTACAGCCTGGTGCTCCTGCAGCTCTCTGGATCTCACTCCTCACGTTGGTAAGCGCACCTTCGGCTGGGTGGTAAGAATAGCCTCCGAAAGAAGAATATGAAGTATCTACACAGCTGATAAAAACTGGACAGCAAGACTTATCCTTGGCTTGAAGAGGAGAGCACATCAAACCTGGAGACGAGGCATCACTGTAGCTACCAATGAATGTCTTCCAATATGAATGAACTTCCAAGATGGGTTGATTGACCCACAGAGCGTACTATCCTCGGGGGCCGAAAGAGTAATTCAAGGTAATCTGTCACTACAAACGAATCTACAACCTGAGGGCCCGAGTCACAAAGAGCCTCCGCAGTCATGGTGGAGGCTCTGCAGTCGTAGCAGGATCTCTGTAGTGGTGGCAGGATCGCCGCTCTGTAGTTTCTCATTGCGGAGATTCCGTCACGAGGGCAGAGACTCCACCACGACTGCCGAGCCTCACCACGACTGCGGAGGCTCTTTGTGAATCTGGCCCTCAGATCGGCTTTGTTAACAGCAAAATCCTAATTTCTTGAGGCCTGGAGGCTTAGAACAAACTGAGCCCAGCTCCAAGACAGAAGTTAGATCACTGGTACTGTACGGCCCGCGGGTCACCTGCGGCCAACCTACACTTTTCTTGCGTCCCCTTCGTAAACAAGGGCACCTTGCATGTGCTGCTGTTTACCAGGTTGACTGAGAGCAGCCGCTTTCCTCTCTGATTACAATAGGCTTCGCTGAGCATTCTCCATTTCCTGCAGCCTCTAGAAGACATTGATAAATTCTCTTTAAACATACACCTGCTATAGTCGCCTTCATGTAGCGCAGCAGCTCACCATGAGGGGACTCAACCACCTGCCAGCCTGACCTGCTGTCCATGCACCCAGAGAGCCTCACCTCACCGCTGATGTTTTTTTATCCAGATTTGGCTAAGTCCACCAAAACCTCTCCCCGTCAGGATCCAAGGGGGTCATAGTACGACTTTACCTTTGTGGCATCTGGGTAATTTCATTTTAGGCAGAATGCCAGCTCTTTCGTTAAGTCTCTGGAAGGTCAAGGTGATGACAATGTCCCTTCACAAAAGAGGGGCAGGATAGTGAGCTGTCAGAACAGGTACAGAACAGATAATTGGAACTTGTGCAGCACCAGGGTCAAACATGCACCAACACTGAGCCTAGGCGTAAGTGATGGCCTAAAGAAGCCATTTGTGGGGCAAGAGGGCTCCTCCCAAATAAAGCCACCTTGCACCTCAGAGGTGTCTGCACACAGAAGAAAGGGGCACTTTGAGGCACATAGACTGTGGGATCAGAGCTGTGTATCAATGCTAGAGTCCTGATGCATGGCTTGCTGTCAGTAGGACCCGGGAGCAGAGTTTCTGGATATTGCTAAGAGGTACACGGGTTCAGAGAATCGGAGATTGGGTGCTTCTATTCCATCTGGGTCTCTGGGCTTGGGTGCAGTGTGTGGTGTCTTGTCATGTCTAGTAGATGCTAGAGGTGCTGCTAGGGTGTGTGAGCTCAGGGTACTGTAGGTCTGCTTGTAGCTGTGGCAGGTTGCTTCTCTCCTGCTTATGATGTCTGCGCTCAGCACTTTCAAGTCGCCTTGTCGGTATTAACCTTGATGACCCACATCAAACCTTGGGGGTAAGGCTACCCTCAACATGCTGTTATCCACTTAGACAAGCGTGGTCTGTGATTGCCGCAAACATTCCACCATTTCACGTAGTTTTTATGAAATGCTTATAGGTGGAGACCCCAAGCTACGCTGAGAGTTGCCTTTCAAGCTTAGCCAATTTTTACCATTGTGGTGGATGATTCCTACCTAAAAATACATTTTTCAGTAATATTTTGATTAATTTCTTGGGGATCCCTAAACTCCACTTTGTAGTTTTCTTTGAAGTCGATGTGCTTTGGACCAAAGTGGTGGGTGATTTCTACGTAGCTTAGATTTCTACAAAGTTGCCATCTGCACTTGGAGTTTTCCTTTTACGTGTATGCCGACAACCCCCAACTGACCCTTCACCTTGCAAACGTTGAGTCGTCCTCTGCAAATGAGCATCTTTAGTAGTTAAAGTCCCTATCTTTCATACATTGGTTAATATTATGAAACACAATCTAGATAAAACAGAGCGGTTTCTGGTATCATCACTTGAGGCATCACCGATCCCGTATACCTGGCACTTGTCCTATATCTTCCTTGATAGTGTCACTTTTGAGAGTGTTGATTGTTCCAAAACTATCACTAAAGGTGCAATTGACCAATTTTTCTAAAGACTGCTTCTGGTATTTGAAGCTGCTAAAATCTTTACTTCCTGGAGCTGATCCTGTACATCATGTCACTATTATAAATGCCCTAAATTGTGTTGAAGGTTAAATTATGTCAACACTGTTTATTGATCGTCCCCTGTACTCTTCTGAGGCAACTTCAACTGGTTCAGGGTGCAGTGGCTCTACAGCAAGCCTGCAAATTTCACCTTTTTTTCACCAGCTGAATTGTTTACCATTCAGTAGCAGAATTATTTTCAAAGCCATGGTCATTGTCCACAGGGCACTCTATCACCAGTGACTTGATTTCTTAGCAACAAAAATGTCCTTCTGTGTCTTTTGCCGCCGCCGTGCGCTGAAGAGCTGGGGGAGCGGGGGGGTGCTGGCGATGATTTTAGCCGCCGCCGCCCCAAAAGCTCGTGCCCCCTCCGCCCCCCCTTGCTACGCCAGTGCGCTGGCTTTTCTAATAATGGTCCCTATAACAAGCACTTGCAAATTTGGAAATAGGACCTGAACTGTTGTGGCTGCCGAGGCTTGGAATGTGCTTGCTCTTTCTCTTGAATCCGTAGTGAATTTAGTAAAGTTAATGAAAGGGTTTCTAAACGTCCATCTTCTGGTAGGGCCATGTTAACAGTTCTCTGTGGTATCCAGTGCCTTGATAATTTTGCAAACTTGTGATTTACAAATGCCGTCCATAGACCATAGACAATGCCCTATTACTTACCGGTAATCTTCATTACTCCTGGTCCCGTTGTCCTCATCCCATTCCTTAACAAAGTGGAGATGACCATCTCCACGACAGAAAAAAAGAACAGGAGAATGCTGGGATACCTAAACCCACCCCCTCCCACTGGGAGTACATAAGCTGTACCAACCCAGCATTCAGCCTGAAATACCAAGCCACCAACCGGAAGGCCGGCCGTCCGGGAGGGAGGGGCGTAAGGAATGGGACGAGGACAATGGGACCAGGAGTAATGAAGATTACCGGTAAGTAATAGGGCATTACCTCCTGGTCCCTCCAGTCCTCGTCCCATTCCTTAACAAAGTGGAGAATACCAAAGCAAACAACCTGGCCTTCCGAACTCCCACCAACACCAGGGACACCACACCGAAACAGGCACCCCAAAAGAAGCAAAAGGGAGAACCACAAGAAAAAACATAGGCAGGAGCACCCAACCAGCAAAGCCCCCAACCAAGCCAACAGAGCCGAAATACCAAAACAAGCAGGGGACGACCAGGAAAACCCCAAAACAAGAAGCCCAACCAAGGAGCCGCCATCAAAGGGGCAGACAACCGACACCAGGAACCTCTGAACCAGCCACAGAGGAGGAGAACCCAACAAGAAAGGAACAGACCCCACCCCAAGAACAGCGACTCGGCCACCACAGAAGAAGACCCAGAGCTACCCAACTGAGCAAGGAGCTAGGGCCGCACCGAGAGGGACACAAGACCCCAGGCAAGGCCAGAAGGAGGCCCAGCACCCAGAGCCAAGCACCAAGGGAACCCCCAGAGGGACTGAAACAACCAGCCCCCCCCCAGAACAACCAGCAGAAGGGGGCCCAGAAGACGTGGAAGCGCCCACAAGGCACAACAAAAGCCAGGAAGGACACCCGACCAGCGAGAAAACAGCCAGAGAGCGACCCCCCTCACACGAGGGAAGAAATTGACCCCTCGCCGAACGAACCCACAACGACACCACCAAAAGCCGAGGGGAAGGAAGGAGAGACCGAACAAGCCCCACCAAAGGCAAGGAACGACACGACCAACCACAGGACCAACACCAACACACCAGGGGAAGCCCCCAGCAGAGCCGCAGAGACTGAAGAGGACGGAGCCCGAAAAAGAACCCAGGCACCGACCCAGAGGACCAACCAAGGGCAGGCTCAAACCGAGCAAGCCAGGAAGAGAGGGGGCAGTGACCATGAGCAAGCCCCCCCCCCCAGGCCACCCCGACAGCACCGGCAACAGAGAGCCCAGAGGAACCAGCCACAGAAATCCCAGAGGCGGCCCAGTCCACGGGGCAAGAACGTCCAGCAGCCAACACTAGCGGAGAGGCATGACAGCAGCAGCAGAAAGGCCTCCAAACCCAGAGAAGAACCCAGGGTACAGGGACAGCCAGGCCCGAGGCAACCCCCCTGAAAGCAAGGGACACCGGGACACAACCCAGCACCCCGCCCAAGGAAGGCAAGCAAGAGGCCAGAAACGCAACCCCCCCCCCCACAAAACGAGGCCAGAACAGGCCCCGGCACAAGGGACGGACCCCAGCAGGCCCGGAACCAGAGCTGGGCACAACACCAAGGAATGGGGAGAGGCAAAACCCCGAAGGCCACTGAGACCAGAGGAACCCAAAGAACACAAAGGGACAACCGGGAAGAAGATGCCACAAACAACCTCCAACAAGGGCGACACCCCCAACCAAAAGCCGGGCCAACTCCAGGGGAGAAACACGGGACCAGGGGAAACAAAGCCACCGGGCACCGAACCAGAAGCCGGAACAGGGAGGGGGGGAACCTCCACCGAACCAACAGCCGACACAAGAGCAGCCGCCAAAGGGCAAAACAGGGGAGAAAACAGGGAGGCCCACAGCCCAACCCTGCCAAATCCCCCAGCAAAATCCAAGAGGCCAGCAGACTGAGCAACAGACACGCCAGCAACACTGGAGGCCACCAACATGGCGCCCCCACGAGCCCAGAGCGAGAGGCACCGGGACAACCTCCCCAACCCCGAAACCCCTAACCACCAGGGGCAACAGGGAAAGGCACAAGACCCAGCCACAGGCAGGACACCCAGGGCCCACAAAGTGACAGGAAGACAGGGAGGGAGCCAGGCAGCCCACACCTGCAAGCCAATGCCAAGGACCAGCCCGCACCAGGGAGGCACAGAGTAGAGCCAGAGGAAAAGAACAGATGGCCTGCCAGAGCCCCAGCAAAACCAGGCACCGGACCGTCGACCACCGAGGGGCCAAAAGACCCACATCCAAACAAAGCGCCGCACCCGCAGAAGTGATGGGTGCGGAGACATGAGTCCGGCCTCCCGACCGCCACCAACGCACCAAACGTGGGCCCGCGGGGGGCAAAGAGCCCGCCCACCAGGGCGGGAGGGTACACAGGGGGCAGGGGCGGCGCAAGGGCACCGGCGCGACCAGCGGACTCCCCGGAAGGAGAGGCGGGCTGAGACCAAGCGACTGGAGAAAGAAAAGGCGAACAAGGGCACGTGCAGCCCCGAGGGAGAGCACCACCAAGCCCCCCACCCCCCGCAGAGACAAAGGAGGGACCAGACACAGGGACAGCAAGGCCAAGACCGACAAAGGCAAAGCCAAGGTCCCCACCACAGAGCCGAAGACCCGAGGGCACACCAGAACCCAAGGAGGGACGCGGCAGCAGAACCCCAAGGGCGCACACCGCACCATGGGGAGAGGAACCATGAAGCCCACAGCAACCGGTAGCAGGATGCGGACACCCATCCGCAACCCAACAGGCCCAAACCCGCCGAACTGCCGAGATCGGACAAGAGCAGGAGCGAACAGGAAGGCAGGGCCCCAGGCCCAAAGAGGCCAAGGAAGAAACAGAAACCCCAGCAGAGCACAAGAACAGGGACCTGAGACACCACAGGCCCAAAACAAGCCTCCGCACCAGAGCACCAAAGGACCAGGCCCAAACGACAAGCCCCAAGGAGAAAGCGGCAGGACCAAACCAACCGGCAGGCACCCCACAAAGGGGGCCGATTGCAACAAGGCAGCCCCAGGGCAGAGGAGAGAAATGAAGGAGCCTCAGAGGCCAAAGTAAAGGAAGAACTACAACACCCAGCCCCTACCGACGGCAAGGAACCAGCAGCACAAAGACAGAGGACTCCCAAAAGCGGCCCAAGCCCCTGAAAAGGAACCCAGAGGGGAAAAAGGAAACCGCAACACGGCACCCAACCCCAACCAGCCAGCCCAGGCGCAAACCACAACCCAGCGCCAGGCAACAGACAAACAACCACAACAAGGCACACCAGGGGCACCCGCAGTGCCCGCCCAGAACCATCCAGCCAACCACGGACAGCCACGGGAGACCAGTGAGAGGCAGCAGAAGCACAGTGCACCAGCCAACCCCAGCTGCCACCATGGAACAAGCCAGGCCACAGAGAGGGCACAACACCAACCCCCCCCCAGGCGAGACCAAGGACCCAACACTGAACGAAAAAAAAGTGAGAGGACCCCCAGGCGACCGGCAACCAGTAGAAAAAAAAGACACCCCAGCAAACAGGAGGACGGGGACCCCAAAGGGCAGGGCCAGAAACCTGGAAAAAGGAGACAAACTGCAATGCGGTACCGACCCCAGGGGCAGAAGACAGCACAACACACTGCCAGCCCCCACCAGCCAGCCCAGAAGGCGACAACCAGCGCAGCACCGGGCTGAAGGCCAACCGGAAACACCCCCAGAAAGAGTGACCAGAGACCCAAACACCGACCAAGCAAAAGGGAGCTGGGGACACAAAAGGCCAACAGCACACAGCCCAAGGGAACACCCATGTGGAACCAGGAACCAACCAGGACCGACCCCACACAACGACCGAGTAGGCCAGACCAGACCCAAACAGGGAGACAAGGAAGCAGGAAGACCAGCCAGAAACGATAGGCACCTCCAGGCGGCCACCCAGGGAAGGCAACAACCCAGCCCCACCAGAGCAAACAGGAACAATGCCCATGTGAAGGAGCCCACAGCACCAAGAACATCCAGGCAGGCACCCAACCAGGGACCAACCAGGCTAGACCCTGCCGTAAGGGCAAGTACATTGAGTCTATCAAGGACAATAATACGTCATCCAAGTAAGACGCCGATTTTGGCCACGCGTACTCAGCGGACCAACTCTTCACTCTACACACATGCGAGAATTACAATACTCCTTACCTGGATATAAGATATTAGACACCAGACATAAAATTATCTAATAAATACTGTCATGCCTTACTTGGATGACGTATTATTGTCCTTGATAGACTCAATGTACTTGCCCTGATGAAGTCTGCTGTGACTCAAACAGTTGTAGACGAAACACGTGTTGGCATATGGGCAGCAACAAAGATATCAGAATAAAGAACATCTGAAACTGCGACCTCAGTCTACTTTCTGTGTGCTTGGAGAAAATTGCCTCATAAGTTGTGGACTCTGTCCTGATTGGGAGGGACGGCTGGCTTCCTCTCCTCCTGAAGCACCAGATGGACTAAATGCTTGACTGAACAGCTCAATTACGGACAATTTTGAAATAAGGGGTAGAGTGCGCCTTGTATACCCAGCCAGTGTCCTTTTTTGTATCTTAGACCCTGCAGTAATCCGACCACAAACAAGAGCAGGCGAATTGAGGCATGAGGATCGTAGGGAGAGATGGCGAACGGGCAGCCAAGGAACAGAGTAAAAAACCTGTAAATGGGGACCCAGCCAAGCGGACCTCTGAGCCGCGGATTCGACCTGGCGGCTGGCGGGACTGGGAGCGGCTTCCTGGTCCAGGAGCAGGCAACAGAGGGTCAGGATTAGAGCAAAGGAGAATCCGGCGTGCTCCGATAGCCTCTCGCTGTAGCAGTCCACGGTGCAAGTAGGAGGGTCAGTGGTGATCAAATTGAAGGACGAAAAAACAGGCTCAGCAGAGTCCTCCTTCTGCTCCAGTGCACAAAACCTGCAGAGGGAGCGACCAGGACTGCAACCCTAGGCCACAGAGACACCCCCAGAACACAGGAAAAAATGGCGGCAGGGCAGCAGGCAGAAGTAGAAAAATGAACCGCTACGCGGTACTCATCACCGGGGCAGGGAGACAGCACCCCAAACCGACTGCCCCTACCAGGCAGGCCAGGCGCCCTCCAACAAACCAGTGCCGGGCCGAAGGGAAGTTTGCAGCATCCGGCACTGCAGGCAATCAGAGACCCGGCCTGCTCCCGCACCACAACGAGAACACGCAGGGGCCTCCAGGGAGGAAAAGGACGCCAGCAGGAGCCCAGCAGCCATCCAGGAAGCCCAGGGCACCACCAAGAACGGCCCGGGACACCCCACAGCAGCCGCAGCAGCGCATCCTCCAGACCGGCCAAGCCACAGGAAGACACGCCCTCCGACCCGGAACAAACCGGAGGAACGGCGCCCCAGCCGCAAAGGGCTGGCCGCCAACCAACGCGGCTCCCGGCAAGCCAGGAGACCGCCAACAGGACGTCGAGGACAGCCCAGCAGCCCGACGAGGACATCCAAAGAAGACTTCATCTCAGGTAAGAACCAGCAAAATCCATGTCCCATTCTGTCGGAAGACAGAAAAAAAGAACAGGCTGGATGCTGGGTTGGTACAGTTTATGTACTCCCAGTGGGGGGGGGGGGTGGGTTTAGGTATCCCAGCATTCTCCTGTTCTTTTTTTCTGTCGAGGAGATGGTCATCTCCATTTTGGTAAGGAATGGGACGAGGACTGGAGGGACAGGGAGGTAATAGGAGGGCGCCCTTTTCTAGTACATTTTTGGAAAAAGTCCTTGAGGGAGGATTTTGTAGTTGGTTTTCAAGGCTACACTTTTGTTTTCAGGTAACACGAAAACGGCTCTTCGTCAATTTGAACAATGACTCTCCTGAGCTGTTTAGAGGAAATAGTTCCCCATGTCCTTTGAGGACTTATAGGGGCAGCGGGGACTTTAATGCACCAGGGGTGGCTCCTCCATGTGGGCGGAGGAGCATCACCCCACTGCTTTCTCGCAGTGCGAGAAGCAGAAACATAAAATGGTATTATAAATACCAATTTATATTTCTGCTTCTCACACTGTGAGAAAGCAGAAGAAGGGTTTGGTTGAGTTCGGGCGGGTGGGAGGTCCTGCTCGAGGGCAGGGGAGGAGTGGCTAGCCCAATGTTGCGGGCCCTGACTGTGTGGTCGGCCCTCTGGGGCCGACCAAACCAGTCATGCGCACTCTCCATTTTCTCCATGTAGGCTGCATGCCGCCTACATGGAGAAAATGGCCTCCCCATCGACGCCTGTGCGGTCGGCGTCCCAGCCAATCACAACGCTGCCATTGCAGCGTTGTGAGTGGCTTAAGGAGGGGAGGGAGGCTGCCTGCTTCCTCTTCCTGCGGAGGCAGGAAAGCAGGAGCCAGAACCGGAGCTTGGAAAACGCGGGACCCGGGAAAGGTAAGTTTTTTAATTATTATTTAACCCCCTCCTCCCCGTGCGACCCCCTCTCCCCTCGCGACCACTCGCCCGTACCCCCCACCCGTGAGCCATGCCGGCCGCGACTGGAATGCACCTAGCTATAGAAGTACCTGTTGATACTTCTGTTTACATCATCCATACTCACCTCTTATGTCTTTTCCTCTCCTACCCCCTTCACTCTACCTCCACTGTAACCAGAAGCAATTTTTGAAATAAAATAAGTTTTCTATGTGACACCATTTTATCTTCAAGAAAGTTGCTAAAAATAACATGAAACATGACATCTGTTCAAATCAAACTAATAACCTATCGGGCACCTTTTGCTGATGCTGTGAACCATCAACTATGTTTGCCTTGGAATATTGTTTATGGTTTTATAAAGGATACACCCTTCTCTTATCTACAATTCTGCCTATATAATAAATGTAAAAAAAGTTCAAAATATTCAAAAATATCATACACTTTGTTAAATGTCTAATATATTTTGATGTTGAAACAGCTGTGTCACCTGATCCAATGTTTGCTGCATGTCGCTTCGGGATTTTAAAAAGCATGAATCAGCATCGTTTCCTACACCCATCACAGGTTACACAGTAGGTTTGACCTGCAGTAAAGATTATTAGAAAGGAGCGTTCACCTAGTTTCGGTCAAGAGTTTGCAAATACACGGGCCTTCATCACAAGTGGCCTGGGAAGTGCGCAGCCATGCCCACACCCCTGGAGCCGCTGATACTGGTAACTCTGGGGGTGTTCAGGCCCATCATGAGATGGACCCTGAGGGTCCAATGAGAAATAAGGGATTGCGGGTGGGGGTGGGCCGGTCTTTCCAGGTCAGATTCCCTGTTAATTCCCCATTTTGCTCCCGACTTTCACCGCTTTCAGCAGTCGAAAAATCCAGGTGAAAGTAAACCATTGCACGGTGGTCCCGCCAATCTAAACAAGCATTGGCATAGCCAATAGGTCTCGCCTTTGGGACCTTATAAGTGTTTAGCCATGCAACACTTGATGTTGTTGCACCAAGGATATTGTACTGGATAACTAAACACTTATAAGGTCCCAAAGGGGAGACCTATTGGCTATGCCAATGCTTGTTTTTTTTTTAAAGGACAAGCAGTGCTATCAGGCTCCGGCTGCCACTTAGTCCACCGCATCCCACGTAGACGCTGCAGCCATCTTTGAATGGTGAATCCCTATCTCAACTGTGAGACTGTTCTCCTGCTTCCCAATTCTATTAAATACAAATTATGTAAAAAGAACATCCCTTTCTGAGCTGCACGGCTCATCCTACCCACGTTTCACGCGCAGATTTGAAATACTGATGGTTTGGGCTTCCCGGAATTCAACTGGTTGAGAGGTAGAGAGGTGTGGAGAGAGGTGTGGAGAGAGGTGTGGAGAGAGGTGTGGAGAGAGGTGTGGAGAGAGAGGTAGAGAGAGAGGTAGAGAGGTAGAGAGGTAAAGAGAGGTAGAGAGGTAAAGAGAGGTAGAGCGGTAAAGAGAGGTAGATCGGTAAAGAGAGAGGTGTGGAGAGAGAGGTGTGGAGAGAGAGGTGTGGAGAGAGAGGTGTGGAGAGAGAGGTGTGGAGCGAGGTGTGGAGCGAGGTGTGGAGAGAGGTGTGGAGCGAGGTGTGGAGAGAGGGGTGTGGAGAGAGGGGTGTGGAGAGAGGGGTGCGGAGAGAGGGGTGTGGAGAGAGAGGTAGGTAGAGAGAGGTAGGTAGAGAGAGGTAGGTAGAGAGAGGTAGAGAGAGAGGTAGAGAGAGAGGTGTGGAGAGAGAGGTGTGGAGAGAGAGGTGTGGAGCGAGGTGTGGAGCGAGGTGTGGAGAGAGGTGTGGAGCGAGGTGTGGAGAGAGGGTGTGGAGAGAGGGGTGTGGAGAGAGGGGTGCGGAGAGAGGGGTGTGGAGAGAGGGGTGTGGAGAGAGAGGTAGGTAGAGAGAGGTAGGTAGAGAGAGGTAGGTAGAGAGAGGTAGAGAGAGAGGTAGAGAGAGAGGTGTGGAGAGAGGTGTATAGAGAGGTAGAGAGGTAGAGGGAGGTAGAGAGGTAGAGGGAGGTAGAGAGGTAGAGGGAGGTAGAGAGGTAGAGGGAGAGAGAGGTGGAGAGAGAGAGGTAGAGAGAGAGGTAGAGAGAGAGGTAGAGAGAGAGGTAGAGAGAGAGGTAGAGAGAGAGGTAGAGAGAGAGGTAGGGAGCGAGGTAGGGAGAGGTAGGGAGAGGTAGAGAGGTGGGGAGAGATAGAGAGGTATAGAGAGAGGTAGAGAGGTAGAGAGGTGTAGAGGTAGAGAGAGAGAGAGAGAGAGAGGTAGAGGTAGAGAGAGGTAGAGAGAGAGAGAGGTAGAGGTAGAGAGAGAGGTAGAGGTAGAGAGAGAGGTATAGGTAAAGAGGTAGAGGTGTAGAGAGGTAGAGAGGTGTAGAGGTAGAGAGAGAGAGAGAGAGAGAGGTAGAGAGAGGTAGAGGTAGAGAGAGAGGTAGAGGTAGAGAGAGAGGTAGAGGTAGAGGTAGAGAGGTAGAGGTGTAGAGAGGTGTAGAGGTGTAGAGAGGTAGAGGTGTAGAGAGGTAGAGGTGTAGAGAGGTAGAGGTGTAGAGAGGTAGAGGTGTAGAGAGGTGTAGAGAGAGGTGTAGAGAGAGGTGATGTGAATCAGGTGTGGTAACTTCGGTACTTCATTTTTACTGAAAGGTATATTGATTACAGGGATAAAAGAAAGAGAAATAGAGAGAAGAAAGAATAAAAGCGTGAACGGAAGAGCAAAAAAGTGCAAGATAACGAGAAGCCACACAAAGAGATCCCGGACTGACAGTAACTTTTATCATTTGGAACCCAAATTATTCCCTTTTGAAAGTCAAGCTGATAACGGGATGTGTCTTGCAGACCAGAACAAAAGGCAGCAGGCGACCAGGCGGTAGCAAGAGCTGCGCGCGCGAGAGAGAGGGGGAGCAGGAGGTGAGCCCGGGAGTGGTGCGTGCGTGCACACGCAGTCTGCTCATTTTCAAGCACTGCACTCGTGCTTGTGGCGCGCCCCTGCTCGCTCCCGCAAGGTGGATGCCGCCACAAGCACGAGTGTGTGCTTGAAAATTAGCAGAGTGACGGCTAAAGACCCTGAGACCTAAAAAACCATGGGTGTTGCATAGAAATGCCCATGTAACACCCATGGGTCGCCCACTTGATGCAAAGCACCACATAGAAGCTACTTTGCTGTACTTTTAGAAAACTTTCCAATGTGAAAAAAGTAAATCGAAAATGAACTCTTTGAGCCAGTTTGCATCATCTTTGTTGACTTTGCACTGGCGCAAAGTGTTGATAAATCTGCCACTTAGTGTATGTAAAAGAGACAACCTGTGACACTGAGACGCTGGAGATTTCCATGGTAACGTTTTGTCACAATTGCTGTGCTTTTTTAACTGCTTCACAATTCTCCAAAATGATAACAGAGCACTACATGGGGAATGAAAAAAAATGAGACCCTTTACTGCATAATGCCGCCTGCCCCCCCACAAACTGCCTTGCCACCGTGCCATGTATTACAACTTTGTGAAATACTTAACAAACGTTTTGAATACACGGAGTACCCTGTATGTTGTGCGTTCTCTTAGTATGCTTTAATGGACAATTTCTTTATTAGAAGGATTTATCAACTTTTATTGTATGGTTTTAATTATCTATGAACACATAAATTAATGACCCTTGTCATGGTGTTTCTCTGTACCCAAAACATATGTTCACTCCACAGCTTACAATTCCAATGGCGGTTTAAAAGAATCTTGTTTGGCGCCATATAGAGGGATGCTTTGAGGCACCCTCAACTCTTCCCGCCAGTTCGTCATATATGAGTCAATATGAGTCTCTGCGCTTTTCCCTAGAAGTCTTCAGTTTGGGGGAGCTATTCTTCACGCTTAACACCTCACACCTCTTACAGAAGCCCATAAGACATGGTCACCATTCATGGGTTTTAAATGAAGTAATTGGCAGAGCATCAATGGAAGGGTGGGACGTCATTAGCAAGGCTAAGGTATGTCTGGCGCAGCCTGCCCTGGTGAGGCAGGTGCTAAGAGACCGCCTCGCCTTTGTTACCTGCGAGGGAGGATGGGCTTAGAGATGTCTGGCCTGGGTGCTAATAACCTCCAGTGAAGCTGATGAGAGGCAGGAAAGGCGGCTCTCGCACCCCGTAATCCACTCAGAGCAGGCCCCTTGAGTGGACAAAGTGACAAGAGAGGGGAGGGGGGGAGGACGTCTCCCACCTCACGGGGACGCCGAGGTAAACACAGCAGCTACCGAGACAATGCGCTCCTTCCAGCCGGTGTTAATAGTGGAGGAGGAGGGGCGCTGTTGCATAGGAATGGCAGACTTCCCTTCGCACCTCAAGCCTCGCTGATGCCCCCTACATACCTCAAAAGGTCCCTTATGGCACTTGCTCTTTGGGGAGGCAGACCAGACCCTCTTAAGGAATGTTAACCCTTCATAAGAGTCAACGGTGGCCTCTCTTTGGGTGATATAGTTTCTTTGTAGGATGACGCTGTGCTTAGTGTAAATGCCCCTTTGGGGGTGAGCCTGTAACTCATTTGGACAGTGGCTCTGTCCGGAAACTATTCACAACAAGCGCGCGCGCGCCTCGCACGGCAGCAGGGGGGGGGGGAGGAGGGAGCCTGCGCGATTCACTTGCGGGAGCGAGCGGCGCCAGGAGCGATAATTGCTACCATATGGCGCCAGCTGCTCGCTCCCGCAAGTGAATCGCCAAACGTGCACGCGTTGCCATTGAAGGCAATGTAACGCGTGCACGTTTTTGGCTGAAAAGCCGAAGCGATGGAAAAAGGTCTTTTTTCCTATGCAGCGCATGCGCGCTGCGTAGGCGAGACCTAAAAAACTGAGCTTACCGCCTGCATCAGAACTAAAGGGTCACCCAGGATGGCTACAAGCCTTCATTTAGGGGTCGATGGGATGTGAAAGTATCGTACCCGTCATATTTAGATACATATAGCCCTAGATAGTTTTTAATCAATCAATAGAAAACGGTTCAATCACATTTCGCTCAAAGAGAGATCACACCTCACCATCCACGCCTGACTGTGTGCACACCAAGGTCTCCCTGGCCATAGGGCCGGGTCTGCGCCGGCCTTGCTAACGCTGGGGTAGGATTTTAGAATATCATTTTATACTAGCACGTAAGTGATGCATCATACCTTAGTTGTTATGTGTTCCACTGACATCCGTAAACAGACTAAAAGACTAAACCTGCATCTATAAACATATGAAGAACATGACCTTTCTTTTCATTAAAACTTGCTATAGACACCAGTATATTTGTGGCTCTTGAATCAAACTTTTACAAACAGAGAGCACTAATACTTTGAGGTTTTTCATATATACACATTATACCATAAATACGATTACGCAATGCGACCTTGTCCAAATTAGGGCAATTTACGTAAAGTGATTAACATCAAACACTTGCAAGGAGTAATAAAAGTTGTTACCTTTAGAAATATCCACTTAGCTTACAGCAGCATTTAATACTAAGATACTAAATTTTGAATTGTTAATCTTGACGTGCGAGCGCCCTGAGGCCTGTGCATGCCTGGCTCTCTTTTCTCTTTCCTTTCTTCCTCCATCCCTCTCTTTAGCCCTTCATTACTTTGTACTTCCCATTCTTTCCTTCTATACTCCCTTCTCTCTCCTTGTCTCTCATTTGCTCATCTCTCACTTTCTCCCTACCTCCTCCATGCTCATTTCCTCCCTCTCAAGCCGTCGCCCCGTCTCACTCACTAACACACTGCGGATGGTTCCCAAGCGCTGAGAAGGACGGCTCCCTAGAGTTTAGCTCTCTTCATTGATGTATCTCAGCAATCTGCACAGTGACAGCCCCTGAGAACTGTTTAGAAACCTGATGTGCATCTCCTGGGCCTTCAGATGAGATGTGAAGACAACCTTAGAGCACTTCCTGTAGACATCCATCAAGCAATCCCGCCCTCGCCGCTACATCCCATCACTGCGATAAATACTGCAGCATTCCGTCCAAGTGATTTTCTAGTTCAATGAAACTGCTAAACAGGACCTCGGACCATGGAGCAGGGTCAGAAATGGGACACTGTCCCCACTATGAGGTTGATGACCACTTCCTGCCTTGGAAGGGAACATGAAGTGAACCTTACCACCTGAAAAGACCCAAATTGATGCAAACCCTTGTTAGGTCTAGTTTGGAAATACCCAGGCCAAGTGTTTTTTTGTGGCCATCTACTATATGTGCATTGCCAGAAGTTGTTCTCATTCGTGTTCCTTATTGGAATGGCATAGGTCAACATATAATCCCACTTGGCTGTAGACAAGCTCCCCCAAGAGTCGATGAATCAGTGTCAGGCAGGGATGCAAGAGTAAAGAAGAGGTTAGCACACTAAACCATCTCCTAGGCTTCTACTCAACACCTGCATGCCCATCATGCACCACTCTGGGTCCAAGACCTGACATTCAAGGCTGCAATCCCGATTGACTCTTCAATGAAGGCATCCAAGCGGGCAACCCCTACCTGTCCTTGCCAGTCTAGGTGCTAGAGTGGTACAATATGGTATTCTTGTTCAGGAGAAGTGCTCAGTTTGGGGTACTCTTCTCGTAAACCCGGGTGATGGTGTGGCACGTGCAGATGGACCTCTTGACTATGTGACCTAAAGGAGGGTGGGGAAGCGAGATGAAAGTGTAGGATGCAAATTACTGTGGAAGGATCCTGGTGCGAAAGAAGTAAGCTAGACACAGGCTGATGCAGCCTACCTAAACCATCACATCAAGCGTCACACCCCACTGCGAGAGCTGAGATCAGCATCAGCCTCTCTGCTGGTGGTCCCAAGGGTTAGGACGTTAAAGTGGGGGGGCAGAAGTTTTCTGCACCAGGCACCCAAGCTATGGAATACGATGCCCATAAGTCATAGAAAGCAAGGTAACTTGCTACTGTTCAGAAAGGCCTTGAAAACATGGCTATTCGCTCATACACCTTAGTCGATAAAGATGGTCCCTGCACAGTTTGATGACAGCTAGCGCTAAGACGCCACGGCAAATAAGCGCTCTATAAAAACACTATTTCATTTCATTTCATGTTTAGAAGGTAGAGGCGAAAGGGTTAAGCTGCATAATGTCTATGTAAGCCAGAATTTTAAAGTCTTTGAACTACCACATTCCAGACCTAAGTGGTCCCTCTGTGTGGTGTTGTCAGTTCTTGGGTGCAAGGGGGGCATGAAATATCCCCTTCCACATTAGTATAATAAAACCAATTGCCACCTACCTCTGGTTTCTGACTAAAATGGGGCAAGGGACGCAACAACCTGGGCTTGGGCCAGGAATGTGTAGGTAGCACCAGTTTGAAGATCTTTTGAGATAACACCAAGACATTGTGAGGCATTGAGAAAGAAGGTACCACTCTGTAGGGTCTGTCGTAATGTTCTTATTTAGGACAGCACATGGAATGGTGGAGTGGAAGTTCTACAGATGTCAGTTGATGCTGGCAAAGTGTCATGTCGGTGGTTGTATTGCTTGTACTCGTTTGAACTTCCCTTCACCTCACCTCTGAGCGAGCCACCAGCCTGAGGAGATGCGCCAACCAAGAGGCCTTCACCGTTGACTGGCAATCCATGTCATTCTCCTTGTGATGCTGGGCGAAGCTCTCATTTGTGCACTTGATTAAGGTGTCAAGTATGTGTCTGTTGCCCTTGGGTGAAGTGTTCCCTTGAGAAAAAATGTTTCCAGGCCATTTAGGGTAAATATACCAGCTAAAAGAAGGTTCTATTGGCAAAAAAACTTTCAATATAATTTCACCTGCTTTTATGAAAGAGAACTGTGAAATAAAACATTCACAAGACTTCAGTGTGCAAAGCTTAACAACTTCACCTGCCCCTTCCTTAACCACCTGCCGCCTTGGGAACAGGACACAATCCACATCCCCCAGTCCAGCCCCTGGGTCCAGTCCACCCAGGCATGGGGAAAACATGCATTATTGCCTAGATCAGAAGAAACAACTCCAGAGTGAAATATGGACAAGGAAAAGAGAGACAGTTTTAAGTGATAAAAATAACCCTCCGAGGAGAAGACTGTCAATAGAAATTAGGACGCTAATGTGGTTCACATGACCCAAAAGATGACGACAGCTGTCTACTGCAGGCGAAATATAGTTTATTCTGTTTATTGTAAAAACAACAAGGTAATGGATGGAATGCTAGAATTAATCTCAGCCACTGGCAATCACTCGAGCTGCATCCCAATCCATTGTCTTTCGCCTACCATGCCACCTCAGTTTGGAGCCAGCCATATGCAAATCAGCCTTGACCCTGCTCCAATGGGAACAGTTCAGTCCAAACTCCTAGACCAGGTCCTCCCTGAACCAGAACACAAGCACCCTAGGACCAGTTTTGCCCTTATTAAGGCTCATCAGCCAGGTATAGCTTGGTTCCGGTGGTACAGTGAGAACAGGACCCACGTCTGGGCACACCCAGTGCACTTAGGGCGTCAACTGTAACAACAATAAGGTGATGGATGGAATGGTTAAATTAATCTCAGCCACTGGCAATCACTCAGGCGGCATCCCAATCCATCGATTTTCGCCCACCACGCCACCTCAGTTTAGACCCATCCATATGCAAATCAGTCTTGACCCAGCTCCAATGGGAACAATCCAGCCCAAACTGTCAGAACAGGTCCTACCTGAATCGGGCGCACAAGCAACACAGGACCGTTTTTGCCCTTATCAGGGCTCTTCGGCACTGCAACCAAGCTATACTCGAGTATGGCTGGCATGATGTGTCCTGGAAATAACGATGAACTGGGATGTGGCCCGAGTAATTTCCAGTGGCAGATATAAGTTATGACTCGAATTCCTGGGATTATGACCTGATCGTGCCGGCTCATGTCTGCCTTGAGGTTTCTCCTCAGTGACGCCTGCTGGTGGAACACCTCAACATAGGTATCAAACGGCACTTCCGGCAGTCTTTGGTCCTCTCTACACAAGCCCACACCAGAGGCTGGGCTGCCACGCTGAGCACACAACCTGCTCAGGGCTTGTGGTCAGGTAAGAGACTGGGATGTCCTCCAGTTAGAGGGAAACGGAATCTGGCGCACGGCGACACAGGATGTATCTGTAGAATTCCAGATGATTTCTCCGTTGGTTGAGATGAACAACGAGGTGCTGAAATCACATATCACCCATCCGGAGACCACCAGATCTCATTCACTGGCTCTGTTGCCTCATTCTCGTCTGTCTTTGGCGGAGGTGCATCTGCATTCAATCCTCATACCTTCACGGCACAGAGATTCTGAGATATTGTAACATTTGGGTCTTCTGTGATTGGACCTGTTTGCCTCCACCCAGAAGGCTTATGCTGCCTCCATTTTGCTCAAGGTTTTGCTGAAGGGAGAGCTTGAATGGTGGATGCCATGTCAGTCTGTGTGGACTCCAGGGCTGTGGTTTGCCTTCCATCCGTTCTCACTCATTCCTAAAGTGCTTCACAATATCCAGAGGGAGAGGTTTCTGTGGTTTGGTGGCTGCTGTTTGCCTCGAAGGTCTTGGTTCCTCTACTGTGCCCCTTGATGGTGCAGTTGAAGTGGTCACTTCCTGTCTTCCTGTCCCAGCCTCTGTGGCTAGTTAGTTTTCTCCTTACCTCATTTGCCCCGGCTGAGTCTGATGGCTGGGAGGATGAAAAGGGAGGGATGCTACATTTGGGTGTATCCTTCAAAGCTGCATGGACATTACAGCAGTCGAGGCTTCCTCCCACCCTCCAAGCTTCCTTCAAATATTGAAGATCCTTTTGAGTGTGGTGTGAGGCTTGCATTTATTTTCCATTGGCTTGTGACATAATGCAGATTTGTGACTACCTTCGGGATGTGTTCGAATTGGGCTTGGCTCCTTCCTCTCAGCGGCACCAGTTGGCTACCATCCACTTGTTTCAGGAACCCTTCGGATGTATTGCCTATTTGTTGGGTATGCCTCTTGATTTATGAGGGGCGTTGAGTGTGTCTGTCTCAGGGTGAGGCCAATGTTGTCCTCTTTAGAGCTTCCTATTTTTATTTAGCGTCTAAAAGTATTTCTTTTGAGCCCTTGAAGGCGCTTCCTATAATCTCATGGTGCAACATTACTTTAGCTATGTCCTTTCAGAGTTAGGGGCTCACCTCTCCAGGGAACCCTACCTTAGATTCCGCCCTGAAGGTCTGGTTGTGGGTCCATTTAAGGCTCTCAACTCAAAGGGTCTGTCCCATTACCTTTTCCTGACTGTTACTAGTCTGGTTCCTGAGGCTTCAGGCTCTGCTGGATTCGTTTTCCAATTACTCACATATTACAGGTTTCGCTTGCCCATACGGAGGCCTCCCACAGGTCCGATCCCTTGTGCTAATGGGCATAGTTATTTGGGGGTCAAGCGCTCTGCCCACACAACTGTGGCTGGTTTTGCTGGTCATTTCTCTGCCCCAGACAGATTCTGAAGACCCTTTTGTTTGGTGTACAGAGTGAGTTGAGTGTCTCTCTCGAAGGGTCTCTTGAGCTGAGTGTAAAGGGCTTTGCGTTAGAGATATGCAGTTTCTCTTACTACCTTTGTTCCCGTTACTGTCTGAATATTTAGCTGCTGCCTTTGGGACTGCTGTCCCCAGCGTGGCCTCCTCCTCTTCTACTAGAGGTGCTCAACGCTTTGGGGTCCATGAGTCTGAAGGGCCTCTTTGCAGGGGCGGCTCCTCCACTAGGGCGGAGGAGTGTCACCCCACTGCTTTCTCGCAGTGCGAGAAGCAGAAACATAAAATGGTAAAACTACCGTTTTCTGTTTCTGCTTCTTGCACTGCCAGAAAGCAGAAGTGTTTGGTTGCGGGCGGGCGGGTAGGCGGGGCTGCTCTATGAGCAGGGCTGGGCAGGGGAGGAGTGGTGTGCCCACTCCTGAGTGAGCATGACTGGTTTGGTCGCCCAAACCAGTAATGCGCACTTTGCCCTTTCTCCCTTCAGCCTGCATGGAGAAAATGGCCTCCCCATAGGCGCCTGGCTGGGCGCCGTCCCAACCAATCACAACGCTGCCATTGCAGCATTGTGATTGGCTGAGGGGAGAGAGGGCTGAGAAAACGCGGGACCCAGCCAGCCGGCAAACAGGTACGTTTTATTTAATTTATTATTACATTTACCAACCCCCCGTGACCCCCTGCCCCCAACCCGCAATTAATGCCGGCCGCAACTGCCTCTTTGTTCATTATTAAAATATTGCTACGGGTACTTGCACGTCATTAGCTTGGTGTGTTACGTTTCTCTGCATCTAATGCTATCCTAAGAAAAGGACTAGAGAGAAGGTTGTAATTTCCAGGTTACTTACAAGTAATCTTCATTACTCCAAGTCCTACTCACGCTTATCACAGTGTTCCACCACCCTACCCTCCCTGGTGGGTGGGTGAACCTGGGTAGGTGCACCAGAGTCCTGCACCGCCCTCCCTGGTGGGTGGGTGACCCTGGAGAAGTGCACAAGAGTCCTTCACCACTCCGCCCTCCCTGGTACGTGGGTGACCCTGGGCAGGTCCTGGTGGCGAGGGGGCTCACTGGCCTACAAGACGTCTTTCTCTGGAGCAGCTGCTCTTGCAGGCAGGATCCCACCGGGGCAGAAGTCATTAAACTAATTTAAAAAGGAGGCTTTGAGTGCCAGATGTCTCCACCCTGGAGGCTGAACCTCATGTGTAAAGACTGGGGGAGGCTGCAGGGAGAGGGGATGCTGCGGTGCGACTACACGACCGGTCCTCCTCCAGCCAGGGGTGATACTGTGAGCCCGAGCATCCTCTGTGGGATGGAGGACGTCCCAGCCCTCTGGCCTCTGGCCTCCTTCTGTCCTGGAAGTGAGAAGGGTGCCCCCTAACGGGTACCGCATGCGAGCCCTCGGGATGTGAGGCACCGTTGTTTAGATCTGGCCTAGAAACAGTGTTAGCCGTTCCCCTCATGTAATAAGAACAATTATTAATAAAAATGCATTCATCTATGCATATATGATAGCATATGCCCACCCTAAAAGGAAGTGCACTTAATATCAAACCTGGTGAGCTAGTATGTTTCTTTGCGAGTGCTTTATTCTTTCCACTCTTAACAATTTTTTATAGTCACGCACTACTCTGTGCAGTCGGGGCTGCTAATGTCTTATAGAATGTTGCATGATGGTGGGTACACATGAATGTGTGCACTGCGGTGTGCAGTCAGGGCTGCTGATGTCACATAGAACGTTACATTATGGTGGGTGCACTTGCCTGTGTGCACTGCTCTGTGCAGTGAAGGCGGCTGATGTCACATAGAACGTTACATGATGGTGGGTGCACTTGCCTGTGTGCACTGCTCTGTGCAGTGAAGGCGGCTGATGTCACATAGAACGTTACATGATGGTGGGTGCACTTGCCTGTGTGCACTGCTCTGTGCAGTGAAGGCGGCTGCTGTCACATAGAACGTTACATGATGGTGGGTGCACTTGCCTGTGTGCACTGCTCTGTGCAGTGAGGGCGGCTGATGCCACATAGAACGTTACATGATGGTGGGTGCAGCTGAATGTGTGCACTGATCTGTGCAGTCGGGCGGCTGATGTCATATAGAATGTTACATGATGGTGGGTGCACATGCCTGTGTGCACTGCTCTGTGCAGTGAGGGCGGCTGATGCCACATAGAACGTTACATGATGGTGGGTGCACATGAATGTGTGCACTGCTCTGTGCAGTGATGGCGGCTGATGCCACATAGAACGTTACATGATGGTGGGTGCAGTTGAATGTGTGCGCTGCTCTGTGCAGTGAAGGCGGCTGATGTCACATAGAACGTTACATGATGGTGGGTGCACTTGCCTGTGTGCACTGCTCTGTGCAGTGAAGGCGGCTGATGTCACATAGAACGTTACATGATGGTGGGAGCACTTGCCTGTGTGCACTGCTCTGTGCAGCCAGGGCTGCTGTTGTCACATAGAACGTTACATGATGGTGGGTGCAGCTGAATGTGTGCACTGATCTGTGCAGTCGGGCTGCTGATGTCATATAGAATGTTACATGATGGTGGGTGCACTTGAATGTACACACACTGCTCTGTGCAGTGAGGGCTGCTGATGTCACATAGAACGTTACATGATGGTGGGTGCAGCTGAATGTGTGCACTGATCTGTGCAGTCGGGCGGCTGATGTCATATAGAATGTTACATGATGGTGGGTGCACATGCCTGTGTGCACTGCTCTGTGCAGTGAGGGCGGCTGATGCCACATAGAACGTTACATGATGGTGGGTGCACATGAATGTGTGCACTGCTCTGTGCAGTGAGGGCGGCTGATGCCACATAGAACGTTACATGATGGTGGGTGCAGTTGAATGTGTGCGCTGCTCTGTGCAGTGAAGGCGGCTGATGTCACATAGAACGTTACATGATGGTGGTTGCACTTGCCTGTGTGCACTGCTCTGTGCAGTGAAGGCGGCTGATATCACATAGAACGTTACATGATGGTGGGAGCACTTGCCTGTGTGCACTGCTCTGTGCAGCCAGGGCTGCTGTTGTCACATAGAACGTTACATGATGGTGGGTGCAGCTGAATGTGTGCACTGATCTGTGCAGTCGGGCTGCTGATGTCATATAGAATGTTACATGATGGTGGGTGCACTTGAATGTACACACACTGCTCTGTGCAGTCAGGGCTGCTGATGTCACATAGAACGTTACATGATGGTGGGTGCAGCTGAATGTGTGCACTGATCTGTGCAGTCGGGCTGCTGATGTCATATAGAATGTTACATGATGGTGGGTGCACATGCCTGTGTGCACTGCTCTGTGCAGTGAGGGCGGCTGATGCCACATAGAACGTTACATGATGGTGGGTGCACATGAATGTGTGCACTGCTCTGTGCAGTGAGGGCAGCTGATGCCACATAGAACGTTACATGATGGTGGGTGCAGTTGAATGTGTGTGCTGCTCTGTGCAGTGAAGGCGGCTGATGTCATATAGAATGTTACATGATGGTGGGTGCAGTTGAATGTGTGCACTGCTCTGTGCAGTGAAGGCGGCTGTTGCCACATAGAACATTACATGATGGTGGGAGCACTTGCCTGTGTGCACTGCTCTGTGCAGCCAGGGCTGTTGTCACAGAGAGTGTTACATGATGGTGGGTGCCGTTGAATGTGTGCACTGCTCTGTGCAGTCAGTGCTACTGATGTCACACAGAATGTTACATGATGGTGGGTGCGCATGCCTGTGTGCACTGCTCTGTGCAGTGAGGGCGGCTGATGCCACATAGAACGTTACATGATGGTGGGTGCAGTTGAATGTGTGCGCTGCTCTGTGCAGGCAGGTCTGCTGATGTCACATAGAACGTTACATGATGGTGGGTGCACTTGCCTGTGTGCACTGCTCTGTGCAGGCAGGTCTGCTGTTGTCACAGAGAGTGTTACATGATGGTGGGAGCACTTGCCTGTGTGCACTGCTCTGTGCAGTGAGGGCGGCTGATGTCACATAGAACGTTACATGATGGTGGGTGCAGTTGAATGTGTGCACTGCTCTGTGCAGTGAGGGCGGCTGATGCCACATAGAACGTTACATGATGGTGGGTGCAGTTGAATGTGTGCACTGCTCTGTGCAGTGAAGGCGGCTGATGCAACATAGAACATTACATGATGGTGGGAGCACTTGCCTGTGTGCACTGCTCTGTGCAGTGAAGGCGGCTGATGTCACATAGAACGTTACATGATGGTGGATGCACTTGCCTGTGTGCACTGCTCTGTGCAGCCAGGGCTGCTGCTGTCACATAGAACGTTACATGATGGTGGGTGCACATGCCTGTGTGCACTGCTCTGTGCAGCCAGGGCTGTTGTCACAGAGAGTGTTGCATGATGGTGGGTGCACTTGCCTGTGTGCACTGCTCTGTGCAGTGAGGGCTGCTGTTGTCACAGAGAGTGTTGCATGATGGTGGGGGCACATGCCTGTGTGCACTGCTTTGTGCAGTGAAGGCGGCTGTTGTCACAGAGAGTGTTGCATGATGGTGGGTGCACATGCCATTGTGCACTGCTCTGTGCAGTGAGGGCTGCTGTTGTCACAGAGAGTGTTGCATGATGGTGGGTGCACATGCCTGTGTGCACTGCTCTGTGCAGTGAGGGCTGCTGTTGTCACAGAGAGTGTTGCATGATGGTGGGTGCACATGCCTGTGTGCACTGCTCTGTGCAGCCAGGGCTGCTGTTGTCACATAGAACGTTACATGATGGTGGGAGCACTTGCCTGTGTGCACTGCTCTGTGCAACCAGGGCTGCTGTTGTCACAGAGAGTGTTGCATGATGGTGGGTGCACATGCCTGTGTGCACTGCTCTGTGCAGTGAGGGCTGCTGTTGTCACAGAGAGTGTTGCATGATGGTGGGTGCACATGCCTGTGTGCACTGCTCTGTGCAGTGAGGGCTGCTGTTGTCACAGAGAGTGTTGCATGATGGTGGGTGCACATGCCTGTGTGCACTGCTCTGTGCAGCCAGGGCTGCTGTTGTCACATAGAACGTTACATGATGGTGGGAGCACTTGCCTGTGTGCACTGCTCTGTGCAGCCAGGGCTGCTGTTGTCACAGAGAATGTTACATGATGGTGGGAGCACTTGCATGTGTGCACTGCTCTGTGCAGTGAGGGCTGCTGTTGTCACAGAGAATGTTGCATGATGGTGGGTGCACATGCCTGTGTGCACTGCTCTGTGCAGCCAGGGCTGCTGTTGTCACATAGAACGTTACATGATGGTGGGAGCACTTGCCTGTGTGCACTGCTCTGTGCAGCCAGGGCTGCTGTTGTCACAGAGAATGTTACATGATGGTGGGTGCACTTGCCTGTGTGCACTGCTCTGTGCAGTGAGGGCGGCTGATGTCATATAGAATGTTACATGATGGTGGGAGCACTTGCCTGTGTGCACTGCTCTGTGCAGCCAGGGCTGCTGTTGTCACAGAGAGTGTTACATGATGGTGGGAGCACTTGCCTGTGTGCACTGATCTGTGCAGCCAGGGCTGCTGTCACAGAGAACGTTACATGATGGTGGGTGCAGTTGAATGTGTGCACTGCTCTGTGCAGCCAGTGTTGATAAAGTGCCACTTTTATTTTGGTGCCCGGGCCTGTTTCCTGTCCCAGGCCGGCCCTGCCCTGGGGGCGGTGCCTCTTCTTAGGGTCTGCAGAGTTTCAGTAACATTGAGTCGCGGCCCAAGCTTGCCATAGACTTCTCATGCAGGACAAGTTTGGGGTCAGTATTTTCTGGAAGGCCTCATAGTGTCTGAAATAATAACATTCTGGTCAGGAGAGTATGATATCCATAGGTCATTCAGAGGGCAGCAGCAAGGCCAGTGCGCCTTGAGGGCTAACAGCGGGGTTTCCTGGCACCATGTTATTGTGCTTTCCAGGTGGGCCAGTGCTGTTTGTGACAAGCCTTCAGGGAGAGTTCAATCGAACACAAAGGTGGATCTTGCTAGAGGTGCTGGATGGACAGCAGCGGCTATGGAGCGCCCCCCAGCCAGTAGCCTTGCTCACTTTGCCACTGGATTCAAGATAGCTTGGCTGATGACGGCTGTAAGCCAGAAACCGGTCCCAGGATGCTTGTTTCCGGTCCAGGGAAGACATGGCTTGGCAGTTCGGGCTGGACTGTTCCCATGAGGCACAGGGTCAGACTGATTTGCATATGGCCATGTCTGAACTGGGGTGGCGGAGTGAGCTAAAGAATGATGATGGATTAAACCCAGATCAGTTGACTGGGGGTGAGTGCTTGCAATGTTCAACACTCCGTCCATCATCCCCTTTGGTTTTGCTATGTTCGCCCTAAGTTGGCAGGGTATGCCCAGACGTGGGTCCCTTGCTCACTTTGCCACTGGATTCAAGATAGCTTGGCTGATGACGGCTGTAAGCCAGAAACCGGTCCCAGGATGCTTGTTTCCGGTCCAGGGAAGACATGGCTTGGCAGTTCGGGCTGGACTGTTCCCATGAGGCACAGGGTCAGACTGATTTGCATATGGCCATGTCTGAACTGGGGTGGCGGAGTGAGCTAAAGAATGATGATGGATTAAACCCAGGTCAGTTGACTGGGGGTGAGTCTTGCAATGTTCAACACTCCGTCCATCATCCCCTTTGGTTTTGCTATGTTCGCCCTAAGTTGGCAGGGTATGCCCAGACGTGGGTCCCTTGCTCACTTTGCCACTGGATTCAAGATAGCTTGGCTGATGACGGCTGTAAGCCAGAAACCGGTCCCAGGATGCTTGTTTCCGGTCCAGGGAAGACATGGCTTGGCAGTTCGGGCTGGACTGTTCCCATGAGGCACAGGGTCAGACTGATTTGCATATGGCCATGTCTGAACTGGGGTGGCGGAGTGAGCTAAAGAATGATGATGGATTAAACCCAGATCAGTTGACTGGGGGTGAGTGCTTGCAATGTTCAACACTCCGTCCATCATCCCCTTTGGTTTTGCTATGTTCGCCCTAAGTTGGCAGGGTATGCCCAGACGTGGGTCCCTTGCTCACTTTGCCACTGGATTCAAGATAGCTTGGCTGATGACGGCTGTAAGCCAGAAACCGGTCCCAGGATGCTTGTTTCCGGTCCAGGGAAGACATGGCTTGGCAGTTCGGGCTGGACTGTTCCCATGAGGCACAGGGTCAGACTGATTTGCATATGGCCATGTCTGAACTGGGGTGGCGGAGTGAGCTAAAGAATGATGATGGATTAAACCCAGATCAGTTGACTGGGGGTGAGTCTTGCAATGTTCAACACTCCGTCCATCATCACCTTTGGTTTTGCTATGTTCGCCCTAAGTTGGCAGGGTATGCCCAGACGTGGGTCCCTTGCTCACTTTGCCACTGGATTCAAGATAGCTTGGCTGATGACGGCTGTAAGCCAGAAACCGGTCCCAGGATGCTTGTTTCCGGTCCAGGGAAGACATGGCTTGGCAGTTCGGGCTGGACTGTTCCCATGAGGCACAGGGTCAGACTGATTTGCATATGGCCATGTCTGAACTGGGGTGGCGGAGTGAGCTAAAGAATGATGATGGATTAAACCCAGATCAGTTGACTGGGGGTGAGTGCTTGCAATGTTCAACACTCCGTCCATCATCCCCTTTGGTTTTGCTATGTTCGCCCTAAGTTGGCAGGGTATGCCCAGACGTGGGTCCCTTGCTCACTTTGCCACTGGATTCAAGATAGCTTGGCTGATGACGGCTGTAAGCCAGAAACCGGTCCCAGGATGCTTGTTTCCGGTCCAGGGAAGACATGGCTTGGCAGTTCGGGCTGGACTGTTCCCATGAGGCACAGGGTCAGACTGATTTGCATATGGCCATGTCTGAACTGGGGTGGCGGAGTGAGCTAAAGAATGATGATGGATTAAACCCAGATCAGTTGACTGGGGGTGAGTGCTTGCAATGTTCAACACTCCGTCCATCATCCCCTTTGGTTTTGCTATGTTCGCCCTAAGTTGGCAGGGTATGCCCAGACGTGGGTCCCTTGCTCACTTTGCCACTGGATTCAAGATAGCTTGGCTGATGACGGCTGTAAGCCAGAAACCGGTCCCAGGATGCTTGTTTCCGGTCCAGGGAAGACATGGCTTGGCAGTTCGGGCTGGACTTTTCCCATGAGGCACAGGGTCAGACTGATTTGCATATGGCCATGTCTGAACTGGGGTGGCGGAGTGAGCTAAAGAATGATGATGGATTAAAACCAGATCAGTTGACTGGTGGTGAGTGCTTGCAATGTTCAACACACCGTCCATCATCCCCTTTGGTTTTGCTATGCCCAGCCAGTAGCAGCAGCTGCAAAACTTGAAAAATAAAATGATAATAAAGCAGGTTTACTATTGTTTTATTTTTCTTTCCATGCCGAGTCTTGAGGGCAGGGCCTAGTCCATGATCGTCATGGAGGAGGAGTGGTAGGTACACTGCCTTCAGTGCGCATGTGGGTTTGGCCGCCTGTCTTAGGACGGCCAAACCGACATGCGCACTGAGCTGTCTCTAACCTGAGCTGCGGTGCTGGGTTGGAGACAGCAGGGAGAGGTTCCCAGTCTCTCTGGGAGCGCAAATCGAGGGCGCTCAGGCCAATCCTGAGGCTGCTCTCATGCAGTTAGCAGCATGAGAGCAGCGTTAGGATTTACAAGAAGAAGTGGGCGATATGTTTGTAACTGTTTGGTGGAGCCTTTTTCACAGACTTAGTTGCAAGTGCACAGCTAATTGTGATCCCTGTGCAAACACGTGTTTGCACAGGGATTGGTTACCACGGGGCATATTAACAACGGCCAGCGATAATTATCGCTGGCCGTGCTTAGCGATAATTATATTATCGCAGGCTATCTCTGGTATTTATCGCCCTGGTAGCGCGTTATTAACAACGCGTTACTCCAGGGCGATAAAGATTCCAGAGATAGCGAGGTTATCGCCTTTTGCAGGGAACATCGCTGGTTTTCCAGCGATGTTCCCTTCAAAACGGCGATAACCTTGCTGATACGACCCTGTGGTCGTATCAGCAGAATCCATCTCCTATGTCTAACATAGGTAAATCAGGATTATAGCAGACGTTAGATTTTGGCGAAACGGCCGTTTTCGCCAAAATTTAACGTCTGCTATAATCCTGTGGGCTGCCTTGTAAATATTGCGATGTGCACGTCGGCGATATTTGCAACGTAGCCCATCCGGGTACGCCAGTAACGCCCACTTTGCATCTCATTAGAGATGCAAAGATGGGCGTTGGGGAAAGGGGCGATAGTGCAAGTATTCACGCGATAGCGTGACCTTGCTGATTAGGCGATAAGATTATCGCCGCTTTTCGTCCGAAAACGGATGCTAAAGCGGCGATAATTGTTTATCGCCTCGTTGTTAATATGCCCCCACATGTGTTAAATACCTCACCAACTCTGCCGAACTTGTAATGAGGGCCGTAGTGCTTCTTTCTACGCTCCTCCTCATTGGCAGACAACTGGTGCCACTAAGAGGAAGGATAGAATCCCAATTCTGACCCATCCCACGGGAAATCACGAATCTGCATTATGTCACAAGCCAACAGAAAACAAATAGACACAGGCGATGTTGCCATTAACTTGTTGTGTTCCCTAGAAGAGTGTCTAGCTGGAACTGGGCGGAACGAAGTTTCTAGATCGTCTCTTTTTCGTTGGAATAGGGTGTGATGGACCAGCATTAAAAATCCCCATGGAAGATAAAAAAGGTGGCTACCAAGGCCGGCTCCTCCTCAAGAGCGGAGGAGCGTCGCTCCCACTGCTGTGAGCGCAGCAGGCAAACACAAATACATAAAATGGCATGTGAATGCCATTTTATTAATTTGCCACCGCATCAGCTCGCGCTGTGTACAGCGCGAGTGCGTGGGCCGTGCTGAATCGTGAAAATGCAGGATGACTGCACTGGTGTACAGTGCGCATGTCAGATTGGCCGGCCGTCTTGCGGCGGCCAGCCCAACATGCACACTGTAGACCCAGCAATCCAAAGTTTGTGAAACAGCCTGGAGATTGCTGGCACAGGCCCCCAGCCTCAAAAGGGGCACCGGGTTAACCTGCTGCACCCAATCCTGGAGCTACTCTCATGCTGATGAGAGTAGCTCCAGGATTGGTTGGATCGCGTTCCTCTGAACAGGAAGGGAAGTCCTTCCCTTTCCTGCTTGTGGACAACCAGGATCCTGGCAGAGAAGTGCTGCACCGGTAGTGCTCCCGCTCCCCTCTGTATTAAGGTGAGTTGTGCGCCATTGCGCCTCACCATACATTATTAATACTAGCCGCCACTGGTGGCTACCTGTCCTTTGACGCTGGGAGAAAAGGCCCTCACCACTTATCCAGGACCAAGGGATGGATATCAGATATAAAGGAATATCTGCACACACCATCAATGTCACCCTCTTGGTCTTACGTGCACACGTGGGCTGATGACCTGCAGCGCAACATTAACTCGAGGTGATGGCAAAAACGCTGGAGGGATATTTATAAATACAATCTGTCAGTCAGACTCAGAGAATCTGACCTTAAGGTAATAGCAGACTGGCACCTCACACCAGGTAAGCTGCCTAGAATGTTCCCACAAATGGTCACCTGGCAGCCAAGGCATGGAACATCCTCCCCCTGCCCCTCGGGACTGCACCGTCGCTCCAGCAATTCAGGAAAGAACTAAAGACCTAGATATTTGACCGATCAAACCACCACGCAGCAGCCAACATCTCCAGCGCCTCGAGACTCTCACGGGTGATTTGCTGCGCTTTATAAATGTTTGATTGATTGAAATGAATGCTGGATGCGGTAAGGGGGACCCGCTGTATGTGTGGTGGAGCTTACCCAAGCTGCTAAGATCCTGGAGAGAAGTTTTATCCACCATATAGTATAGCACAGGGGTACCTATGCCAGCTGAAGAAGAGGTGACAGTGTTGGGGCCTTGCCCCGAAGGCTGGCAGGCAGGCGTTTTAATGCATTGGCGACTGATTTATCAGCTTCCGTTGACTATTGCCAAATATTGGAAACAGACGGTGACGCCTATCTGGTACGCGTGGTCCTGGCATATATGGGACACTATGGCTCTTGGAAACATGAATGGACGATAGAAGCAACCCTGTGACAACATGGAAACTGGTGTCATCTATTGAAGACGAACAAGGTACTGTGACGTGTCCTCATAGACTGCGCGCATTGAATCTATTTGGTTAAAGCCGCTTGGTGAACCTTGTACCATATGTTGACTTGGGACGCTGGAGAGTACTGTGGACCAACTGAGGTGCATGATGGGCCCTTGGATACATGTAAAGTATTAATGCTGAGATAACCTTATAATCAACACTACATGTCCGGGGGGTGGGGATTAGGAGACGGAAGCGCGGGGAGGGTCCCTTTCATTGTTTTTTTAATATAAGCTCTGCCTATGTGTACCATGCATGACATGAAGATTATAACCTTCCGAAACTTTAATAAAATGTATTTAAAAAAATCCCTGGGAAAGCAAGAGGGGATGCGGAGTCCCCACCTCGCACTGGGGCAGCAAAGCGAGGACAAAAGATGATGACGTCTCTTGTGGGGTCAGTCGTCGCGAGTCTGGGACACAGGGAAGTAAAACCGTCCCCTGCTGCCCCTGCGGTGTAGGGACCCCCCCCCACCAACCCTCTAGGAGTCCCCAATTCACCCCAAGACCAATGAATGTCTGTAAGATATGGGAGACTCGGGCCATTATTCACATTCTGCAAGGGGGGGGGCATCATTTTGTGTTACACCACTGCAGCCCAGATTCTAGGCCGCACATCTAAGTTAGAAAGGTTAAAAGATTTTGGAGGCCCCCCCAAAAGGGCCACAAGTCACAGACCCTGTTTTCTTCAAGTGTTCTGACTCACCTCAACTCACATCTCACTCTTCGGAGGACAAGGCTCACTCCCAGCTTGCACTAGCCAAGGCTTTCTTGCGGCAAGCATGCAGAAATGTCTAAAGCTGCATCTAATTGGCCACATTGCACAATGTGAGCACAGCGCATGAAAAGGTGTGTGTGGAAGGTGCACACGTAGAGTGAAAGAAAAGGCTGTAGGATGACACACAACATTTAAACACCTGTAAATTAATTGTGCAAATATTTCAAAAGATGTCTGCTGTTAGGAAAGCACAAATGAAGCACATTTTTTGTAATTTTGAACTGTGATGGAAACAAAGATTTTAATAGGATCAAAACAAATCAATACACTTTTCTTGGTGATCAGCTGATGAAAAATAGTCACAGAAACCCTATTTCTACAAAGTATAGTAATTTTATAGTTTTATCAGTAAAAATGCATGTCTTTGCAAATTTAGTTTTCATTTCAATAGAAAATGTGCTATCTGTAACTGGCCGTGCACTACCTCACCATTACGACAGTGTGCCCAAAATGCACCACTAGCTACATATCACACCCTTACCACCCTCCTGCTGGGTGTGCGTGGCTCATTCGCTCTGCTTGTTCTTTGTGAAACTTGTATTTTTCTCACTCCCTATAGCGTCAGTGATGTGACATTAGTGGCAGCCCCTACCCTCCCCCACTGCGAAAATTAGTCCAGCACCACTGGTGGGAGGGGGCAATACTGTCTGGTGGCCCCTGAAAACACCCTTTCCGGCCTTATTTATTTGGTCTTTGTTATTGTATGGCTTGCTAGCGCCTGGAAACTTGCTTTAAGGTGGCCATAGGCGCTTTCGACGTCTTTAATAAAATAAAATGCAATCTTGATAAGAGGAGGAATATTAAGAAAATGGATGGATTAGCAGGGGGGGGGGCATTTTAAAACGGAGGGGGCTTGGAGGGGTAAGACATTACATTGAGCCGTTCTCGGGTCATTTTACCGCTGAAATTGCTTTTCATTTCATTCCAGCAGCAAGCGACAGCTCGTAAAACTCTTTAGGATGAAATGAAAGAGACATCTTTGTGTGTTAGGAGGGGCACTTATATCGGCTTTGTTTTCTGCTCTTGTGTGATTTATTTTAAGGCGCCACTCCTTGAAGGAAGAAAGCATGCTAGGCAGACTTGAGCGAGAATCAGTAACAAGAAGAGAAAAAACACACTGGGGACTCAGTCCATTCCGAGCCTGGTGAATTGTTTCACGATACACGATTCATCTACACTCTGAATGGGATTAGAGGTGGGCGAGCCAACTAATTAACAAGGAATGGCGAGCCAGAGCCGAGCTAAGGGCCTGGCTCGGCTCTAAGAGCCCGTGGAAGAGCCGAGCCTTGAAAATAGCAGGCAGACAAATCATGTCATAAACATCATGTTAGAATATAAGGAGGTGAGTTCAAAATTCAATAAAGTGTGCTTCCTTATTACACGGACGCTTTTCAGTTTAGTACATACGATTATTTGGAAATTATTTATAAAAATTGAAAACTTTTAAACATGAATTGAGAAACATTCCTGCATCTGCCCTGATAACAATGCTATTAGTGAAGAAAGAGGCCAGGATTCCCAGGATGCTGAGCTGAGGCTGGATTCAAAGCCAGTTCTCCAAGACACATGGTCAGCGCTATATCCACTAGGCCATTTCACTTCCTGTGAAAGCTCGGCTCGTTCTGGGCTTGAGGTTCCAAGAGGACCTCGAGCTGAGCCAGAGCCAAGCATCAGGCTCGAGCCTGGCTCGAGCTTTCAGCGGCTCGCCCACCTCTAAATGGAATCAGCTGTCCAGCTGATAAATAAATAGTTTGGGGTCTCTTGGTCGAACTAGAGTGGGCTGTCCAGCAGAGAAACTGGGAGATTTCCAAAGAGGCTGCTGCCTTTTAAAGGTAAGTAGGGCTGGGGTAGTGGCCTGTACACAGACATAGTTTGGCACAGACCTCTTGTTTGGGAAGGGCCAAGCCTGGCTGATTTGCATATAGTTGGACCCTCTGTGATGACCTATGGCTCCTCTGAATAGGTGACATGCATGTCCTGGGAAGGTTCCCTGAAATGAAACCACTCACGATCTCTCTCCTAAAGGGGTACAGATGCCAGGAAGAAAAGACATGTCATTTATTTCATATTTACTCAGATGCATTCTGGGAAGGTACACTTGTACATGTTCCAGACTCATGAGTTTCTTGATCAGAACTCTGATTTGATCATCAGCGCCAAGCTAATGGTTAGCGCAAATGATTGTCTCTAGCAACATTTGAAGGGGGTAAGGATGGGGAGAGACCAACACTTATGCCTGATTCACAAAGATGTTTTCCACATGACACAACTGCTCACAGAAAAAGCCCTGTATATTGGGCTGGTAGGAACAAATTAATCAGGAAGAGAACAGGAGAAGTGCAAGTACTCAGGGAGCGTTAAGGATTGTAGCAGAAAATGATATGCTGATAAAGAAAGGCGTATCAATGCAAAACCGTTGATATAGATATCTGTGACACACGTGTAGTAGTGTCTGTTAGTTACAGATTGCACCAGAGGAACTGATGCCCTTTGAAAATCCTATAGCAGCAGAAATGACACCACTTTCACATAAAGTGCCGGGTAAGGCGCGCCGCTGATCTCATGGCAGAGAAACAGCACCAAGAACAAAGTACAATTCAGGTTTGTGATATTGTGTTCTAAGGTGCTGCCAATATAAGCCAGAGAGCTGCTCAGATATTCCAGGATTTGGTCACTCGCAGTGCTTGATTTGTAAATGAAAGGGTGCCGGTGCTCAAAGCTCTGCTCTGAAACTCGCGACTGGTGCAATTAAATGTACGCACACGGAATTCCAAGGCTGGGTATTCTTAAATCCACCTCATTCATCTTTAATTCACTAACAGACACCACATTCACCGTCATCTCACTTCTGCATGTCCCTGCTTTCGCCGTTTGTGACGGTGATTATGTCTTTCTCTTCCTCCGTCCTTCCACTTTAAACATTTTTCCCTCTCGGTAAACGCCTGATGCAGATAAATAAGTGCCGGCCCCCCAAAATAAGTGCCGGTGCCCCCCACCGGAAATCACTGGCCCAAATTAAGCACTGGTCACTCGTGCCAGAATGCTGCTCAGGTGATGCACAGTGCTGCTAATCTGTGGCTCAATGCCCCAATCTTCCGAGCGGCTTCTAGTGTTTTCCAGAGTCCTTTCTACAGGCCAGGTCTGTGGGGTGACTGCTGCTCAGATCTGCTGTGGCTGCAGCTTTGCCTCAGAACTGCTCGCTGCGCCAGGAGTCTTCTCTGGATGCTGTGGCGATTGCTCAGCGAGCTAGCATTAATGCAGGTTGCTGCTTTTACAGACTGAGGGTTCAGCCAGGCATTCACCAGGCTACAGATACTGCCTCGACGCCTGTACCCACATTGCTAGGAGAGTTCAAAGACCGCCCCTACATGTAAGATCCAGGAACTTGTAGTTTCTACATTGCTGCAGGTTGAAAACCAACCGCTGCAATGACAATATCGTCATTAACTATGCATGTGAAGCCTGCATCGCTAGGACAGATTCCACAATGCACATCTTTGACAAAAAAATAATAATGGAGATCCCGAAATCTCTGCAAAGTTCTATTTAAATGTGATTCATGTTACTGGTCCAACGTGCTTAGAAATACAGCATTTGCCACAATATAAGACTAAAGTTTCCAAGATAAAGAACCCCCACTGAAGCTGTCAATCCCTTGGATGCAGCCTTGATTAATGTTACCAATTTATTGTGCTTTGTACAATATTCGACTCTCATTTTCCCAAAAGTTACTTGGGAGAGCCCAACATTGTCAATAACTTAAATTCACTTTTGACCACTGGTAATGACCCAGTTCTGTTTAAACACACCACTTTTCAAATAAAATACAAATCCTTAGAAGAATACCATCCTCCAAAATTAAAAATTAACATAATTGCATGCTTTAACATCCCACCATATTGCAGCCATGATCCAAAGATTTTCTGGCGGTGCAACCCATCCCTCGGCAACTACTCATACGTAGTTAGCATTCCTGGGCCCCCCGAAATATACCCTCTGGGCTATTGGCCTGCTCTGACACAGGGGCACTGCATGCTTCTAGTGGCAATAAACAAATGCAAAGCTGCCCCTTTGTGGGCATCTTCTAAGAAACAAGCATTCACACATTTTACTTTTCTGAAGCTAACTTTTACCAATAAATATTACATTGTGTTTTTGCAATAGATTTTTTCCCTATAGATTTGTTTTTTAACTCTACTGTTACATTTCTCTGGAGGAGCCTTGCTGCTTGAACCAACCAAGGTTGAACCAGAAATCTCCACAGGAATAAGTTTGCCTTCAGCCTTTAAGAAGCTTGTTTGGGCTTTGTATTGGGGAAGAGGGGGGGGATCAGCAACAGGTAAAATGCCTCGCTCCCCATAATATCTAGAGTTAGATTTACAACACTGAGTGTCCATTGAATAGTTTGATTCATTTCATTTAAATTACAGAAAATATAAATGAAATTGTCTGAATTTTATTTAATAGAAAACCAATATCAACTTTTGAAAATAGATATGAAAATGAAAAATGAAAAACGATAGCAAAAAAAAAAAAATGAAAAGGTAATTAAAAAAGTAGATGGGAAAATAGTGTAGAAATTAGGATGTGGAAGGCTAGAAAAGGGGGGTGAAAATATCCTTTCCTAAAGAAGAAGAAAAGATCTGAAAGGAGTAACGGCATGTGAGAGTGTATACCAGAAGGGAGATGGGAGGCTGAGCAGGTTAGGTAGCCAGGGAGTTCCAGTTTGTCCATGATAGATATTAGCCTACAAGTCCCAGCAGGCATAGCTTTGTAAAATGGAACATCTGGACTGGATGAGCGCCGCCCTCGGGGCACGAGTCTGGTTGGCAGCGACGGCTCGCTCCGACTGGTGCTGTCCTTTGACCAGATGTGTGACCTGCGTCTCCTTGCTTGGTGCCCCGCCAGCGGCCGCTGGGCCCGGTGCCCGCCTCTTCCGGGGTCTAATGGCGGCAGATGTTAGGAGAGCCGGAAGCGAGCAGCCCCCAGCCTGGGATGCTGGTGAGAAGCCGCGAGCACGCAGAGGCGAGCAGCCCTGCCCGACCGCGCCGGCGCGCACCCGCCAACATCAAGGCCCATTAGCGCAAACGGAGCTTGGCCTGCACAAACTGGGGCATCTGGTCGCCTCGGGCTAAAAGTACTTTCAGCCTTTTTTTTCTTTCTAGAGGAAAGTAAATAATTGTTAAATTAGTTTTTAGAAAAAAGCATCTTATTTGCACTGGGGATGAATGAGGGACTTTCATCTTCGCCTAAGTAACGAGTCAGTGGAACTAAAAGCCAACTCGTATAAAAATCATGATGGCTTCTCGGATTTTTTTTTATTTTTTTAATCACATTATTCACGTCGTCCTTGACTGCAGGAGCAGGCTGGAGGAGACAAGTGCCCAGGCACTGAGACGAGCAGCGGCTCGCAGTGAGGGCAGGTGCTGCTCAGACAGAGGCTACAGAAGTGGTGGACACTTGTGAGCAGGGCCGGCCTTGGGTATGGGCGAGCTGGGCCCAGGCCGCCCACATTCAGAGGGGCACAGCAGGGAGCTGCCGGACTTAATGTCATGCAAACAGCAGCTCGTCCACACCACTTTGTCTCAAATGGGACTAGTTAAAGACTTTGTAATCAACCCGTAATGTACCTCAGTGTAATTGTTAGGACCAATCAACCCTCTGCCCTCTCAGACCTCCTGCCCTCTCACCATACCGACCCCTCCCCCCTACAACAAACCCCAATTTTTATTTCCGCCCAGGGCGAAGTGACCGTCCCTGTCAATCCCATTTAGGGCGGGCCCTGCTTGTGAGCCAGACAAACCCTAGGCACAAACAGGGCTTAAGGTGGCATGACAAAAGTATGGGATCTGTAAAAGAGGCGTGGCCTACATATGATACGTAAGAGCGTGGCTTAAACATATAAACAAAAAGCTCCCACAGAGTGTCCCCTACCCACACATTTGCATAGAATAACACTGCCTAAACACACCTCAGTCGTGGCTGTAGAAACATCCTGATGCGACTTAGTTCAAAGTAGGCACCACACAAGAGCACTACACTTCACGAAACACATACAGAAACACTACATCCTGGAAAAAGAGAACACACCTAGGGTATGCAAAATGAAGTAAAGCATGTGAAATACAGACATGAACGACATGGATTACCTTAACATTTTTTAACACTTATTCAGAAAACGATGTGTTTTTCTCTTTAAAGTTAAGCACAACGATTACAGGGCCCGAAAGTGACCTGTTTCAATGTCTGTTTTTAATTACTGTCGGTCTGAGACCCGGGCTACTTAAAGCCCTGGATACAACCGAGCCGGTAGACAAGAACTACAGAGAGACCCGTGCCCAGTACCTTTTGTTAGCCGCCGCGGCCGCCGCAGGTAAGAGCGGTGTGGCGGTGGGGCCGGGTTAGGGGGGATTTCGAGAGACTACCATGAGGGAAAATTAATTATTTATTTAATTTTCCCTTGTGGTCATCTTTTGAAATCCTCCCCTCCCCCCCTCCCAGCCGGCCCCACCACTCTTACCTGCAGCGGCCGCGGCTGTTTGTTAGGTGAAAGCATGCAAAAGAATCACGTAACAAAAGAATCACGTAACACATAGCTGCCAAGGTTTCAGATCAGTATGTGTGACATTTTCATAATTTTAGTGCAATTATGAGTGACATTTGAGCCATTATGAGTGAAACTTTCTCGCAAGCAAAATAAAGCATTAAAGATTAGGGAAGCATATAATTATCAGAAAATACACTCATTTCGACAACGAGAAACTTTAAGAGGATCTTAAAATAACTGCACAGCACTAGAAATGAAAGTGCACCACTAACCTAGTACACTACTCGGGTGGGGGTGGCAAGTGGTAACTAGTTTACTTACAGTCAGTCACTCACGGCTCTGCCTGGCGCGCAGCGCGTTGGCCAAAGCAAGTACTGTAACAACACTTACTTAATGAACTAGACGAGTTCAGACTGCTGTCTCTGCGTCGTCGTCCCGGTCCGTCCGGCGGCCGCGGCATGAGCCACACAGGGACCCGCGGCCGCACAGCAGCTGCAGCACACTGCATGATGATGCACTCTGCAGCAGTCTTCTTCTCCAAGACACTGAGTGCAGACTCACTGACTCGTCCCCCGCCCGGCCGCACTAGTTTGCGCCCACGATCATCACCGATGCCTCTGATGCGCGGTGCGGGCGGCCCTCAGTGTCCACAGTCCTGTCGGTGAGTCAGTGACAGAAATTATTCAGTCACTCTCTGGTCTCGATCTGGCCTCGGCTCCCCGCCGGTCTGGCAACGTGAATGCCGGGGTTCTTATTGCGGCGCTGCACACCGCAGACAGACAGTCAGCAGTGCACCGACTCGACTCGTCGACTCAGATTGAGTCCCCCGCCGCTTCTGACCCACCTACCTCACTTCCTCTTCCTCCGGACGTGACGAGGCACTACGGTCACATCCTATCCCGGGCCCCCCATGGTGTGCCACAGCCAGTAGCAACCACTGAGGGCAGGCCCCGCCCCGGCGTCTAATTAGTGTCAAAGCCGCGCGGTGCCGCAGGAAATATGCAGCCAGGCACGACAGGAGGCCGCTGGCCTGGGCAGAACATTGTAACATTGTAGCAGTCACTCTCAGCCACTCGAGCTGAGAGCAGACAAACAATTAACTATTAACTTACTGAGCCCAGCAGCTGCTGGCAGCACATCTCGGAGCAGCACTGAGAGCCGGCGCACAGGTGCACAGGCGCTGGCGGCGCGCGCTGGCACCCTGCGTAGCCAGAGTTTCAGAGTGTGGCATTAATGCGTGACAATGCATTTCAGTGCGGTGATGTGGAACACCACACTGAAATGCGTGAGCGTCACACCTGATGCGTGATACTTGGCAGGCATGGTAACATGTCAAACGAGCAAGAACCCGTCCCAGTGCGCAGATCTATCCAGCCTTGTGTTAAGGCACAGATCCCCCCCTACTAATGGTCATGATCAATTAGATCCTGCAATAAGGAATGACAAATCCGATAGGTCTGATGTTTCCTAAAGTTAAATTGAAGCTTCATTTTTAGGTCTGGCTTGACAGCAGGGGAGTAACCCGACCTCTCCCCCCCCTACTTGGACGCACATCCGGAATGGCTGTGAGCGAGCATGCGTGTTTCTTCCTATAAGGGATATCCTTTAATCTCTCCTCTCGTACCTCTTTTCTCTTCCTTCTGCCACCTCTCTCTAATCTCCCCTTTTTCCTCTCTCCTCCCTTTTCCTGGTATTCCTTCTCCTTGTGTCTCCCATTGCACTCCTTTTCCTCCTTTTTTTGTCTTCCCCTCCCTCTCTCCTCACTTTGTGTCTTTTCATTCTCCCCTCCCTCTTCTGGCCTCTCCCATGATCCTTTTGTCTCACCTTCACTCGCCTCCACCCTTCTCTCCCTCCCTCCCAGTCTCTCATCCCTCTCACAGGTCCACTTGTCTCTCCCTCTCTTTTCTCCCCTCTGCCCATTTGTCCTTTACATCTCTCTCCCCCTCCTTTGGCGCCGGTCTTTCCCTCTCCCCTCCCTTCTGAACAGTTGATATAACAATAATAAACTCGTCCTGGCCAGCGTGTCACCAGTTTGGACCAAGACGGTCATTCATTCGGATAAACACGACCCCGCATGGGTGACATTTGTTTTACCAATATGGACTAAAAAATAATGCAGTTTATAAAAAAAAGTTATAATTGAGACCAAAAAACGGTACCTTTGATGCTCTTCCTTTGTAAGAGCCAGGATTAAAATTAAAATGACGTGGCAGGGTTTTCTACATTGAGCCCTATGCATGTGCGATACAAAAAGAAGTGACTGACATAGTTGTGCTGTGTAAACGTGTGGTAGACAGCCGTGCAAAAGTCTGGGAGGTAAGCCGTGTTGCTTTTAACCCTTAGAAAAAAACTGAAATCTTTTTAGTGTTCAGGAGGTTTTTAATTTTTTTATTAGTGAAGTAGAAATGTAGGTCAAATGACTGGACGGTCCCAATAACATACAATGTTCACTATAAGCCCAAGCATTACATCTCTACACATGTACAGTTTGACATAAACACATTGTTATATCACTTTGCTGTTTTTCGATTAACACATAGTGTAGGGAGTTCCTACATAGTATACCCATATAATGTACTATCCATAGTACTCAGTTGTGTCAGCACAATCCATTATTTTCAAAAATTTTAGCTATTGAGACATCATAAATTTTAATCCTGTGTCGTGTTTACCCAGAATAATTGGCATTTCCTCACTGTTGCTAACACATCTTACTAAGCCGGAGATTCCATCCCCTCTGGCTCACCCGTCTCTTTCCCCACTAAGTATGTTCGATAAGTTTCCCAATGTTTTTAGGTCGATTCCGCTGGGGGAGTAATTTGTTATATACCTCAGACTGCGTGTTGCAATAAATCATGTCACTATGCCAAGTCTCTAATGTGGGCACCGGGCCCTTGGCCCACCTCATCGCCATCCGACGTCTTGTTGGTAATAGCCCTATAGCTATCAGCTTACAGTGTTTTTTCTCAATCTTTTTAGTGTAATCTTGTAGGGCCATGAGATGGTCCATCACTAATGTAGTGCCGGTTATGTGCTCTAGCTCCTGAATGACAGCCCTCCAAAAAGCAAGCACCCTAGGACAGTACCAGGCAACATGTATAAAGTTTGCAGTCTGTTCTGAACATGACGCTGTGTCTTGAAGCCCATGTCTGTATAACCTCTCAGGGGTATGGTATATCCGGTTGATATATTTGAACTGTATTAGACTATGTATCCCGTTTTGTGGTATATCCTTAATCATGACACAACAATACCTCCAGCTTCCGTCATCTATGACTGTGCCCAGCTCCCTTTGCCAATCTTGTCTCGCCTTAGTCATGGACGGTCTTCGAGCTTCTTGTGCAGAAGAGTAGAGTTTAGTAAACAGTTTGATAGGTACCCTTTCTTTTATCAAGGAAGATAGTGCCCGCATGTTCGGGGGCTCTAGCATGTCATCACCCAAGAGTGCACACAACGAGTGTCAAACTCTAAAATAGTGAAAACGAGTCATAATCGTCGGAGATTCCGATTCTATGCTTAGCATTTCCCAGGTCTTCATCATTCCATCTGCAAATAAATCCCCAATTTTTGTGATTTGCAATGACTTTAGGGCCTCAGCTACCCCTCTCTCTCTTCCAATGTTGAACCACGAACACCAATCTATCAATTTGTGAGGTGAGTACAATATTGAACCCGCTTGATTTTCCAAGAGGTTCCATCAGACATGTACAGTGGTGTTTAAGGAGTCAAAATAACGATAGCGCCTCCTTGGGGAGGAAAATAACGTCTGGGGGAGTGTATCGGGTGCAGCCGCATCTCTTTCTATATGCAGGTGTGGTAAGTCCTGTGAACCGTGGATCCAATAGTGCACGAAGGAGCTTTATGCGGCCTTATAATATAGTTTGAGGTCCAGAGCGCCGAGGCCCCCCATGTCGTATAGCATGGTAAGAGTTTCCCACTTCGCTCGCAGTTGTTTCCCGGCCCAGGCAAATTTGATCATGATTAAGCGTAATGTGGTGAAAAATGCACTCGTTAATAGGATTGGGATATTCTGAAATAAGATCAGAAATCTCGGGAGGACCACCATTTTCATGATGGCGATGCGTCCCATCACCATCATGGAGGGAGTTTGATCCAACGATCAACATCGTTCTCAAGTTTAGTTATTGCTTTCCCATAACTGTCTCTTATAACCATCGTGGGGTCTGTGTGAATCTGTATGCCCATGTACCGGACCGAATCTGTCGTCCAATTCAACGGGAACTCTAGGGGGACTGGCTTCATTGCGGGAGTGAGGGGGAACACCATGGACATTTCCCAGTTAATGCAGAGTCCCGAGAGGGCTGCGAAGCGTACTACCTCTCTAAGTACCGGGGAGAGGTTCTTTTACGGGTTCCGAATGTATATCAGTGTGTCGTCTGCATACGCTGAAATAATAAGATTGTAATTCGGGAAGCGTATACCTCTATGGTATTCACTTATGGCACTAGCTAAAGGTTCCACTATCAAGGCATACGGTAAGGGTGATAAGGGACATCCTCAGCAGCGGCGAAACAGAGTTCCCATTACAGACCCTGGCCACAGGGTCTGAGTATAGTATATCAACTACGCTTAGAAAAACCTCTCCAACTCCTATGCGCCGGAGATCCGCACGCATGAATGCCCATTTGATGGAGTCGAAGGCCTTCTCGACGTCTAGAAAGACTACAGCGTCCTTCAACTCCAGGTTGATCTGTTGTATCGCGCCAAAGAGGGTGCAAAGATTGGATGTGATACTACGCCCAGGGACAAACCCAGATTGCTCTTGTCTTATCACTCCAGGTAATAATGGAGCTAGTCTGTTCGCCAATATCTTAGCGTATAACTTGGTGTCCACGTTCAACAGAGAAAGGGGAAGGTATGAGGCACAATCTGTTGGATCCTTGCCTGGTTTTAGTAAAGTGATAATCATTGCTTTGCGCATATTGGGAAGCATGGTACCCGCATGCACCATTTCTTCAAAAAGAGTACTCAAATGTGTTATGAGAAGGTCTTGGCAAGTCTTATAAAAGGTAACTGTGAGGCCATCAGTGCCCAGTGCCTTACCAGCCTGCATGCCTGCAAGTGCAGCCCTTATTTCAGATGTACTCAATGGAGCCATCACCTGTGCTCTGGTGTCTTGATTCTAGTGTCGCTAACTCTCTTTCCAAGAGAGAAAGTCTTCCTCTTAGAGATCTTAACACCCTGGCGTGTTTAGAAATCGTGATACCCCTAATGTAGACCTTAAATGTTTCCCACACTGTGGCAAACCTCTCTACTGTCCCCACATTGTTGATGAAGAAGTCTTCTATTGCCGTCGCTAATTCCACTTTGAACACCGGATCTAATGGTGAGTATGAGGGGAACCTCCATGTGAACGCGGCCGCCCTCCATCCTTGGAGTTCTAAATCAAGCACTATGGGTGAGTGATCAAAATAAGTACGTGGCAGTGGCTCGCATCTCGAGACCCATGACGTCAGGTCCTTGGATATCAGCCAGTAGTCTATACGCATGTGTGTATGTGTGTGCTGCTGAGTAATGTGTGAATCCAGCCCCTTGGGGGTTACCATGTCTCCATATATCTACAAGATCTAGTGTTTCTATCATGTCACTAATTGCACAGGCAACAGCAGATGGGCGATGAGGTGGGCCCTTAGATCGGTCAAGCACAGGATCCAGTACACAATTAAGTCTCTATCCCAAATTTGCAGTAAGGTGCTCCATTGTGAGAGGTGTGTATGGAGTGCACGATAGAAGTGCGGGTCACCATAATTCGGGCCATACACCCCTACCAGTACTACTTCCCTTTGACCTGTGTTACAACAGGCAATGGCGTATCTACCTCACGGGTCTAGAAACACCTCTTGTAAATGTATCTTGGATTTACTATCTACCCATATAAAGATGCCCCGGGCATGTGTAGTAAATCCCGCTGCGCAGTACCGGCCCAGTAGTTGCTGCGGTGTTAGTGTGCTGTTGTGTGCTAGATGTGTCTCCTGAAGGAACGCCACCTGTACCGAGTGCCTGCTGAGATGTGCCACAACCTTGCAAACTTTTCTTTGTTCATTAAGTCCTCTAATATTCCATGTGAGAAACCGTATCTGTAAGGTGGCCTGTTGTCTATCTGTGTCATGTCCCATATTGTGTTGCATGGCATCTTAATGTGTGAATATCGGCTGTGTTCGGTCCAGTAATATATTCACTTATTTTTTGTGATAACAAACAGAACAAAACTCCCAGAAATACCCCTCCCACACCATTAGCATACAAATTCTGCTTGGCTTAACATCAACCCTTCCCCACCCTTCCCTGTGTGCTCAGTAAGGGACTTACCCAAAACCCACAATACAAATACAGTGGTAAACACATGGGGGTGGATGTCGCCGGAACCAGGGCTCCCTCCCGGCCTTGTGTTGGATGGTTGCAATGACACCACGTAAAGTCAATTAGACCTGCATACTATTAGTCCAGAAAGATGTGCAAAGTAAGTCCCACAGGTTCGATGCCAAGGTTACTCCCCATACATGTAGCAACTATAATGTGACAGTCTCACCACACATGTCTCTGTAGCTAAATGCTATCTGAGCGTTCTTCAGTGCCCAGGTGCAGACTCCCAGCCACACTAGGTTTAAAGTGGAACCTTCTTACCATAAATTCCGCTGTGACTCCTGTCCCCACCTGGATAGATAATGGTAAATGTTCCACCCAAAAATATTTGTTCCACGATGTATCCTACGTTGTGATAAACCCCTAGGTGTCACTATCAGCATGACGCATACTGGATTATTAGTCCTGTCCATTCCTGGTGTACAGTCTGTGAGTTATTCTTCTGTGTCTTGAAGGGGATCTCCATCCGCCGCGTTGTGTCGAGGGGATTTTCTCCAGGGTCCAGTCTTCTCCCTTTGTTTGATGAAGTGCGTAACCTGCTTGGGGTCTGTGAAGTAGTGGGCCTTTTCTTCTGCTATGACCCGTAATTTTGCAGGACACTACATGCTGTATTGCATTTGGAGTTCACGCAGTTGTCTCTTGGCTGGCAGGAAGAGCAGACGAGCATCCTGGACTTGTTGAGTGAAATCTGGATACAAGGAGAGTTCGGAGCCATCGCGTTGAAGCGATTTCATTTTGCGCGCTTTATGCAGTGCCGCGTCTCGGTCCCTGTAGTTTAGGAGCTGTGCTATTATTGAGCGTGGGTTGGTCCCTGGGACCGGTTGCGGCGCCAGAGATCGGTGTGCGCGCTCTACTGCAAACATTTCCAAGAATGTGTCTCTCCCCAGTAGCGTGCAGAGAAGGTTCTCCATGTATTTCTCCATGTTCCCTACGTTGGTGGATTCCGCCACACCCATGATGCAGAGTTTTCCTTCTAGAGCGCACCTCCAGGTCCTCCGCTTTGAGTTGCAGGGGTGGAGAAGCTTGTCAACTTTTTTGACTTTCGTCGACTCCTCCATGAGCGTGTCTTCTGTATTTGAAACTCTTTGTTCCACCGTATCCCGCCTCTCGGTGCGCTTATCGAGGCGCTCCGTCATTCGATCCATCCTGAACGTGAGCGCATCTATCTTGCCGTCTATTTTCGTTAGGCTTTGTTGCATGGCAGTAAGTATCTGCTTCAATTCAGGATCCGATGACGGTTCCGTAGTCTCCGAGTCTGAGTCTGCTGTATTTATTTCTGGTTCTCTTTGTCTGGGGATCTTATGGTCCAAAAAACTGCAGCTTAGATTGTGTTTTATCTGTTTTGCCCATGTTCGATGACTGCGCTGGGGTAGTCACCTGCTGCTCTTGAAATTCACCTGTGTACCGCGCCTGGTGGTACAGTGTTACAGGCTGCACAAGGTCTAATCGGAGAGGGAAAAGTGTCCTAATGACTCAATATAGATCAGGCCCCCAACTCACATCCCACGAAGTTGGGTAGCGACTGCTTGTACCGGTGCTCAAATGTCGGAGTGCCGCCAATCGGGGCCCCTCCAGATGCCGCTTCTAGGGCCACAGCACGTCTCCCGCTCAATCGCTGTATTTGAGGGGCGGGGGGAGCAGGACCCGTTGCCTCTTCTATGTTTGTCACCAGCGCATGCAGGTCTCGTCCCCTCCGTTGTAGCAACGTATAGGCCCTACTATAATGTTTATTTATCTTTCCCCCTCTCTATTATGTACTGGCATTGGAAGCAAGCGCCAAGAGGGGAGAACGTCCTGTGCCCATCGCGTGCCCAGTGTCACATTAATGATTGCTACTGGGGGCCCACCTGGGCCGGTCACCCCGAGTGTTCTAGTGAGTTGGCTGGAGTATGTGGGGCTCAGCATATGCTGACGTCTTAGTTCAGCCCCCGTGCCGCTTACCGCAGTGTCCAGGTGGTCGGCCTCAAAGCATCGGAAGGAGGGAGGCCTTGTCTTGTTATTGCATTGTCCTTGGGAAGAAGTCCAGGCCTCACCTCCTGCAGCTGGCAATCGCAGGCTCCCTCACCCGCCAGCGGAGTCACAGCCTCAGCTCCAGTTCCCTTCAAAAAGCCTCCGGGTCGTGCCTCGCCCACCGCAGAGGAGAAATCGCCTGTCTGCTGCCTCGGCAAACTGTAGCCGATCCACGCTGCATCTGCGTTCGTCCGCTCCCGGTAGGCCACAACCAGCCCCAGGGTTCCCAAACACAGGTCAGATTTGCTTGTTTCTTCTATTCACCGAGCACCGCTTTTTCGGTGGTCGATGGACGAGTCTTCACGGATGAGGGTTGCAGGTGATAATTGTGGGGAGATGCAGTGTTTCTGAAGGATTTTGCCGGATTTTAGGCTGGGTTATCGGAGCTGAGTTATTTAGCAGCCATCGTGGAGCCAGGCAAGCTCCGCCCCCTAGTATACAGGAGTTGTAGGGTTGAAGCATGCAGGCCGTCCTTCTCACATGGATATAACACCCCAGGCACTGCACATTATTAGAGAAGTGAGAGAGAAAGCCAGTTACCGCTTTACTCTCCTATTACACACAGCTTCTATCAAAATAGAACGATATCAGCTGGTGCACGCTGGAACTGAGATTTAATGCATTGGGCTGCATCTTGCTATATCTCATGGGAGATTAAGCAGCCCTTGGAAACTCTGGGGGTTGTAGTCCTCAACAGGCAACCATCTTGAAGAGGAACAGGCCTGTGGACTACACAACCCAAATAAAGCTCAGCCACTGCAACAAGTAAGCAGAGCTGGAGCTGCCTGTCATACTGACAAGCTACATTCAGTTCGGTGCCATGTGCTCTGCTGGGGTCCGCTAAAGCTGCTGGGACTGACAACCCCACTGCTTGAGAGATGAGATTAGTTGGCCTATTGTTATCAGTTTAAAATACGGGTAGAGTGAACATTGGCTCTGCCCAGGTGCGTATTCTCTTACTTCATTCTATTGGCTGTTCATGTATCATTCCACCTCCTATGGTGTGCTTGCATTGCAAAAATACACTGGCTCAAGACACAAATTCTTTATCTTGTAGATTGTTAGAAATGGGGGTCTCAAGTTGGCAGAGGTATTCACCTTTGTCCAAATAGGGATCCTTGCTTCTAGTCAGGGTAAGGGGGAGACACACTTTAGATAACCCCAGCTCCCCCCCTTGGTAGCTTGGCATGAGCAGACAGGCTTATCCCAAAGGCAATGTGTAAAGTATTTGTACCCAAACACAAAGTAACACAGTGAAAACACCACAAATGGACACCACACCTGTTTAGAAAAATAAAATATCTTTATCTAAACCAAACAAGACCAAAATGACAAAAACCCAACATACGCAATTCAAAATCTGACTTAAAAAGGGTTCAAGCAACTTGGTCCATAGAAAACTATGGATGCGTCATTTTACACCAAAGTACCTGTAGATGCGTCAAAGTTCACAAGGCCAAACAGCCGCAGAGAAAGGAAGTGTTGGAAAACACAGTGATGAGTCAGTTCCTGAGTCCTTGGGGAGGCGAGGCGACAATTCTGCTGCATGCAGGAGAAGTCATGCGTCGAATCCGGACTGTAGCTGGAAGTGAGGCATCGAAATCCAAGACGATTCTGGTCTGCGGGTGATGCGTGGAACACTTGGCGCACAGGTGCGATACGTAACACACTGGAGGTGGTGCATCGCTTTGTGAGGCTTCGTGCCGTCCGGCATCAATGCTGGGGGCTGTGTGGCGAGGCTTCGCTTCGCCTGGCGGGACTCGCCGAGGCTTCACGGCGTCGGTTCCAAGAATCTGGAAGCTGTTCGGCAGGACTCGGCAAGGCTTTGCGCCGCCCGGAGTTGGTTTTGAGAGGCTTTCAGCTGTTCGACGGGACTAGGCGAGGCTTTGCGTTGTCCGGCATCCGTTCCGAGAGGCTTTGCATGGTTTCGCAATGTTCTTGCAGAGATTAGCTGCAAATCCCACATCTGAGGCCCTGTAACTGGAAGGAGGCACCTCAGGCAAGGGTAGGAATCACAGATTGCAGAATCTAGCAGCACCAGCAGAGTTGCAGTAAGTCTTTGGTGTCCCTGAGACTTCTTAACCGGAGGCAAGCACACACAAGCCCTTGGAGATTCTTCTTCCAGCAAGTTCATAGCAAAGTTCCAGTCTTTGTCCTCTCCTCGGCAGAAGCAGCAACTGCAGCCCAACCCAGCAAAGCATCCACAGCAAAGGGGCAGTACTCCTCCTTACAGCTCTTCAGCTCTTCTCCTAGCCAGAGGTTCCTCTTGATTCCAGAAGTAATCTAATTCTCTGGGGTTTAAGGTCCAATACTTTTACCCCATTTTCTCTTTGTTCTCTTTGTGGCAAGGGTCTTCGAGCCCAGTCTAAACCAGTTCTGTCCTCTCTGGTGCAGCATGACCACAGGGGGTGGAGACAGCATTGTGCAAAGGAGACACAGCCCATTCAGGCACGAGTGAAACTCCTCCCACCATTCTAAATGCAGCCAAGGTCAATTCAGCCCAGCTATGAGTCACCCAGGAAAAGCAGGACACACCTCAACCCCTTGGGACTGTCTACAGTGAATGCACATCCTCAGACCATGTCACTCCAGACAGTCAATACACAAACCAGCAGAGGCGCACAGAATAGTTCAACAAGAAAATGCCTACTTTCTAACAGTGCCATTTTCAAACACACAATTTAAAAACCATCTTCCTAAAAAGATGTGTTATTAAATTCTGAGTTCATAGAGCCTAAACTCAATTTCTCTATCTTGTTCCAATAGAAAGTTATGCTTGTAAGTTGCAACAAAGCCACTCTCATGTTAGCCTATGGGACAGATAACCTTTCAATAGTGAAAGACGAAATTGGCAGTATTTCACTATCAAGACATACAAAACACACCAGCACAAGTCCAACCCTTCACATACACTGCATCCTGCCCATGCGGGTACCTTGGGCCTACCCGAGGGGTGCCTTACAATGAATAAAAGGGAAGGTTAGGGACTGGCAAGTGGGTTTGCAAGGTCGACATGGCAGTTTAAAACTGCGAGCAGACACTGCAGAGGCAGGTCTGAGATACCTTTACAAGGCTACTCATGTGGGTGGCACAACCAGTGCTGCAGGCCCACTAGTAGCATTTGATTTACAGACACTGGCACACTCAGTGCACTTTACTAGGGACTTAGCAGTAAATCAAATATGCCAATCATGGATAATCAATCATAATAACAATTTACACAGAGAGCATATGCACTTTAGCACAGATTAGGAAAAATAGGAGGAAGAAGCAAAACGTTTGGGGATAACCCTGCAAAAAGGGCCATTTCCAACATAGATGCATTATGTGCAGAAAGCAATCATTTTCTTTAAATTAAATGGGCCTCTTTTTATAGTATTTTCAGGACATACAAATAAAATGCGAGCCAGATGTACTGGTTTTGCCACTGCTAGCTTGACAGGTTTGTGATTGTGGTTGGGTGAGTGCTGATCAGTGATGGTCTGAGGGAATGACTAGATGGGTGGATGAGGGAGTGGACGACTGTGTGTGTGGATGTGGAGCAGGTGACTGAATGATTAAAAGTTTGGATGAATGGTTGAGTAGAAAGTTGAAGTGGGTAGTGAGTGTATGGACTGATGACTGATTGATTGCATTGATGGATGGATGAATAGATGAGTGAGTGCATGGATGAATGGGTGAGCATGTGATAGATGAGCAAGCGCACTGTGTGGACAAAGTCAATGTATGTGAACATGGCCTTGTGGTGCGGGTTGAAGGCAGTGTCTGAGGGGCGAAGGCAGTGTGTGGTGTAAGAACAATGTGTGGTGGGTGAGGCAGCCTGGGGTGCAGTTTGTGGAGTGAGGGGAGTGTATGGTTCCGTGTATGTGGTGGAGAAGGTGTGGAGACAGGACAGTATGATCAGGGCAAGTGTACAGGGCCTTAGTGTACACAGACATAGGATTTGTAGCATAATCTACCATGGCCTTTGTCTCCTCTATAGACACAAAAACTGGCAGGTCAGACCACTGTCCTGAGGACAGATGTGAGCGCGTCTGCGTAAATGTCATATTTCTTCATACGTAAAATGCACATAAGTTGCCTCTCAAAACCAACTCCGGGCGGCGCACATCCCAACTGAGAGCAGGTCTGCCTTGTGAGTGACGTTGTGCAGGTCCTTGTTCTTCTCAACAGTGCAGGGGCAGAGGATTTACTGCCCTCTGAGGATCACAAGAGAGGGGCAAGGATTGCACACTGTTTTGGGGTCCCTACCCATCACTCCCACAGACATTCTGAGCAATGCATGATAAAAATGGTGCACCCTCCTTGTACAGTCTCATCTCATCAGGGAATTAACATATGTTGATGAAATTCGACATGTCATGAACAACAGTTACAGTCAACCAATGGCTATGGGTGCAGGCAGATCAATACGAATAGGGCTTACAACAGCTAGTGGGGGAGGGGCTGACCCTTTGACCCTCACTCCATGGAGTGACAACTGTCTTTATCCTGCCCTAGAATAGGTCTGACCCGAGCGAGACATCTGGCTCAGCCAGGACTGAACCTTCGGTAGTCTGCCTACTTGTTGGCAGCTAGGTAAGCAAGAATTGTCTCTCGCTGGTGACTGACACCAGTTACCTCATGTGACTGGGAGGAGGGGAGGAAATGGGGCCAAGCGGCTAGAGCTGCTGTCTGGTGGAGTGAGGTTCGAATCCCCACCTCAACACAACATGTTTTTTTTTTTTTAGAGTTTTATATAGCGCGAACTAGACCCGAAGATATCGGGTATCAGAGCGCTTTACATAGCACCAGTTTCGTTATAGAAGGACACATTCATTTTTTTGTTAGGCATGGGGAGATTAAGTGATTTGCCCAGAATCACAGGATGGTGAGCGTCGTTGCCGAGACTCGAACCCGGTTCCGCAGCTTCGACATCGACCGCTCTAGTCATAAGGCTACATCCTCTCCCCTGTGACCAAGTTGCTTAATTTCCCCGTGCCTACAAATGTGTAACTCCTGGGTCTCTTGTGAAGTGCTCTGATGCTACTGGGCCACGTTTGTGCTATATAAAACTGCAACAAAAAAAATATATCACCTGTCTCGCATTGCTGAAGCGGTGTCACATGGAAGGACCAGATCAGAAACCGGTTGTTCATTGCAGGGACGTTACAACAGTGGTTAAACCAAGTGGCTAGCCATGGTTGTGATGTCACCCGGTTCATTCTGCCGACTCTTACAGGTCCACAAAGACCAGACCTCGATGGCGGAATGGTGGCTGGTGGTCTCACCTGCCTTCTCCTGCCTCTTCCAGGACTCCACAGTAAGGGCTGGACTGGCCGTACCGGGCATCAGGCGTTTCCCCGGAAGGCTGGATGGGTGGAGGCCAGTTTTACAGCGGTGGGGGACGGTTTTGCAACGTCGGTCCCCAGTAACAAAAGCAGCAGTGCTTCACACTTGCACTGTCCCCCCTTCCCTCCCGGCAGGTCCGATAAAATTACCAGGGCTGCTTTGAGTTCCCAGTCCAGCCCTGTCCACAGTCCATAGATGAATAGGTGAAGGTAGGCAGTGCTGTGCCTGTGCCAACCACCTTCTTCTCTGCCAGTGTGGCTCTGCAGAGACCCTTGCTTAGAGGAAATCTGAAGCCGCGCTGGCAAGAGGTCTCACATAGCTGCTGCCAGTGTGGTGCCAGCTCTTCGCTTTCAGTGTGAGACCAGAGAGTGTGGCTGTGGGCTGGGAGGGTTTGGAAGGAGAGTAGGTGATTTCTTTCAGTTTGGGGAGCGGAGGAAGTTAGCAGTGGGTGGTGGGGATTGAAGGCAGGAGGCTAGGTGCCTATTTGAGGAAATTTGCTTCGGGGGCTGGGGGAGGTGGGGTGGAAATATGCAGGAGGTGGGGTGGGTGGATGTCAAAATGTCAGAATTTTTTTATATTTGCAGGTAGGCGTGTGGGTTTACAGGGTGATAGGGTGAGTGGCAGGAGGCCAGGTATTTCTTTTTTCATGTCGGGTGAAGGATACATATTGTGGTGGGGAGGTGGGTTGAAGGAGGCTGGGTTTTTTTGATCTTTGTTGGAAACCATGTTACATATTGCTACTCTGCCTCTGCTTATATGATGGAAACAGGGGCAGGTGACTTGGGCAGGCCATCTACAACACAAAATTACAGATGTGTAATTTTCTGTTTTTCACCTCAGGGTTCTGAGTGACACCATAGACAACTCAAGCTTCACTCTTTTTGTCTATTTGAACTCACTGAGAATGCTTTGATGAATAACATCCCCGTTATTCGCAGTTACCCATCTATAATTCTATATTTTACTCACTAAAGATATCTTAATAGTAAGCTAGCCTTGCACGCACTGCAATCTGAAGTCACCTGACAATTAAATGATTACTTCTAATACCAAATTCCAGAGGAAATATTTTATCAATATAGGAAGTTGGTGGCGAGATATAAAAAATCCTGTCCTGTAGGTATTGCCACCTGCCAGTTGTTTTTGTGCTGGACTGGTCTGTCATTTTATATCCGAATGGGTAAAAATATTAGCAAAGGCAAGGAAACTGGTATTTTTTCCCTGCTGATAAATAAACCTAAAAGAGCAAACACTTAATGGAAATCAGTTAAAAGTATTTGTGAGGTGTTAAGCTGTTTCAGAATCATTATTAGAGCAAACAGAGGGATAATTGCCATGTTGCAAAAGAACCCTGACAATTTTACACGAATTCAATTCCTTTTACCAGATTTAAGCGGTTCAGAATAGCAAAACATAAACAAATGGCTAGTATGTGTTTTAGAGGAATGGTGGCAACGCTACGAGGACTCCCAGCCGAAAAAAGAAAAACCCCTTTTCCACAGCAATACTTTGCAATTGGGGAAAGGTGAGGGAAATTGTTCCAAAATTGGTGAAATTTCATCTGCGCACAAAATCAACCGCCTCCCCAAAATGGGAGCTTTGAAAACATTGGATGAAAACTATTCTTTTGCAGTGGTGTTTATGATATTTTGTTTTGGAGACCAGTGTCAACAATCAAAGTCAAACGAGCCAATCAGGCATTTTAAAGGTTTTATGTCACACACAGGGAGTGCCCCCTACTCACTCAAAGCTCCAAAAGTAGGGGGTCGCTGACACCCCTAAGCTGAATGCATTCATTGCATTATTTTAGGAAGCCTGGAAGTCTGGGCCTTCCTTGCCTGCTATAGATGGAGGGCAGGGTCTCCTTGACACATCAATCTATCTGAGCCATTAAGGTAGGAGGTAAGTTATTTAATCCATGGTAAGCCCTTAGCTTACAGTCAAAGCCTGGTGGCTTCTGTTGGGGCTCTATTCTCCCTCCAACTGTCCATAGTGCCAAACTTCACCAGGCACCCAGACTCTAACTATCTCTGCATCATCACGTCCACACTGGCTCACAGCATCCACAATCAACATTCTAAAGCATGCCCACTAAGACCACGCATAGACAGTCAAGCCAAGAGCCCACATAATCCCCTTTCCATAAGCAAATGAGAGATGTAAAACAACCACAACACTCCTTCAGGAACAAACCACACTTTTCCCTCGCCCAGTGGCGGCTCCTCCATTAAGGCGGAGGAGCGTCACCCCACTGCTCTGCAGCAGGAAACATAAAATGATAATAACTTGTGTTATTATCATTTTATGTTTCCTTCTGCTGTGGCAGCTTTCTGGGCGGGGCTGCTCCGAGGACAGAAGAGCAGGGGAGGAGTGGTTTGCCCACTCCTAAGTGCACATGACCATTTGATCAGCCCTCTCGAGCCACCCAAAACAGTCATGCGCACTTCCCATATTCTCCAAGCAGGCTGCATTACAGCCTGCATGGAGAACATGCCCAGGCCCCCATTCCCTGGCTAAGCTCCGATCCACTGCTCTCAGACCAATCAAAACACTGCATTGCCGCGTTGTGATTGGCTATCGGGAGCCTGGGAGCTGGGTGCTTCCTGAATCCTGCTGCAGGACTGGAGCAGGAAGAAGAGGACAGAGGAGAGGCGTCGGCCGGCCGTCACAAATAAGTGTTGGTTTTTAAAAAGTTTTTTTCGCCCACCTACCTGCACCCACCCCCGCCGCACCACATGAGCCCGGTAGCAGCCGCTACTGCCCTCGTCTCTGTATTCCCAAGCAGTACACACATGCCCACAAGAAGAACACACTCCACCACACTCGCACACACACAACATTACAGCCCAGCACTCCAAAGTACCCAACGCCTAGTCACACTAGCTGGGAAAATTATTAAGCCCAAATGACAGACAGAAGAAAGCACCTCAATCTGCACACAGAACCACGCCCTCCGGAAGCAGCACAAACATGAGATGGAACGCTTCCCATACCCAATGGCGACAGCTGACAGTGTGTACAGACTGAAAATTACTGACAGAACACAGCAATCAACAGTGCAGTCCAGCACTCCTACCCCGATACATCCATTTCAGCACAATGTACCAACGTATTAGGCACCAGGTTAAGGAAGCACTCACATACTACACCCAAGGCGCCAGGGTAAAGAAGCACTCACATACAACTCCCTTGAGCTGCAAAACCTGAAGCCAATTCAGATCCTATCATCCCTATGCAACGATGACTGACTCCAGTACATGACAGCTTACTCACAGGCACCAACGAGACCTTCACCAATGTATTCTGCCTCCAGTGCCACACACATTTCAAATATTCACATTTGTACAACTGGTCCCAGAGCAAATGCATAGTAGTGAAACAAAAACATACCAGAAACCACAGACACGCAAGATACCTCACACTGATGGACTCTGCCTCCAGTACCACACCCCTGTTGCAACTTCTAGTTTATACACAATGACGATTGATCCAAGAGTGCAATCAGGAGGAACTTGTGGCTTCCAGCCACAACAACACAGGGTACTACACTTCCTCTTGCGACAAGGCACTCTTCTTCTCAACATTGGCTTGCCTTGGCACTGTTGAGAAAGAGCAACACAGGAGAAGCTGCCTGATCAATTCAATTAGCGGAACATGTCACCATAATTTAGGGATGCTTAAAAAGTCATCTTGGAGTCTTAGTATGTATTCATATTCCAAAAGCCTCGCGCTGCCTTGCAAAGGAAAATCGCACTCCAGGATTTCAAAGAAGAAAAATGTAATGGACTGACGCGTTTCGACCTGTGCGGTCTTTGTCAGAGTCACTCTCCCAACATGTAAGTGCTCTATTTGTTACAAACAGTGGGAAAAACCATAATCAAAATGAAAAAAAGACTTGTGGGAATACATCATTCACAAGATACAGTTCCTAGTGGGAAGAAAGACTTGTATTAGACAGTTGAAATCAATGTCCATAAAATACATAGATATATAGATAAAAATGCATATAGTTATTCACAATAATTCTTGGAAATTGATTGATATTTCCTTACAAATTGTACACCAGATTGAAGCACAAAAGGGCGAAAAATTCATATTATGTGGTTCGCAAACCATACTTAGTGTTTCTGGCCAGTGCGAGATATTGTGATATTCAATTTCAATCTAAATAGACAGAAAGCACTTTTCAACTAGAAAAAGTTGTGGTACATGATACAGTACTCAGCAATAGCCGCCAAGTGGCAAAGTCCCTCTCTTCCAACATAATATATTCCCAAACGCCCACGGTCTTTATCTTAAAAGACATATAACAGTGAAAAACCCAAATCAAAAGTGACAAGGAAAAACCAACCTATTAATAATTGAAAATAAAACAATCACTAATCTGGGTGCATTCTCTCACTTTCATACTTCATAGCACACAGATTATATAATGTCCATTCTTAGTCTGAAAAAACCCAAAGTGGGGTCTTCCACAAAGGACTATCCTAAGTGCACGTGGAGCTCCTCATCGTGGTTGAGGCCACCAGGGTATCTGCTGCCAAGTCGGATGATGTACTCTGATTCCATTCGTCTCAACTTGCGTTCTCTGTCTCCCCTCTTGCATGAATTGGAATCCTGTCAACACCAAAAAACGAGATTTTAGAGGCTATATCTACACTTGTTCCATGTACCTGATCACAATGTTTCGCCATTGTATAACTCATGTCTTTATTTCTGATCGCACAAAGGTGCTCTAAGACCCTCTTCTTCACCGGAAAGATTGTACTGCCCACATAGCGCAAGCCACACACACACATCAGGAAATACACCACAAAGTCACTGTTGCAGTTGATGAATTTGTGTATCTTCGCTGCTTTTGCCCGTGGGGAGATTGTAAGTTTTCACATTGGGACTGCTAGCACATGCCTTACACTTCCCACACTTGTTGAATCCCAGGAGTTCCCTCAACCAAGATCCTGAGTTGGTCGTGCCTTGATTCAGATGGCTATGCACTAACATGTCTTGCAAAGAGCTACATTTACGATAAGTTATATGCGGACTAGGACTTACCAGTCTACCAATCGTCATGTCAGATCTAACAAGGTGCCAGTGTTTCTTTATGATCCTATGTATGGCTTTTGACTCACAATTGAAAGTTGAAATCAAACTTACCTCCTGTTTTTTGTCTTCCCTGATTCTATGTGTTTGTCCCTGTCTATTTTTTCCGCCTTGTCAATAGCTGATCTGATGGTTTTCCCTGCATAGCCTCTCGTTCTAAACCTCCCAACCATCCTCTTTTCCTCCGCTGTATATGCATCTCTGGTGCTACAGTTCCTCTTAGCCCTCAGAAGTTCCCCGTATGGGATACTTCTTTTGAGATTATCAGGATGGTTGCTTTGGGCATATATATATATATACACACACACACACACATATTCAACATTAGTATTCAGAGAAAGCATAGAAAATCATCAATTTCCTTATCAGAATTCTTATCAAAAAGTTTTGGCGGCCTGTAATTTACAAACAAATTGTTATGCTCCAAGCATAACCATTTCTCTGAAAAAAATGAACAGAGCATGGTGCCCTTTCAAAGTGACAATTGAACAATCTCTTCCCCCCTTGCAATTTCCAGTTCATTGTCCAATTTTTAATCTCCCAAGACAAAATCCTACCCAAAAGATCTACCCCAGCAGAGTTACAATGACGCTTAGGACAAAACCCCATGTTTCACGACCACTAATAGGATTCAGGGCCATGAGAGGTACTTAATCCACCCTGTCAAGCATCAGAGGGCACATCCTATTCTTTCTTGACTCTTGCCTGTCCGTCTGCAGCTCCTGACACCGTGGACCACAACATGTCGCTGTCCAGGCTAGAAGAGTTAGCAAGGGATGCATTATTCTGGATCCGCTCCCTACTCTGCGACCAACAAGCCCGCATCAGGTCCACTAAATCCTCTGAGAGTTGTGGAAAGTTCCGCAACGATCATACCTATGCCCGCTATTGGCCAGAGGCACATGCTCCATCTTGCTCAGGTGTTTGAATGGTCCACGATGCGTTCCAAGATGTACGCTGAAGATATCTAACCCAGACCGAGCTGGAGGAGGATCTGAAGAGCAAGGCTAATATCACCCGATAAGTAGACCTGGTCCATCCGTCAACGGCAGGACGCTTCCCACTACTGATCCCAGGCAAACTGAAGATTCTGGTACTTGGGGTACGTAGAAAGGAGGCCCCATCAGTTATCCGCTTATCTGGCCACTAGTCTGCGGCCTGTTCTTGTCCTGTCACAGAATGACGGGAAACTGGCTCTCATTTTTATGCAAATCTCACCTCTGCTTCACACACCAATGCCATGCTGCAGGTCATTAACGTATAACATTATAACTTTCCATGCTTTGAAGAATCCTACAGTACCCCCAAACTGCTCCCCATTGAGAGCTGAGGGGATGTCTGGCTATGACACACCTAGATTACTGTCCTGTGATGTACAAGGGCTCTCCACAAGCGCCTGGATACCCTCACATGTGACAAAAAGCGCTCTACAAATCTGCTGATTGATTGATTGACCAAGGGGGCCCAGTGGGAGAATGGCGCGTCACGGACACTTCAGAAGGATGGGCCCTTACAGGAAAACAGAGCTGTTTTTTACTTGTTGGTTCTAGAAGGTGAGAACCTCACCTCCTTCTCTGGAACATTAACTCTTCACTCATTTGTGGAAGAGAGAATTATGAATGAATTGAAAAAACCTACAAAAACCTCATTCTGCAGCTGGCCAAAGCAGGTTAAAGGGAAAAGTTAGTGGTCTGTTCCCAAAGTCTACAGGGAAACAGTTTCCACTGCTAAGAAGTGAGGACACCTCCCCCCTGTTTGCTTGTTAATGTAGTAGAGAGTGAGTGGGTTGTCTGAGAGGATTAATACAGCTGGCCCTTAATTCTTTGTTTTGTGCGAGGGGGCGGGCTTGACAAGCCACCCCCAGTCCCTATTGGTAGCTCCATTTGTCTTAATTGTGGTAAATCTACAGCTCTCACATGGGAAACAGAAGGAGCTCTTGAACACCAAAGCATTCAGAAACTGCAGCAAAAACCATTCTTGAAACCCCCTTGGAGTCAGCCTGCCAGGCAGAGTCTGCAAAGCAGAGAACTCGGTAAAATCCTCAAGCCGTGGATGCAGCAAATATTCATGCTGAGAGATGCATCTAGATCCCAACGCTTAACTTGCCAACAGCAAGCAGTGACTGGAACCAAATATAAACTTAAGAAGCACCATAGACTCCCAAGAGGATGGATTCAAGACTTGCAAGAAATATTCGAAGCTACAAGAGGGTTTTGTAACGTGCACTCTTGAGGAGGGGTGCATTACAGAGCTATTTTCTTCTTAATTTATTTTTGAGGATATTCAGGAGGAATATGACCTTGATGTAGTGCATTGGTGGGGGCAGGGGGGGCATTTCCTACTCTTTTCCCATGCTGCATTTCGCCTTTGACTTGATGTTAACTACAGAGAAACAAGCCAGAAGTCACCAGCCAGTGACTAACAAAGGAGATGTTCTTACCTAAACGCTCTGGCTCAAAGGAAGGCTATTTTTCAAGTGTTTCTTGCAGGAAAGGTCTCTGTGACGCACATGGCACATATGAAAAGCTTGGGGCATCCAGGGGCCATGGGTAAACCCCTGATACACCTTTAATATCAGAGGACTACACATTTCCAGGGGGTGGAACTTTGATCCGACCAAGGCCCTTTTATGTCTGTGAGGCCTTTGTTTTATAGTTCCCACTGATGGTTTTCGGGCAGTTACATCGCTGGTTCTGAGACTCTGGGGCCTCTTTTTACATTTTGAGGAGAAGGGGTCAGTCAGTTTGGTATGAGGCCTCTTTTGGCAGTATTCCTGCCGCCACATGCCTCATTAGAGTGAAGCTGTGGGGGCACAATGTCAGGGCTTCCGGTGCATTCTGGGACTTTTACATCAAGATGGCGGCGGCTCACTGAACACAATACTATGTGGTAAAAAGGAAAAATTAGCCTTACTTGGGGGGTGTTCTACAAGACCCGCCTCCTTTTCCTTTGGGGGTGGGTCACTAAAAAATTCTGGAAAAATCACTTCTTTTGTACAATTTCCTCTATAAATCCATCTGCTGAAGCTGGATTCTCCTGGAGACAACAGTCCATCCTTACTAAGCCAGTTTCGCAGTAATGTTTTTCCACCTCCGGTTTGTAGACGTGCACTAC